>HG996557.1:40447281-41647281 GCA_905340355.1 Rhagonycha fulva
AAGTGGCTTTACGCTTAAATTCGAATGCGTTCATTGAGATGGATCACCAACTTAAAGAATTTAATATAAAAGGAATTAAGAACTAAAGCTTTAGAGGGTTCGGAATCGTAAAATCCAAATTTGGAGTCAGAAGTGTTGGAACGATCATGGCTAAGGAATTTTGTAATAATAAAACGTCCTTGCTGACAAAATTTGCCGACAACAACGTTAAGCGATTGGAAGGAATCCGAGATATCCTTGACGGCTTCCAAGTCGATTGTGAAACTTTTTTACGCCATTTTGTGGACAAAAATGACATCACTTTCAAGTGCTTCAAGGAGGTTTGGATGGAACGATCTATGTGGGAGTTTTTCGAGGACAAACAGTTCGCCAGTTTGACCATATTCAGTACCTATTTCTACAACATAATCACCAAATTTGTGATTTTCTCGGAATCGAATTACGTCCGAGTTGGAGCTTTGTATTTGATGTACACGATTCATCGCAAGGAATACTTTGGACCAAGCGCTAAAATTCGTTTAACCACTGATCAGCTTTTGAGTTTAGAGTCTTGGATTGACAAGTTATTGGGCTACGGTATTCATGATGTCGGTTTCGCCTTTAAGTTTTTGAAAGTTTCCAAAGTGTTCTTAATCGTAATGGATTCGCGTTCATTTGGACTTGAAAACAAATATGCGTTGGCTGCCCACTCAGTCAACAATAATATTTTCGGCTCGAAAGGAACCTTGGATAGTATTCCGTTCAGTATTTTCTGCCACGACGAACAAGTTAATTTGAAAAATTTCGAACGAATCGATCAAGAGTATGAGGAATTATTGGGCAAGTTCTTGCCGAATCCAGTCAAGTCAACATTTGAAAAATCCATAGTGGATGAACTGAAGCAGCAATTGAATGAAATAAATGAGGTGATCAACGCTCCCGAAGAAGAGGTTGATGAAACTGAAGAAGAAGAGTGTGACGAGATGGAACAACGTACCGTGAGGTCAAAAAAAACATACACAATGAAACCGATTAACTATAAAATATTAAACGAGAACTTTAAAAAATCAAAGAACTAAAATCTGTAACTTTTCTGAGCCGATAATAAATAATTTTTTAAATAAACGCGCCAAAATTTACTTACCAAAACAGCGGACGCAGCGCTACGGTGCAGTTACCGTTGTTAAAAGTTGCCTATCTCAGCGACCATGGAAAAATTTGTAGGTTAGAATTACAAATTTCCAAAATTAACAAAACATGGCACGATTTTTGGCTCAAATAATACTGACGGGGGCTCAAGTAGTTGGAAGAGCTTTCGCACGAGCAGTAAAACAAGAAATGGCAGAATCGCAAGAAGCAGCCAGACGATTAGGAAATTCGAGAGGCCGAACGGAAAGATTAAATAATATAAAGTTAGGTTTATCGTTAGATGAAGCAAAGAAAATCTTAAACGTTGACAAATTAGAAACGGAAAATATACAAAAAAGTTACGAACATTTATTTCGGATCAACGATAAGCAACATAGTGGTTCCTTTTATCTTCAATCAAAAGTTGTTCGTGCCAAGGAACGGTTAGATCATGAACTCTCTCAAATTCAAAATAAGGAAAAGCAAACGCCGCCAGAGGCTCCGGACAACAAAACGTAATGGTCAAGAGAGGTTAGCTTTAGTTAGTAAATTATGTTAATTTCTTTAATTTACAGTTGTTAAAAAAATATATTTAATTTTAAAACGCCTTGTTTATTTTCAACAAACTAAAAAACCTACGTAACTAATTTTAATTATAGGTAAACAAAATTATTGCTTTATGGTGGAAGGACCTTCTTGAATTTCCTTTGTTTTATGAGTGCCGTCACAGAACGGTCGCAGTTTTGTTTGTTTGCAATTACATAGCCAGTAGTCTTTGGTCTTTTTAACCTCAAATGCAACGGGCCTAAAAATTTCCAGTTAAAAATTTTTTTTTAATGGATGGACAGGGGAGGTTGTTAAGCAGGTTCATAATAAGAGTAAGAAAATCACAATACCTTTGCTTAATTTTTAAGAAAATATCGTGGTGAGTTTTATCACAAAAGGGTTGATTTTTTGATTTTCCACACAAACACCAAAAATATCGTTTACCGGCCTCCAACGTTATCTTGAACGGTTTCTTATCGTAAACTACCCCATTTTCCGGTTGCAGGTGCGCCGTTATGTATGGTTCTATCGTATTTTGTGGTATTTCAGGCTTTTTGGTTGAAAATGCTACCTACGAAAATTTTTAGGTTAAATAAATAAAATAATCACTACAATTAAAGCACTTACTCGGCACACCAGCGTATTCGAAATCCTCCCTAACAAAATTCGAGAAACCATGGTAAAGAAGCCCTAAATATGAATTTTATCTAACTTTTGAACATAATCACACATTTATATAGGAGATTTTTGTTTTTTGGTGGCGTTGCGATCGCTACACATCAGTGGCGGACTAACCAAAATTTTGTTAAGGAAAATTTTTTTTTACTTTTAGTTTTACTAGCGACACTTGTTAGTTATCCGGTTCCTGTTTGCTTCCGACCTCTCAGTACTACATTTATTCAAGTGTAAATTTTTATTTTGAGGAATCATCGTAGCTTGGTAGGCAAAAGCTGAATTCCAGCAAGAACTTAAAACATGGCAGTCGACAGTAAACAAGCGAAGGTCGGATAACAAAGTGACGTTTTGAAATTAAAAACTCAAAAATGACAGCGCGTTCGATTTTACAAGTCTTCGATATCTATCAAAGATCCAGAATACAATTCGTACAATGCATTGCCGAATTAGCACTTCGTCAGCAAAACATAGAATACTTAGAACAAGGGGGCGCTCTAGGTAATAAATCCCCTTTTTGAGAATTTCTCTTCACAGACTTAACTTTCAGATTTGCTTATGCCACTTTTGGGCGATGTTTGTAAACAAATTCAGCAGTGTGCGGCGATAGCAATCGGGCGTATGGTACATCACGAAGCGAGGTTAGCCAAGCAAGTTTTGGGCAGAGATTTTTTGTCCCTACTTTTGCGCGACATCGATAAGCAAAGCGTACGGTGTTTCTGTTTTAGTGACCTCTATTTTCGTTTATTTTTTAATTTTAGAAATATCACAAAAAAGCGGTTTTGTTTGTGTTGCGATCGCTCTGCAAGCATAACGAAGACTTGGCTACAATTGTTATCACCAGTGGGGGATTGGAAGCCCTGATGCTTTGTCTGGAAGATTTTGAACCCATGGTTAAACAAGGGGCAGCTTGGGCGATTGGGTACATTGCGAAACACACCTGCGCCTTAGCACAATCTGTGGCAGACGCAGGCGCCATTCCGCTTCTGATTCTATGCTTACAAGAACCGGAGTTAACCTTGAAACAAGTGGCGACTACCGCTTTAGGCGATATTGCTAAACACAGTTTAGATCTTGCTCAGAATCTTGTCGATGCTGGGTCTGTCCCACATTTGGCAAGAAATTTGGGTAATCAAGACGAGAAGTTGAAGAGGCAAGTTTTAACCACGTTGAGTAAGTTTACCTCATTTTCCTAATAAAAAAGGATAACTAAACTTTTTTAGGTTGCATTTCAAAACATTCCAATGATATGGCGGAAGTGGTGGTCGAAGCCGAAGTTTTCCCAAATGTATTGACCCACATGGCGCATGCGTGCCCTATTGTACGGAAAAATGCGGCTACCTTAGTGAGAGATGTTGTAAAGCATTCTCTAGAACTGACCCAACTTGTGGTTAACACTGGAGGTATTGGAGCTCTCTTGGAGACGCTTCATTACCCTTCCGAAGAGTCCAAAGTGCCGTGTATCACCGCGATAGGATACATAGCGGGCCATTCCGATCAACTTGCTATGTCGGTTCTGGGCTGTAATGGGGTAATCGAGTTGACCGCAATTTTGAACTCCTCCAACGATGATTCCACCCTTTCCGTGACGGCTTGGACGCTTGGTCAAATTGGAAAGCATAGCCCTGAACATGCAAAGTCGATCGCAGCTTCAAACTCCTTTCCCCGCTTACTGTCTCTGTATTTGGATGGCTCTAGCTCTGAAGATCTGAAGTATAAGTGTAAGACCGCACTTAAGCAATGCTTGCAAAAATGCGTTCTCCTGTCGGCTTTGGAACCGTTGCTGTACGATGCACCCCCAAACATTTTGAAATATGTTTTAGGGCAATTTAGCAAGGTTAGTTTGTTTAAAGTATTTTTTGCACGGTGGCGGATGTCAATGCTTAAAAATATTGATCTGACTGTCAGCTCAGGCCCCCCTTCCGAAATATTGCAAGGAAGTCTAAATTTAATATAATAAATGTAGAATAAAAACGAACGAAAATAAATCAGTTGTTTATGTGACATTTGCGCTGAGAATCCAGAACGATTAAATAATCAACAGCTACCACAATATGAGGATACTAAATATTTAGACATCCGCCTCTAGCGAGGTAAAAATATTTTCACTAAAAGAAAATAAGTTGAACTTAAGTTAAGCAAATGATACTGGATTGGTGCCAAGAATTCAAAAAATATGACAATCTAAAACAAGTTGTTGATTTATAGATTCTTTGAAAGCTAAAAAATATGTGAAAATATGTAAACAATGAGTAGGCAGTAATGAATCGAGCGGGGGCAATCACGTCACTTCCTTAGAACTTATTAGAAAAAATTATTATAGAAGCGCACGCCACTGGTGCGCATTAAAAGTCATAATCAAATTCTATTATATTGTCCCAATATAGATATTCAATATTGTCTCGATATTGCATTTTAACAGTAAAACAAAATGGTCAGTGACGTACCAATATTAAATTTCTATTGGTATCGTGTAAAATAATTGTCAAAATGTAAAAAATTGGTTAAAAAATAATATGAAATTTTAAAAATCATTAGATATTTTTACATCTTCGACTTTGTATCAATGTTGGGATTACATATTATCGGCCAATATTGTACCAATAAAGTGATTACATAGAATTAGGAGAGGGGGGGGTGAGCACACTAACCGAGCCATGGACGTGCCCAATATTTTAGAGCTTCCTCTTCCAATATTTTAGAAAGTTGGCAAAAACGCTCAAAAGTTGGTTATTTTAGCATTTTTTTATTTTAAATTTAGTTGGCAAATTTGGAAATTTGGGATTGATCCTTCCTGAAAAAAGTTGGTTGGGTACGTCCCTGAACCGAGCCCATAATTTAAAAAAATTTTCTATTGAAATTGTGTTTAATTCCACCCACTCACAAGTTAATAAGCGGGATATTTAATTAAAGGAGCTGAGTGGGGGGGGGGGGGGGCTGAAATTATAAATTCAGCTGTTTTTATTTTTTGGGGGATTTTATGCTATCTCTCAGAGATGTTATCAATCTGTCAGAATTTTAAGTTAAATCGTCTTATATGGTGCGGCCGTAGGCCGTCGGACTTTCTAGTTTTTTTTATATTTATTTGGAAATCAGAAATCACTAGTCACATATTTTTGAAATAATATGTGAATATAAAACTTTCATAAAAATGCTAAATTGGTTAGTCTCAAAACGAAGTCTTAGATTTTGGAAAACAATTTAAAATTTGAAAAAGTATTTAAATTGAGCCCCATGATTGACCAATGATAATCAAGCATTGCTTTAAGCTGTTGCCAATTGCAGCCGATGTGACGACATGACAATTCTGATTGGTTCTTTTGTGTGACGTCAGCTTCGGTGACGTGTTTTTTATGTTAGGAGTGTTCAAAAAAATTTGAAAAAATGTTGAAGACTCAGTTTGACATCTACTTTTAAATAAAAAAATTAAGAAAAACAGTGAAACTCGTCCATTGCATTTGTTTAATAAAAAGCAATTGTTTTGAGCGGATACATGGATCTCGTTAATCCATTCATGAGAATTTTTAATTGAACTCATTTTTTAACTTTTATATATTTTACATTAATGTATAAAATTTACCCAGCATTGTAGAGTTAAAATTGTGTAAGGGTCTACAGGCGTAAAGGAGCTGAATGGGGGGTGGGGGGCGGAAAATATAAATTTAGCTGTTTTTATTTTTTGGGGAATTTTATGTTATTTGTCAGAGATATTTACGTTATCTATCTGTCAGAATTTTAAGTTAAATTGTCACATATGGTGCGGCCGTAGGCCGTCGGACCTTCTATTAATTTTTTATATTTATTTGTAAATCAGACGGAAGGACAGGACAACGTCTTTTCATAATTGCATTTGTTTAATAAAAAGCAATTTTGAGCAGATACATAGTACTCGTTAATCCATTCATGCGCATTTTTAATTGAACTCATTTTTTTTGACTTAAAATTTTAATATTACAGCCCCAATATTGAATCTATTTTACATTGATGTACAAAATTAACCCATCATTATATAGAGCCAAAATGGTGTGAGGGTCTACAGGCGCAAAAGAGCTGAGTGGGGGAAGGGGGGCAGAAAATATAAATTTATCTGCTATTATTTTTTGGAGAATTTTATGTTATTTGTCAGAGATATTTATGTTATCCATTTGTCAGAATTTTAAGTTAGTGCTGTACATAGTGCGGCCGTAGGCCGTCGGATTTTCTAGTTTTTAATATTTATTTGGAAATCAGACGGAAAGAAGGACAACATTTTTTCATAATTGTATTTGTTTTATAAACAACAATTTTTTGAGCGGATAGAGGGATCTCGTTAATCCATTCATGCGCGTCTTTAATTAATCTCATTTTTTGACGCTATTTGATCTTGAAAAATTAAAATAGTGTCACAAATATTTAAAAATATAATTTTGATTTCATAAATTTTTCCACTTTTGGCTCTCTTACGTTAGGATCCACCAAAGATTGATGCATATTAAACCAATCTCGATATTTTGATGAGTCAGTGAGGACTCTTGTACCTATATATGGATTACAATAATTTCAATTTAATAACTTCATAATATTTATGGCGCCATTAAGGAATTCGGGATAAGCGGGCCAATCTGTGTACGTCAAATGGAATGCCAATTCTTAATATAAATGTGGATCTACGCATGGGGATTCCGCATATAAATATGCGAACTTGGCTTCCTTCTTCCTCACATAGAAAACACGTAGGCTTTTCCGTATAACCCAAAAAACTAAAATTCACAATTTGTTGTTACATTTATTTATTTAAAAAAATTGCATACCAGAAGCAGTGCAATTAACAAATTACATATAAATAGCCGTGTTTAACAATTACATTAATTTAACTTCTTGTTCTACACTATAAACTTAACGTAAGAATTTTTCTATCATAATAATCTTGATAACGTTTGATATAAAATTGTACAAAATAGTTCAACATTTATTGCTCTTAACGAACATCAAGTAAAAGTGCAAAATGGAGATAAAGGCGGGAAACGTCGGCGTTTCACCCTCGGCTGCCACCAAAACCGAACTCTTTTTCCCAATTTTGGGCCTACTCGAATGCACTTTTCCTCGATTGTTTTCTTGATCAACTAAAATTGCTACTTACATTTAAATTTAATAAATTAAATTTTCACCTTTTGTGACTTTTTGGGTTTCTGCACTCATTATCCTTTTTATGCAAAACACCCGTTCGTGTACAAAAGGCGCAAGGGCATTAAACAACTTGGCAATCTCTTATTGTACGGGGGGAATTTTGGCATTATTTTTCCTAATTTTTCACAATCGAAAAATAAAAACAATATAACAACATGCCTATTTTGGAAATTTTTTTTTTCAAAACTATTATTGTCTTCGAAATTAATTTATTTCTGCCTCGGTTTTTGCGTTTTAACATTCAAAATTTCTATAACTGGAGCACCATAAAATACGCAATTTAATATTTATACAGGATGATGCGTTTATTATTTACGTATTAATTCATTTTCAAGGTTAACCGTATCATTTTTAATTCGTCCTTGTGGTTTAATTTCCAAAAACATGCAAATAGATTCATTAAACTACAAGCTTTTCTAGGCCACTAATTTAAAAAATTGTAAAACTGCACACTATCGGCAAGATTGTCACAAATTTCAGTCTTTAGGTAGGTATCTAAAATTATGTTTGACTAATTTTTATGTTTATCTAAATTTTTACGAATTTAGCTACACGAAATAATGTGTTTATTCCAACATTTTTTATGTTTTGTTTATTTTTTCTTTCAATTGCGCGCATTTAAAAATTAATATTTATTGATTCAATTTTGTTAAGAGACGTGTGGGTTTGACTTTTACAGATTTTAAATTTTTGAATCGTAATATTTTCCGGCCTCTTGGGGTGAGATTGTAATTGTAAACTAATCAAACCAGCAGCGGTGATTGGTCGGCTTACAATGACGTAATACCCAAGTTCGAGGAGTTATACTATATCAGATTTAGTAATTTCATTTAATCGGACTGTAATTTTAATTTAAAAAACTCTGATTTTATTTATAAAATGTTGCATTTGTGAGACTGATTAGATGGATTCCTTACAATCATCATCAGTCAAGGACTTCTGGGGTTATCTCTAATACTGTGAAGTATTTACAAAAATTACGAAAAATAGGAATTACGTCCCTCATTTTTGATTGTGAGGGACAGAACAGTGGCGGAATACTATTAAGGTTTAACGAATAAACCACAGGTGACAGAACAGTGGTGGAACAACCTAATTATATTTAGGACAGTGGCGGATAAACACTATATAAAATTGGTTTAAGAACATACAGTGGCATATGATTGAACAATTAGCTTTGGCATTGTCGTAACTAGCCATGTGCAGGGTGCCGCATGATCTTTTTTTTATATATAAATTTTTGTGTACGGGGGCCTCCGGCGCCAAACAAAGTGGGTTGCAGAACTTTCAATCTACCACCTCATGAAGCCGAATACCGGACAACTATGGCCTCACGTTTAACCAAACAATTTCTCGCTCAAAACTTAAAAAAATTGAGCCCTCTGGGGCTGAGGAGGAACTTTTGTAATTAACTTCAATATAAGAAACGTCAATTAATAAAAATATAGGTTGTGGAATAGCTACATACTAGATTTGTCTAGGCGCGTTCTGGGGAGCTTGAGGGAGTGGAAAATTCGACCCCTTTTTCTATATTTTTTAAATAAAATTTCTATTGGATTTTTCTAATTTCTAATTTGATGACTTATTTTTAGCCCGCTTCCAATTTTTTAAAACTGTCCACATATTATTATCAGAATTCTCATGTTGCACCCCGCGGAAAATTCAAAACCCGCCGCCCATGGACCCATTAATATGAGATTTGGGTGAAATATAGTACTAATATTAAATTTAGTGTATATGAGTTCATAATATTCAAATGACAAAAATTTTGTTTCTATATCTTAAATTTAAACCAACTGTGCTATCGAAGCAGTTGGTTTTATGTATTTCCAGTCTGATGCTGATTATTGAACAGCCATAGCACAATAAGGAATGATCCAATCAAAATATTAAATAAGAACATGAACATGAAAAAGGAAAAAGACTTTTAATATAATATGGGGGGGGGGTCACAGGGGGTGAAGCATTTTTATATTAATAAAATACATAATATTATGCATAACTATATCAATATTTAGTAATTCAAGTCCTAATTATTTATTATACCTATCCCGGGCTCCTAAGTACGCCACTGAACCAGTCAAAATAACTTTGACACTGAAAATTAATTATCATTAACTTTATTCAATCAGATACGCGAAATAGCTTAAAAATAATAGTTGATTGAATGTATGTCTTTAATGATCATTAAATTGGCAGTGTTTTGATGGTAAAAATCAGTGGTTTCCAAAGGGGATTTTGTGAAATTTTTGGCAAAAGCCAAATAATCTTTAAATTACAAATATTTGAAAAGGAAAGGTAATAATTTCCCTTTAATTCACGAATATTCTTAAAATATTATTTATCTATTAATGGTTATGAGGTGATTTTTGAGAGTGGGGGGGGGGTATTTGTGAACACTGCAAAAGATAGTGAAGGAATTCTAAACTAAAAGGGGGCTAAATTGGAATATTTTGTCTAAAACTTTTTAAACTATGTAAATTTTTAACGATGAATTTGTAAATCCTGGAAAAATAATGAAAAAATTTAAGGGGTAACTTTTGAGGGGGGAACTGCATCAAAATTTAAAAATTTTTAAAACTTAGTAAATGTTACTTTTTGACTTGCAAACTTTTCAAAATTAGTGACAAATTTTAAATGGAAAGGGGGGATTTGGGGGGGGGACTTTTTATTGAAAAACAATACAAATTTTGTTTAAAATTTCTGAAGCTTTGTGAATATGCATATTACTGTTAGCTTTGCAAACATTGCAAAAATAATAAAAAAACGAATAAGGATGATTTTTGAGGGGGGGGAAACAATTTTGTTTAAAATTTTTAAAACTTGGTATGTATATTACAATTAAATTTACGAATACCATAAAAATAAAGAAAAAATTCTAAGTCAAAATGGGGTACTTTTAGAGGGGTTTAAATTTGTAACATTTTATTTAAAATTTTTAAATATATGTAAATTTTTTAATGTTAAGTCTGCGAATACTCCAAAAATGGAGAAAAAACTCTAATTGCAAGGAGTAATTTTTGAGGGGGGTCTGCAGCAAAAATGTTAAACATTTTTGAAACTTAATTAGTAAAGGTTGCTGTTATACTAGCAAACTCTTAAAAAGTAATGAAAAAATAGGGGGGATTTTGAGGGGAAATTTTTATTGTAAAACAATACAAAAAAGCGCTTAGTGGTGAATTTTGAGTAGATAAGCTATAAAAATTTTGTTTGAAATTTGTAAATTATTACTGTTAAACTTGCAAACACTGCAAAAATAGTAAAAAAGAATTTAAACAAATAGGGGTAATTTTTGAGGGGGGTAAAATTTTTATTACTTTGGAAATATATTCTTGTTAAACTTGTGAATACTGAAAAAATAATGGAAAAAATCAAAGTGCTTAGGGGTGGCTTTAAAGGGGGTAAACGATAAAAATTTAGTTTAAAACTTTTGAAACTTGGGATGTATATTACTATTGAACTTACAAATACCAAAAAAAATAGAAAAAAAAAAATTAATCAAAATGGGGTAGTGTTTGAGGGGTTTAAATTTGTAACATTTTGCCTAAAATTTTTGAAATCTGAAATTATATTAATGTTAAATCTGTGAATACAGCAAAAATAGTGAAAAATATTTATTAGTAAAATTTTGTTCAATATATTTAAAACTTTGTGATTAAATTAGAGTTTCCCAAAATAGAGAAAAAATTCTAAACAGAGAGAGAGTAAATAAATTTTAAAACTATGTTTAATAATCACGAACACTACACAAATTGTGAAAAAATTTTATTCGCCTGGTCAGCGATTTTCAAACTTGGGCGAAGCGCCTCAGTTTTTTTTAAAAGAAAATTAGTTTGGGGAGCAACCTGAGGGGGGGATAAAAATTGAACTAAACATATTTACTGTTTTTATTTTAAATTAAACATATAAAACTAAAGAAATTCGAAATATTACAATCTGCAGTAAAAAAAATTCTAAACTTATTCCGTATTTAAGAAAAATCCTGAAGGACCTGGGAGCTGAGGTATAGGAAAATCAGGGTAAGGGGGCTTGCGATATTAAGCATTGAACTTGAATATTTTAAATTATATAATGTGTAATTATAAATAAATGGGGGGGGCTCCATTATTTGCCACTGTTTATGCGACTTAACTTTGACATTTAAAAAAAGCACCTACGGCATATTTTTAAACGTAACTGTAATATTTTAGTATGGGTAATTGGGACTATGTGGTCATATATTCGATTATCAAAAGTTGTGGTTCGGATTCCACGTTCGGTCTTGTAAAATTATTTGTAAACTTTATTACCGACGGGGTGGGGGGAATTTTGGAGAGCTCTTCAGATGTATAGGTATTACGATAGGATGCCTTCCAGAAAAACTTGACCAAATCCGAGAGGCATAGCCATTACGATATTATTTTTTAAAGTCATAAAAGGCACACCCACGTTTAAATAAACCAAAATTTGTCGGAAAATCCTCCCAACTTATTTGAAAATTTTTAGCTAAAAGGTTATGAAAATTGCAACATTTTTGTATTTATGTTGCGATAAAGCCTGGAATGCACGCTCCCGATTTGAGGGAATATTTTTGGTCTGCCTACTCTCAACCAGCTGCTTATTTTTTTTCTTACATACCGCGCCCCATACGTTGGGCGCCAATTGCTACTCTCGCTCAAAATATTTACATTTATAATTTTAAATTACGCTTCATCCTGTATTGTTATAACTCGACACTACAAATTTGTATAAAAAAGGTCAACAATTTTTGAACAAAACGCGGATATGTTTCAAAATTTGATGTGGGAATAAAAATGTTTAATAGACATGCTGTGTACACTTCTAAGTTATCATTGATACTAAACTAATAAGACACGTAGGCCACAATGGAGATTGAATTTTTTTCCTACTTACATAATGAAAAATTATAAAGGGGGTTCATATTATGTACTAGTATATAAATGAATTACCTTAAAAATTATGAACTATTCCGAATCGGCGTCTTGCTTTATGGCATTATAATTCGACTTTCTGGTCTTAAGCATACGCAAAAACGAGCCTAATGCGAAAATGGATTTCCTGTGCCTTTGAAATATTTCGGAATACAACGTTTCTCTCAACATCTTCCTGTCTATGTCGGTTTTCGTGGGATGCGCTGATTTGCACTTGCAGTCCATGACGGAGAGAGCCTTTTGGGACACCCTGTTTGTTTGTGTATCACAGAGGTTGATTTTTGCAAGCAACTGATAAATTAAAATTTTAAGGCGGTCATTAGCAAGGCATTGTAGATACGTATTATTTTCACCCTATTTTTCTTTTTCAATACACTTAAGGCTTTGGGTTCTACTAACAGCTACTAAATCTTATTTTTGGTGCTTTTGTTTAGAATTCGGTGCACTTACATACATTTAAAACACAACACCAAATAAAATACAGTTTTTCTTGCGTTTTTCTCGGACTCTCGAAATTTCACTCTTGTGGAAATTTCACAATAAAATTTAGAAAAATCCGTTTGTGAAGGAGGAGCGCGTTATATTTAGATCGGTGAATCTTACGATAGTACATCTGTTTCTGTGTCGACCTCTTCGGCAAACTGAAAAATATTTACATTTTCCAAAAGTGGGGTCGTTTCCAAATTTTATAAATAAAACTTAATAAACACTGTTTATTCGTAACATATCGAACCTTTTTTGTTTATTACACTTTTCAAAAATTTGTAGTGCTTCTCGAAATTTTCCCAGTAGATGTTTTTTGCGTCGACGACGCTAACTACGGCGGAGGCGGCGGTGACATCGTTTTTCACCCCCTGCTTGTTGCTATTATTATTATTATTTTTAACCAGAAACCTTTTAAAGTCGTCAAATTCTACGGCTTCGTGTATTTCCTTCAATTGCCGATTACGTACTTCTTGATTAGTGTAATTTTTCACCTTCAATTTGTAAAGTTGACGTTTTTCGCGACTCACTTTAATTATCTCTTGTTTATCGTTTGGTCGATAAAAATTGTAGTGCGATTTTTTCACATTGTAGTTTATTTTTATTTCGTGCGGAAATTTTTCTAATTTTATTTTATTGCCGTTTATTTTTAAGCTATCATCCGAATGGGTCACCGACACTTGCTTGGAATTTTGCATTATTATTCACTACGTCTTTATTTATTAACATTGTTTACATTCTTTTAAATAAAAAGTAAATAAGGAAATTATTTAGGTGATGCACATTTTTGTTGTTTACCTACTAAAAGTCGAATACCCTAGTGTTGGTGTTTTTGCTACGGAGAGGGTAGTTAATGCGCGCTCTCTTTTCCAATCGATAATTTCACCTATCTACCGTCTCCTTTTTCGATATAAGGAATGGCAAAATAATCAATATCCTTTTGAATATTTAATCTTGTGTCTTTTCCCCTTTGTCTTCTTCCTGTGCCATTTAAACAAGGTTCTACTTAATACACGCCAAGTTCAGACTCGACCATCATTCGAATTGCTTTATAATTCATAAAATGCGAGGAAATTTAATTGAAATTTATTAAATGTTAATTTATAATAAATCCACGTATTGTTAGATTTGTTAAGTAAAAATTAATTATTTAAAAGTAATTATTAATCAGCAATGCATTTCGTCGAGCACCGCTCACGCAACGCGATTCAAACACGCGATGTTATGGTAGTAATTTCATAAAAAAATTATTAATCTTCCTCCTTCGATAATAAATTTATGTCGCAAATACTACGATTTTTATGTTATCCTGTTCAAAATAAATTTTATTTCAAATCTGACAGTCTGAAAAACAGAATCTACAGTATGTAACAAAATTGGACGCCCTAAAAGGTGCATTCCTCTCGATCCCTTTGAAATATAATGCAAATTTAATGCAAAATCTTTCGTTCGTCCTAATTAAAGGATTCAATATTTTTAACATCATTTTATTGATTCGAGGCTTTTAAAATGTAGATAAGAACACGAAAAAATCATACAGAAATCATTTTTTTGAATAAAATTTTGTACAGGAAAGTCCGCGACTTCATAATATTAATAATTTAGGTGTAGAAGACATCCAAAGTTGCAGATAACAATTGAAATAGTAGTATTAAGTTTTGTAATGAAGAAATAAGGCAAAAAAAGGGACCAAATGGTTAATAGATTTCACTATTACCTATGCATTACCAACGTGGGTTGATTTTTCAATGGTTCAATTTTAATTTTATTTGTACCAAATTACGGTGAAATTTTATAGCTTTAATTTGACATAATGACAGAATTTTCTAAATATAAAATTTCTTGTTTCGAAAAAATACTTTTGACAATAACTCGCAACCAATTGACTGATTTTATTTTTTTTTTTTTATCAAATTATGACATTCTGACATCTTGACAGAATATTTTTTAATATAAAGTTTAAAAAACTAAAACTTTTTGCGTTGTTATCGTTATCTCAACAGTACTGACTCGCATGAATAGATTAACGAGATTCCCGCTACCGATCGCTTACTCGCTGACCACATATTTATTTTAAGGCGCTTCATTCACAGCACGAATTGCAGGGTTTGAACAAGTCAGGATTGAATTGTTACTTAGGTAAAACATAAAAATATTTTAGAACAGGCTTAAAATTTTGGAATTAAAATTGAGTGAACGGTCGGTAACGGGAATCTCGTTAATCCATTCATGCGCGTCCGTGTGAGCAAATAGCGAAAAATGTACATTTGGTAATACCAATAACTCTAGAAAAATAATAAGTTAATTTAAAGACTTTTGTTAGACTTCTATAGGAAATGGTAGGGGTCCATTTTATTTATATTAAAGTAGGTATACGAATAAAATTTTGAAAAGTCATGGCAATAATGACCTGCGCAGAGGAACTGATTCGGAGGGCTTATGTTAATAAGCGCATCTGCATCATGACCGACAGCCAGGCAGCATTAAAAGCTCTGGAGGGAGTAGAAATACACTCCAAAGTTGTGAAGAACTGCCTTGACACACTGGTGAGACTGGCACAAAGCAACAGATTAACACTGATGTGGGTGCCGGGACACACTGGTATCAGTGGCAATGAAAAAGCCGACTCCCTAGCAAGGGAGGCTGCATGTAATAGTTTAGTAGGTCCAGAACCAACTTGCGGGATTGCATACAAGACTGCAAAAGGGACTATCAAGGAACTACTAAGAGAGAAACACCTTGTGTACTGGAGGAATCTTCCGGGACTGAGGCAATCGCGGATGTTTATTCGGGAACCCTCCGGGGACAAAAAGACCAAAGAAATACTCCGACTGAGCAGAACTCAGTTGAGGAAAACAGTAGGACTATATACAGGACACTGCTGCTTAAATAAACACCTCAATAATATTGGGGTCGTTGAAGATCCTACATGTAGTATGTGTGGGGAGGAGGAAGAAACTCCATACCACCTGCTATGTGTATGTCCAGCTCTTGCCACTGTAAGGCATGAACACCTAGGGAGTCGCTATCCGACCACCGAGGAGATAAGAAATTCACCCATCAATAATGTACTCAACTTTGTTGAGGACTTGAACTTGATGGGGTAAAACTAGGAACGCGGGGTACAATGGGCCAGGAGCCTAAGTGCAAGTGGGAGTAACTTTTACAGACCACACCCGTTCAGAAATAATAATAATAATCCATTCATGCGCGTCCGTGTGAGCAAATAGCGAAAAATGTACATTTGGTAATACCAATAACTCTAGAAAAATAATAAGTTAATTTAAAGACTTTTGTTAGACTTCTATAGGAAATGGTAGGGGTCCATTTTATTTATATTAAAGTAGGTATACGAATAAAATTTTGAAAAGTCATCTCATTACTTCCTTGTGCTGGGGGATACTCCAGACCCCCCGGTTTTACGCCCATTTCTTTGCATTTTAAGGAGTTTTGTGGACGTAGCCACCCTGAAAAATAGGAAAACCACTTAAAAATTAGATTTAATTTAAATTTTTATTAAAAAAAAATTTTCCCTCTTTTTCTAGAGGTATCCCATCCGCCATTAGAAAAAAACCTTTACTCAAGAATTCAATTTACTTTTTTTTATCAATTTTGAAAAGTCCTCTCGTTTTTCTTTATGTCGGGGGGGTGGGGGAATTCCATATGCCTAAGACAAAACCTCAAGTTTTCCTAGAAAATATAAAAAACACTTAAAATGAGATAAAATCAAATATTGTATAGTTTATTTTTCTAAAAAAAGTTTTTCTTGATTTGGAGAGTATCTATAACAGTAAACAATCGGTAAACCAGGACGTCTGGGGGGTACCCCCCAGTACCTTTTCTTGGGCAACAAGAACAAAGAGACTTTTCAAAAGAGATAACGACGGCATTTTAAATTTTGAGAAGTTTTCGTGATGCTGGGGGGTATTCCATACCCCCCAGACCCCCCGGATACCTTGCATACTGACTACCACATTTTTAAAATGTTTATCCATTTTATCGACATTTAAACGACGACAGTTTAAATTTTGAGAAGTCTTCGTGCGGAAAGAAGAAATCAAAAGAAATGAGTGAAACTGGGGGGTATGGAATACCCTCCAGTACCTTTGCTTGGGCAACAAGTAACAAAGAAACTTTTCAAAAGAGATAATGACGGCATTTTAAATTTTGAGAAGTTTTCGTGCGGGAAGAAAAAACCCAAGAAATGGGTGATACCGGGGGGTATGAAATACCCTGCAGTATCTTTGCTTGGACAACAAGTAACAAAGAAACTTTTCAAAAGAGATAACGACGGCATTTTAAATCTTGAGAAGTTTTCGTTATGCTGGGGGGTATTCCATACCCCCAGACCCCCCGGATACCCTGCATACTGACTACCACATTTTTAAAATGTTTATCCATTTTATCGACATTTAAACGACGACAGTTTAAATTTTGAGAAGTCTTCGTGCGGAAAGAAGAAAACCAAAGAAATGAGTGAAACCGGGGGGTCTGGGGGGTATGGAATACCCTCCAGTATCTTTTCTTGGGCAACAAGTAACAAAGAAACTTTTTAAAAATGATAAGGACGGCAGTTTAAATTTTGAAAGGTTTTCTTTGTTATGCTGGAGGGTATTATTCCCCCCCCCCCGTTTTATGCGTATTTCCATAATAGATTTTTAGTTGATGTTGCGAAAAAATCATCTTTTCTAATTCTTTATACAAGTACGACATGTAGGTATATTACAATCAGGACGTAATCTTTAATTAAGTTTTTTTTAATCTGATTTGCGCCCATCGCTATTTTTTGCAATTTTAAATGTGTCTGCGTCACAGTAAGGTAGGGGAACTCCTGCTCTAGAAAATTAGATAAAATTAAGTATTGTGTAGTTTATATTTGTAAAAAAATCCTCCCCTGGCCTAGAAGGTACCTTTAAAAGTAAACAATCGCCTAACCGGTGGTCTGGGGGGTACGGAATACCCCCCGCCCCCTCCAGTTGTAAGAAAACGATGGTTTCTCAAGATATAAATTTGCTCTTTATTATCAGTTTTGAAAGTTTCTTTCGTTACTTTTCATAATTTTTAAAATCCGGCGTCGGTTTTTCGTACTCACCTCAAGTGATTTAAAGTCAAATGTATTTTGGATATTATGGCACACATTTCGGAGATATCCGGTAACCCTGATCGCGAATTTAAAAATTTCCGAGGTAGGATGATAAAAAACGATGCAACAACTCAATTTTCATCAGAGTAATATACTAATAATAATAAATTATTTTAGTTGAACTTGATATATTATTTTAAAATTTTCTGTTTAATTATTATCGTGAGTTAATAATTTAACAATTGAAAAATTTATAAATTGTCATTTAGGCCCATGCAAACCCTCAACAGGAATTTTTGAAAATGTTAATTAATAGCACCGTGGTGGAACTAACTTGCACCCTTGTTTTTTAGCCACGCCCAGCAGCTTACAAAATGCGTCAATACGGTCGAAATTTGCGAAGAAAATGCAAACTTGAAAATCGATTAATTTAAGAAAAGTATTATTTTTATGCTATGGGGAGGGGGCGGGGTAAAATTTATTTTAAATAGTATCTCTCAACCCTAAATATTTATAGACAGTTGGCAAAATTATTTAAAAATTGGAAACTTGGCGAAATAACTGAAAAATAGTCAACTTTTGTGAATAATATGTAGTATATCAACTGCTTAATTTGCAAACCTAGAATTTTGTAACCCTCCCCCCTCCCAAATACGGTACCATCACAGGTATTATTTCCCCTATAGTTCTTGTAATGACGCCCATCAAATTTTGAAGCTTTTTGGCCATCTAACAAGAGTTTAAAATATTGGAAAAGGAAACAGAATTTCAGGTTGTTAAATAAAATAAGAGTCAAGTAACACATAAAAAACGAAATATTTGTCTAAAATTGCAAAAATTACATTATTGCAACATTTTGTACTTAACAGTTCACCCACAGTTTTATTCCTTTAATGCAAATAAATCAAACCCCTCAAAATTACGAATCCATATTCTCAATCATTTTAACTTGCATTTCTATTTGTTTCACCTTCAACTCCATCTCCTTCTTCCGTATCTCTAACTCTTGCGATTTAATCTTTAACTCGACTTTCTTAATTTCCAGCTCAACTTGCGCCTTCTCGAGTGCAATTTCCATCAACCGCTTTTTGTTATTTTTTATGAAGTTGTCGAAGTCGTTGTCGTCTTGGTGTTCATGCAGTTCGTCTTTTGAAAATATGGAAACGTCGCAGTCCTCAAAAGTGGCCGTGGCGTCCGAACACGTCACGTCGTCTTCGCCCACTCGTTCTTGTTTTAAAATTTGTCCCAGATCCTCGTTTGTGACATTCAGTTGGGAATTACTAATATCGACGGACATGTTTTCCAAAATCCCCATCGACTTGGATTCTTTTTCGTAGTAGCTAACTAAAATTTAATCATTTCAGCAATCACAGAATATTTTTTTGTTGTTTAAATTACCATGCAAGTCTGAGAAATCCGAACTCGAAACATTTTTCTCTTGCGAATTGCAAGACAGTCGTGTCGTCGATAAGATGTACCGGGAAAACTTTTGGCCAACTTTCGACCACTAAAATGTAACCAGAATTTTATTGTAAAATAGTTTATACTTCTCCGGTTTGTAGTTACCTTAAAACTTGGAATACCTCGCCTAGCAGCCTTTTTAAGATTGTCGTAAAAGTTTCTTAATTGTAAGTAAGTTCTGTCACCATTTACGCTTCTTCTGTTAAACTCTTGGGTGATTTTTCTCCAACAAGTTCGTTTTTCGTTTAACCATACTCCGCTGGTCTTTTTGTTTTCCAGTACCTGCAAGTAGTCCAACAAAATTGTTAGGAGTAATTCGCGTTCTGCTTCCGAAAAATTCGGCGACCGCTTCCTCTGCTCTATGTTATTGTCAACCATGACGGAAGGGCCGGTGCAAAACTGCCTCTTTAATTTACTAATTTGTCTTTTTAAACCGATTGATGATTTTTTAACCTACATCGCTTTTGTTGACAAAATTTGAAACGTCAAAACTGTCAAAATTGTTTAGAGTTGTTACAGGGTGCGGCAAAGAATCGGAAATTTAATTGTGTTAATTTTGGTTTCAGGTGCTGCCGAACGATCCAAAAGCTCGTCGTTTGTTTGTCACCACGGGTGGTTTGAAAAAGGTGCAAGAAATTGATGCCGAACCGGGATCCACGTTGATGGAGTACATCACCATCATCAATGCTTGTTTTCCGGAGGAAATCGTTCGTTATTATTCTCCTGGTTATCCGGATTCGTTGTTGGAAGCTGTCGAACAATATTCACCTCAGGTAAGTTTTTTGGCTGATTATCTCGAATTTTCTCGACTCCTGACTCATCTGCTAACTTCCTGACTGGAGAGTCCAAAAAGTAACCCTGGAACGTCACACTTAATTTAGGGTTTTAGCGATTCTTTTTATGAGTCCCCAGTGTGATTTTTTAGGGTTATATGCAGGCCATCAGCTAAAGGGCGGATTTATCTCTTCCATTGTATCATAGCTCGGCCTACGACCTTCGCACTACTCGACTGGAGCCCAAAAGTGTCTGTTTTAAATTTAAATTTTTTAGGACATTTATGTTTATTATATATCTGGGAGAAAAGTTTGAGGCCGGAGGCCGAGCTATGTTTTTTTATTCTATATGTAACCAGAATTTTCAATTTTTTTTAAAGGTGATGACGATTTTGAGAGAAGTCAAAAATCAAGACAGTGACATACAAACGAATATTGGGACCGTGCTGAACGACAGTCCCACTGCTAGTCAACAACTCCACACTCTTCTAGGCACCTAGAAAATCGAGGTTTGTGCGCGCATGTTTATTTTGAACGTTTTTAGAAAATTTTTATATCTATTATCATTTTTAAATGTATGCTTTTTTATATATTTCATAAAATTTTAATTTTATTTGTTGATTTCCTATCTTAATTCGTGTTAAACTTTTAATTTTAAATCTGCCGCCCCATTTTAAAATACTCAAGGTACCAACCATAAAACTTCGAAATGTGCAATTCGGCCCTGTGGTGCGGGATCACTTTTGATTTTGGTAAAATTAGGAATGTAAAAGTGAAAATGAACAAAATTTTTATTTTTATTGGGAACATTCAATACAATTAAAAAAAAACAGTAAAATTAATAAAGCGAAATTACGTACTAAAGTCTTATAACTGGAAAATCGTAACATTATTATTATTATTATTTTTACTGAGAATATTTAACAGGCATATAAAATATTATTTAAATTACAAAATTTGTTTAAATTAAAACTACCGTCTTATTCTCACAATTTTGTTCTATCTTCCACTTTTCCTCCATCCAAAATGGTCGCTTCGTTTTTAACGCTATCTACGCTATTGGGCATGTTGTCGTACATGGAGAGGGTGTTGTTGAAAAACCTACTAACCCGATATAAGGACGAGTCGTTTTTTGGTATGAATCCTCTCCTTTCGAACTTATTGGGGAGGACCTGAACAGTGTGTTTATCGGGACTTCGCCCCAGTAAAAGCGTGGGACTTAACGGGTCCTTCTCTGGACTACCACTCGCCGCCAACCTACTCTCCAAACTTTGATAATTTGCATTGTAGATGTCCATGTTGTGCTTCAGATCTTTTTCTGTGTGAACGTTCCTAATGGTTTTGTTGTCATAAATTTGTAGGAGAGTTTCAATCACTTGAATGCAACTACCTGGGCTGAACTCGCGATTTTGGATGAACGAATTGCACAATATTGGGGCCCATTCTGTGGCAAGGTTGTGTTTTGACATTTTGTTATATTCCTCATGCTGACTTATTTTGACTAAATGCTTCAACAAGAAATCCAAAGTTTCTCTATATGGGATGTTGGAGTTGGTATATTCTCGTTTGGTATTTCTTAGTTTGGTAATTTCGATCCGTTCTTCTACAAGAAAAAAAGGTTAATTTCAGAAGGTCACCTGATTTGCACGTACTTACCAGTTGTAAAGATTAAATTATCAAAAACTTGTTTGGGAATGATCGGAGTTTTCAGTTCCAGGAAGAAGCTTTTCAGGGCCCAAGCCAGGTCGTGAACGTTGTACTTCTCCAACGAATTCAAATTACTTTTGGGTTTCATCACTTTCTTCCTAATTTTTTCCAATTTCTCGTTGCTTCCACTACGTTTGTACAACATATCCAAATTGATTCCCTTCTCTATGAGCGGAACGACCTTCAACACAAATTCCGGCACCCTCTCCTTGGAGCTCGAACAATAACTCTCCAAATCGAATTTCGTTTCTGAAAATGTATGTGTTAAAATTTGGGGAATTGACATGTAGAAAAAATTTACCTTCAGACGGCGACCTTGGAAGATCGTCCCGCGATTTCGTCAGGTTCTCCATGTTTCGCATCAAACTGTCTTTTGAACTGCCCTTTTTCAAACTGTTCGTTAAATTTTCGTTCAACTCGATCATTAGCGCACTCCTATTGATTATGTTGTCCCTAGCTGCTTCGTTATTATAATTTTCTTTGATATTATTTATACTTTGACTAGAATCCTTAAATAATAGAATCTTTAACACTAAAAGTAAGTTTTTTGTTGTTGGAAAATTAACCCATCTGCATCGCGATTTACTTTTCCGCCCTAGAGCGCAAAAGTAAATCTGTTCTTAGCAACGGGGAGGAAAGTACCGGGCAGCGCGAGCTGATGCAAATGGGGTTAAATAATAACAAAAAATCAAGATAAATTTACTTACATTTTTCCTGCCCAACTCGTATTTGCTAGACACCCTTAGAAGTAGTTCGATTATCTTATTCGCATTCGTGTGATTGAGCAAAATATTCTCGGTGCAATTATCGGGGGGTCTAATTAACGTGGGACCCCATACGATGGAAATATTGTACGCGTCCATTTTGTTTTCTTCCGAATGCGCTTCGATTTTCAGCAAATGGTCCAGGAGGGTGGTCAAGGTTCTTTTGTGCGATTTTTCCAATTTATTGATGATATGTTTGATGTTGTCTTCGTGTTTGGCGGTGAGTTCGATATCTGAGGAAATTCCAAAAATTGAGTTGGGCTCCAAAAAAAGTCGCAATTAAAATACTCACCGATATATTTACACAATTCTTCGTAAGTTTTATGGGGTATCAACGGTTCGTTGAGTTCCCTGAAAAACAACTTGAGGCAGCCGGTCAAAACGTCGATGTCGCTTTTGAATTCCTCCAAAAAATTCAAATTGTTTTTGTCCACGTGATATCGGATCTTCTGTATCGTCGCTAAATTCCCCGACGCCCTGTACAACCCCACACTACAAATATTCTTTGGTAATTCAATCAACTGTATGATTCGCGTCACAAATTCGGGCACCTCTTCCTTATACATTTCGTGCAAATGCTTGAGAGTGTTCCCAAAAATCGGCTCGTTTTTTATGATTCCCTTCTTCTCCAACATGTCCTTACTCGATCTTTTTCCCAACAATTTCAACAGTCGGTGTCGAATTTGCAATTTTTCTTCCCTGTACGTCACGCCCTTGTTGTATGGCCTTTCGGTCCCGTAATACCGTTCCAGATCAATCGCCGCTAAATTCATATCCTTTGTACTATCAAATTGCAGCTTGTACGTTCGGCTATTTTCATTTAATTTGGTTATTACGAGTTCCTTTTTGCTAATTGGTTTATATTCGGTCTGATTTAAGCTATCAATTATTACATCCTCTTCATTTTTATCGTTTACCAGAGTCATTTGGTCGTTACATACTTTAACAGTTTGTCCTTTCCCTAATTTTTTGGTCGCACCGTCGCACAAAATTTTTGTCACCCCTTTAATGTCAAATTGCACTTCAACGTAATTGTCTTCCAATTGCTGTTCCACATTTCCAAACGCACTGAAAAAATTTGACATTACTCCACTGCACCACTTTAAATTTTACATACTAATTATTTTTAGCTCCGGTTGAGGATCGAACCCTATCCAAAATTTATAAAAAAATTGACTTACTATTCGTGCACGGTTTGCGAACGCACGCTCGGTTTTCTCACTGGTTTGATGTGGTGTCGAATCTCAACTGTGTTTTCAATTGGAAACGGTCGGGTCTGATGGAAATAATTTTGTCCTTTCTCTTCATTAATTCTTTCCAAACTTGCATATTCCTAAATTAAGAAAACAAAGTTAGTCCACGCTTTTTACACGTACAATGCACCAAAAACCTTCAGCCTTTGACCGAACCTTCTCAACATGATTTTTTAACCAATTTAAATTTTTCTCAACCGACAAATTGTTTTTTGTTAAAACCTTAGTTTTTCAGTTTTTTTACCGTTAAAAATTTTATTCGAATTTTACCCGCGTTTATTAACAGAACTAAAAATGATAAATTTAAGGTCGGTTTATCTATTTCTAATCTATCTAATAATCTAACGTCGAGTTGATAAAAATTAAATAGGTACTACGCTGGTATTAAAAATCGATTAAGGATTTCAAACTTTTTTAAAATTTTTTGAAACAACTTGAAACTTTCAAATCGCTTTCTGGAAAAATTAATAAATTTTGATTTACAAGATTTCCATCAGAATCGTTACGTATCATAACGGATTACAAATTCATTACCTTCTGATCGCTCTTCCGGATGGTCAGGCACTTCTCACTTATGAGTAATTAGCTGTCTATTTTCACCACTATAATTATTATTTGCAAGTTTATTCTGGCGTTAAAATGTTTTCTACCTCGAAGAGAAAACAGAATTTTGTGAAAATGATTAAGAAAATTACTCAATAGAAATATAGAACTTGTGAGCAAGCAAATATTGAGGCCTGCAATTTATGGCGTGACTGATTTGATAATTATTTCTGCATTGTGAATTTAATAATGCTAATTAAGAAGTTGTTTTAGGGTTCTAGCAAAATAAAATTCTTAATTTTATACGATTTAAACTTTTTGGAAAATCTTCCAAGCGAATTCTGAGAATAACGCCCCCCCCCCCATCCTTCATCCAAATTTTTATTTGTGATTAAACAAAAAATATTTAACTGTATAAACCAAAAATATAATTTTCAATATTTTAATTAAATAATTTTAATTTATTCTATTTGTTGTAGTCTTCACCAAAATTATACAATCCGTGATATCTTGAATTTATTTTATAAGATAAGATTTATAATAATTCTCAGCATTATAATATAAAAAAATGTTTTTACCAAAAATTACCTAGTAAATTTTGTTTTGCAATTTTCAAAATTAACTATAGGCACCAGAACCTTTTAGAATTTTTAGATTGCAAGATTTTGCAAGGAAGAATTTTTTTCTCTAAATATTTATTTATTTATTAGATTTCCCAGGTTGTGCGGCCTAAAGGCCGCACTGAAATTAGTTTTAAGAACGTAATAAATATGCCAATCATCAATCCTGATTTCCTGGGGGTATGAAATCCCCCCCCCCCCGGTTAGAACAGTAATAGAACGACTTTGCGAAATTAGTACGTCATTTCTAGCTGTGCTTCTGTAGACATCAATTGTTTATCTTTATTTTTTCCACAAGGAATTTTGACAATCAAATTGACCAAAAAATCGATTTTTTGTTGTCAATAGATTTAGTTAGGGGTTAGAAAAAACATGTTAAAATTAATACCCCCAACGTCGGCCACTACCCTTGAATTTTGCACCAAAATGTTGTTTCTATGCGATATCTTGTTTAATTTGCATCCTGCGCTCAAAATTATAGTAAACAAAATTATAGGTAATTAAATTCTCTATAAAAATGGTCTAACTCGTGTTTTCCTCAGATCAATCATTTTTAAGCAAAAACCTTGCGAAGTCGGATAAACTGTTAATTTTTAAAATTAGGTGCAAAAATTTGGTTTTTGTACGATAACTCACTTATTTTCCACCCAACGTCCAAAGTTATACTAAACAAAATTATATATAATTAACTTCTCTATAAAAAAGGTTTAACTCGGGTTTTCCTCAGATCAATAATTTTCAAGCAAAAATCATGCAAAGTCGAACTGTTGGTTTTTTAAATTCGAAGCCAAAATATGGTTTTTCTACGATAACTCACTAATGTTTTATCCTATGCCCAAAATTATAGTATACAAAATTTAGGTAATTAAATTCTCTATAAAAATAGTCTAACTTATGTTTTTATCAGATTAATCATTTTCATGCCAAAACGTTGTGAAGTCAGACAAACGGTTAATTTTTAAAATTATGTCTCAAAATATGGATTTTCTACGATAACTCACTAATTTTCCACCCCACGCTCAAAATTATAGTATACAAAATTATAGGTAATTAAATTCTCTATAAAAGTAGTTTAATTCATCTTTTTCTCATATCAATAATTTTCAAGCAAGAACCTCGCGAAGTCGGACGAACTGTTAATTTTTTAAATTAGGTGCCAAAATATGGTTTTTCTACGCTAACTCACTAATATTCTATCCTACGCCCAAAATTATATTATACAAATTTATAGGTAATTAAATTCTCTGTAAAAATGGTTTAATTCATATTTTTCTCAGATCAATAATTTTCAAGCAAAAATCATGCAAAGTCAAACGAACGGTTAGTTTTTTAAATTAGGAGCCAAAATATGGTTTTTCTACGATAACTCACTTATTTTCCATCCTACGCCCAAAATTATAGTATACAAAATTGTAGGTAATTAAATTCTCTGTAAAAATGGTTTAATTCATATTTTCCTCAGATCAATAATTTTCAAGCAAAAATCATACAAAGTCAAACGAACGGTTAGTTTTTTAAATTAGGAGCCAAAATATGCTTTTTGTACGATAACTCACTTATTTTCCATCCTACGCCCAAAATTATAGTATACAAAATTGTAGGTAATTAAATTCTCTGTAAAAATGGTTTTATTCATATTTTCCTCAGATCAATAATTTTCTAGCAAAAATCATGAAAAGTCAAACGAACGGTTAGTTTTTTAAATTACGAGCCAAAATATGGTTTTTCTTCGATAACTCACTTATTTTCCATCTTACGCCCAAAATTATAGTATACAAAATTATAGGTAATTAAATTCTCTGTAAAAATGGTTTAATTCATATTTTCCTCAGATCAATAATTTTCAAGCAAAAATCTTGCAAAATGAAACAAATCGTTAATTTTTTAAATTAGGAGCCAAAATATGGATTTTGTACGATAACTCACTTATTTTCCATCCTACGCCCAAAATTATAGTATACAAAATTATAAGTAATTAAATTTTCTATCAAAATGGTTTAATTCATATTTTCCTCAGATCAATAATTTTCAAGCAAAAATCATGCAAAATCAAACGAACTCTTAATTTTTTAAATTAGGAGCCAAAATATGGATTTTGTACGATAACTCACTTATTTTCCATCCTACGCCCAAAATTATAGTATACAAAATTATAAGTAATTAAATTTTCTATCAAAATGGTTTAATTCATATTTTCCTCAGATCAATAATTTTCAAGCAAAAATCATGCAAAATCAAACGAACTCTTAATTTTTTAAATTAGGAGCCAAAATATGCTTTTTGTACGATAACTCACTTATTTTCCACACTACGCCTAAAATTATAGTATACAAAATTATAGGTAATTAAATTCTCTATCAAAATGGTTTAATTAATATTTTCCTCAGATCAATAATTTTCAAGCAAAAATCATGCAAAGTCAAACGAACTGGTAATTTTTGAAATTAGGAGCCAAATTATGGTATTTCTACGCTAACTCTCTTATTTTCCAACCAACGCTCAAAATTATAGTAAGAAAAATTATAGGTAATTAAATTCTCTATAAAAATGATCTAACTCAAGTTTTCCTGGGATCAATAATTTTCAAGCAAGAACCTCGCGAAGTCGGACAACTGTTAATTTTTTAAATTAGGTGTTCCGAAATATGGCTTTTCTACGATAACTCATTTATTTTCCATCCTACTCCCAAAATTACAGTAAACAAAATTATAGGTAATTAAATTCACTATTAAAATTGTCCTACGCAGGTCAGCACTTGACATTGGGGCCCCCATCATCCAGCATCTTCCTTTAAAAATCAAATAGACCTCAAATAAATGAATTTGGTGTCCTATAAGCTGCCGCTTGTGGCAGGCACCCCGGCTTGCCTCCCCCCCCCCCCCCTAGATCCGAGGCTGACGTAGGTTTTCCACAGATCAATGATTTCTGAGCAGCAACGAAGCAAAGCCGGACGAAACCTTAATTTTTCAAAATATCGTTTTTGTGGGATAACTCGTTTATTTTTCATTTAACCTTCAAAATTATAGTAAACAAAAATATAGGTAATTAAATTCTCTATAAAAATGGTCCTACGTATATTTTCCTCAGATTAAAACTTTCCAAGCAGTAACCTCGTAAAATCGAAGTAGTCTATATTTTTTTTTAATAGCTGCCAAAATATGGTTTTTGTACGATAACTCATTTGGTTTTCATCCTAAGTCCAAAATTGTAATAAATAAAATTGAAGGTTATTAAATTCTCTATAAAAAAGTTCCAGCCATATTTTTTCTCATGCCAATACTTTCAGAGCAGTAACAGCGCAAAGTTAAAAATTTTGTGTAATATACAGAAGAAGTTACAACACGGACCACAAAACTATTACATAATCGCGATTTCGGCTTTAACCTCATTGATTTACGCTGTCGAAAAACGATAAACTAATGACTATTTGGAGTGTGGCAGACCTAAAATTTGAAACGCACCTTAGTACTCCAGTGCATCACCTGGGTATGTATGTGAAGGCTAGCAAACGTTCGCACGCTAAATCCACTCTCAAACACGAAAACCTAGTGCTCCAAATCAACAAATTATATCCTTAGTCCACTGAGTTGATTGTTCAGTCATTCAATTTACAAGCTGTCCAAATTATCCAAGGTCACACCCAAAACCGCCTCCGTCCACGTGGGTCAATTATAAGACCTGGCTAAGGTCAATAACAAGGCCTTTCGAAACCGTGTTTCGCGACAACATTTTCTATATCAGCCACAGGCGAATAGTTTTATGTTCGATTCTCAATGGGAGCAAATAAAAATCTTAATTTTTCATTATCCAAAAGAAACTATCAAAAAATTTTCTGTAGTAATTAACAACTTTAACGATTTAAAGTGAATTAATAAAGAAGGTGCAAATTTAATTGCACATTAAAAATTTCTATTTCTAATAAACGCTTTGTGTTTTTTTCACAATACCCGACCTAGATGTGCACTTGCACGTTTTACCACATTTTATATTATTATCAAAAAATTATGATGAGAAAGTTTGAGTTGCGTTTCCCAAAAATGTATTATAATTTCGATTGATTATCAGTGGCGGCGTCGAAAAAGGGGATTTTTTCCTTTCTCAAACCAAACCAATAGAAAGTTATTCAAATGGGAACGAATCGTTTCTGCGTAATGGTAGAAAATAGAGATGAGTTAAGAAATTTTATCTCTTCCATTGCTTTATGCTTTTTAATTGTTGTAATGTGTTTATAATGATGTGCGTTTTCAAACGGTCGTTATTGAGCACAAACGGATGTTTTTTCAAGTACGTTTGTTTATTTACTTTCTGAAAACACAAATAAAATTAGGTAGTATTTATTTCACAAATTAAAAATAAACGAGGTGGGATCACCTGGTAAAAAAATCGATCTCCACTCTCAAAAATAATAAACAACAATGCCAACAATGTTTCGAAAAAAGTCTAAAAATAATTGCGTTCGCAAAAAATTATATAATTAAAGAGTATTGACTCTTTTAATTTTATTTAGCCCTGACTGTTGGAACTCATAGAAAATGGTTCAGGGTCGTACCTACATGAATCGTTCACAAACCAATTACCCACTTTTTTTTAATAAAAATCAAAGTTCGCTTCAATAATACCTCGCGTTTTCCCACTCAAAAATCGGGTAAAATTTTGAAAAAGGCCAACTTTTTCGCGTATTCCGGCCCTGACCACCACCAAACTAGGAAATGATTTCTTGCAGCTGTATTATGTATTTATTTATTACCAGGGAGTCAATTATAAGCAATTTGATGTAATGAGCATCGCAATTTTTTCAATTGCTTCAACCGAGGGGAGAGTTCAACTGGCGAACAAAAAGCGGCCCTTTTTTCAAATTCACACACCGGTAAATAAAATCTCGCCGCACAAATTTGTTCAGCAACGTAAACATGCCCCCTATCGAAACCGACAAGATAAGTAAATTAGAAAAAGGAGTTTACATAAAAATAATGATAATAATGTTACACAGTATTTTTTAGTCATGCTTGGTGCTGGAGGGTTTTTATTTATAAAAACATTTTTATTACCATCATTTCCGTTATCAACTTTTCCTCATCCGTGATCATGGCTGGAGATCATTGTATAAAATCACATCTCAATTTATTGCGACACGATTTTAACTTAAAATTAGTGAGCGAGACAAGGTAAATAAATATTATACGAACGGATCGCGACACAATAATAAACACACAAACACTCGCAACAGAGGAACTCGGTATCATGTGGATTTTATGGTTTTCAATGCACAATTTGATAAGATTAGCTGTTACAAAACGCGCTGATAGGACAAAATTAATTATTTAATGAGTTTTACTTTCAATGTTTAGCGCGCTTGTCTCCTCGCGACCTCTCTTATTGCTCGTGGGAGCTACACTTTTCAATACAATTTTCATTTTTTTGCAATAATAATGCGGTTTCTATGATTATCACGTGATTTGCATGTTAACAACGCCGGAAACTGGCGAAGGCGGATACGCTCATTATATTGTTACGAGCCAATCAATTATTCCAAGTAGGTGTCGATAAAATCGTATCATCCATAAACGGGCAAAAAATTAATTTAAATTTCTGATTTTTTTAATTAAGTAATTGATGAGGGTTTAATTTGAGCCGAACAGAATTTTACATTTTTCCGAAAAAAAAGTATGCTCTGCATTTAAGCTTCCGGCTACGCACTCAAGCGTTGCTTTTTGCAGTGTGATTATTATACATAGAAAGGTCAACAGGATTTACTAGCATTTTCTAAAATTAATTTTTCCCGTTTGTTATATTTTTATTTTGACTTGAAAATGTTGTCCGAAACGCAGCAGCAAAAATTACAAGAAACACGAAAAAATTTAAATATAATGCAAATAGTTTAGGCTTAAAAGACATCTAAAGTAGCGAATCAAAATCTTCCGTTTTTGTAGACAAACATATTATTTACGTTCGTGGATTTTTTTATAATATAAAACCTAATTTACTTATGAGAAAATTGCCTATATGTAACGTCTAACAATTTTGGAAACAAAATTAACGTATTACTTTTTTTTCGTCGCTCGGCTACGCTGCACTCCGCCTTGTTCTCAAAAACGCTTTATTTTACAACCTAATGATTATGCATTATATTACTTATAAGTTGTTCTGAAATTAGAAGCTGTGCTTTTTGTACCTAAATTATTATAAAAGGACTGATGATTAAGGGTGGGGGGGTGAAACCCCGACGTTTTCTATAAGAAAACTGTCAGTTTGACACTTTTGGTGTTCTAGTGATAGGCACTTCTAGTGATTAGGTACCTAATTGAGGTAAAAAAGGGAGTGTCACTGACAGTTTTCTTTGAGAATGGGTCAATAAAAGGCCCGAAACGTTGACAATACAAAATTGCTTATGATTTAAAAATTAAGCACTACAAATTTCAAATATGTCACCTCAAATCTCCAAGTTGCAATGTTTTTTTTGCTATAATGCAAATATAAATCATATCCTGAAGCGCTCATATGCGTCGCTAACCTCTTAGCGCTTAGCACCGCCCCTGGCAATTTGAACCTAGCCTTTGAATTAAAACAGTTGTGCAAGCCTCTTTAGCTCAGTGGCAGAGCACTGGTCTTGTAAACCAGGGGTCGTGAGTTCAATCCTCACAGGAGGCAATTTTTTGTACAGGTGATTTAGTGTAATGGTTAGGGAGTGTTTGTAAATTCGGCGGTATATCTTTTGTAATCTAACCCATGAAGATCACAGCATTAATATTTTGATTTCTATGGACTGTTGATTTGTAGCGGATTTAACTCATATTGCAGTATTTGAAGAATCGTCGGTAGATGTCGCGTTTACGTTAGAAAATCTTCAAGAATTTGAGTTTGTTATATTTTGTTGTCTTGTAATGTATGATTAGATAAGATATTTCTGTCAAATATTTTAAATTTAAGTTTTACATCTTACACTTACTCTTACGGTCATTGTAAATGGGCACTAACTCGTGCCAGTAAATGTAAAAGACGCACATGAACGGATTAACTAGATTCTATTGGTTTGTAAAAATTATTCTTTGTTAGTAAATATAAACAAGGGCGGCGGATGCATCCAAAAAATATTTACTACCTGCAGGAATAAGATGCGACATGTTTATCAGCAAAATGGCTGCCGTTTGCAGTGTTGGATAGCTATTTTAGTTCACTAATGAGAACAGAGAAAACGGCGGCCATTTTGTTGGTAAACATGCGCATTAAAAAATCTGTATTGTTGCTTCTTGTTTTAAGATTAAATATTCTTTAATCTAGAATGTAGCCACAGTTAAATTGAAAAAAATTGCCGTAAACGATCTGTAATCAGAGATGGTTTTAACCAGGCTTGTAGACAGGGGGGGGCACGTGCCCCCCCCCCCGAAATGTTTAAAAGAAAAAATTTTTAGATGGCAAAAATTTTGGGGAACAATTCATTAACCAGGACTTCAATTTTATACATTTCTAAAGGAACAAATGATAGAAAATGGAGCAAAAATCAATATAAACGGCTCGGAGTGTTGCGAAGCGACCGGAAGAAGCGTAGCGGCACGTAGAATTGTTTTTGAAACCGCAACTGTGTCCGATTAAGATTTATCATCGATAAATCAATCTATAAATTAAATTCACAAGTTTGACAAAGAAGCGACCCTTGATTTCATACGAAGCTTCTGTCGTAGCGCTGCATACCTTTTCTACGTTCCGGCTTCTACTCTTTAAGGTGGGCGAGACTTTCAAAAACAAATGAAAAAAGTAAAATATTGAAAAAATTTGTTTGTAATAATAAAAATTCCCAGAAAGGGGGGGGCGGGGAGCCACCAAAAATTTTACTTTTGCATAAGGTTATTTTCAAGTGCCCCCCTCGAAATGAAATCCTGGCTACGGGCCTGGTTTCAACGTTTCAACTTCAACTGACTTGGGGGGGGGGTTAATTTAAAATTAGTCAACTGTTTTTGTTGACAAAACTTTATAAAAAAAATGAACTTTCTGTTAGCAGTTGGCAAATTTTTGTTTGTTTTTATTGTTGTCATCTTAAACCGCGCCCGTATATACCAACTTTCAGAGTCTAAGACAGTGGTCGACAACTTTTTTTGGTTTACGGGTCACATGACACATCAGTTACAATTCATTACATATTCAGGCCACAATTTGTGGCGTATCTATCTGGAACTTTCTTACGGGTGTGGCGGGATCAAGTTTTAAAAATAACAAAAATAATAATAAAATAATAAGCAAAGCAAGTACAAATAGTGCCGCAGGCTATTCTTTCGAGGGAATAGACATGGCTAACCACAAATTGTTCAATTTAAGAATTAATATTATTCACAAATTAAACGTCTACAACGTTTTTCGTGAAAAAAAAGCGTTTGCGGGCCGCAAGATATGCACAAGTGGGCCGCAAGTTGCCGAACATTCTGCTTTACAATATGCAGAAGTTGTTTAGAAAATTTGACGTGACCATCAACATGACTTTACCATACCGACAAATATATTTTTTGTGTAAAATCAAAAAAATGAATATTAAAAAGTGTGTGTGGAGGGGGGGGGTAAAGGGGTTAGTTGGTCTTACAAATTTTTAAAAATTAAAAGAGAGACTGTTGAATGGACTAAAATACCTGCTACAAATTTGAAGGATTTGTCGTTTAAAATTAAAAATTTATATATTCATAATCCTTCCACAGGTAAATTTCAAAACAGAGAGCGCAGTGGCTTAACCAGAAGGGCTATGTGGGTTGATACTCAAAGCATTTGGAAAGCCCAACAAAATATTAATTTAATAATATATTAGCAATATTAGCAGTGTAGTAAGGAAAAGCAAAAATTTGAAAAAATAATTTTTTTTTGCCATAAAAAGCTAATACAAAAATAAATTGTTTCGTCTACACTGAAAAAAATACAACAGCAATTTATAGTTAAATATTTATTGGATTGCTATTTTCAAATTTGTAGTGATATGCAATAAAGAATAACCCCCGTATTCATAAAAACGCAATATTTACAACAGGTTTACTAAAGCTTTAAAAGCCTCACAAATGCCCTTAAAATGCCTTATCTCCCTTACAAAGGGTTTACAAACCTCTTTTAAGTATTTTTCGTTTTTATGAATACGGGGGTAAAATTTTATAGGAGGGATTGAAGAACCTCCCTCTAGGGCCGTAGATAAAAGGGGGTTTAAACCTCTCCATAGCATGGGATTAAAGAGAAAAGTATAAATTTTGTTAGGACTCCCCCCCCCATGATCAATGTTTATCTACGACCCTGCCTTCCTTTAATATTTCTCAGATCTTGGCAGTTGGTTCACTGAAAATTTGGCAAAGTAACTCAAGAATTGGCAACTTTTGATAGAAAATTGAGAAACAAAAAGATACAAAAATTTGCCAATTGCTAACAAAAAACAAAGTCATATTGTTATTTCCCCTTCCCCCCCTTTCCAAGTCTGATTACACAACAAACCAAGTATTGCAATGAATTTTTTCAGTTTACTCTGGCATCTCAAGTCTTCTTAAATTTTTTACGTATCTCAAAATTAAATTCTGGTTACGCCACTGAGGTAAACATCCCCCAAACGTACGTAAAATGTGGCTGGATTAAAGAATATTTAGGATAAAAACAAGAAGCGACACTACAGCTCAGGCCCGTACCCAGGATTTAATTTCGGGGGGGGGGCACTTAGTAAAAAGTAAAATTTTTAATGGTTTTTCTTTCGAGAATTTTTATTATTATAAACAAATTTTCATTTACTTTGAAAAAAAAATTTTTTTTTTGAACATTTCGGGGGGGCACGTGCCCCCAGGTGCCCCCCCCTGGGTACGGGCCTGCTACAGCTATTTCAGTTTGCATGTTTAATATAGCAAAATAGCCTTTGTTTTTTCTACAATTGACCTCCAATTAAACATTGCAAACGGCAGCCATTTTGTTCATAATATCACTTGTTTGACTTGATCCGCTCTTAATTATAGATTGTGTAAAATAAAAGAATAATTTTTACAAACTAATGGAATCTTGTTAGTCAATTCGAGGGCGTCATTTCCACTGGCACGAGTAAGGGCTCATTTACAATGACCGTAAGCGTAAGTGTAAGATGTAAAAGCTAAAGTTTCAATATTTAAACTCTCTGTTAGGTTCGAATTTCTGTAATTTTTTATTAAATTACTAGCTGACCCAGGCGGCATCTTAGTACATGATTGATGTGGTTATTCTGCCTTTGCATAAGTGGCGCCTCTAGCGGTCCGAGTTGACAACTCTTGAAGTTGTATGTGCAAAGCTTTTCGTCTGCTTTAAGATTCATAGAATTCTCAGAAGTAGGGAGTATGGAATATTTCTTTCTGCTAGCGAATAGCTTTTGAGTTTTCTTTTGTTTGGATTTTTGTGTAAGTATTTTCTGTTTCGTTATCAACCGTTCGCCTTCAAACTTCATCCTGTGGTTGTATTAATATTAAACAATTAAATCACTATAGTTCCACGATATCAAATCAAAGATGATGAATTATTTTGGATTACATCATTGTTTTCTTAATTCGGCTTCTTTGATGTAAAGTTCTAGAGTCTCCTGGATTGTCATTCCTCATAAAATCCCAATCTAACTAAAGCTCACGAGTTTTCCGTTGCATTTATTTCCTGTTTTGGGTAATCTCCAATCACCAGCAAATGTTTGATTAATTTTGTTTGGCGGCATTCAATCTCATTTACCCATCATAAAATGAGTACGCAGTACGCGGTTTTTGGCATGCCAATAAAAATCATGCGGGTGTCATAAATCTGCAATCTTGTCTTGATAAAAAAAAATCTGTACAGATTACGATCAATAAAATGGGGTAGGTATTCGTGTTAATATTTGGAAAGATTACGAAATTCTTAAAATTGGTGTCTCAAAATTTTTGGTAGCACTGGGTACCAGAAAACACATCATGTTAAAAAAGCATGTCATGTATTTTTTAGTTGTTATTAGGATTGTCTTAAATTTAGCGGTTTTACCCTGAGTTTTGATAAGGATCGCGTGGTTCATTGTGAGGGTCAGCAATTGGCCACAATAATTGCAAAATGTAGATAAAATATAATGAATTTTCTAGTATTTTCCCAGAACGTTTTTTTTAACCGCAGCTACTTACTTTGAAGAAGGTTATCTTATGTTATCTTAATTTATTGGTAATTAGCAATACATCAGATATTAAATTAAAAGATGACCTAAAGTTTAAAGGGAAATTGTTGATGCTAAAATTCTATCTGATATTTGCCCCACAGTTGGCCAGAAACTCACCGTGCACCACGTAAAAAATTTACTACTAATTGATTTACCACGGGTAAGCGAGACGGTGAGGCCGAGCAAAAATGAAGGCTGAGCAATCAGGTTTTGCTAAACGTCAGTTGTGCGAATCGAATACTAAGGAATTGGGAATCAATCAACCCTAGAAAGTTGGGGTTGTTCAAAAAATTTTGTACCTGGGGCCACCAAATAATCAAATACAGCACTGCATCAGATGTTGTAGTTTTTAAATATAAAATAGCAAATAAATCATTTTAAAAACTTGCAAAGATAGGAACCTTAAAAATAGTTTCAAGATATTGAACAAACAGGAAACCACACAAACGTAAACAAAAAAATGCAAACAAGAAACTCAAAGTTCGGTTTCTTTCGTAAATGTACGAATTTGGGACTTCTTCAGGTATTACAAAAAAAATCGGGCTACGAAATGTCAACAAGACGATCGGCGGCGCCGGCTTACAATAAATTCATAAATTTTAAACACTCTGTATATCGAGCAGCGAGACAAGGTCAAAAAAATTTGTGTAATTTATAATTTAATTGTGCAATTACAAAAATTATATGCAAAATTTTATTGTTTTTTTTTTCGTGTTCCCAACGACAATAATTATAATATTATTGTGACCGCAGTTTTACCAACAATTAAAATTCCATGATTATCGGTGTTTGGGCTAATTAAAAATTGCAAGGTGAATATAATTTTTTTTTTAAATTTAAAATTTGCGTAATATCCCCTGCAAGTTTTTTTCAGGCCCCGATCTGAGGAACATCCCCGCGTCGACGCTGGGGGAAGCCGGCTAAATGAGGGGTTGAAAATTTTAACTTCAAAATTTCGCCTACCTGAATTTCATCTTCTTCGCTGCAATATTCGTACATGAGATCGGTTTTCCACTGTAAGATGCTCGTAGGAATTGTTAGATCGATTTTGGTTAAGATGATCGGATCTACGCACAATTCCTGAACCGATTCGTCAAATTCGATGGAAATGCGACACATGTGACCGTGCTTAAGATCATTTTCTTCCACAAAATTTGTCGTACAGTTCCAAATGTTTTCGTACGAACCACTCAATCGGAAAATTTCACTGTCACTATTTTCACTGTCACAGTTTTCGTTTTCCATTTGATGTTGAACGGCGGCAACGTCGGCGTCGCTCATATTTTCAAAATCGTCCGTACTGTTTTGGAGAACGTCGGTGGTAGGAAAGCCGTGATCATAATTTTCGGTAGTTTTTCTCAAAATTTCTAACCAATTTTGCACACTTTGATAATCGCACATTACGCTCTTGTTATAATTTTAGACTAAAATAATGTCATCATCGGTTTTCATCTCCGGAAACACATAAGCCGCATACATCCGGTTTGTTTTCCTCTTAATTTTGATAAATTAAATTTCGCGTTGACTAAAAACGTTTGTGATCGTCAAATGAAATTCGTCTTGTGTGTAACGAACAGTCAATTGCTTGTTCATTGATAAGACACTCCCTATTAGTCATTCCACTACTTTTAAGTGCCCTTAAATTGCTTAATTAATGAATTAATTGTATAACGCGCCAATGCTTTACGCTCATTAACTCTTCATCTGGAGAGCGGATCGCTTTCGAATCCTCTGTACCAGACGTGTACCTCGATAGGTTTCACAATTAATTGATAACCGAGTGCAAAAGAAAGTGTCCCTCTATCAATGACCCAATAAAATATTAATTTTATTACTTCCAACTTAACTTTTGACATCATTTTATTTATCGGAGTGATTAACGAACGTAATTTAAATATGTAAACGACTGTGACTGCCTATTCATTCATAAATAAATATCTATGTAGGTTCGTTAAGTCGTTCCAATTAAAAACAAAAGATAACTTAAGTAGTACATTTCAGTGTTTGTTTCCTCGCTTTTTTCATTTTTTCCGCGTTTTTAGTGATTTTTCGACGATTACCGCATTTTAAATTGCTAATTAAATGAAGGGTGAAGTGAAATGCTTCACCCGCATCGTTGCCCGCATGCGTTCCAACCAACCCTTTGATCTAAAAATTCTTTGTCTTTTAACAGAATTCAGACTTATTGCTAGGGTAACATAAAAATAACAACAATTTCTAGAGACTCTAGAGCCCTAGAGAGAAAAGGTGAGATATGAAGCAACCGATATTTTTAGAGCCCTCTCCCCTTCAAATCATCATCATCTGCACGTTTTGAACATAAAAAATGTCTAATTTTATTTTTCCAAAATTCGACCCTTCTCCTAAAGGTATAAGGCCTGAACATGACTATAATTTAATAAATTGAGATTTAATCAAATGGAATCAAATTTTGGGTACCCGTCAATCATAACGTGGTTTTTAATGTTGCCACAAAAATTACAGGATTAAAAGGTTAAGGCAAAGATTTATAATCACTTGTTTACTAACTTTCACTTTTAAAATGTTTAATTTTACGTCGTAGTCGTATTAAAATTATCATTGTTTAGACTCGAATTATTTAGGGCCTCCATCATAAAGGAACTAAAGAGATGACCGCGCGTCACCTCTCTGAGAGGCTGAAATACTCAATTCAACTCCTACCATTTTGCTATCGTAGGTAATACAACAAATAAAGATAACAAAAACAAAAAAATTGCAATCACTTACATCAGAATTTTTCCTGTGTCTTTTTTGCAATTCCTTGATGACGTTGTTGAACTCAAAATTATTGTCACTTAGATTTGGAATTTCACACTCCGAAGTACTCAATTGAAATTTAACACTTTTTTCCACACTTTTTCCACTCTTCCCGGCCCCCTTGGGGCGCAACGGCTCGTTAAGAAATTTAGTTTGAAAAATAACATCGTCCAATGAAACCGATTTTCGCTTTTCCAAAGTGTTCGATCGCGATAATTTTCGAAACTGCAAGGATCTCCAAAAACTTTCCCCAAAACTTTCTTGTTTTGGATTGTCAAAACTGACAGGAGCGATTGTGCCTCTGCGACTTAGGTGAGACGACTCTGGAAGTTGGAGCTCTTCATTTTTTCTTGTTCGGGTGTTAAAACTTTTAGCACGCTGAACTTTATTGCCAAACATATTATTAAAAACGGTTAATTTTGATTAAGTATGTCACCATTTTTGACAAACGCGAATTGCACCATATCTTATCTATCGTTTTACTTATCTCAGTTACCTGAGATAACAACAATTTTTTTGTTATACAGATTTGCAATACTAATAAAATATATTTCAATTTTTTCTGATGAGCGGACGCGCATTGTGTTACAATCAATCAAGTACCTATTATGGATTTTCCAAGTGAGGAATGTCATAAATTTTATTTTTCTTTATAAAATGGCAATTTTCCTTTCAAAGTAAATATTTAACAAGCAAAAATTGCTGACCGCTCGAATGGAAAGTCAGTTAGGTACTGGATTTGGACTCGCCTTCGGCTCATTTATTAAGTTTTGCTTTAGCTAAAACCTACTGTCCTGGCTTGGAAATTGGAATTTACGTGAAAACACGTAATAACTAGAAAACTAATCTAGCTATTTTTGGGCTCAAGCTAATTTTATTATATTACTCGAACCCCTTAATATTTCGTAAAAGAAATTGAAGTTCGAAAATACATCATAATGATTAATGAATAATATAACAGTTATTTACTATACATAGTATTTATAGCAATAAATAATTTTAATAGATATTTAGCATGCAAGCACTCCATATACAATTGCCATAAATAACTATCGGTATCTTATTATAATCACCAGGAAATGTAGTAAATATTTTGTAGAACTAAAACGCGCAATTTTTTTCCACATAAAACACATACTGATAATATAATTTTTGTAAGCGTTGTTTTTAACTTGACCCAAAAATGTTAAAGAAAATTTGTTTAAATACCCAACATTATAATTTACTAGAAATCTCCTCCTCTTTCGTGTTATTTATAGATTAATCTTTGATTGGTTTTGCAAATTCCCTTTAAATAATTGCTCTAATTTTCACAGAAAAACCAAATCTTTAATATGGCATTTTGAAATCTCGTACCGATTCAATTGTTAGAATAATGGGATCATCAAAAACAATTTAAATCGATAAACCCTCATTTAAAGTCATAAAATAATAATTACCACGGTTACTACAACTTACGAATTAATTCTAAATCTTTTTTGAATTAATTTTAAATTTAATAATAATTTAATAAATTAAAATCCCGACTTCGCAAAAATAAACAAATAAAAATGTCAATTGTTTGCAAGAATCATCAGCATACATTAAAATGTGGTAGTCAGATTTTTTATATATTAATTATATTTTTTATTTTAATTATTTTTATTTTTGGTAGTTGTATTTTTTAATTTAAATATGACATGCCCCCCAGCTGTAAAAATGACTTTTCAAGAAACAAATTTGTGTCATCAATTTTGAATAAATTTTTTTCTTCCCTTTTTCTTAATTTTTTTGAAAATTATTTTGTTAAATCGGGAGGTCTGGGGGGTATGGGGAATAGAAGAAAATGGGGTATTTTTGAAAAGTCATTATTACTTACAGCTGAAGAGGGTTATTTTATGCTTCTCCCCAGTCTCAGACTCCTTTCAAAAATTTTCAAAAAATTAGGAAAAACTAAAAGGCTGTAAGTTCGAAACTGTGAGCCGCGTGTACTTCTTTAAAAATTTTTAACTCTAGAGGACGCTAATGTCAGATTTCTTGCTCTCTGAACATACATTTTTTCCCATTTAAAAAAATGAAGGGGGCGCTAAGAAGAGGTTTTTTTGAAGGGGGCAGTAACACAAAGTTAGAAAACTAATGCTTTTGCGATTATTTTTGGAGTATTTATTTGTTTTTTATTATTATAATCAGGGTTGTAAAAAAACATGTTTTTTTTAAATAAAACAAATCAAACGTTTTTTTTATGTTTAAAACAGTTTTTTATGTTTAAAACGGTTTTTTATTACCTTAGAAAAAAAACATGTTTTAAACAGAAAAACATGTTTAAAACAATGTTTAAAACTAAAAAAAAATTTGTTCTCTTATCTATCTTTAGCTCTATACACCTACCGAGTAAGAATGCAAAAACCGCCCCTGAAGATTTTTAAAAATCTATATGGCCGTTTGATTTTTAATCAAAAAAAAACATTTTTCTGAAAATTTCAGCTTTCCTACTCAAAGATTTAATAATAAGAAAAAAAGTGTTTTTTTTGTTTTTATTTTATTGTAATTGTTTTAAAGAATATTTTTTAATGAAACTTTTTGGTAAAGAAAAGTTTTTTTTTACGTTTTTCTTTTATTTTAAAAAATTAAAAAAGTTTTGGTCGCTTTATTTAAATACATATAGTATGTTCCTTAAATATGTTAATCACGAATTTTTTACAGGAAACTTTCCGTTTATTCTTCTGTACATGGTAAAATTTTGAACATTATCTGTTCGGTGGAACATAATCATAAAAATAAAATGTATTAGTATGAGAGTATCCATAAATTACGTGAGGCATTTAGGGGAGGGGTTGAGCCGAATCTCATCTAATCTCACGTGGGGCGATAGATTTTTTCTCGCAAGAAACTGTAAAACTGCGAGTAACTTGGGTTAAATTAATTGCGATTGTCTTAACTAGTCAAATAATGGTTTTTAAGCAAATTATGTTTTTTTTAATAAATTCAATGAATTTACACTAAAAATTTCCATTTAAAAAAATCTCAAATAAGATTAGGGGGACGTGGGAAGGGGTCCAGCCAAATCTCACAAAATCTTAATGCGGGGGGGGACCGCCAAACACGCTTCACATAGTTTATGGACCCCCCCCCCTATGTAGTTGTATCAGTGACTACTTAGAATGGTAAAGCGTGTAGGATTTAAAGGGACGGTGGTTCGAACCTCTGTAGCTAAATTTTTTTATTTTTCATAAATTTTGAATAAATTATTATTAATAATCTTTAAAAAAAAAATTAAAAATGTAAAAAAAACATGTTTTAAACTTACACAAAATTAAACACCTGTTTTAAACGCATTTAAAACATGTTTAAAACAAATTGATGTTTTAAATGAATTTTGTTTTAAACATGTTTAAAACACCTTGTTTAAAACAAAATGTTTTAAACATTACAACCCTGATTATAATAGTAAAGTTGTAGCATTACTTAAAAAAAATTTTATTTTTACCTTCTTCAAAAGTTACCCCTTGAGGATTAGAATTTTTTCACTATTTTTGAAGTAATCACAAGTAGGTATAATATTAATATAATAAAATAGTTTCAAAATTATTAAACAAAATTTTTATTTTTGACCCTTTTTAAAAATTACCCCCTTAGCGCTTATAATTTTTTCTTATTTTTGGAGTATTCACAGATTTAATATTAATATATAGGTAACTAAAAAGTTTCAAAATTATTATACAAAACTTTTAAATAATTCTACCCCCCCCCCGTCTCAGCAAATACCCTCAAAAAACATTTAGAATATTTTGATTATTTTTAGAGTATTTGCAGTTTTACTGTTAATTTATAAAACAATTTTTTTTCTTTAAAGTCACCTGTCAGCGCAGCGATTTGCACACTGAAATGAGCGGATTGATGCAAAGGGAGACGGGAAAAATTGACTAGAATTGTAATTTCATAAAATTAAAAATATAAAGAAAAATAATATGTAAAAAACTGTATAAATTTGTTTACCATTTAAAAATATGTGTATTATTTTATGATACCACATAGGGGGGGGGTCTACTTAGATTAGATTTTTTAAAAGGGGGCGTAGTAAGTTGTAGTTTTGAAACCACTGCTGTAAGGGATCAACAAAATGACAATTCAAAATTGACAACAATGCAAATTTAATTCTTAAAATGTTAGGATGTTACTGTAGCGAAATTTTTTGTGAAAGGCAGTGATGACGCGATGTGCACATAAATCCACTACATATTAATTGCCACACCTCTGTCTTTTACAAAAATTTACGCTCTACCTACAGCTGGAGGGTATTCCATACCCCCCAGACCCCCCGGTTCCTAGAAAAACTTTTTGATGGAATTAACATAGATTTACTTAATTTTATATTTTCTGAACTGTAAAATACGTTAAATAATTGTAAAGAGCATTTAAAAATTTAGTAAAATGTAACACATTTCTTTCAAAAGAATTTACTTATTAATGAAAAACTTTAAGGTTATGACGTACTGGGTCTGGGGGGGGGGTTAATTTAATGAACTATTAAGCGGCGACTTTTAGAAGTTAATAAACAACTAAATTTGATTTTTGAAAGGTTATTTTGTTTATTATTTACATCTGGGAAGGGGGGTATTCTATATGCCCCTAGCCCCAACAAAAATTTTTAAAAAATTATGGAAAAGCTGTAAGAGATCAACAAGACGACAGTTTCAAGTTGATAACGTCACAAATTTAATTTTTAAATGATCAGGTCGTTACTTACAACTGGAGATGGCCGTTACTACTACCCCCCCCCCCAGTACAAGTTCAAGGATTCAACAGCTTGACTTCTCAGAACTAAAATTTCCAAATGTTCAAAAACTAACATAGTTGACTTATTTGCTTAAAGTTATTTGTAATACTTATTTTGAAATTTTTCAGGAGCTGGGGGGTATGGACTAGTGAACAACAATCAGACCTAACCTAAGAATAATATCTGCGCCGTTCTCAACTTTGAAAAGTTGTATTGTTGTTTGTTTGAAGTTTCTCTCTAATATTTTTAAATTTTTCAGGAATTGAGAGGTCTGGGGGTATGGAATACTACCCAGTTGCAAGTAAGCAACAACCGGACTTTCTAGGATTTAAATTTGCATCGATCTCAATTTTGAAAAATTGTATTGTTGTTAATTGGGGGGTCTGGGGGTATGAAATATCCCCTGTTGTTAATGTTATTTCCTGACAGGTTTTTATACCTCCAAACAACCAAACCTAGAATAGTGCAAATAAAAAATCCAAAAAAATTAAAAGTGACATCCGAGGCAGTAGGCCGAGCCAATCACAGAATAAAACATTTGTTTTATTTCGCCACTTGATTTTCCCTCGTTATTTTTCAAGTTGGCTGTCAGTTTTGCAACATCCTGTTGATTGCGAATTGGGTGTATTAAAAAAGTAAACGGATTTATTTGAGATGAGTTAATTTTTAATTTATCAACGCACGTGTATTTAAATTGAACAGTAATCTACTTTATCTTCGTGATTATTGGAATTTGGAGGACATTAGCGAGTCGTTACGTCACTCGTTCATAAAAATGACGTGATGGTGGGGCAGGGTGTTGCCTTTTATCGTCGAGAATTAAACATTTTCAATTTTCGTTCAATTTTACACTGAAAGTTCATTACATAAGTTGAGAATTATGTTTTAAGTGGCAAAAGTTCAATTGGTTTACGTTTAATTGTGTCTTGTGTCCACGCGGTCCTCAAATTACAAATTAAAAATGACCGGTGTTTTGCAGTGGGTTTCCGAAAATTTTTGGCACGAGGATATTTGGTTACCCCCTAATACGACATGGCAAGACATTGCCCCATCGTCAGATTCGCCGATACAATACACAAATTCCAAACATTTATATATGCCGATTCCTTTGGCATTTTTAATGTTGGGTTTACGTTACTTGTTAGAGAAGTGAGTCGACTTTGAGGTTAGATTCGTTCCATTATACAAAAATTTTATGTTATTTTAGATATTGGTTTGCTCCCCTCGGCATTACTATAGGTATTAAAAATTTTAGGTCAAAAAAGGCTCCGGCCAATCCCATTTTGGATAAAGCTTATTCTTTCACCAAGAAAATGCATCACAAACAGGTACCTACCTTTCCGTCAAGATTATATCGTTACTTCCTTAATTATGCAATTCTTGTTCCTTTTTAGATTCAAGGTTTAGCTAAACAATTGGATTGGTCTGAACGAAAGGTAGAACGGTGGTTACGATTACGAAGAAGTCAGGACAAACCGTCGACTTTAGTTAAGTTTTCAGAAAACGCCTGGCGGTGTTTGTATTATTTATGCAGTTTCATTTTCGGTTTGGTTATCTTATGGGACAAGCCGTGGCTGTGGGATATTAACGAGTGCTGGTAAGTTTTACTCAATAATTTATTTTTTCTTTAATTTGAATGACTTCTTATAACTGAAAAGAAGTTCATTCTCCTTTTTGGGGTAGGGGGGGAGGTGAAACTTTTTAAATTTTGTATACTTTTGTGTAAAACAAGACAAGATGCAGAAGGGGGCAGGGCTGGCAAAAATTGTGCGTTTTTGAAATCCCGAATTAACATTGAAATATTGAAATAAAATTAAAAATTTATTTTGTCCAGCCCTGAAGGGAGATCACAAAATCGTGACTTGACACTTGAATTTTATCAACTGCACATACTCAATTATACTAAAAATTTACATTATCATATTAAATTTATTGTTGATTAATTCTATGCTACTGATAATGAATTTTAAAATTAATTATTGCGTAATGTAAATAACAATATTGAAAAAAATACTAATATATCAATGCATTGTTGGAAGCTAAGAGATAACAACTTGTTTAAATTTTATTGTTTTACTTGTAAATTACTCATAGTTAGTGGTTTATGAACCCTAGCTTATTTATTTTAATTACACCCGCACATCAGCTGATTATACTGGATGTTCATTTCAAAAACCCCCCCCCCCCCTCTATTTCAAAATTTTAAATAGCATTCTCTACCTTGCAATACAACATTTTCCAGATATGTTTATGGATTCTTGAGTTACTTAATTTTTCAAATCTTGAAAATTTTCGGGAGGAGTTTTATAAACCACCGTTTTCAAATGATCCTACAGGGAAAATAAAGTGGCGTTACTCCCCCCTCAAGTTGAATTTTGGGATGAAATTGATGTCAAATGTTAGAGTCTAAATGAACCACTATTTTTTTTCGTTTCAGCTTCAAACTGTCGCAAAAGCATCAGATGATTTGCTCTATTCAACCTCAATTTCTTTGAGTATGTAGGTACAACATCCCATCAAATCAAATTCCAAAGTTTTCTAATTACGGTAGTTTACAATAAAATTAAGAAAAAATAATTTGGTTGCATTCTCCAAATGCCAGTCCGCCCATATTAAATATTAATTAGAAGCAATTTATTAAACCTGAGTTCCCCTTTCTTATTCATAAACGCCATCATCTTTTCTATAATTTAATTTATTGATTTACCATGTCAGCGTTTTGACTCTCAAATCGAATTTTGTGATAAAATTGTTGAAAAATCCTAAACCTAAATGAGGTTCCATTTTCTCGTTAAGCCTCAACTGTCGCAAAATCTGTGGGGGGGGGGGTTGTAGACATGTTTTTCTATTTTTGCTCTTGTTTTTGGGTGAAATTGACTGCATTCAACGTCAGCGTTAGTTCGACGTCACAGCGTTACTGACTCAGTGCTTAGTAGCAGTGGTGATGAATGCTAAGCACTGAGTCGGTGACGATTTGACGTCATCACTAATGGAGTCAATTGCCGTCAAACGTTGGAGCTTCCATTTCCATCATTTTAATTCCATTTAGTTACGGGCATTTATAATTTTCCATTCCTCTGAGCTTCTTCAAGTTTTAATTCTATTTTATCAGATAAAAAATTTTGTTTAGATTAAAAAAGTTAATTCTGCTTGCCATTATAATTTTGATAATAAATAAAACTAGAAAAATTAATTTTACGGAATTGAAAATTTTCAATTCTTTTTTTTTAAAGAAAATGAAGATTTAACACGAAATTGTCACAAAATAAAACTTGATAAAAATTTGCTTATCTATTTTAATATAATTTTATCTCTGAATTGGCTGATTTTATCATTTTCTTATAATATTATTTCTACTTAGAATTAATTTATGTTTTTAAATACGACAAGGTTACACATGCACATTTCATTATTTCATTTTGAAATCTTCAACCTTTCACTTATAGTAATTATCTGATTTTACGTAATTAGGTATTTACTTATAGTATTTCTTGTAGGCCTAATCTTTTTCGTTTCCTGTTTCCTTCACAAAATAAGTGAATCATCCTCACATTTATTCGTCAGGTAGTTTATTAAAATAGTACCATATTTTTAGAATTATTGTAAGTTTATCATTCTTATCAACTTTTAACTATAAATGTACACAAAGTTTAAAACATTTTGTGCTAATGAGATATAATATTTAAATAGCATTTAAAATTCTTTGATTTTATTTTTTATTAGACAGGCCAAAAAACAGGAAACCAAAATTTGTCCTAAACTTTTTGATCATGTCATAAAATTGCAGGGAATTAAATTCTGGACTATTTTTTTCTAAAGCATTTTTATGTGAATAATAGGTAAATTTGTTGGATATTTTTAAATAAGTGACTAATAACATTGTTTACTGCGTTATATTTATTATCATTATTTTCGTAAATAACCTATAAAGATACCCCCCACATGACCACAATTGAAAAATCTAATCAACGGATTTTTTATTGTTCATTGTTTACTCATTTGATAAGTAGTTAAATTCTCTATCCAATGCCCCAAGACTAAAACAGTTATTAAAAATTATTATTTTTTAGCCCATTAAAGTAAAAACAAATTTTTTTTCTTTACTTGTTTTTTTTATAAACAGCAATATTTTTGATTATTTATCTTTTTGGTTTTTTAATTTCACATAAATGCAAAGGACGCAATTGCCGAAGATGTGATGCCCCAAAAATTTTAATTTGTTTTGATTCAATGTCGAGTATCCCCTTTAAATAATTAGCTTTTTATAATACAAATTTTATAAATTCATGTTCAAATAAACATAAAAAAATAAAATCAATAAGAGAAAACGTTAAAATGAAGCGTTTAGGGTTAGAACGAATGTTAAATATTGATTAGCCAATAATCGATTTTAAAATTTACATTTTTCATGTAAATTTAGCCTTAATTGGCACCATTCTGTAGGTGCATGTCCCCAGCCCCCCTCCCCCTCCAATTCGAATTTTGACTACAAAATAGTCTAAATTGTTTGTGCCTGTTTGTGCAAACTTTATTTTCGTTTGTACCCAAATAGTTTTCGAGAAATTTCAAAATTTTGCTGGGGGGGCTGGAAACATGCTTTTTTAAATTCCGAATTTTGGATTCAAAATAGTCTAGATCGTTTGTAATTGGCTTGTGATTGTTTGTGCAAGTTTTATATTCGTTTGTACCCAAATAGTTTTGAGATTTTCAAGAAAAACATCATGAATACTGACGCGCATGAATGGATTAACGAGATTCTCTTGGCACGGGGAAAACACGTAGAATTTTTTTGAATTTTGGATTAAAATAGTCTAAAACGTTTGTGCTTGTTTGTGCAAGTTTTATTTTCGTTTGTACCCAAATAGTTTTTGAGATTTTCAAGAAAAACATTAGGATACGGACGCGCATGATTGGGTTAACGAGATTCTGGGTGACACTTACAGGATCACGTTCAAAATACTCTCGATCGTTTGTGCCTGTTTGTGCAAGTTTCATTTTCGTTTGTACCCAAATCGTTTTCGAGATAAAATAAAATTAAACTTAAGCGTCATTGTACGGAACTTGCTCGCAGTAGTACTCTAAAATTTAAATACTTATAACTTGGCCGAAAATGAAATTAAAATGATATGAAAAGAAGCTCATTGAGGCTCAAACGGTGTTTCAACGTTAGACATCAATTTTATCCCAAAATTTCAATTGTTGGAATTGTGTTGGAAGCATATCTACATGCCCCTCCCCCCAAAGTTTTTTTGAATCACTCCGCCATAGCTTGGTATCACAGTCTTAGTGCAACCGGAACACACTTTGCTCTAATTGATTGGTGTAAAATCATCAATACCCTTTTTACACCAATCAATTTTCACAATTTTTTATACTAACTTGCTTAGAGTAGTTTGGAGTAACATGACAAGAAACTTGGAAACAAAAACAAGCCCAAACGAATTACAAACGTTCTACACTATTTTGAATCCAAAATTCGAAATTTTAAATAATTCTATGTGTTTCCTCGTGCTAAGAGAATTTCGTTAATTCACTCATGCGCGTCAGTATTCATGAAGTTTTTCTTGAAAATATCAAAAACTCTTTGGGTACAAACAAAAATAAAACTTGCACAAACAAGCACAAACGAAGTACAAACGTTCTAGATTATTTTGAATCCAAAATTCAAAATTTTAAAAAATTCTATGTTTCCCTGTGCTAACAGAATCTCGTTAATTCACTCATGCGCGTCAGTATTCATGAAGTTTTTCTTGAAAATATCAAAACAATATTGAGGTACAAACAAAAATGAAACTTATACAAACAGGCAAAAACAAAGTACAAATAATAGAAAGTGTTTTGAACGTGATCCTGTAAGTGTTACTCAGAATCTCGTTAATCCACTCATGCGCGTCAGTTTCCTTGTTGTTTTTCTTGAAAATCTCAAAAGCTATTTGGGTACAAACGAAAATAACACTTGCACAAACAATCACAAACAAAGTACAAACGTTCTAGACTATTTTAAATCTAAAATTCAAATATTAAAAAAGCATGTTTTCAGCCCCCCCTCCCCAGCAAAATTTTGAAATATCTCGAAAACTATTTGGGTACAAACGAAAATAAAACTTGCACAAACGAAGTACAAACGATCGAGAGTATTTTGAACGTGATCCTGTAAGTGTCATCCAGAATCTCGTTAACCCAATCATGCGCGTCCGTATCCTTGATGTTTTTCTTGAAAATCTCAAAAACTTTTATTGGGTACAAACGAAAATAAAACTTGCACAAGCGAATTACAAACGTTCTAGACTATTTTGAATCCAAAATTTAAAATTTTTAAAAATTTTATGTGTCTCCGTGCTAAGAGAATCTCGTTAATCCATTCGTGCGCGTCAGTAGTCATGATGTTTTTCTTGAAAATCTCAAAAACTATTTAGGTACAAACGAAAATAAAACTTGCACAAACAATCACAAGCGAATTACAAGCGATCTAGACTATTTTGAATTCAAAATTTAAAAAAGCATGTCTCCAGCCCCCTCAGCGAAATTTTGAAATTTTTCGAAAATTATTTGGGTACAAACGAAAATAAAGTTTGCACAAACAGGCACAAACGATTTAGACTATTTTCGAGTCAAAATTTGACATGGGGGGGCTAGCATGTCTCCAGCCCCCCCCCCAGCGAAATTTTGAAATTTCTCAAAAACTATTTGGGTACAAACGAAAATAATGTTTGCACAAACAGGTACAAACCAAGGTATATAGATTACAAGGTATGATCTATATGTGAACGAAAACTCGTCTTGTACTGCGCATAGTCACGTAGCGTCCGCCATATTGAATTATTAAAATTTTAGATTAATTGACTAGATGGCGCATAATTATATCTTTTAATCTATATACTTTGATTGGTCCAGGTAACTATTAAACGTCAAGGTAGATGTCTCTACTGTCTATTTCAGTCACCAGCCGTCCGCCATATTGAATATTTTGACGTTTACAGATGCGCAGTATCATACCTTGTAAATTTATCTACCTTGGGTACAAACGATTTAGACTATTTTGGAGTCAAAATTCGAATTGGGGGGGGGGGGCATGCACCTCCATTCTGTCATTGGTATGTGTAATTTATACCACTCTTAGTTTCGACACATGAAAAGTAGGGTACATTAGTCCAATTTTAGTAGGTGTGGCGACATCACCGAATAAAAATGTTACTTTTAATGGATTTAGGGCTACAAAATTTTTATAAAAAGTTTTTCTTATTAAATAAAGAACATGAACTAACCTAACCTCAAGACCGGAAACTATAAAAATGTGCTTTTTTTATTTAATAAATAACATAAACCAACTTTAACCTAAGCTCTAAATTTTAATAGCATTTCCTTCCCTATTTAAAATTTTGAATCTAAAATAGTCTAAATTGTTCGTGCATTTTTTATTTTTATTTGTACCCAAATGGTTTTGAAATATTTCAAATCTCTCTTTTTTCGAATCTGGGATTCAAAACGATTTTGAATATAGTACTTTGAATCTCAAATTCGAAACGGAAGGTTAGCATTTTCTCTTAGTACTTGATTGAAATATCTCTGAAACCAGGGACATACTCATGGAGAGGGTAAGCTTTCCCTTCCAACATTTTAGAAATTTGGTAAAAAGTTGGCAAACACTCAAAAGTTGGTCAATTTGGTATTTTTTTATGTCTAAATTTACAAAAAGTTGACAATTTTGAATTAATTCAGTTGGCAAATTTGGGATTTCTCCCTCCTGAAAAAAGTTGATCGGGCACGTTCTTGTATGAAACTTTTTGGGTACAAACCAAATATGCTATGAGCTTTAAAGATGGATAATAATAATAATTAATAAGTATTAGGGGAGGTTGGTCCCTGGGGCAAATTAAGCCACTTTGAATTTTGCGTTCTGTAGTTCATCAAAAATTTGAAGTTACGAATCTTTTAGTGAGTTATTTAAGCTGGAAATTAAATGTGCCTCGCGGCCCAATCTGCCCCTCTCTCCCTACCGAAGTAATGATATTATGTAATTTTACCCTGATGTACAAATAATTAGCATAGTAAGCTTTTGCAGTAGACTAAAGCAAATCTGTTTGGTGTAATTTCAGGTACAGTTACCCCCATCAATCAGTTAACAGCGGATTATGGTGGCACTACATGATCTCCTTAACATTTTATTGGTCGTTGTGTGTGAGTCAATTTTTTGACGTCAGGCGCAAAGATTTTTGGCAAATGTTCATACATCACATTGCAACGATTGTCCTCATGTCGTTCTCTTGGGTTACGAACCTCTACCGTATTGGTAGTTTAGTCCTAGTCGTGCACGATTGCGCTGATATATTTTTAGAGGGTGCAAAGATGGCCAAGTATTCTGGATACCAAAAAGTTTGTGATGTGATTTTCGCCATTTTTACCGTCTTATGGATAATCACCCGGCTGGGAGTTTATCCGTTTTGGATCATTTACAGGTAGGTGTCGCTTGCTTGTGTTTCAAAGGACAAGGGAACTGAAGTTTTGTTTTGTTTCAGCACCTCCATAGAAGCGCCCACAATCGTTCCTATGTTTCCCGCTTACTACATTTTTAATGGCCTTCTAATTTTGTTACTCGTACTTCACATATTTTGGACTTATTTAATTTTAAAAATAGCTTACAAGGCTTTAAGTGCCGGACAAATGGAAGGTGACATTCGTTCGAGCAGCTCTAATTACAGCGAAGATTCAAAGTCACAATAACGATAAGTTTATGGTTAAATCTTAACAAAATCAATTTGTTATTTCTTTTTTACTATAATTTAGTTTTTTTGCTAGCACTTAACATATCTCGTTAATATCGATTTTTGTTGACTGACACAAAAACCTACGAAGGAATTTCGTTGGATGTGTTTTTATCCATGTACAATTTTTGACGTGCGTATAAAAACTTTTTTTAAGTTATTTTGATGCATTTTTTGAACCAAAGTCTATTCCACTAAATTCTAAGTACAATTTTATTGATAAGAGAGTAAATTCTAAGATTTTTGCTTTATTCACTATTTATATATTTACTGTATAATATAAACATAGTTCAATTTATAGGAAAATTTGTAATTGTAACCAAATGGCTGTTGTCTTATGTGTATAATGCAGTTGTATTGTACCAACAAAGGAATCGGCGAATTTATTGTTGTTTTTAAAAGTCTCACTTGCTCCTAGGTAGAATTTTTGCGCCTCATTCGCTTGTTGGTTAAATATATCGGATGCGGAGATATTTTCTACATGGATTTTATTACAAAATGTGTCGCAATTCGATGCATTTTCATTTTCAATTTAATAAACTCGTTTAAAAGACTAACTTTTTTACTCATCCTTCCTCCATTTATGTACTATTTTAAAGTTAATAGTAATCTTTGACAGCCAGAACTTTACGCTTTTTCATTATTATTGTAAATTGGATTAGAATCTCTTCCAAGGTTGCTTGGCATTCGGCATCTCTGAAGAAATAACTACCGTGCAAGAACAAATACAATTTGCCCCTTCCTCCGAAATGTTCAGAAAAAAATTTTTTTTTGGAAGTAAAGGAAAATTTGTTTATAATAATAAAAATTCTCGGAAGGGGAACCACCAAAAATTTTATTTTTTACAAGTGCCCCCCTTCGAAATTAAATCCTAGCTACGGGCCTGGGCCTCACTGTTAAAACAACGATATCTCGTTATCCATTCATGCGCGTCACTTGTTATTGTGAACCGTTTTCAATCAAAATCTAATCATTTCATTATAATTTAACATTCTAAATTAATAATCTAATTAGGTAAACAAATATCGACGTACTTTGTATACAACATAGGAAATAATTACAGAAACCTGTAATAGAGGATATGACGTTTTGTGATTGTGTTGCGTGTGTAAATTGCGAAATACGATACCCGACGGCCATTTTGTAATAACTGGGTTTAAAAATCCAAATTTACCAAGATAAATATAATTTAGTGTTTGTTTAAGTGTATAGATAATAAAAAATGTCGATAGAATATTTACAAGTAGCGGAGGATGAAGGAGAGGAACCCATCGAATTACCGACAGAAGACGACGGCACTTTACTACTCAGCACCCTCGCAGCACAATTTCCTGGTTCCTGCGGCTTAAAATATAGAAATCCAGATTCACGGGCAATGCGTGGTGTTAGGTTAAGTGACGGTCGACTACATCCTCCACCCGAAATCGGTTGGGGTTCGCAAGTGTTTTATTGTGTCTTTCCTAAAGGTATTTTCCCCTCACCGTGACTGGCTCGTTGATCACCCCCTTTCTATTTTCTAGAGAATAAACGTAAATCTGACGATGCGCTAGAAAATTCAACTGCAAAAACTAAACGAATCGAAACCAAGTTACGATGTACCGATTTAATTGTGTTAGGTTTGCCATGGAAAACGACTGAACAAAATTTACGGGAGTATTTCGAAAGTTATGGTGAAGTTCTTATGGCACAGGTGAGAGGAAGTTTTCATTTTGTAAATAATAAACAAATCGCCGGAATTTTGACACTTGCAAATCTTGATGACCTAATTTGGGGGTCATGCAAGTTTAATTTGCTAAAATTGGATTTGGGACCTACAATCTCACAAGGGACAACTAAATTATTGTTCCTAACCTCAAAGTTACAATAATTACAAAAGTGTCCCATTTGGCTTAAAAATTTTTTGGTTTTAGGTAAAAAAAGATGCAAAGACTGGACAATCGAAAGGGTTTGGATTTATACGATTTGCGTCCTACGAATCACAAATGCGAGTTTTGGCTCAGAGACACATGATCGACGGGCGATGGTGTGACGTGAAAGTGCCGAACTCAAAAGAGGGTTTAATACAACAAGTGCCATGTAAAGTCTTTATTGGAAGATGTACAGAAGATTTGGCCGCCGAAGACCTTCGAGAATATTTTGGAAAATACGGTGAAGTCACCGACGTGTTCATCCCCAAACCATTCCGTGCGTTTAGTTTTGTTACGTTTTTGGATCCAGAGGTTGCACAAAGTTTATGTGGAGAAGATCATATAATTAAAGGTTGTTATTGTGCTGTTTTGTAGAAATGAAATTTTAATTTATTATTATTGGAATTAGGTGTGTCGGTGCACGTTTCGAATGCGGCACCCAAGTCAGAAAATCGTGGTGGATATGGAAGTGGAAGTGCAAGAAATTCAGGTGGCCATGGTTCTAATAGGACGTCGAATGGACCAGACGGACAGGGAATGTATCAGCAACGTTACGGTCCCGGACCAAATCAAGGGAATTGGGGCAATCAGGGTCACAGAGGGAATCTCGACATGCCCAACCTGCAGGCTTTAGGTAAATTTCGTTTTATGGCTGTGATTTTGATGTTGCAAAAATGTTATTTGAGGATAAAGTTATTTCCACATGCACATAATCTTTTTGTGATGATAGTTTTTGGGGTTGGCACAGTTGCATTTTTTTTTCCATTTTCTGCTTCTGCTCTGCAATTGACAATTACAAAGCTTTTATTTAAGAGTGAATTGTACCGAAAATGGTTTTTTTAAAGGTTGGGTTTGTAGTTTTTCACATCCTGGGAGGTGGGGCCTCCCCTTTTGTGAGTTGTAGTTGAATTAAACAATGAAAACCCAGCATTGAACTAATTGCATGTCTACAGTTTTGCAGCTGAAATTTTAATTTCAGATTTGTATCTTGAATGTATAACTGACCAAGGTGGTCTTGTTACACTTATACATAAAATTGGGCCAGGCGGTCAGGATTTTTTTAAGCATGCCGTGGTTCGTGCACTTCATGTAAATGGGGCATTCCACACCAAATCGACCACTTTTGAACCTGACCCCTTTTGATTTTCCTGAAATTTTTACATATTATACCATCCCACCAAAAAGTTTTGTGAATTTTTTCAAAATTTTTTACTCAACCCAAAAAAAGTTACGAATTTTTAGAAAAACTGATGTTTTTTTCTTCATCGATCGTAACGATTCTTCAACGATCATAACTATTTCAAAAATTGACTAATCGGAACTTTTTTTTTTGTTTTTTGTCTTTAAACGTACTTTTCAGAAAAAAATATAAAAAAAATATTTAAAACAAAATTTTTCATTTTTTCGGAAATAATCATTGATTTTTCAAATTTCAATACTTAATTTTTGATTTTTTTATTTCAAATAAAACTCTGATTTATTCCGCGTATAACAACGCAAACCCTATAATGGGCCGACATTTCTTTCCATTTATTTTGTTTAAGAGGGGCATTTTTTTCAGGGCCCTTTTAATTTAATCAACAGATGGCGCCTACTTAAATATTTTTATAAAATAAGAGGAATTTGCTATATTTAAAATATAGCAAATTCGTTGAGATAATACTATTCTATAAACAATATTCTTGATCTTAAGCTATTTTGAGTTCGTATTGAGTATGTCAAAACACACTCACTTACAGAAAAAGATAATTAAACTTTAATTATGAATTGTGTTTTTATAAATAAATATTACCAACCCAAAATAGCTTAAGATCAAGAATATTGTTTATAGAATAGTATTATCTCAACGAATTTGCTATATTTTAAATATAGCAAATTCCTCTTATTTTATAAAAATATTTAAGTAAGCGCCATCTGTTGATTAAATTAAAAGGGCCCTGAAAAAAGTGCCCCTCTTAATTGAAAAATATTTTTGCGTAAAAATAAAACAAAATATTTTTTAATTTAAACAAAAAAATAGAAAGAAATGTCGGCCCATTATGGGGTTTGCGTTGTTATACGCGGAATAAATCAGAGTTTTATTTGAAATTAAAAAAATCAAAAGTGAAAAATTTTATAGAATACAAGTTGGAATATTTTTTTTGTGTTTTTTCTTAAAAAGTACGTTTAAGGAGGTTGGGTCGCGGAAGCAAAATATTAAGAAATCTTTCAAACTTTGAATATAAGTCATTAAATGTATAATACACACGCTGTTAAAATTTTTAGACGATTTACCACGTCTAATAAAAGATAATTGCATTTAAAAATGACATTTTTTGTACATGTAGCATGGGAGAAGAGTGGGAAAATGACAGGTTTTTTAATTTTTTTCTTTCAAGGAGTATTACCATTCTGACAAAAAACTAGTATATTGAAAAAATATATATTTTGAACAATTTAGAAAAAAAATGAAAATTATTTACCATGTAATTTTAATAAAATATTAAAAATAATTCCGTATTTAGAGGAATATTTTTAGTGGAAGGGGTATAAAATAGAGCCAAGCGGTGTGAGTACATTAGAGTGGTACAGTACAGTAGGGTGAGGGGTACACTACCTTTAAAAAACTTTATTAACTATCTTTGTTCCGCAGGTACGTATAATATGGGTAGTAAGCAGGTAGTAAGCCATAACTTTTTAACTGGACTGTAGGGAAAGAACTACCTTAAAGATAAGAAACAAAAAAAAATTCTGATTAGTCAATTTTTGAAATAGTTATGAACTTTGAAGAAAAAAACCATCAATTTTTCTAAAAAAATTCATAACTACTATTTCAAAAATTGACTAATCAGAACTTTTTTTTTTGTTTTTTTTATCTTTAAACGTACTTTTCAGGAAAAAACACACAAAAAATATTCAAACTTGTATTCAATAAAATTTTTCATTTTTTCGGAAATAATCATTGATTTTTCAAATTTTTCCACTTTAGATTTTTGATTTTTTTATTTCAAATAAAACTCTAATTTATTCCACGTATAACAACGCAAACCCCATAATGGGCCGACATTTCTTTCTATTTTTTTTTGTTTAATTAAAAAATATTTTGTTTTATTTTTACGCAAAAATATTTTTCAATTAAACAAAATAAATAGAAAGAAATGTCGGCCCATTATGGGGTTTGCGTTATTATACGCGGAATAAATCAGAGTTTTTTTTTTTTGAAATAAAAAAATCAAAAATTAAAAGTGTCGAAATTTGAAAAATCAATGATTATTTCCGAAAAAATGAAAAATTTTGTAGAATACAAGTTTGAAAATTTTTTTTATATTTTTTTCTGAAAAGTACGTTTAAAGACAAAAAAACAAAAAAAAAACGTTCCGATTAGTCAATTTTTGAAATAGTTATGTTTGTTTGAAGAAAAAAACATCAGTTTTTCTAAAAATTCATAACTTTTTTTGGGTTGCGTAAAAAATTTTGAAAAAATTCACAAAACTTTTTGGTGGGATCGTATAATATGTAAAAATTTCAGGAAAATCTAAAGGGGTCGGGTTCAAAAGTGGTCGATTTGATGTGGAATGCCCCAAATACTTTCTGCAAAGTTTATTTTTAAAGGGGCGGGGTACAACCTCAGTTGCTGATTAGCTGTAGAACTGAGTACATCTAATTATACATTTATTTTTTAAGTCATTTTTTCAAGTGTATGTGTGTAAGCTTAGGGGTGGGCGGAGCTAAACGAACGCTAAAAAGAACTCAACAATACTTTTAATAGAAAATTTTTTAAATCTGGCGTTTGGACAGATACCAGACAAATATTATACAGGGTGGCTCTTTGAAAACGAAACAGACGGGATTGTGGCCAGCAAAATTTTTTTTTAAGAAATGCAAAAACACGTCAATTTTATCATCGAGGGGGACAACTTTTGCGAACAATGTCACTCCCGTATTGTTTCATCCTTTCGCGTTGCGATGACAACCCTTAAAATGTTAATAGGGATGCAAAGGAGACATCTCCCCCCGCCATCTTCCAAGTCAGATAAAGATTTTGTAAGGAAAATAAACTACACAATACTTCATTTTATCTCATTTTTCAATGAGATTTATTTGATATAATTTTTATAAATTTTTTCTATTTTCTAAAATGTGGACCCTCTTTCTTTAAATGAAAAGAAATGGGTGTGAATCTGGGGGGTACGGAGTACCCTCCAGTGCACGGTATTCATTTTTTGGGATGGTTTACAATGGCCACATGTCTAAAAAAAATATTGTCTGGCACCCCCCTGTTCTTTGTATCTTCGGAATTACATTATTATTTACGTATGTTGCTATGATTTATTCTTATGCATTCCTTATACTTGCGGTCATTGTGAATCGACCTGAAAAATGAAAGCCGTGCGCTGGAGGGTACTCCGTACCCCCCAGACCCCCCGGTCTGCCACTCGTTTTTTCTGTTTTTTTGAAATTATAATGTTATTTCAGTATTTACCTATGTTATTATTTATTATGACTACGTATTTCTTATACTTGCGACCATTGTTAATTTGCACCAAGGTTTCATATACAGGGAGGCCCTTTGAAAACGAAACTGACGGGATTGTGGCCAGCAGAATTTTTTTTTAAGAAATGCAAAAACACGTTAATTTTATCATCGAAGGGGACAACTTTTGCGACCAATGTCACTCCTGTATTGTTTCATCTTTTCGCGTTGCGATGACAACCCTTAAAATGTTAATAGGGATGATATGGCAAGTAACACCTCATTTGAAAGGTCTTGCTTCCCTGAATTCAGTTCTATAATTGTTTTCAAGTTTTATCAATAATTCAACAAAAAAATTGAAGCTGCAAAAATGCGAAGCAAATCCGATATTTCAAGACATTTAAGAATAAAAAAGGGAAAAACGCTTGTACAGGTTGATTTTAATTTTAAGGGGGCTACTTTTACTGCTATAGTGCTATTTATAAACATTGACAGTTCAACCTTTGAAGTGAAGGGTGAACCACCCTTATAGTCTTGAATGCAATCAAGAATTGATACAATTCTTTCATCATTTCATAAATTTCTGTAAGTATCAAAGCTAAAGTTTCAAAAACGCATTTCACTTTTCTGATAAAAAATAGACCCATTTTTTCATTCAAAATTCTAAGGGTGGTTTGCCCTTTACGTTAAGGGTTGAACTGTCAATGTTTATGAATAACAGTAAAAGTAGCCCCCTTGAAATTAAAATCAACCTGTCCAAGCGTTTTTCCTGTTTTTATTCTTGAATGTCTTGAAATATCGAATTTATTTCGCATTTTTGGAGCTTCAATTTTGTTGTTGAATAATTGATAAAACTTTAAAAAAATTATAGAACTGAATTCAGAGAAGCAAGACCTTTCAAATGATGTGTTACTTGCCATATCATCCCTATTAACATTTTAAGGGTTGTCATCGCGACGCGAAAGGATGAAACAATACGGGAGTGACATTGGTCGCAAAAGTTGTTCCCCTTGATGATAAAATTGACGTGTTTTTGCATTTCTTAAAAAAAATTCTGCTGGCCACAATCTCGTCTGTTTCGTTTTCAAAGGGCCACCCTTCATAGGGTGGTTTAGGTTGACCACATCAAACTGCATCTACCACATAATAAATTACGGATTTTAAAAAAATTCATAGATTGCTTTTGAAATGATTCGAGATATAATAAAATTTTATTAATATTATTTGTAAAGATTTTTAAATAGATTACTTATATATTTTTAGTTTTTTTATATCTTGACCAATTAGTCAGATAAATAAAAACAACAAAACTCAATAAATCAGCCATAGGGAGAAAAGTAAGCGCTTTTTTTGAAAAATCGTTCGTGACATGACCCGATGCTTTACTAACAGACAGACAGACAAACAAACAAAAGTGGGATTAAGTATAATTTAAGCAAGTGAGGTTTAATTATGTGTAGGTATTTTTGTTTTTTTTTTAATTTATAGTGTAGGTTCGAACTCCGGCCTCTTTTTTTTAAAGAAAATCCGTTATTTTTTTTAGAAACACATTTTCGAAGTTTAAAGGTAGCGAAAGGCTTAAAAGTGATCTCTCAAAATGAAGTACAGTTCACTCTTAATCACAGACAACTTGCATGAACCTTTTGGCCCTAATGTGATGTAATTGTTTGTAGGTGTGTATTCTGGGCAACATTATAAGTAAATGGATGATGTGCTAGTGACTGACTGCCTTGAGCTAATATACGAGAAGATTTGTTTGTGTGTTGGAAGTATTAGGCAAATAATTTACAATTAATTTTTTCTTTCTCGTTTGGTTTTGTGTTTTGTATTCTTTCCAATTTAATAATAAAAAATATTCCATTGTTGAGTGCGTACATTTTTATTTAATTAAAAATTATTGATTTAATAACCGTAATGTCCTATAATGGACAGGTATTACTGGTCAAGGTCAACAAGGGAGCACGCAACCAAATTGTAATCCACTAGGAGGACTTGGATTGAATCTAGGAGCCCTACCCATGAATCCTGCACTGGTGGCAGCCGCACTCAATCAAGCCGGATGGGGCCTCATCGGTAATCTACAAAACCAAGCTGAACCAAATTTCAATCAAGGATTTAACAACGCCCCCAATAACAACAGCGGTAAGGGTTCTTTTATTTTATTTTTTATGACCTAACCTAAAACCTGTGATTTTGTGTATAGGCAACAACGCAAATGGCGGCAATCCGGGTGGCGGTAACAACCAAGGTTTCCTCAATTGGATGAATCAGGGTCAAGGACAGGACGGACAATGGCCACGTCCTCCACCACAACAGCAACAGGATAAAGGTTTCTTAAAGTATGACTAAATTTTTCTGCTTGGCTCTAAGTCTCGTATAGTCAAATGAGGGAAATTGTTTTAATTATTTTAAATTTTTGAGAACCGACCCTATTTTTTTAGTGACAAGTGAACAAGGGTTACTGATAAACTTTTTCCGAATGTTTGTTGATCATTTGATGAGCACTTAGTGTGGTTTTCTGGTTTTTCCACCACTTGGGTTTGTGTTTTTCAATCGAATCATTTAAAATTGTACAAAATTATTGAGCAATGCAAACTTGCAGTGGTAATTTGTTAAAACGGTAGTGCTGCATTTGTTTGTTTACAAAATTAATCGGCGAGGTCGTGACGTGGTAGAGCAGCCAGAAATTAACTCTAGTAATTTTTCCGTTTGGTGCTCTTGGCCTATTTGTTCTCCACGTCAAGATTTCCGTTGACTAGAAATATCTCAATCTATAAAAAATATTGTTTTATGCGTCGATTGATCATTTTCTGCATTTTATTGTGTAAATGTACGTGAGTAGTGAATAATTCTTTTAAATTTAAGCAATTTAGATAGATTTTACACATGAATTATAAGCAGGGACGACAAAAAGTTGCTGCGGGAACATGGTTTTTATTAATTGCAAATTAAAAAATCCATTTTTATCTTAGAATCGCCGTCTTGAATGACATTTAGTCTAAATAAATCTATTTTTGAGCCCAATTAGATTGGTTAACTTTTGAAAAAAAAAAATTCAAGTTTGTTTTGACTACCACTTAAAATTGATCTAACAGATTTTAGTGCTATATCAGGTGTTCTGGTAGGTCAGGTTTTTGGAATAAAATATAATCTAACAAAATTTTATACTCTTCGTTCTAAATAGTCCAAAACTGTGGTCAATTTGATTAATTTGTTTTATTTCCGTCCACTAAGAACCAAGATTTTCACCCAAGTTTAAAAATCTTACAGAATTTTATATCTTTTGCATTTTGGATCCAGAAACCTGACTTACAACAGGAGCCTTAACTGTAATTATGTCACGGTTTATGGCACTCATTAAGGCTAATTTGAATTTATAATTCAGCTGCTGTTAACAGACGCATTCGGGAATGATAAGCTGCTGAGTTCTTAGGGTCAGCAGCTCCTCAGTCGCTGATTGTTCTTGAATGCATCCAATGTGTGTGTGTTTTGTGTTGTTGGAGATTGTGTTTATCATTATGACCAAATGCCCAGATTGGTTAACTTTTTGACCGACTTGGTATTTTACTATTTTAATCCAGTCACATCAGTATTAACTTGCTTTAAAATAATTTTAATGGTGAGTCAAATTATTTAAATTTTTGAAGTCGCTGTAAGCTTTGAAACCGATGACTGTACGACTTCACAGTCTGTTTATGTTAATTTATTTATCGATTGCCCCAAGCAACGTGAACAAATACGAATCTACTTAATTTCCGTAACATTAAGTCACCACGAGCTTTAAAATTGACGACTGTTGACTTTACAGTCTGCTTATGTTAATTATCGTCCAAGCAACTTGAACAAATACGGATCTACTTAATTTATTCACTTCAGTTGAATGAAGAACTAATAAATTCGCTTTTATACTCCCTATAAATTCCGACTGAATTCTATTCAAGTCTTTGTTTCACAATCATCTCGTACAATTTAAAAAATAAACGAATTGAGTAAAATGAAAAATTGGTTCACAATGAAAAAGAGCAACTTTTTGTGACCTGAATTTAGGTATAAATGATTTTTTTTTAGTTCTGGGCGTGTGAAAAGAGAAAATCCATATAGTAAATAATATAATGATGCGATGATTTTATTTTTGAACACTTTATTTTACCAGTTAATTTTGGTATGATTTTGGAAGAAAAATTGGACAATGACTGATTTTTTACATTATTTATCATGTGTTTGTTTATTTTAATCGTTCATTTGAATGACTTCTTCATGTGTAAAGTTTTTAATGAAATGAGAATGTAGTTTCTCGAATGTTATCACTTTATGTACATTGTAATTAGGTTTTGTTATAAATAAGTCACATCTTAAGAAAATAATAATTAATAATAATGATGATTATGATAATAAAAGAACAAGTTAGATAATTAATTTTGTAGAATTTTAATTGTGTTCCTTACGTTGGTTGGTGGGTGTAAATGAAGTGGATCAAGAGAAAGAACGCGTTCTGAGAAGATTTGACAGCAAAAACTCGTTTTTCATGAGTTGATCCAATTTCATGAGTGTACAAATTCATGCAGTGTATGTTTTTGTATTTTAATTGTCTGACAAGTGTGTGTTTGCAGCAGAATGTTTGTTTTTATTAATCTGTTGTGAAGGAAAAATTTTGACTGTTTAGTAGAGTCACTTAAGTGAGATTGAATATTCCGCACTAAATCTGGTTTGGAAGCTCGTTGAGTGGAAAGTATTTTCGATTTTATTGTGAAGAGACTATTTTGGATTTGCTTGATATAAGAGTAAGTTTGTTTATCTATTAGAATCTGATTGTTGCAAAGCGAAACTTGGATTTTATTATTTTCTTTTTAATAAATTCCAACTTTCGCTTTCGATCATTATTTAAGCCTCAACAATTATTGTTTATGCGAAGTGAACAATTTTTGTTTGATTTGTGTACCTAACTCTTGTTTTCTCAAGTGAAGGTTTAATTAAAAAGTTTGTACTTTTAGATGTAGCCGTTCTGCAATCCCAGATGCAAAATGCGCACCTCTAGCCAAACTCGTCTCCAAAATACCCTTACGAGAACAAGATTTCAAGATAGGAATTAGTGTGATATGCAAATTTATTTTTGGTGTTATAATCTCGACATTATTTATATTAATAACAAAGCTTATTAGATTATTTGGTTTGTTAACAAAACTAACACATTTTTATGCATGCTGGCCATGCAGATGAACTGGAGAGTGTTAAAGTGTTTGAATTTCATTGATTTTATGAATGTACATCATTAAATTAGGTACGAGCGGCTACTTGACCATTTTTCCGGTTATCAAGTGTTACGAAGGTGCAAATAGAGGTATACACATATATACGATTGTTAACATAAAATTTAATAAACTTGAAGAATAAACTACTTCTTTTATTGCTTTCCCACTTTAATTTGCTTCTTTTTGATATTATTAACCCTCTTCAAAAACCACCCCTTTCCGTTTAAAATTTTTTTATTATTTTTGTAGGGTTTGGAAGTATAACAGTAATATGTCAACAAAGTTTCAGAAATTTCAAACAAAATTTTTGTTGCTACTCCCCCCCCCCTCCCACAAAATCAATTCTTTCAATTAAATTTTTTGCAGTATTCACAGATTTAACATTAATAAATTTACAGTTTTACACAAAATGTTGCAATTTATCCCCCCAAAAATTTCCTTATTTTGTCTTATTGTTAGTATTTTTTCACTATTTTTATTGTATTTGCAAGTTGATATTAGCTAAATGTTCATTCTAGCACGGCGTTGAAACTACTATTGCAGCCGCGGTTCTTGGCCACGCTCCGCAACAAGAGCAGGTAGAAGTACACAAACGGATAATATAATGCGTCCATAAGGTCGAATTTTGCGTAGAAAACGTTAACTTTAAAATCGATTTTTAGCTAAACTTAATGGATATTAGTGATTCATCTTAAACCTCGACTTCCCTCTGACCATTGCTTGGTTGAAAGGATGGAGGAAGTGAGAGATCTCTGAGGCTGTTCATCATCATCCGTTACCTAACTTGAAAGAGAAGAAGGGGTGGGAGGAATTTCTCTAGAATTGACAATATGAGCAGCGTTGCAAAAAAATTTAAACGGCCAAGAGCCGTTTAGGCTCCTAAAAGGGCAGGTGCCTCCTTTGCCCCCCACCATCCTTCAAGTCAGAAAAATTTTGTAAGGAAAATAAACTACACAATACTTCATTTTATCTCATTTTTCAATGAGATATATTTGATATAATTTTCATAAATTGTCTCTATTTTCTAAAATGTGGACCCTCTCCCTCAAAATGAAAAGAAACGGGCGTGAAACTGGGGGGTACGGAGTACCCTCCAGTGCACGGTATTCATTTTTTGTGATGGTTTACAATGGCCACATGTATAAAAAAAAAATTGTCTGGCACCCCCCTGTTCTTTGCATCTTCGGAATTACATTATTATTTACGTATATTGCTATGTTTTATTCTTATGCATTCCTCATACTTGCGGTCATTGTGAATCGACACAGAAAAATGAAAGCCGTGCACTGGAGGGTACTCCGTACCCCCCAGACCCCCCGCTCTGCCACTCGTTTCTTCTCTTTTTTTGAAATTGCAATGTTATTTCAGTATTTACCTATGTTATTATTTATTATGACTACGTATTTCTTATACTTGCGACCATTGTTAATTTGCACCAAGGTTTCATATACAGGGTGGCCCTTTGAAAACGAAACTGACTGGATTGTGGCCAGCAGAATTTTTTTTTAAGAAATGCAAAAACACGTCAATTTTATCATCGAGGGGGACAACTTTTGCGACCAATGTCACTCCCGTATTGTTTCATCTCTTCGCGTTGCCATGACAACCACTAAAATGTTAATAGGGATGATATGGCAAGTAACACCTCATTTGAAAGGTCTTGCTTCCCTGAATTCAGTACTATACTCTGTTTTATTTAAGAAAAATGTAAAACGTTTGCACTAAACGGATGGCCTTTAAATGTTAACCAATGAAATTGCTTTGTCATGGCAACGCGAAGGGATGAAACAATACGGGAGTGACATTGGTCGCAAAAGTTGTCCCCCTCGATGATAAAATTGACGTGTTTTTGCATTACTTAAAAAAAAATTCTGCTGGCCGTCCGTTTCGTTTTCAAAAAGCCACCCTGTATATGGAGAACCTACTATTGATCTATTGACTAAATCGTTTGTGCAATTATGATTTTCTTTTGTACTCAAATTGTTGTCGAGATATTTCAATAAATCACTTGGGACGGGGGGGGAAAAGCTAATCTGATCCATTTCGAATTTTTTATTCGGTCGAGAGACCGACGCGCATGATTGGATTCCTCTCTGTTCAAAATCCACTTCTTGATATTTCATTCATCACCGTCATTTTTTTGTTTGTAGAAAATTTTAAAAGCATTTTTAGTAAATATTTTTTTAACGGTAGACATAACAATGATTCAATAACTTTTAAATTGATAACTTTGTGTTTTCCTTTATTTATAATTATTGATTTTAGATAATTTTTGTTATTTACCTCAACAAATTTAATAATAGCCAGGACCTTATCTAGAATAATATCAATTAAAAACGTAGCAAGGAAATTTACAAAATTTATCCTATTCATTATCTTTCACGTTCAAAATTTTAAATCAGAAACGCGTAAGGATGAGGTGGCGGTTGCAATTACAAAAAAAATTTTATAATAAAAACATTTATTCGTAATATTTAAAAAAAATCTACAACTACTGTAAAATATTTTTTGCAAAATTGGGCAAAACAAAAGCGGCCGAATGAACCTCATCGTCGTAATACCGAACGCCCAAATTCGAAATTTCTTCTTGGCTGAACTTAAAATCAGGAACGGTCAAATTTGCGTCTTTCTCCAAACTTCCAATAACAAAACCAATTTGTCCTGAAGGATAAGTTGGGACGCTAGCGATCGCGTACCTCACAACTTCGAAGTTTTTCTTGCAGTTAGTGATGGTTTCTTTCACGTGATCCAGTTGCGACCACAAAGTTCCTCCCTGCGAGCAAATGATTCCGTTTGGCCTGAGAGCTTGTTTGAGCAACTGAAAGTAAGTTTCGGTGAAGAGGTTCACCGCTGGTCCGATGGGATCTCCCGAATCGGTGATAATGACGTCGAACTCATGCTGGTGATTTTTCATGTAATCGAAACCGTCTCCAACGATTAAAGTTAACTTGGGGGAAGAAAAACCGACAGACATTCCAGGAAGGTACTTTTTGCTTACTTCGATCACCCGTTCGTCGATTTCGACCTGGACGATCTCTTTTACTTTTGGATGCTTGGTCACCTCACGCGCGACTCCCCCATCACCTCCACCTACGATTAGGACACGCTCTGGATTTTTGTGGGCACAGAGAGGAAGAAATGAGATCATCTCCTGGTAGGAAAATTCGTCGCGTTCGGTACATTGGATGATTCCGTCCAAAATTAAAGCCACTCCGTGCGATTTTCTGGAAAAAAATTAAATACTAATATTTATCGGGTCTCGACTTGCTAACTGAACTGATACTGTTTAATTGAACGTTGACCTCTCCACATTTACTAAACGCTAGACTGAAATTTGATAGCTCTAATAGAAAATACTCACGTGTTGACTACCAGTACGTCTTGGAAATCCGACTTTTGGTGATGAAGCACTTCTTCCACTTTGAGGGCGAAATATTCGCCTGGCCACAATTCGTTTATTTCGCGAAACCAACCGTCTTTGATTAATTCCATTTTTTCTGGTAGAAGTTTTTATCTACGATGTTTTCAACAGACTGAAGTAGTAGAATAATTTCAATCTGGGTTGTATGAACGCCAGTCAACGTGTAAATTACAATTAAGTAAAAGTATCCAATTAGGCCCCCAATCGGATCTCGTCATTGAAGTTTTAATATAATTTTAATCACTTTTCAGTGTTATCAATAGGTAACTGTCTTGTTTATCTTATGATATTCGTTTATCTCGTAATGTATTAAGTTTCTCATTACATTTGAAATTTAAATTTGTTTATTACATTTTAATGATAATTAGAGACAGAATCGGACTAAGGAAAAATTTATTTGAAAAATAAAAATTTTGGGAATAACAGAAATTTGGTTAAATAAGCGGTTGGTTTATCATCAGAAAGACAGAAAATTGGCTTCGTAAAATTTTTAACGGGCCGTTAAAACTAATGGAATATTATCGTGCAGAGAGCAGTAGAACGGCCCGCCGCTGTCTTGGAGAAACTTATTTAGAATTTTTACGTTGAATTGTAGGCAGTGAAGCAGGAGCGGACGCATCACCGTGCAGTTCGGTGCGGAGCCTGGGGGGGGGACTATGAGTTTGAGGGGCCTAACCCAGGCTTTCATATTTTCGTAAATCGATGCTTTTAGGTTTCTAAAAATACATGTAAATTGCAGCCCACTTAGTGTTGGATGTCCTTAGGTTGCGTAGAGGGCCTCCAGGGACTGAGGAAATTGCGGATGTTTATAAAGGGCCCATCCAGTAAACAGAGGAAAAAGGTGATCCTCTATCTGAGCAGAGCACATCTGAAGAAGATATAGAATAGAAGAAATATTTCATTGTATGAAATGACCTTTGACCTTTTGTTTTTTAACCCCATCGACGAGGGTTATTAAAAATTAAATATTAGTTTTTGTTAGATGAAACTAAATAATGGTGGTTTTATAACGCTTTTGTTCACGTTGCAAAACATAATTTAACTTGCCAACAGTAAATGACTTTCCATACCCCCAGACTCCAGGTTTTCCGTTTGACTATTTTTGAAAACTTTTTCAGGAACATAAACTACATAATATTTAATTTCATCCCATTTTTAAGTATTTTTCCTATTTTCTAGGTAATTATTTAGGATGGCTAAGCCAGTCAAATCTTCTAAAATGTCAAGAGACCGGGGGGTCTGGGGGGTATTCCATACCCCCCAGAACAAGGAAGTAACGAAATAACTTTTTAAAAGCGCAAATTATTCTATTTTTGAGAGAGCATTTTATGGCTTACCTACGGCTGGGGGGGGGGGGTATTTCATCCTCCCCAGTTTTTTGATTGTTTACTTTTAAAAGTACTCCCTCCACTTCAGAGGGAGGATTTTAGCAGGAACATAAAATATTTCATACTTAATTTAATCTTATCTTTATGTGTTTCTTCCTAGTCTGAGGTGGCCAAACCTGCTAAAACCTTCCAAAATATGAAGAAACCGGGGGTATGGAATGCCCCCCAGCATAACGGAAGTAATGAGATGACCCTCCCAAATTGCTAATAGGCGCAATCTGTGCTTATTTTTTCACGGATATCAAAAACAAGATCAACGTTGTCAAGGGAACGATGAGAGGAAGAAAAACAAGCTCTTGTTTTATTCCCGTAAAAAAGTTCCTTTGGAAGTTATTGCAATTTTATTTGTTTCCAAAATAAAATTTTCGATTGTGTTTATAATATGTAACTTTTGGTTTTAATGGCTTACTTTTCATTTTGGATTTTTACTTTACAGGTTATTTCAATTATAAAATCGAGGCCGCGCATGAATGGATTAACGAGATTCCTGTTATCCATTCAAAAAATTGGTTTTATATTGAATCTATCAAAAGGGAAAAACATAGGTTATGATCATGTAAGGTTTGCACATTAACATAAAAAATGGGTAATTAGTGGTTATCCATACCTGGAGGGGGGGGAGCTTTCTTGCTCCTACTTGCCTGTTAGAAAAACGAGGAGTGACTTGAACTAAAAACCCCTCGTAAAAGAGTAAACTCGGGAACATCTTCTAGAAGATAAAGTTAGTATGACTCACTTCAGTTTTTTCTACCAACTCAAAAATGCTGAAAGATACTAAAAATATTCGTCATACTGAACGTTTTTGGCTTTGTTCAACGTTTTCGAATTCTTCTCTTCTGCTTGTTTTAGTTTTGGCACTTGCTTAAATATGGATTTTCCTGGGATACTGAAAACTAATTTGTCCCACTTCTTGTCCACATTTTCGGAGAAAATCCGAGACTCGGAACAACCGATATTTTTTAGGCTTCCTAAATTTGTGTTTCCCCTCTGATTATAAACAAAATAAACATAAAAAAACCTGACAAATCCAATATTTGTGACAAATTTCGTCCAAGATGCTCGAATTTATTCTAAGCATGAAATGGCTCAAAGGGTAACATTTCAGCTCATTCCGTAAACCACCCGCTTCGTTTAGAAAAATGGTCCTTTTCATTTTGATTTACTTCGTCATTTAGTTCGAAATGCTAGTAGCCATGGGTATAATATAAACGCGGTTTATAAAAATGTCTAGTTCTTTTGTGTTTAACAGTAGATAATAATTTTCGAATTATTTGTACTTTACTAATTTTTTAAAATTTGTTAAATCATTGATTACGCAAAAGCGATCGTTCTTCACGTGGCAACATTAGGCCTTATGTGACTCACGCAACAAAAAACGCAAGTTCCAACTCGACATAAAATTACAAAAATTTGAATCACTTTTAAATTCCCCTCCAATGTCGAATTACCGCGACTGTCAAATGCGCTAAATCAGTTGCAGTTAGGCCTTAGTGCGGTTCGGTTTTAATTCGCGTTTGCATTAACAAATTTGTGTTTAATTAAAACATCAAAGACAAATTAACGTTAATTTTGGATTCACAATAACCGGGGTGTTAGTGTAATTTGAAATTTTACTTTAATGAATCCAACAATAAACTTTTCAAGTTTGAAAATTAGCGCGTCATCACCTATAAACAATCGAGATGGCGGTGACTACGATTCAAGTTCGCGTTTTGCTGTTTGTTCTTTTGTGTTAATTTCGTTCAGGTGAAATAAATTTTTTTAGTGCCGGTGAAACTTTGCGTCGCGTGTGACTCACCATACAAAATTACCAAGTTTGAGCAAGTTGTGTAGTGCCAGTGTATTTAAGTGTTGTGATTTCCCTAATTTTTGGAATCGGATGGTCGAACTTTTGGGTCAACGTTTTGGTAAGTTAACGCATAATTTTCCATCACCATTTCAACATTTTAATTCCGGTTTTTTTTCAGATAAGGTAGGAAATTATCTATTTTGCGGTTCCGATTCAGAAAGGTGAGTCGTTTTATAAACTAAAACCGATTACTGTTTACTCACTTTATTCGTATTTATTAGAAGAAACAGAGTTAAAAAAATATGTACAACAGAAATGTAATTATTTCCTATGCTATATTAATGCCCCCTATTAAAATTCGCGAAATAATTTTACTTCTTGTTCACAAAATCTTCTCCCTTTTTGATGCTTTTCTTTAGCTCTGGAATGGCTTCCTTCAAGAGCTGTTGTTCAAAGTCGTTGAGTTTTCCCAAACCTAAATTCTTCTCGAGACCGTTTCTGCCTAACAGTAACGGAGTTGAGAAATATTTTGCGTCAGTAACGTCGGATAAAACGTAAGCACATTCGATTACGTTGGCTTCACCATTCAAACCACGGATTAAAGATATTGCGAATCTTGCGCCTGCGTACGCCATGGACAGAGTTGCGGAACCTGTACCAGCTTTGGCTTTTACAACCTAAAATACAGAAAAAAAGTTAGGGTACTCTCGACAAATTTTTTAATTTTCTAATTTTACTGTAGTATTTTTTGCTGTTAGAGACGGTGATTTATGAAACTTTTTGGTGGTGATTAATTATGTAACTCGTAATTAACACAGTTTTGCGTTCATCATAGAGAAATTTATAATTTTTAAAAGGCGTTACTTCAAATCTGATTAAGTTGCAAAAATTCAAAATTCTGTTGAAATACTGATGTATTTGAGCTTGAACTCCCAGGAATGTTGGGACCAATATTTTTTTGATGACTGAGTGAGGACTCGCTCTGAGGCTACATATTTAATAAAATTCTATAGAAGATGAAAATTCTTAGATACGCCACTGCATTTCTTATAAGAATTGAAAGAATCTGGAAAGTGACGAGTAAAAAGTTAGAGAAAATACTATACGACTCATAGAATTTTGCACCAAAATCCCTTAACCCTTAACAAACCCCCCGGTTACAAATACCTACGAAGTGCGTGTTAGTCCAGGCAACGAAGACCAAAAAAGGCCAAATAACGGAAATAATTCACGTAGAAGCCAATTTTGGCACAGTTGTAGGGAAAGGTGCCCTTAACAATATACTAAAAGTACTGATAGGTGACATTTTTCAATTTTTTGTTAATAACTCGAAAACTACTGTCTCTAACGAAAAAATGTCTATATACTAAATTATTCTACATGAAATTCTCTACAAAAAAGGTCCTATACATTTTTTCGTTAGGATCAATACTGAAGGAGATATGGGGGGGGATAGAAAATTATTAAAAAAATCTTTTTTTTTTTAATAAAAAATTATTTAAAATAAATAAAATGTTAATTGTTAAAAATGTTACGTCATTAATTTTATTAAAAAGTTTTAAAATTATTAGTTTAAAAATTTATATTTTACCCCCCCCCCCCCAAGCCCCTAAAAAACTGATGTTTTATCAGTGATTATAATTTTTTCTTTCACTATTTTTAGAGTAAATAAAATTCAGAGCTTCAAAAATTTTAATTTTTAGCCCCTTAGGTTTTAGAAAGATTAGAACTTTTTTACTATTTTTAAAATAATATTACAAAATTTCCAAAATGATTAAACAAAATTTGTATTTTTTAATCCCCTCGAAAATTTACCCCTTAGCGATTAAGATTTTGTCACTATTTTTGAAGTATTCATCACAAGTACAATACAGAGTGACCCTTTGAAAACGAAACAGACGGGATTGTGGCCAGCAGAATTTTTTTTAAGAAATGCAAAAACACGTCAATTTTATCATTGAGGGGGACAACTTTTGCGACCAATGTCACTCCCGTATTGTTTCATCCCTTCGCGTTGCGATGACAACCCCTAAAATGTTAATATGGATGATATGGCAAGTAACACCTCATTTGAAAGGTTTTGCTTCCTGAATTCAGTTCTATAATTTTTTTAAAGTTTTATCAATTATTCAACAAAAAAATTGAAACTGCAAAAATGCGAAATAAATCCGATATATCAAGACATTTAAGAATAAAACAAGGAAAAACGCTTGGACAGGTTGATTTTAATTTTAAGGAGGCTACTTTTACTGCTATAGTGCTATTTATAAACATTGACAGTTCAACCCTTGAAGTGAAGGGTGAACCACCCTTACAGTCTTAAATGCATCATTTCATAAATTTCCTGTAAGTATCAAAGCTAAAGTTTCAAAAACGCATTTCACTTTTCTGATAAAAAATAGACCCATTTTTTCATTCAAAATTCCAAGGGTAGTTTGCCCTTTACCTTAAGGGTTGAACTGTCAATGTTTATGAATAACAGTAAAAGTAGCCCCCTTGAAATTAAAATCAACCTGTCCAAGCGTTTTTCCTTTTTTTATTCTTAAATGTCTTGAAATATCGGATTTCAATTTTTTTGTTGAATAATCGATAAAACTTTAAAAAAAATTATAGAACTGAATTCGGGGAAGCAAGACCTTCGAAATGAGGTGTTACTTGCCATATCATCCCTATTAACATTTTAAGGGTTGTCATCGCAACACGAAGGGATGAAGCATTGCCATCTTTATTTTTATAAAAAATATTTTTATATTTATTTTTTATATATTTTTTTATTTTTATAAAAATAAAGATGGCAAAGGATGAAGTAAAAAATACAGGAGTGACATTTGCCGCAAAAGTTGTCCCCCTCGATGATAAAATTGACGTATTTCTGCATTCTTAAAAAAAAATTCTGCTGGCCACAATCCCGTCTGTTTCGTTTTCAAAGGGCTACTCTGTATAAATAAAATTAAAGGATTTCAAAAGTTTGAAACAAAATTTTACCCCTCTGAAAAATTCCCCTTTTAAATCAGATTTTCTGTCACTATTTAATAATAATATATTAATTAAAGTTTCAAAAATTATTCAATTACTTGACAGGTAAAAATGTATACAGATCTTAATTTAAATTCTCATACTCTCATTTGTAATATTTTTGGTTTGCGCCCTAATTTATTAATAATTTTTTATTTAAATTAACGCCACTTAATTATAAAAGAAAAATAATTGTGGGATCTCGTTAATCCATTCACGCGCGTCACTACAATTTTGAAGTTTTAGCCAACCGATTTTAATGAGAATCTAATTAACTCTAATGTAAGTCTCAATTTAAAAGTAAAAATTTGGTTGTGAAATTTTTATTGGTTTGCGAGCTAAAGAGCACACAAAATTCAATGAATCAATTCCAAAAAAAATAAGTGATTATTTTTGCCAAAAAGTTGTTTTCTCTACTTATTAGTGAATTTATTTTAAATTTTATACAATGCTAAATAGGCAGAGTTATTATAATTAATATTAATTATATTATATAAGAATAATAAATATAATTATTATAACATTTACGCAATACTATAAAATATATTTTAAACATAGCTTTAAAAGTGGAATAAATGTAATAATATAATATTTTTTTGTATCATTTTTCAATTTTTACCTCTTTAAGCTCATAAACCGATCCACTAAATCTAAATTTTTTATGGTGAATGAACGATGACTTTTTCAACCTTGAAAATGATACATACAAATAAAATTTCGAAATGGGTTAGCTAAAGGGGAGGGGGTTAAACTTAAAATATTATTGGTTTTGAACGTCGTTTTTTTTCCTTAAATTTGAATAAATTCATCGTTTAAAAGTGCTATTGTAAAATTTCAGTGTACTCATCGTTATTTAATTATAAAAGAAAATTATTGTGGGATCTCGTTAATCCTTTCATGCGCGTCACTAAAATTTTGAAGTTTTAGCTTTATTTCAAATTTCTGTTTAATAAAATCAAAGTAAAATCGTTCAAATGAACCATTAATGTTATACATATCTGTCTATGTTACTCTTCAGTTTTTCCAAATTTTCTGCGGCTTTTGTATATTAAATTTTGAGGGAATCGAACCACCTTGTATAATAATCTGTTTACGCAAATGTGATAACTCCATCCAAGTGCTAATTAAACAAACTTAGCAATAATGTCAACAGCTTTATCAATTCAATTAACAGATTACAATAGCTAGGGGGCCCTAATCTCTGAACAAACTGTCATCACAAAACAACAACATACGAAGGTCACACACAAAATTTAACCTTTTTACGCTCAACTCACCTCAGTACCAGCTTCTTGTATCCGTTGAGTTATTTTTTTAAGTTGATCTGGTGGAAAACTAACAGATGGGGTTGCTTGCGATAGGAGGGGCATAATTGTTACACCGGCATGTCCACCGATGACTGGTATATTCACTTTTGCGGGGTCCAATCCTTTGGCTTCAGCGATAAATGTGTTGGCACGTACCACATCCAAAGTTGTGACACCAAAAATACGTTTTGGGTCCAACTTACCCGCCTACAAAAACTTGTATGAAAGTAACATGTATTAGAAGGTAATTCATAAATAAAACTACCTTTCTGAATACTTCACAAGCAATGGGTACGGTTGAATTGACAGGGTTTGAAATGATTCCAATTAAAGCGTTGGGGCTGGCCTCGACTGCTGCTTGTGCTAAGTCCCTAACAATGCCGGCATTGGTGTTAAACAAATCATCTCGCGACATACCTGTAAATAGGTAACCATCAATTTCAAGAATTGTTATTAAAGTGAAATTCTACCAGGCTTTCTTGGCACACCAGCAGGAATTATAATAACATCGCATCCTCTGAAAGCGTCCCGAGCAGCATCGGCCCCTACGAAACTAAAAAAGAATTTTGTTAACCTTAAAATCCGTACGAATTGACGAACTTACGCCTTGACTTGAGCAGGAGTTTCAATATGAGATAAGTCGGCAGCAACACCGGGAGTGTTGACAATATCGACAAGGGCCAGTTCCTTAATTAAAGGACACTGCTTCAACAGAAGAGATAGAGGTTGTCCAATACCTCCACTGGCTCCGGCTACCCCAACTTTCATATTGCGCTAGGAAAAGTAGCTAATTAGATTTTGAAGTCTAAAAAACGGAAAATTTTACCTGGTTTGTGGTAGAAAAGCTTTTTGCTTGAAAAGCTGCATATGCAGAAGGTCTGAGTGCACGAGACAACATTTTTTTTGATATTTAAAACTTAAAATCCGTACAACGTAACCGGGAACCTGGACGACCTCTGTGAATGTGACAGTGTCGAAATAATTTCGTAATCGAATCCTTACATCATACGTGACGGAAATATCAGCCCCCTGAATTCAAAAATCTGAACTATTTTGCGGAAAATTTTGAGATGTGCATTGGCGTATCTCACAGTATCACTCTTATTTGAAAGTTTTATTTCTTAATTATTTGTTGAATAAATTTTTAAAAGTTATATAGGTACGCAGGGGTGCGTAGTATTTCGATTGTAGATGTAATGAACGGTAATTTGAGTAGTGGAAAGAACAGAGAGAATAAAAGAAAACAACTTGCTTTTTTTTCCCTATAATTTAAAAGTTGGTATTTGTGCTCCCTTTTTTGAATATAACCGTACACCATTGAATGTCAAAGCTTTGACTTTTAAATGACAGTTGACAGACTTATAACCTCAAAATCTCACCGGTCAAAACAATAACATGTCTTCATCCGAAGACGACGAATATTCAGAAGCCCTACGGGACGCTATCGACACTCAATTCATAAACGATGACATGTTCAAGCAAAAACCAAAAGGTACTTTCAATTTTTCGTCCCGACGTTTCTAACCGCCTTTTTTTAGACCAAAAAGCTCTAACCGATGAGAAACTCAAACTAAAAAATCAGCCATCACTGAGGCAGAAATTTAACGAAGACGACCAATTTGAAACATTCGGCATGACGTCCGAATTTAGAAACTTCATAGCCAATAAGTTATCAGACATTTTAGATAAAAAACTAAAGAAACGGTTAAAGGAACCGGAAACTACAGATGAAATAAAACCGCGAAAACGAAAATTAAAAGGGATTAAACTCTTCAAAGATTCCACAGTTTACATAAAAAATTTGAAAGTGGCTTTTGATCCAACATTTGAGCACAATGCAAAATGCCGGGCTAGAAGGTGTGAGAATCTTGTAAGCAAAAATGAGAGTAAATGTAGGGAAGTAGCTGTTGATCCAACAGACGTTTTGAATAAAACTGCGATTAAACATTGGTCGAACAGGAGCAAAGCAGAGGTTTTTCGGTACAAAAAACAAAAAAACGGAACGCTGTGCTTAATAGAATAAAAACTTTATTGTGTAGATAGTAGGGAAAAAAATTCTGTACATTTTTTTTTTTTTTTTAATAAATATTTGTCCTCAACACCGTCTTGCTGATAATTTCTATGAACGTTCTTTCTGTTAGCTTGGTCAGTTCTAAGGTTTCTTCGAGGTTAACCACACTTGGCCACGGGGTGTGGTGATCAAAATAGGAAGAAAGAGATGACTCTGTCTTACAAATTCGTCCAAACTGAATTAACAGTTGAATTATTTCGTCGATTAGGGATGGAAACGCTTCGCTAATCTTAACCAAAGATGGCAGCACTTGCCTAAACAACTTGTTACGTTGAGTACCTGAAATGGCTAAAACAAAAAGTTTAAGTTTTCTCCTAACAAATTCGGGGTTGGTACTTACCTCCCATTAGGGCGTAGAGTAAATTTAGAGCGGTTATGCACAGATTCATATTCTTCGGAAGTGCGTACTGAACGGAAAGGTGGGACAGAAGTTGAATTGCAAATATTTGTTTATTGATGCTCGGTTGTTGCATCAGTTCCAAAATAAAATCCGAACAAATGTGCATGGATGGGACTCCCTTAACAGTGACTTCCAATAATTCACTTTGGTAACTTTGAAAATGTACCAATTTTGCGAGGTTTGTGTCGACCATAAAAACTTGATGGATGTAACAGCAAACTAAAGATCGCACTTCCTGCAAGGCCAAAATTTGACCTGCCAACTCGCGATCCTCTTTTGTTTCCAAGCAGGTCTCCAGCAGCATTTGAACCGCCGCGCTATCCTAAATTTACAAAAGTCAAAAATTATAGCTTAAAAACTAAAATGTCTTAAAAAAACACAGCCGTCGCTTTGATATTTGAAAATAACTCGAGCGCCACTAAATCGCAAGAAATACCATTAATTAGAACCGCATGAACGTTTATGTTTTAGAATATCAACCGGAGTTAAATTGAGCGTCTTCTGGCACTTTTCGCAGTGGAAACTCCTCGAATTTGGTTTAACCACTTCGCTAACAGTTTCGCTCTCAACTTCATCCACTTTATCGTTCTTTCTGCACGTTGCTTCATGCTGCATAATTTGAAAAACCGACATATTCTCCGCGTTAACCAAACAGCGTGGGCACTCAAACGGAGTACCATAAATTTGATCTTCAATTTCGTTTGCCCACTCTTCTTGAACCAAACAACCGTACACCACATTTTCAGTCACTTGCAAGCCACCATAACGCGAGTTTACGTAAGCATTGTAACTCGAATCGAATGGATTTACATCAACTGGAGGAAAATTATCGCTGTGCGTATAAATTACTTTTAAATCGGCAGGTAAAAGTCGTTGAATGTTGTAACTTACGTCAGCCGACATAAATTTAATTAAATCTTCGATAAAATAGAATATATCTTTTTGGTCGGTTTGGGAATCGCCGCGCGACGGATCCGCAAGCTTATCTTCCAATTTATTCTTCCAGCGTTGACGTAACGCGATTGCGCGCGACAGTAAACTTTTGCCGTTTCCGAAATACGGTACGTCTACCATTAAAAATTCGTCAAAAACGAACTTAGTGAGTGTTATGTTCGTCGCAATCGTTTTGGAGAACATCATCAGAGCTTGAAGTGCCGGCATGCGCATCACGTTCATCAAGTACACCTAGTTATTAAAAAACAAAAATTGTTTAGCAACGTACAGGAGGAATTTGAATAAAAGGAGACGAATAAAGAAATTGGAAATAAAAATGGTGCTCTCTGTTGACAAAGGGGAAATTCCCTACTAAATTGAACCAACTTCAATAGATCCAATTTATTTAAATCATCGTTCATCCTGAAGTCCAAACTTACCTTTTTAGTCTCCAAAATGGACTGATAAACCAAAACTTGATGCTTACGACTGATAGCACGTTTACTAAAATATCCGGGTGGAGGAACCTCAATATCATCCGCGTGTATTTCTAAAATTTCGGGATTCGTCGTAAAGCAACTCAAAGGTCGTAAAAACACGAAATTTTTATTTTTCGTGTGGTACAATCGCTCGGGCACGCTTTTAGCATGATTAAATTCGTCTTCGACGGCGACTTGAGGGTACAATCCGCTAGTGACGATCAACTTCAACATCATGAGGTCTTTGTAACTTTCGGGCGACGATTCGTCGAGTAATTTCTGCAACTTCTTAAAATCATTCGTGATTCGAAATTCAATATCTCGTAGGTCGAGTTTTTGATTCTTTTCTTCCGAATCTTCGTTAAAAGGGTTGTACTTTAACTGTTTACGATTACCCGAACGAGATTCTTCTTTTAGCGTGCGTCTCAGAGTTCGTAATTGTTTCAGCTCTCCGTGACGTATGGAACGTTCTCCGCTGGAAAGTTCCCGTTCCGGACCTTTTCGCAACAATTGTGCGTCTTCCAAAATATCTCTAAATTGTTGAATAAGTTTCGTCACTTCGTAGAAACGTTGTTCTTCGAGTCCGCGCTTTTTAGCCCAAACTTTCGAGGTTTCGACCGTTTTAGATGATCGTGATACAGGTGCGGTATCTTGTTTGATGCACAACCATTCCTTGTACATGTTGAGAATCGAAATAGGGTCGCCGTGGTTCGATTCCAGCGGCTTTCTTGCGTTTTCCATGTCTACACTCCTGTACGCTTGCTGAGTTAACGGACTTTGGATGCTTAAAATTGCCGCCATGGCAAGGATCGAATTTACGTTGCCAAAAACTGTCGACAAAATCAACATTTTTCCGATGGTCAATTCGACCGGTAGTCGACTGAGTGCTTCCCCCAACGAAGTCAGCATTAAACATTCTTCGTTTAACTTCAGAGCGCCGCAAAATTTAAGTTTTTCGATGCTTTCCTCAATTGCTTTCGCGCTGGGTTTTTCTAAAAACGGAAAACTTTGTATATTTCCCAGTCCTAACGATATCATGTGAAGAAGTAACGATTCCAGCGGCACCAAATGTATTTCGGCGGTGGTGAAGGCTTCAAAGCTGTTAAAAGTGTCTTCGGAGTACATGCGGTAACAGGTACCGGGCCCGGTTCTTCCCGCACGCCCTGCACGTTGTTTCGCACTATCTTGCGAAATGTTGGTTTCCGTGAGTTTACTAATACCGCCGGAAGTGTGGTACATCATTTTGTTGACTTTTCCGGAATCGATTACAAAGCGGACACCGTCGATCGTGACGGACGTTTCGGCTATGTTGGTCGATATGATACACTTGCGCATTCCTTCGGGCGCGTAATCGAACACTTTGTCTTGTTCTTCTAGCGAAAGTGTACTGTGAAGTTGCAGAACTATCCAATTTTTTTTTATGCTACTGTATTCAGTGATTGTTTCCGATAGGGCGGTAATCTCAGAAATACCGTTGAGAAAAATTAGTAAATCGCCTAGAAATCAAAGGAAAAGTTAGATTAGGGTTTTTGAACTAGAAATGAATGCGGGACTAATTTTTTTGTCCCGCTTCGTCGTGTAAGTCCCGTCCCGCGGGTCTCGCACGTCCCGCGGATCCCACACGTTAGACGCATGCGCAGATTAAAAATTATGACTTAAATTTGAAACTGCGCATGCGCCTGACAGCGTCTACTTTCCAACTGCTGAAAAATTGGGCTATTACTATTAGGGCAATTGTTTTGTTGAATTTAAAATAGAGATAAATGCGGGACGGGACATCCCGCGGGATAATTTTTTTGCCCAGCTGGATATTTTGAATATTTAATCCCGCGCGCGATATTTTGTCAACTCAGTTCCGCGCGGGACGGGATCCCGCAGTCCCGCATTTGATTTATTTTATACAACGCAGCTCGAATGGTTTTCTTTGATTTTTTGTTAAAACGCATATTACTTAGAGTAAATGTAGGGAAAGAATTCAATAAATTAAATTATGAAATAGAAGGGGAAAAAATTTCGTCCCGCGCGGGACTGTATTGAAATCCTGTCCCACGCGGGACTGAGTTTATAAAATGTTCCGCGCTGGACTAAATATTCTAAATATGCCGCAGGACAAAAAATATCCCGCGGGATATCCCGTCCCGTATTCATCTCTAAAATAAATTTATAAATCAAACGCGGGACTGAATCGGCATCCCGTCCCGCGCGGGACTGAATCGACATCCCGTCCCGCGCGCGGGACGGAACAGGACGGGATTTTTTTCATCCCGCATTCTTCTCTATTTTGAACTAAACAAAAGTCTAAACTAAACTTATGCCAGTAATTGAATTTAAAAAAAAATTCAAAAGATAAATAAATGGGTCTTAAATAGAAATGGTTGTCAACCGTCTTTAGGAAACAGAACCACAAAAAGGGGAAAAAAACATGAGAACCGCCGATTTATAATATTCTTAAAAATTAATTTCATGTAAATTAACTCACCTTTATGATTGGGTGGATATTTTTCATCGATCATTTGAACAATTTGCAGGTACGGAGTGCTATCAAATTTGTCCCTTTTTCTTTCATATGGATCCTTTATTATAGGCCTGTAATGAATATCGATGGGGTACAACCGTCCGGGGACTTCGATGACTTTAATCCCTTCGTCACAAAAATAATCTTGAAACAATTTTATGTTGATCGTAGCCGACATGAGAATCAACTTGAAGTTGTCACGTTTGTGTAAAAGACACTTCATGATTCCGATCAAAAAGTCACCAAATAAGTGCCTTTCGTGAATTTCGTCCAAAATTATCACGTCGTAAGCATTTATGGTTTCTTCTTCTGCCGCTTGTCTCAACAAGAGCCCCTCGGTCATGAAAATAACGCTGGTGTCCGCACGTTTTGTTTTCTCAAAACGAATTTGATAACCGACGGTCGATTTGAAATCGGTGAGGGTTTCCGTTGCCACGCGCTTTGCCAGCGATACGCAGGCGATTCGACGGGGTTGCGTACAAACCACTTTATTGTAACCGGCTTCGATAACATACTGGGGAACTTGGGTGGATTTTCCACACCCCGTGTCACCTGCGATCAAAACCACGCGCGAATCTTTTAGTGTCTCAACGATCGTGTCTTTGTATTGAGCAATAGGAAGGTCATTTTGAGCGGCGCGTAATTTTTTTAGTTTATTAAATTTGAGTTTTTGTTGGAAATCTTGATAAATTAAAACGACGTCCAAAAATTGTCGGAAAACTTCGCGGTTTATGTGCATAGGTAGTTGGTCGTACAGGGTATCTGTTTTCGAAGCAAAGGTTACGTTTAGTAACTGAGTTTTGTCAAAATCACTCGATTTGGTTTGGCGGATTTGGTACTTTTGGAAGAACTTCCAAAAATCGTCGGTATCGTTTAGGTTCAAACGATCCTTACAAAAAGAAGTTAATTCATGCTTAAACTTCTTCGTCACTTCGTCAATGTTTAATTCTTTCGAAGATTTTGGAAAATCATCTCGGGCATCGTATCTTCTTCGATGGGAAGAAGAACCCTCCTCGTATTTTTCTCGTGACCGTTTTCGCTTTGAGGAATGGTGATAATCTCGATCGCGACTTCGTTTCATTTTTTTGAGATTTACAAAAAATTGTAGGTTATGTTTTCAAATTTTAAGGTTATGTAAGGACAGCTTCTTATTTTATAATATACAGAATACTACAAAAGTTTAGTACTTTGAAGACTAGTGCTCGGTTTCATAAAAAGTTAAATTCAACTAACTAAAATAGAAAACGACCGTTAGCACTAACAGACCAGTGAGTTTTAGCGGCTCGTTTTTAAATTTTTGCAAAGCAACAGATGTGTAACCTTTTTAAATAGCAAATCAACTTACCTGCACCGCAACCAACGCGCGACACATTTCCTCCCGTTCGGAATCGCCCACAATTTGTCCGTTATGATCCAACTTGGGATTCGATTGCAAGTGTTGGAACAGCTGGCTACGAGAAGAAGCCAAACTTGCACGTAAAACGCGCAAAATAATAGAGTAAATCGGCGCACATCGAAAAACCCTCTCATCGCAACGCATAATCTAAAAAATTCTCTTCAAAAGTGGAACTCAAAATGTTGTTTACCTTACCTGTAAGGGATCATCAGCCACGTCGCTTCTCGTGTGCCCATTCAAATCCCCAACGATATTTTTGACCGTCAAAACCCACAACCGTCTTGGTAACACGGTATTCAATCGTAACCACACCTCTTTATATAAATCCTGCACGTACCTAGGAACATTTTTATCCAAAACCTTAATCGCAAATTGCATGAAAATTTCGGCAAACGGCCAAATGTTGATCGCTTCCTGTTTTAGCAGTTGTTGCATCATTCGCGCACACTTAGAAGGATTACTTTCCATGGAATTAAACGCACTGACAACTGCAACTTCACTAATATAAGTGTTTCTGTGGTCCGCTTTAAACGACATATCGTCGAGCCAATCTTCCACGAGCGTCAAGTGCAAAAAGTGCGTTGCTAAGAGCTTTAAAAGGGGTCCAAACAGTCCCGAATAAGAACCTTGATCCTTTTGCGCGTGATGTAATAAATACTTGATCGGTAATTCGGACATAAATTCCGCACTGTAGATTTTAATTTTTCGTCTTGATGCAGTCAAATTTTGGGCGTTTGTGAGTCTGCAGTCTTCGTATAAAAGTAAATAGTAGAGAAGTAGCAGTTGGGGAGTTAAACTAGTTTCACTTATGAAAACGTTTTCGTAATCCATCGACACCTCAAACTCCATGTTAAAAATTGAACGTTTCGTATCGAAATATTGGCCAAAAATTGAACTCTGAAAAACGCGTCTGATTTCGTTTTCGCTTAAAGGTTTATTAATTGCTTCCACGTTTTTAGTGTTTGATAGAATACTGGTAACGTAAACTTCGACGAGGGATGGTAAAACGGGGTGGAGCGGATTTGTGCTGGCACAAATTTGTTTGTAAATCCAGCTTTTGATGTTGACGTTGTGTTTTGAAAAGGCGCGCGATTTTAACAGTTGGTGGATGCAGTGGACGGGTAAAAAACCCATCATGTTCGCGTTTAGGTTTAGGGTAACAGGGACCTTCACAGCATGCGACGTGACGACTTGTTCGGTAAAAATTTCTTGTGTAAAAATTTGCTTCATGCGCGTCATATTGTTGTGTCGTATTGGTATTTTCATGCCGAGTGTGGCGCAAACGAGATCGCAAATCGCACTCAGTTGATTACTGTGGAAATGAATCGCCATTAGGAGTAACATTTCACCAAACGATGCGGACACGCCGCTAGCAGACTCGAAGTAAGCTTCTTCTCTTACCAACCATTGAACCTAAATCGAGAAAAGGAAATGGAAAACTGAAGGCTGGAAAGTTAAATCACAGATTATATTATATATGGGGCATTCCACACCAAATCGACCACTTTTGAATCCGACCCCTTTTGATTTTCCTGAAATTTTTACATATTATACTATCCCATCAAAAACAGTTTTGTGAATTTTTTCAAAATTTTTTACTCAACCCAAAAAAAGTTACGAATTTTTAGAAAAACTGATGTTTTTTTCTTCAAACGATCATAACTATTTCAAAAATTGAGTAATCGGAACTTTTTTTTCTTTCTTTTTTTTTTTGTCTTTAAACTTACTTTTCAGGAAAAAATATAAAAAAAATATTCAAACTTGTATTCTACAAAATTTTTCATTTTTTCGGAAATAATCATTGATTTTTCAAATTTCGACACTTTTGATTTTTTTATTTCAAAAAAAAAACTCTGATTTATTCCGCGTATAACAACGCAAACCCCATAATGGGCCAACATTTTTTTCTATTTAAATACCGGGTTCAAATCCGTAGAAGGGCAACTTTCTTATGACTAAGTCTTCGTGCTTCGGAAGGCACGTTAAGCCGGTGGTCCTCCATCATTAGCATAAAAACCAGGGTTACAGGCTCGTCTGGAGGCAAGTCTAGCAAACTACCTATCGGACGTTAAACAATTTATATGCTCACAGATCTAGCACTGCCAAGGAAACGACGCAGTGGCTGGAACTAACAAACCCTAGGCTTAGGCTGAATTTATTCAGTTGAAGAAGAAGATAAATTTTGTGAAATTTGGAAACACTTCTATTTGTATTTTGGATTGAAAAATATCAATTTTGGACTTTTGGATTTATTTTATAAGGAAAGAAGAAAAAAAATTTGGAAATTGAGTTGTCTCAATTTAAAAAAACTATTTTAAATTTACTGGCGGATTTCATCTGGTGCATTTTTAAGTTAAGTTTAATTTTTGTCAATATTTTAAATTACTTTTTGGTATTTCAAATGAATCACGAAGATGATTTGCCCGTTGCTTCTCTCGTCGCACCTATTAACATAAAATTTTCTCCTTTTTGGCACGCTAATCCACGCATTTGGTTTTGTCAGATTGAAGCTCAATTTGCTAATTCTAGAGTTTCTAGCGATCGTACTAAATATAACACGGTCGTTGCATCTCTAAGTCATTTTAGCTCAAGTATCTGATGTTATCCCAACCCTCCAAATACTAACATGTATGAAACATTAAAAAGTAAATTATTAGAGAGATTTGAAGAGTCTGAACAGTCGCAACTAAATACATTGTTGACATCTTTAACTTTGGGCGACAGAAAGCCCACACATCTACTACGCCAAATGCGTGAATTGGTAGGTGGTAATATTACACACTCAGCATTAAAATTTTTGTTTTTACAACGGCTACCACAACAAGCACAAGCTATATTTTCAATAAGTGATCAATTCCAAATTCGACAAATTAACAAAAGAAATTGAAAAACCGAGTTTAGAAATATCATCAATAAAAAACAGTGCTAATCAAACTTATGAACGCTTAAGCTCTCCCTATCACCCGGCATGTAATGGAATGATAGAACGCCTACACAGATCATTGAAAAATGCAATACATTGCTATCGAGGAATTAATTGGGTATCCATGTTGCCTTTTATTTTATTATATTAGGTTTTAGGACAGTTTTTAAAGAAGATTTAAAATGTACAATCTCAGAATTGGTTTATGGCACTACTATCCGTTTACCTGCAGATTTTTTAACAAATATTGAAAACTCTGGTTTTACGAGTGATTTTGTAGAAAATTTGAAGGAACATTTTAATCAAGTTCGGCCAGTACAACCAAAAAACCGCACTAATAAAACAGTATTTGTTTTCAAAGATCTTTTAACCTGTTCACACGTGTTATTAAGAGACGATACAATAAAATCAAATTTAAAACAAACATATTTAGGCCCATATTTAGTTATTAAACGTTTTGAAAAACATTTTATATTAAAAATAAATAATTTAGTAAAATCGATCTCCATAGATCGCTTAAAACCAGCATAGATTTCTTCTTCAGATTACAGCGTTGCAACAGAGTTCTAAGAGAAGTGAGTGAAAAAAGTGTGTAAATTTTCAAAAAAAGTGAAGAAAAGTGTATAGAAATTTTGAAAAAAGTGACAAATAGTGTAAAAATATTTTACTTCACTGAAAAAATTCACAAAACTGTTTTTGATGGGATAGTACAATATGTAAAAATTTCAGGAAAATCAAAAGGGGTCGGGTTCAAAAGTGGTTGATTTGGTGTGGAATGCCCCATATACAGATAGCTAAATCCTAATGGTAACTTATGCAAAGGTGCATGTCCCCCCCATGTCAAATTTGTTAGCTATTTGTACCTATATTAATCTGTGGTTAAATTAAACTTACCCAATCTATGCTGCGCTTTTCATGTTCAGGTTGGGCCACCAACAAAGGACATGCGATGATCATGCAGAGTCCTAACGATGCAAATCTTACACCAGCTGGGGTTGGACTTGGATGGGACGTTAAAAGTTGTACAATTGCGTTCACTTCTTCATCTTGAAACCTATAATTAAAAATTACCAACATAAAATTTACGAAAATGTAATAGTAACTCACTTTATTGCCGCTATTCCACGCAAAGCACAATATAACCGTAACAATGACGACGCCTGAACGACGTGAGTATCCAAAAGTTGACCATCTGGACACGAGCGAATGATATTTTGCAATCTCGATAGTAAATTATCACGTAACAATTGCAAAGAAGTACTGGAAACTTCACCTTTACGTTTTTGTCCCGTACGAATGAAAAGAGCAAACCAATTCCTAAAAAATTTGATGGTAAAAATTGGTAACAAAGAAGTTCATCCTGAATATAAAACAAAACTCACCTTATCGCCTGATCGTTTCCCAACAACAAACCCGACACAAAAGGAACCATATCACTGTCTTGATCAATATTTGGAGAGTTGTCTAGTGACAGAGTGATTGCGAGTGCAGGCATACGACAAAATTCGACACATTTACTGCGAATTGCTAAAGCTTGCGAGGGATTCATTTTACAAAGCATTGAGAGTGCGGTGCAACGAATTGCACTCTGAGAATTTTCTTCTTGCTTTTCACCTCTTTGAATTAAATTTGTAGAAACTAAAAATTGTAATTAATTAATACTTAAAATTACCTACGAAGCTTTATTCTCTCACCTTCCCGAAAAGAGTCTGGAAAATTAGCAACCATCCGACAAATAATTGAGGGACCGTTGTGAACATGCAAAAGAGTTTCAGACATGGTCTGTACGTTCAGGAGCATGGGTAATTCGGCTAGAGCGATACAAATAATATCTGAGATTTCTTCCACATAAATATCATTGTCAAACAATTCTGACGATTTTGTATGAAAGTCCTGATCAAGAGCTTCACCCCCATCTTGCAACTGGGCCTGTATAAACAAAAGCTCGCTCAAGACCAATCTCAACCGCCTCGTCATGTCGGATCTCTCGTATTCTAACGCCAAGCCGTTGGGTAAATTACTAATCAAAACCGAATCGCTCTGGAGACTGCTGCTCTTCATCCTCAGCAACTGTTCCTTCCGCACGTCCGACTCGAGTGCATGAAAATCGATAGAAAGAAGGGCTACGATCGAGTTCACGTACTCAATGCCGGATATTAAAGTTAAAATTTCGATCTTTTGTCGCGAACACTTGTTGGACGTGTCCAGCGGTGAAATTAAACTCATTCGAACCAGACATGGTAAAATTGGACGTATTTCCTCGTCCTTACATTTTGATAAGTTTTCGATGTCGACGGTCTGAATCGCGCTGAAAACCTTCGGCGAAACCACCTTTTTAAAACTCATTTTTTTACAACTACACGAATAATTCTAAAGCATAAAAAACCGGTAAACTTAAAGGTTTAATCAACTTTAAATTAATAACCACAACCAACTTAAAAAAAGCTTTCTTTTAGCAGCCTCATTTTGATGTTAAAATTTGAGGTTATGTTCACAGATAAATAAGTAGTAATAGCAACGCAGGTTTGACATTTGTCCGATGTAAACAAATATACAAGGTTGCCACAAATATCAGTGAGAAATGAGTCATTTCAAATTACTGAAAAAATTAAAATGCTGTATTTATATTCTTTCAAAGTTTCAAAATATTTTTTGAATAGTCTGTTTTACGATGCATTATGATTTTTGATATTACCTACAATAAATTTAAGGTTAGGTTTTTTGATTGAATTGTTCTGTTGCGTTAGCAACGCACGTTTGACATTTGTAAGAAGTAAACAAAAATATTGGTAGTGTCAAATTCGAACGTCCACCTAATTATACGGCATTTATTAAGATGAAGTTTAATTATTTGTTGTAAGTAAGTTTTAATTATACGGTTTAATTTGGCCAATGACAATACGATTTTCGTTAAATAACCTTGAATGAGTCACGCTCGACCGCAAAATGTTCTTCAGGAAATTCTTGCCTACATTAACTGCGGTATTAGAAAGTGGAAGTGGATGTGTGAGGCGACCGATATTTCTTTATCAACGTATATTGACAAAAAACGGCATAATGGGATGTCCTTTTTCAACGCATAAGGGGGTTGTTAGCGTGAGCGAAAGTAGGTTTTTTTTTGACTATGTGACGTTACGCCGCGGATTACATAATATGCTTTATTGATTATAAATAGAACAAACAGTGCGGCGAAGATGTTGTCGCTCATTCATTTGGTGAATTGTTCCTATAATTTTGTATTACGTTTTATTTTAGATAAAAATAATATGGCGACGTCGAGTGAAGATAATCAATTTATAGAGGAAGTGGTTTGTAAGAATTCTGATGTTGGTGAGAAGGAAATGAAGGTTTTTGATTTGGGTGATGTCGGTAAAGTGTTATTGGTGCGACAGAACGGCACGTTAAGTGCAATTGGTACAAAATGCACTCACTACGGAGCTCCTCTTGTTAGTTCTGCACTCGGCGATGGTCGCGTTCGTTGTCAGTGGCATGGGGCTTGTTTTAATATTACAAACGGCGATATCGAAGATTTTCCAGGTTTTTACCATTTCTCCAAGTTGAAACTTTGTAAACTTGGAATCTTTTAGGCTTGGATTCGTTGCCCTGTTACCAAGTGACTGTGGAAGACGATAATGTTAAGGTTCGCGCCAGAGTATCCGAACTGAAGGCAAATAAACGAATAAAATTGATGGCTAAAGTGAACCAGAGCAATGAGGATCACATTGTCGTGTTAGGAGGTGGACCATCGGGAGGAGTGTGCGTGGAAGTTTTGAGGCAGGGTGGTTTCACAGGCAAGATTACCCTTGTCACAAAAGACAATTACCTGCCATACGATCGCATCAAAATCGATAAAGTCATGGATATTGCAATATCGTCTTTGCAATTTCGCCAAGCTGATTTCTATGTCGATCATGGAATTAACATACTAACAAGTTGTGAGGCTATAGGAATTGATGTCAATAAGAAACAAGTCACGTTGTCTAATGAGACACAGTTGGATTACACCTCCTTGTACATAGCCACAGGAAGCAGTGCCAGGAAGCCAGACATACCAGGTATTTGAGTTGGATTCCCATTCTAATTTTTAATCTTAAGCCGGGAAAATTAAATATTTAGTAATTATATCGGTATGTAAGCAGAGTCCCTGACCTGACCAACATTGATCAGGGCTATACCTTGAACTACTTTCAAATTTGCCACCAAATACAGTAGAATTTCGTTTATGTCAAGATAACATGAAATTCGGGGAAATTTTGTAAAATTTTATTAAAATTTAGAGATTGTAATATGATTTATCACCGCTTTTAGATAAATTTCCCTTCACTCTTGTGATTCAGTTGGAGCTTTCAATTAATTTGAACCTTTTGAGCGCGTTAAACGAAATAAAAAATCGGATCTCAAAAGTGCAAATTTTCTATATAAATTAAGTGTTTTAATTCACAAACCATGGACTCTAAGTCCATGTCTAAAAATGCTCGTTAACCTCCCACCATTTAAATATGTCACTGTAATTTCTTTTTGATATTTTTGCTGTCTTCTCAGGTCTAATGTCTAAAATATTTACATATTTTCAGAATGTTTAAGAAATAAATTATTTGCTTACAATTTTTTTTTTATAAAAATAAAGTTAACTTCAGCTTAGGTATCTTAAATTCTTAAGATTACTTAAAGAAAACACAGTTGTAAAACTCACATTTTTTAGGTTGCGACCTCAAAAATGTCGTCACTATCCGTGATTACGACGACGCTGGATACATAAATTCTCAGTTAGGACCCGATAAACATGTGGTTGTTTTGGGTTCGAGCTTTATTGGTATGGAAGCAGCCGCTTTTTGCGTCGACAAGGTCGCAAAGGTTACAGTAGTAAGTAAAGACCTAGTGCCATTTGAAAATTCTTTCGGAAAAGAGGTGGGCAGTGCCGTTTTGAAGCTATTCACTGATAAGGGCGTCCACTTTATACCCAACAGTGGAATTGCTTCTTGCAAGGATAACGGAGAAGGTGGACTCCAAGCAGTTGAATTATTAAATGGGGAGCTTTTAGAAGCCCACGTTTGTATCATGGGAGTAGGTGCTACGTTTAACACGAAGTTTTTAAACGATTCTGGTATTGAAATGGATAGGGGTGCTGTTGTGGTAAATGAATACCTGGAAACCAATATTCCTAACGTTTTTGCCGGTGGCGATATCGCCAAGGCTCCAGTTTTTGCACACGGTAACGAAAAATATAGTATAGGTCACTATGGTTTAGCTCAATACCATGGAAAAAAGGCAGCCCTGAATATGCTGAACAAAGATAACCCGATTAAATCGGTTCCCTTCTTCTGGACGATGCTGTTTGGAAAAAGCTTTCGGTATGCAGGTCATGGAAGTTTCGACGATATTATTTTTAGCGGAAACGTAGAGGAACTCAAATTTGCTGCTTTTTATTTGAAAAATAACGTTGTTGTTTCGATCTGCGCTTGTCAGATGGATCCTATCGCGTCGAAATACGCCGAACTTGTGTATCAGGGAAAAAAATTGCATAGAGAGGATTTAAGGGATGATCCTTTGGCATGGTCACGTTAATTTTGTTCTCACTTTATTTATGTACTCGGGGAGGTTAGCATTTATTAACCAATAGTAGGTTTCACCTGCAGACAGTATTCTTTTATCGAATTACGTATGTACTTATTTTTTTAATAAGTGTATGTTACTTCTTTGTATATTTTATACTAAAAATTCTATTTCTACAAAAATCTTGTTGATATTTTTACTCAAAACAAATGTATTATTTTTTTTAAATATAACACGTAGAATTTTTTTATTTCCAGTGTCTTTTTTGTCACACATCTAAATTCATATGTGATAAAATATTTTATGTTTTACTTCTTTAAATGATATGATACATGAATATGATATTACATAGACCTACGTTACGAGGCCGTAGGCCGAACCAAATATCGCGGCAATGGAAAGCTAAATTTGTGATTATAATAAATCTGTGGTTTGAGTAATAACTCGCGAACAAATAATCTGATTTTAATTTTTTAAAGCACTAAAAATGATAGGTTAATTCTATGGCTTTTGTTTCATACATTGACAGAAATTTTTTAATTTTGTTATTGAAAATATTACTCTTGGTAATAACTCAAGAACCCATTAACCGATCTTAATTTTCTTTGCACCAAATGACAGATACATTTTATAGTTTTTATTTGACATATTGACAGAAAATTTCTGATTAAAACTTTGATTTTTGAAAAAGTCCTTTTGGTAATAACTCGAGAACCAATGGATTTTAGTTTTTTTGCACCAAATAAGGAGATTTTCACTGATTACTTTCTCCTTTTGGTGAGATTTTGCCAGACTCCCTCATATTGATCTGGACGTTCCCTAAATGATTCCCTAAAAATTTTTATGTAAAAAATGGGGGTTTTCCGGTACCATCAAGTATAATTTTTGAATTTGAAATTTTAAGATTTAATAACTTGTTATTATTTTTTAAAAAAGGGTAAATTTTTAGAAAATTTGTGTATTTTTTGTGTAAAAGGCAGCCGCAACTTCTCCACGTTAAATAAGGCACTTGTGCCTGCAAATAATGTTGAACAGCCGCGCGATAGAGGGAAATTTTTCATTGCAAAAATTTAAAAGTTTGTGTTGGCACCTGATTTTTTTATTAAAGATTTTTTAGAAGTTCTTTATTTTTCTTGACGGTACAGGACGTCTGGAAGGTAAGGATTTTGATTTCGAGATTTTGAAAATTGTCACACCGCCCCTTAAACTTTTACTTAATTGAGTTCACCGGGCGCACCTTTTAAGAAAGCGTTCTAAATTTTTGTACACAAACTTAAGCTACCATTATCAACAACTATGTCAAATTTGATCAACCACATTACAGGGTTAAGGGTCTGAAAAACCTACCCTTAGATGACAAAAGTAAGTAAATGTTGTGTACCGGGCGCATCTTTTATGATCCCCTCATAAAACTTGGTACACATGCTTAAAATACAATTACCAATAACCACGTTAAATTTCATTATTAGAGGTTAAGGGTTTGAAAAACTTACCCTTATAAGAAAATCGGAAGTAAATTTCGTGTACTGGGCACATCTTTTAAGATCCCTTGATAAATTTTGGTACACATGTTTAAAATACCATTACCAACAACCATGTTAAATTTCATTAGCCACATTAGAGGCTAACGGTTTGAATATCCTACCTTTATATGAAAATCGGAAGTAAATTTCGTGTAGCGGGCGTACAATGTTGGTGAACACTAATTCTAGTAGAACACTACGATTATTTGAGATTATTGGGAAGACTTGCTAAGCAAATATTGGTATAGTTTTTTTTGAGATCTTTGGATCACAAGTAGTAATTTTTTATTTGTGGGACATTAGTCCCATTAGGACACTATGGGTTAAAATTGCTATTTATATAATCCAACCAATCACACACTTCAATTTTAAAATGTCCAAAAATCTTAACATAACCTCGAAAGAAAATGAAATTCGAATAGACGATTCGTTTCAATTTATCACTACTTTTATCTAAATTAATCAAAAAATGGCAAATTTCATAAGGCAATTAAGCATCAACGTTTGTACCTCGTTTAAAAGTGCCACACCAAAATTGCACGCACAAAATGTTCCATGGTTACTCAAAAAATGTGCTTTTAGTAATCAGGTAAACTTTTTAAAAAACCAAACGGTTCAAAAGAGTACATCTATGGAGCAGAAAAAGATACCCAAACGTAAGACGAGAAGAATTGAAAATAAAGCGAATCAACCGGGCTTATACAACATAGTTGCACTGTCGACAGCCAAGGAGTACAATTTGGAAAATTTGGATGAAGGTTTGAAGGTGCAAAAATTGTACGACGTTGCACTGATCGACAACAACAAGGACGTTTTGCATGCCGTTGCTAAGTACAAGGTCGAAGCGGAACCCAGAGAGATTTTCTTCTTCCGAGAAGGAAGCGTAGTGTTTTGGAACCTCCACGAAGCGGAGAGCGATAACGTGTTAAAATTTTTGAAACAATACGAACAGGATAGTTACGAGGAGAGCTTAGTGGTCAACGAAACGGAATTTATGAATTACAGTCACCACGAAAAGGGGTAATTTTTCTGACAGGATAAATTGCTTGTGTTTATATTATAGAATCCATTTTTTTAGTAGTAAATCGAGTACATTGGACTTGGATGGAAACTTTAATGTTGTAATAAAACCGGCAGAAAATGTACTGGAAAAGTATACTTTTTCGAACGCAATGGCTTTATCGGTAAAGCTTGGAGTTTCGGAGGCTTACTTGGACAAGTACATTAATTCCATTAAACACATTGCGGACGATTTATCTGCCGGCAAAAAGATATCGATGAGTCAAGCAAATGTCCTTCAAAAACTTGGCGATCTGTTGAGAATGAAAATTTTGATTAATTTAAAATCGGACCTATTAAATATGCCTGATTTCTACTGGGACCACGAACAGTTTGAACCTTTGTATTTGAAGATGGCTTCCTATTTTAGCCTCCGTCAACGCACCCAGGTGAGATTCTGTAATTTATTCTCTCACGTTTACTTAAATTGTTATTGTTACGACTGCAGGCTATTAACCTCAAGTTTGACATCTGCAATGAGTTGATGGATGTCTTGTCGAGGAATTTAAACGAAAAATACAACACTAAACTCGAGTGGCTGATTATAATTTTGATTGCAATTGAAGTAGTTTTTGAAACGCTTCATTATAGTGAGCGACATTACATTTCGAAGGTTCCTAGAAATTTAGAACTAGAAGAAAAAGTAGTTCTCGGAGCACCACTTCCAGCTTAAGAGGATCACCGGGTTTGTTTTTTATTTGTATATGTTTTTATCAGAAGCCAAGGACTGATTTTTAATTTTATAAATTCTTGGGGTGTGATAAATATAAGAATAATTCTTTAATAATAAGGTTAAAAATAAATAAAGTTTTTATTTTACTCTCTCTTTCTCTCTCGAATTTAAAAATTTCCGCTCAGTTTCAAACCAATCCAATTGTAAGCCTCAATTTAAAATGTCAGAAAAACATAACCTCAAAAAACATAGTTTTTACTTTTAACTGATCATTTTTTGTGTTGTGTAGTATTTTTAACTTAAATTATGGCATTTTATTTAACAAAATTGAATGTCACCTTTTTTAATACCTTTAAAAGTGCCCCAAAATTGCACATACGAAGCTTTACCGGCCTTTTTATCAAGCCCGCTCTAAACAATCAACTTAGGTTTTTGCACCAGGCTGTTGAGAAAGCTTCGTCTATGGAACAGAGAAAGATGCCCAAGTATAAAACAAGAAAGAGTGAAATTCAGGAAAACAAGCCGGGGTTGTTCAACATCGTTGCACTGTCGACTGCAAGAGAGTACGACTTGAGAAGTTTAGACGAGGGTCTGAAGAAACAAAAGTTATACGAAGTTAAGTGGGTTGATAGTACTGTTAACGTTTTGCATGCTGTCGCAAAATACAAAGTTGAAACCGAACCCAGAGAGATTTTTTTTTTCAAAGAGGGAAGCTTGGTTTTCTGGAACTTTCAAGCAGCCGAGAGTAATAATGTATTGCAGTTTTTGAGGCAGTATGAACAAGATAGTTATGCAGAGGGGTTGGTTGTCAACGAAACGGAATTGATGAACTACAGTCATCAAAAGGAGAGGTAATTTTTTTTTAAAATTTATCACAGGAAAATTTGATCAGTACTTTTAAGTTTCGAGGGGGCGGGGGTGCATAAATATGCACCTCAAAATTTCAACATTTCAATTTAAGACGGAAAGAACTTTTTTGTAACTCAAAAAAATTGTTGCAGTAAACCTAAATCGTTAGAATTAGACTCCAACTTCAACGTTTCAATAAAACCAGAAGAAAATTTGTTGGAGAAGTACACCTTTTCGAATGCAATTGCGCTTTCTGTAAAACTGGGAATTTGGGAGGCCTACTTGGACAAACTCATCAATTCCATTAAGCATTTAGCCGACGAATTATATTTTGGCAAGAAGATAACGATGAGTAACGCCGAAATTCTTCAGAAACAAGGAGAATTGCTGAAAATAAAAGTTTTAATTAACTTGGAAACGGATTTATTAAACATGCCCGATTTTTACTGGGATCGCGAACATCTCGAACCTCTTTATTTGGACATGGCGGCTTATTTTAGTCTTAATGAACGTACAGAGGTAAGGGCGACAGGGAACTAAAATGGGGTACCTGAAAAAGAATTGTAGAGTTTTGCAAATTGGGTAAATTTTTAACTTTTGTGCAAGGGAGCATTTAGGCAATTTAAAGAAATATTTTCGTGAGATTGGGGTATTCACCTCTAAAATTAGTATTTTGGAAACGTCATGATAAAATACTGATAAGTTTACATTTACACTACATTAATCACGTATCATTCAATTAATTCAAATTCTGTTTAGTATTAAATTTTGAGTTGTGGTAGGCAGTGCCGGATTAAACCAGCACGGGAGCTTCCTATTTTTGTTACACTTTCCTGATTAAAAGCGCAATCATCTAGACTTAAGGTTTTCTCATTTCAGTGCGCATTTTTCTTTTTAAATTGTTTGATTAAAGTTTTAAACCCCAATTTGCTTTAAATTTAAGCCATTTTAACCTTTTCCGTCCTGGGCATGACCTAAAACTGCATCCCTTGTTGTTTGATTTCCACGTTAAACCATAGGTCCTACAGGTTAATTTCTGTTTCCGAAAAACTTATTTGGCGCCACCCATTATGCAAAACTTAACCTTTTTTTTATTGCTTAGCCTAATACACTCGCAAGCTTTTCTGAATTACTTTTTGTAGGTTATTAACCAGAAGTTAAACGAGTGCAACGATATGGTTCAACTGTTGAGTGCTCAGTTGACTAACAACCACAGCATAAAACTCACTTGGATGATCATCATTTTGATTGCAATTAGTGTCGTTTTTGGATTCATCAGTTTTATTGATCGTCATGGCGATTCTGAAGTTTTAGAAATAAAACCGATAAAAGTTAAACAAAATACTAACAATTAGATAAAATGATTTTTTTCTTCTTGCAAGTCTTCTCAGGTTTTAAAATTTAACTGTAAGTTAAAAATTGTGATATATTTAATTATAAACGTTTTTAAGTTAGGTACTTGTTTTTGTCTTCCACCTCTGAATAATATAATTAAAATATTTGATTGGAAAATATGAAAAATTTGTAAAAACACAGCAATCACTTGCAGATCCACTAAAAGTAGTAAAAAACATTCTATTTGTTAAGGGATTAAACGGGTTAATCTAAAATTATGATAATTATTTTCGAAATTTATGGGGTCATAATATAAAACGTTTGAAAAACTCTGTGATGGGGGTCTTCTAATATTATACTTCTACAAAGTCAAGTGCCACTTTTCATCAAGAGGTTCAAGGGATAGCAAAAATTAGAAAAGAAATGTTTTATAATAATTACAAGAACGGCCGAAAGGCCGCACTATAACTATCATAATTTATTAGTCCAGTGCAATTAGGTTTATACCTCGGAACCCAGTTTTGGATTTGGATGCTTCCGGATTTTTTAAACTTCTTATACAAAAAGTAAAAAGTTTACCATATGAAACCTTCCGCTAATGTTTTTTTTTAAGGGTTGTAATCCCCTTTTTAACTGGAAAATATTCCCAAATTAATAGAATTTTGACAGGTTGTTCTCGGGTACTCTAGGATGGCTATCCTAAATTTTTGACTTTGAGGATCCTGTGCTAACTTAGGGGAGGCCAAAAACCTCAAAATGTTTGGACTTTTTGCAGTTTTTTGCTTATATCTTATAAACTAAGCATATTTTAGGTACCTTAGTTTATTACAAAGTTATAGAGCAGTAAATTTGCTAAAATTTGGTTGGTAAAGCGAATTTTTAGACTTAATATTAACCAAGATACAGCCAAACAAAGTTTCTCAAAATGTAAAAAAATAGACAAGAAACGAAGATTTTCAGACACATGCGCAGTTTTGAATTCTCACATTTCTTTGTTGAATTCTTGGAACGTCTATGACTTTCCTCCCCCTTACCCCTCCCCAAACATGATGGTGCCTCATATTAATTGGCAATTCATCCATTAAAATGGGGCATCTTCACGTTTGGTGGAATGAGAGAGGGAAGGATGGGGGAAAGGTGGTCATAGGTATTTCAAAATGTGTATATTAATGAGTGATTAACATAATTAACATGTAAATGATGGTAATAAATAGTTATAGAGGCAAAACCTTCGTTTTTTGGCCTCTTTTACATTTTGAGAAACTTAGTCTAAATTTGATTGGCTGTATCTCGGTTAATATTGGGTCTAAAAATTTGATTTACCAACCACATTTTAGCAAATTTAGTGCTCTACAACTTTGCAAAAATCTGTGGTACCCAAAATATGCTTAGTTTACGAGATATAAACAAAAACCTGAAAAAAGTTTAAAAATTTTGAGGTTTTGCCCCCCTCATAAGTTAGTTCAGGGTCCTCGAGATCAAAAACTTTAGATGGACACCCTAGATTACCCCCAAACAACCTATCAAAATTCTATTAACTTTAGAACATTTACATAATCATCGATTTAAAAAAATTAATATAGGTAATTATTGTTTATTAAAATTTTGATTTTTTTTTTAAATTACGGGTAATTTTTAATGGATAAACTTTTAAGTTTATGGTATTAGAAATCCAAAAAAAAATCATTCAAATCCATTCACTATAAGTGGGTTGTGGATTCCGTCATTTTTCAGTTAAGATGGCTAATTGCACTGGACTTTTATTTATTTTATAATAAATGAACAAACCAATCTCATCATCAGTTGACTCTTTTTCTCTCTAATATTTAAAACCCACCTTTGCTTAGTTCATTAAAACAGGGTGGCCCTTTGAAAACGAAACAGACGGGATTGTGGCCAGCAGAATTTTTTTTAAGAAATGCAAAAACACGTCAATTTTATCATCGAGAGGAACAACTTTTGCGACCAATGTCACTCTCGTATTGTTTCATCCCTTCGCTTTGCAATGACAACCCCTAAAATGTTAATAGGGATGATATGGCAAGTAACACCTCATTTGAAAGGTCTTGCTTTCCTGAATTCAGTTCTATAATTTTTTTATGTCTAAATTTATTAAAACCTGCAAAATTTACAAAAAGTTGGCAATTTTGAATTAATTCAGTTGGAAAATTTGCAAATTTAAAATTTCTCCCCCACCAAAAAGTTGGTTGGGCATGTCCCTGAACTGAACTAAATTGTATATTCAAATTGAAAACAAATCATTACAAGGATAAATAAAATTATATTTATTAGTATACAGGATTATAGTACAAAAATCTTACACTTTAATATTTTTTTGGAACTTATTTGGTGACATAAAATTAGAAATTTTAAATATAATATAGATTCATTTTTTGACTAAAACAATCTTATGTAACTCCGTTATACAATTTTCCTCCGGGCGCCATTCGAACTGCGTTCAGCTTGCTACATAATATTAAAAAATTATCACATCATAAAATCAGGACAACTCAATTTCTTTATTTACTTATTTTATCGTCGTCGATGTTCATAATATTTTTTAGAAACGAATCTCCGTTGATCAGTTGGGTGGTTGCAATCACAAACTCAACGTTTGGTTCTTCTTGCTGCGATAAAAACCTCAGTGCAGATATTTCTGCAAAGGTGCACCCTCCAATGAAGAACACCAAAACAACGCTGGGGGCGTTTGTGTTACTTTCGGTTTCGTTTCCGATTTCAGGCGTTTCGTCCAACGTCGGACCTACAGTTACGGTTACTTTTCTACTACTATAATTCAACGGTTAAGTGTGACTCACCTGGTAGTAAACCTAATACGTCTTGCAGCTGCTTCCAACCACCACTTTTTAGAAGTTGTTCTGTTAACCTGATGCTCAACGGCGCGTAAACGCTGTGGACGTAGCTGATGTCGTTTGGATTTATTTCCGACGTATTCTCCACTGTTAAGCGAAGCGCTTTTCTCAAGACGTTGTACTGCCTGGAACTTGACATTGTTTTCAGTAGACCCACTTTTTCCAAATTTGTCATAGCTAAGAGTGAACGAAGTCCGTAAACCTAAAATAATTAGTTAGAAACTCAAATCAAAAATCAAAAAAAAATTCTTGCTGCTCTATTATGGATTTTGCTTAAACTTTGCTTCTTTTTAAACGCCTGTACATTCGTGAGAGGAGAAAATAACAAAAAGGGCCTTAAGGTTTTTGAAGTTAAAGGCAAAAAACTAAGTATCCTGTAAATTTAAAATTTTTTTCTCTGATCAAATAAGTCAAAATTGTAACCTGAAATATGCAAATTCTTAAAATTTCAAGCAAAGATTTTTTTCATAACGAGTCGATTTTAATTTGTTATCTCTTAATGTGCACTTTGAAAAATATTTGAGAATGATTAGCCTTTTTATAATTGAATATTGAGTTTAAAAAACATTTACTTTTCCCAAAACTTGCGAATTTTTTATTTTCAGAAATTCTTTTTTTAAATTTCAATTTACGGTTTCCGTGTTTGAGGAAGTGACTTTTAGACCAACTATTTGGAGTTAACTCTACCTGAACGATTTCCCTCTTGTAATATTCCAAAACCTTGGGCTTGAGACCCGAATTCGTCAACGACTGCAGACAAATCAAACGTAAAACTTTAACGAGCGGCTTCTTCTGAGCGATCATATCCTCGATGAAAAGACTCACTCGATCAACTTCTATGCAATTCAAAAATTCTTGTTCGGTCTGAACCAAAAAACAAACATTATTTTTTCGATTGGAAAAAAATTCTGTGGCCTACCTGCAAGCAATCCAAGAAGTCGTAACTGTCTGTAATTTCTTTGATGCACTCGGCAATTGCGGTGTGTCGAGCGAGGGCCTCCTTGCTCGCCAAAATTGCCGGCAAACGTTGCACAAAAACTTTCATTTCTTGCACAGTTTTATCGTGTCGGTCTTCCAACTGAGAGGTAATTAACTTCGCCTGTTTAGAAAGATAAGCCCCAACGGCATTAAAATTTTTGTCGCGTATTTCGGAATATAATTTGTCCCCGGAATTTAATATAATTTGCTTTTTGTCTTCAGCCAACGACTTCGAACTGCGTTCGTCGTTGCTCAAAAATTTTTCGGCGGGTAAATTGACCGTCGTGTTGCTGATACCGAACAGTTCGTCGATTAAACCTTCGTAGGTTAATTGGGTAGCGAGGGGCGAAACCAAATCCAAGGAGCGGTCGATCAAGATGAGCTGGTCGATGCAACTTGTCTGGTGTTCTTTCGATTCGCCGTTGATGTTTTCGCGTTGCAGGCGGTTCACCAAATTCCAGACTTGCTTGGCGGCAACGCCACGCCCCCAGACTTTGGGTATGGGGCCGTAGAAGTTTTGCAACAAGATAATTCCTTGAGCGACTTGATACAAGCAAGTCGGGTCGTTATCCAAATGAAAATCTCTGAAACGGATGTAACGAGAAACGGGAAGAACACACATAATTTTTTTACCTGTAAACTTCGCCCAGTTCCATTGAGATCAGATCGGAGTCGATCGGAAAAAAGTTGCAGTTGAATTCTTCGATGTCGCTCAAACTTCCAAACATTCCGCTGTGTTCGAGACGCTTAATACATAACAAACTCTTTCTTGGAACGAACAAGAGGTGATATTGTTTCTTGGCGCCTGTTCGTTTCGAATCGTTGTGTACGTTCTGAGCAATCAGATCCATCAAGTGTAGTTTTGGGCGCGTTATGAAGATGACGTGTTTGACGTCGGTTTCGGGCAGTTGACCTGCACGTAAAGGATACATTTTTACCACGGAATGTTCGCGGAGAACTCGGTATTGGGCTACCAAACCGACAGGGCCCTCCAACGAGTTGTCCCATACTAAAGCTTTAGGGCCGGGATGTTTCTCCAAAAGGCTGATTAGGCTGTTTCGTGCTGCTGTTTGCAATAACGAAATGTCCACTTTACCCCCTTGTAAATGTGACATTTTGGTTTTGAAAAATTTGTGTTCCTCCTATGATTATTTGTAAACCTAACCTAACACTTTAGAAGATTTGAGAAACGTCACTTTGGTTTAGATCAAATGAGAAATATGTACATCGGTATCCGCTTACGGGGTAGTCATGTAAAGTTTTAGTCCGGAGGGGGGGGGGGTCATTTTCTTTGAAAAAATTTAGACGGAGAAGTTATTTATTTTTAATTAAAATTTCTATAATGGTGCGTTCAGTGTTGCTACCGTCAGTATATATGGGGCATTCCACACCAAATCGACCACTTTTGAACCCGACCCCTTTTGATTTTCCTGAAATTTTTACATACTATTATACTATCTCACCAAAAACAGTTCTGTGAATTTTTTCAAAATTTTTTACTCAACCCAAAAAAAGTTACGGATTTTTAGAAAAACTGATGTTTTTTTCTTCAAACGATCATAACTATTTCAAAAATTGACTAATCGGAAAGATTTTTTTCTTTTGTCTTTAAAGTCTTTTTTTTCAGAAAAAAATATAAAAAAATATTCAAACTTGTATTCTACAAGAATTTCATTTTTTCTGAAATAATCATTGATTTTTCAAATTTTGACACTTTAGATTTTTGATTTTTTTATTTAAAAAAAAACTTTGATTTATTTTCTGTATAACAATGCAAATCCCATAATAGGCCGACATTTTTTTTTATTTATTTTGTTTAATTGAAAAATTATTTTGCGAAAAAATAAAACAAAATATTTTTTAATTAAACAAAAAGATTAGAAAGAAATGTCGGCCCATTAAGGGGTTTGCGTTGTTATACGCGGAATAAATCAGAGTTTTTTTTTTGAAATAAAAAGATCAAAAATCAAAAGTGGAAATATTTGAAAAATCAATGATTATTTCCGAAAAAATTAAAAATTTTATAGAATACAAGTTTGAATATTTTTTTTGTGTTTTTTCCTGAAAAGTACGTTTAAAGATAAAAAACAAACAAAAAAAAAGTTGTGATTAGTCAATTATTATTAGTATTATTATTAATTTTTGAAATAGTTATGATCGTTTGAAGAAAAAAAACCATCAATTTTTCTAAAAAAAATTCATAACTATTTCAAAAATTGACTAATCAGAACGTTTTTTTTTTTTGTTTTTTTTTTTATCTTTAAACGTACTTTTCAGGAAAAAAACACAAAAAAATATTCAAACTTGTATTATATAAAATTTTTCAGTTTTTCGGAATTAATCATTGATTTTTCAAATTTTTCCACTTTTGATTTTTTTATTTCAAAAAAGAAACTCTGATTTATTCCGCGTATAACAACGCAAATCCCTTAATGGGCCGACATTTTTTCTAATCTTTTTGTTTAATTAAATTAGTAGTTTTCGTCAAAGGACGTAAAACGAGATTTTACACCCGAGGGCGAAGTTTTGGAAAACGAGGCAAGCGTAGCGAAGCCAAGGCGCACGAACCGCACCGAGTGGTGTAAAATCTCGTTACTTCCTTGTGCTGGGGTATATTCCATACCCCCCAGACACCCCGGTTTCTTTACATTTTGGAGAAGTTTGGAATTCCAGTTTTCTCTAATAACTCGAAAATGGTGGAAGTTATCAAAAATGTTAAAGAGACCAAAAGTGTTCAGATTAGCAAGACGAACATTTTTTGTTTTCAAGTTTTTTGATATCTAATATCAGTTTTAAGTTATTATCAGATAGTTCGGTAAACGCCGCTGATTTCAATTCCACTTTGAATTTGATTCCAAATTAAGCAATCCGCTTATAATCTTCTGCGACATTTCAGAACATTCACAGAATTCACTTGAAAGTTGCCGTAAAAATAAAACGGGATGTAAAATACTTTTACGCCCTAAGGTGCAAAAGTACATACATTTATTATTTATAGGCAACGCGACGTTATATGTTCAAAATTGAAAGTTTTGATCGGATATTATAATAATAAGCTCCAATTTATGTTTTTCGTAATTTTATGTTAAAAATTTTCCGTTGATCGATTTAAAAAAGTAACAAAACTTCATTCATCATATTCCATATATAAATAAAAATGAGCTGATTACGAAAGAAATGTTTCTACTGTGAGGAAATCCCACAAGTGCATGAAAATTGAAAACAGGGAAACGCGGAAAGTTTACCTGCAATTTTTACGGTTTCACTTAAAGATTGTTTGGCTCATGTTTTCTATTAAGCTTCACATTCTAAATCAAAACATCGATTTAAATTTAATTCCAACATTGCAATACTACCATGAAATTGTGTCAAATTTCGTGTCCGATTCGTTAAAAGTAACAAAATAATATGGATTTGAAGTTGAACCTGGAAGACCAATTAAAAAATAATAATGGGACCACGAATTTGTACACCATTAACGACCTATTGACGAGTGTAACGCACGGCGGTGCTTTAATGGAAGAGGGTTGTTCTCAGCAAAGTTACGGTGGTGAGCCCACATAAATTTAATTAAGAAATATTAGATTAGAACAACCACCGACTTAATTTAATTTCCCACTTGGAAGTTAATTAAAATTTTAACGTTTGCAGATTACAGTGAAACGTTGCAAAAATGCAAAGGTAAAAATGAAACCAAACGCAAGCAACGGCGATACAGGTGAAGGAAATAATTTGAAGGATTATAAAGCTGAAACAGACATTTTTAGGACCACGTTTTCCAATTACCAATTGGAAGAGTTGGAGAGAGCATTCCATAAGACGCACTACCCGGATGTTTTCTTCCGGGAGGAACTTGCGATGCAAATTGAACTCACCGAAGCGAGGGTGCAGGTGTGGTTTCAAAACCGGCGGGCCAAGTGGAGAAAACAAGAAAAAAATTTGACCAACATCAACATTCCTATCGGAATTCCCGGTAAGACCAACCCGTAAAAGTTGCACTAGCATAAAATTTGATAATGTAGGGCCAGCGGAGAACCACATAGTGAACTATGGGGGTAACGAATCGACTTCGTCAAACTTTCTGTTGGGGTTGGAGTGGCCCACGTTGATATCGCCGATTACGTTTCAAGGTGAAGATTCGAGCAATAAGACGACGGAAGATGCGGTGCTAATTTCGGGCCACTTAACGGGGACGGATTCGATCTTACTTGCGGAGGATATAACGGAACGATTAGTAAACAATTTGGATTTAATTAACGTATCTCACAACGACATAGCCATCGACCCAGAACTGCTAACCTTAAAGCCTGCAAAAAATTTAAATAATGAAAACTAAGAGCTTCAAAACCTCAACGGTGAACAACTTTATTATTGTAAATTGTAATTTAATAAATAACCAAACATAACAATAAAAAATCCTTTTAATTGAATTAGTGAAAGGTTGAAAAAATAATTTAATTAACAATCGTACAAGATTCTTAAGTGTAATCAGATTCGCTCGCTCCAAAACCAACCAACGAATTATTAAGCAATCGAAACTCACAAAATTTTAATTTAAAAATGGAACAATAAAAAAAAGTTTACATAATATTACAATTAATTCTACGCAATATAATTATATTCATCACTGCTAGTTGTGGACCTCTCCATGTATTGCTTTTCCATTAATGACTCGATGCACTTTTTTATCATTTGTATGCTGGGAGCAAAGGAACCTTTTGACTGTTGAACTATCTGGAATTATAAATTCATTTGAAAAGACAATTTTTTGGTAAAATCCTTATTACAGGTCATTCATTCATTTATATGGCCAGGTGCGCACTAATCCAATAAATTAGTAGTTCATATTTTATTATCGGTTGAAAATTAGTGACCTGTAGGTTCGATCCTAAAACCTGACCTACCCTAACATATCTGACACAGTACTAAATAGCGTATACGGAATTTATGCGTTATTCGCGATCCTTGTCCCGTGTGTGCTAAGTTTTTTAATTTTAAGACGACATTGAAGGAGGTAAAAAATAATAAATCCGATTTTGTACCCTTTCGCATGCAACAGCGCGCATTTAAATAATCAACTTTTGTACTTACCTCTTGAATTAGAGCGTTATGTTTGATAACTTTCCTAGATTTCATAATTCTAACTATAGCAGCATGTAAATATAGTTTACGATCCTCTTCCACAGAATTTATGGTATGCTCCGTCTCCTGTGGAGTTTCTTTCTGTATCGCCGCATTAATTTTAAACTTCGTTCGCTTATTCATGTACTCTAAATTGAGACTAAGAATTGATTGTGGGTTTAATTCCTGAAACCGAAAGTCCTGGAATTAGCAAAACGATGAAAACAAAAGAACGAAGTTTACGTACATCGGTATCGGAAGTAAGTAATTTACATTCCATTAAACTAGAGGCGTGACGTTGAAACTGATCGAAGCTAAGCTTCAATGCTTCTTGTATCTCGGCACACGATAAGTGGTTGGTTTTCTCAAACATCAACATAATTGCCATCTGAAACGTTTGCATGGTGACATAGTATGTCTTTTTTAAGTAACCTAAACGTAACTCAGCTTGACTTAAGTTATGCAACCACGTCAATTTCCGTCCGTTGAAGCCTTTGTGGTAAAACTCTTCAAACTACGAAAAGATCATACATACAGATAAAGGAATCGCAGAAATTAATATCTCACTCTTTGAAGGGCCTGTTCGAGTTGTTGGGGCACCGCAAACGGCGTAACATTCGACTGTCCTAAAGGCCAAGCACCAGCTTGCAGAACATAGACGTTGAACGAAATTCCCAACTCTACATTAATTTGTTTCAAAAATGTGTTAAATTTGTTGTTTAAATCGCTACTGACGCTCATATCGGTGAACATTCTATGTAATTTATTGGTAAACTCGTAACCACACGCCTGCTTCAGTCTGAAAAACAAAATCATTGAGTGCTAATTTTATCAGGTCACTGCTTACCTGTTAATCATGGCCTCTTCTGCATCCATACTGTAAGTTTGCTGATGAATCAAACGTTTAGCCAACATACGCGAATAAAACTTTTGGAAAATGTCCTTATCGTCGATGTACTTAAAAATCGTAATACTTTGATTTAATTTTTCGTCAACCTAAAACAACACAAAATAACGAAGGTGGAGGCGTTATAAAAATTTGTTATACTTCGGATTCGTTTATTCCTTTACTCGATTTCTTCAGCAACGCATCACAATACTTAGCCAAAAGTTCCGGGCTCCTACAGTGACCTCTCCCATCATTCGTTCTGTAATTAATCACATAACTGCAAGCCTTATCAAGAGCCCCCATAAAGTTCTGGTCGCCTTTGAAAAATTCCTCGATCAACTGTTTTTGGTGTTTGTAAACCTTCAGGAGATTTTCGACAAAATTCACGTGCATATTTTCTTGTGGTAGGTTACTGATAGCCTATTACAAAAAAAGCGGTTTAAAAATTGGCAAATTTTGTCACCTCGAACTTACGAGTAGCCCTTGACTCTTTATATGGTTGAGCACGTTTTCTATGAGGACAGCCATGCCGTTAGGGACACTTTTTAACAAAGTATGCATGTTGGTTAAATCTTTCTTGGATTCAGAAACCACCATGTTCATACAGTCACTATACAAGAAGGCGAGGTGTTCGGCAACCATGTGCGTCTCGCACCTTTGCGTTATTTTTTGTAACGAACTCGCATGTAAGAATTTCCTTGCCCTCAGTAATTCTTCTTCAAGTTTCCCTAAAACCTTTTCCATATAGAAACTAACGTTTTTGTTTTCCAATAAACGAGCCGCTTCCCTTTTGAAATATTCGCCGCTGGCGTTCAAAAACGATTCTTCGAATAAATCTTGGTAGAGTTGCAGCTCGCCTTTTTTCTTGTATGATTGAACCTGAAAATTGTTTAGTTTATCAAGACCGTCAAATTGCAGACAAAATTAAATTCTACTTCAACGAAACTTAATATGGTTCCTCTGATGGCGTCCATTGGGTACGGTATCGACTTGTATTGACGGTCAATATCAATTGCATCCAGTAAAAGCTTTACTAATTTCGATCCCAAAGGCTGGATCATGCCGGTACGCCATATCTCCAAGGTCAGCTCGCCGATTTCCATTTGCTCACCTGAACAATAAGGGAGATTTACCGTATTTATCTGCATTCAGTTAGGACAAGGAGAGAAAGAAATGGATATTTTCGAGGCTTTAGTTGAAAATATACATAATATATTCTCTGAATTTAGATTACATAAAATAAAACATCAATTTTCACAAAAGAATAATGAAATCTTGTTAATCCATTCGTGCGCGTAATTTCGATTAAGTAAACAAAAAGGCGAGGGTGAAGTGGCACTGCTTATCAACATTAGGAAAGGCAGGATAAGTCAGAATTAAAATCAGAGTCATGGTCCTGAGCATGACGCTAAACTGCATCTCTTCCCATACAGCAGTGGTTGTCTAAACTTTGTTACTACCCCCCACTTGAAAAAAAAATTAATCTTGGGGCCTCCTCCTCATTAAGTAGTTGACACACCAGAGCGGTGGCGAACTCGTGGGCGAGCATTCATAAAATCATCAAACATGAATGATCGCCCACGAGTTCGCCACCGCCACCGCTCTGGTGTGTCAACTACTTTAAACGGTAAAAAATGATCAAAAACAGTCGGCACATCTCCCAGTTTGGAAATCGCCTTAGCGTATTATTTCTTTCGCTATTTTTGTAGTGTTCAAAGGTTTAATGGTAATAAATTAGCAGTTTTACAATTTAAAAAACAAAATTTTTACCATTTACCCCCTCAAAAACTACTTAGAATTTTTTATAAAAATTTTAAACAAAATTTTCATCGCTTACCCCCTTTAACGCCACCCCTTAAGCATTTTAAATTTTTTCACTATTTTTGCAGTGTTGAAAAATTTTAACAGTAATATATTGACCAACTTTTAAAAATTCTAAACAAAATTGTTATTATTTTACTCCTCCTCTCAAAAATCACCACTCCGTTTAAATTTTTGTCACAATTTTGTGGTATTCACAGATTTAATATTAATATATTTACATAGTTTCAAAAATGTTAGACAAAATTTTAAGTTAAAGCCGGGCTCCCTAAATGCTTACAATTTTTTTTACTATTTTTGCAGTGTTCGGAAGTATAACAGTGATGTTATTTACAAAGTTTCAAAAATTTTAAACAAATTTTTTGTTGATGACCCCCCCCCCTCAAAAATCACCCCTTGCGATTAGAATTTTTTTACTATTTTTGTAGTGTTCACAAATATCTTTAATGTATTACTAAATTTCAAAATTTGTTACTGTTGGTGGTTTTCAAACTTTCCCCAAACTCGACCAGATTTCATAAGCAGAGACGTGCCCAACCAACTTTTTTCCGGGGGGAGCAATCCCAAATATCCAAATGTGCTAACTTTTTCTAAATTTAGACATAAAAAAATGTAAAATTTACCAACTTTAGCGTGTTTTTGCCAAATTTCTATAATATTGGGGTATATTCTATTTGCATTTTGAAATTTGTATTTGTATCGGGGTGTTAATTCGGCAATAATATAAACGAATATAAAAAAAATATTACATATTTCTAGCCTCGTGAATAGGAAAAAGTACTAATTTAGAATTTACGCATGTTTAATAAATTTAAACCCCATAACTCTTTGTGTGCTTGGAGGGTATTTCATACCCCCAAACCTCCCGGTAAAAGGATAAACGGTTATAAAAATGTATTTCCAACCTCGTGATTAGGGAAAAGGAAAATTATTTCAAAATTTACGCATGTTTAACAAATTTAAACCCCATAACTCTTTTTGTGATTGGAAGATATTCCATACCCCCAAACCCCCCGGTGAAAGGATTGATATAGTATTTATCTGTCATTGATTTTATTAAACGACAACCGTTTCAACATTGGCACTGGGGGGTATGGAATGGGCACGTCCCTGTTCATAGGAAACTTTAAAATGAAACGGTTAAGGTGAAGATGAACCTCATATCCATTAATTTAGGAAATAATCAATTGCAAAGTTTCGATTTTTCACATAAGAACTGTATGGTTGTATTCTATTGACGGTATGTGCGCTCGACGTAAATACTTAATATGTAATAATACGTAAATAGGCTGACTAAAGAAAAAAATTAAAGAAAATTCAACGGAATTTGATAGATAACATTAAAATGAAGTGATTAAGGAGCTAATAAATCAATTGATATTGATTAGTTTAGCCAAAAATCGATTTTAAAGTTTGCATTTTCTACGCAATTATCGACCTTATTGACGGAATGTTCCTTATTTAATTAAGCGGAGACGTATACGTTGCTAGTAGCCCCCCATGTCGAATTTTGACTCCAAAATTATTTTCATTTCTATCCAAATAGTTGTCGAGAAATTTCAAAATTTCTCGGGGGGGGGGGGGGCTAGAGACATGCTTTGTTAAATTTCGATTTATGGATTCAAAATAGTCTATAACGTTTGTACCAAAATAGTTTTTGAAATTTTCAAGAAAAACATCATGGATACTGGCGCGCATGAGTGGATTAACGAGATTCTCTTAGAACGAGGAAACACCGAATTTTTTTAAATTTTGAATTCAAAATAGTCTAGTCTATATTTGTCGTCAGTTGTCGATTAGGGGCCGTTCATAAAATACGTCACGCAAAATTCCAGAAATTTTTATCCCTCCCTCCCCCTAGTCGCGAAATCTTGACCCCCCCTAATGAACGTTGATCATTAAAATGAACGTCATCTTGATCGCGAAAGATATTTTTGAGTACATAATTTATTTGTGTAAGTAACTGAAAACATCAAACTAAAAATTTTATTTTGGAGTTGCATGGACTAGAGGGATATTTTTTCCAAGTGAGCAAGTCTTTTTGAGTTCAGACAGGGACGTGCTCATGGGGGGACCTCCCCCCCCCCCAATGTTGCAGAAAGTTGGCAAAAAGTTGACAAAAACACCCAAAAGTTGGTCAATTTGGCATTTTTTTATGTTTAAATTTACTAAAAGCTGCAAAACTTACAAAAAGTTGGCAATTTTGAATTAATTCAGTTGGCAAATTTGAAATTTCTCCCTCCCAAAAAAAGTTGGTTGGGCACGTCCCTGAGTTCAGATGGGGTTAAATATCCCAATTCTATATGAGTCGTCCAGATTGAAACCCAGACATAGACAAAATTTTTTTTTTTTTGAGTGTTTGGTATCTAACGACTTGTAATAATATTATGAGTCCCTAGATACCAAAAACTCAAAAAAAAAAATGTTTTGTCTATGTCTGGTTTTGCATCTGGACGACTCATATAGAATCGGGATATTTAACCCCATCTGAACTCAGGGACGTGCCCAACCAAAAATTAAGGTGGGCGGAGCTAAACGTCAACCAACAGCAAATAATACAATACCCTCATATGAATTTTTACGTTGTTTGACCCATTTTGCCCAAAATTTCTAATGATTCATAAAATTTTAGGTTTATATTTGTAACTTACACCCTCAACTACCATAATTTCAACTGAAAATTTTAAAATTCGTGGGCCTAGTTAACGTGCTTGAACCTATTTTGAAATTTTGAAAACCATAGGCGCAGCTAGGGGGGGCTATGCCCTCCGAAAAAATTCCAAAAAAATCATCAGATTTTATTGGTTACATTTTTTAGCCCCTCCAAACTTTTGACCCTAGTTGCGTCATTGTTGAGAACAAAAGTCAAGTTTTCAAAATAATCCAAAATAATGAATAAAATTCAATGCTCTGCTTGATAATTTGCTCGAATAATTGACAACAGTTGAGCAAAACTCCGATGTCTGTGGGCTCTTCAAAAGGGGGAGGGGTTAAGTAAAGTTAGTTGAATAAAATTGACCGGTTCATTCACATTTTGTTTAAACAAAAGCATGAATCACAATGGGAAGGTTAGAAACTTCAAGGTCAGCATAGGTCAAAATGTGAAAAAAGTGAAAGTTGTAAGTGCATGCGATAGTAAAGCTGAAAGAACTTACTGCCGGTATTATCAGCGGTTCCATATATAATTTCAGCATCGGTCATCTTTTGAGCTTTGATGTGCTGATGGTTTAAGTAGAGATACAAATTGTGTAAATATTTAGCTCCAACTGAATAATCAGTCCAATATTTGTAATAGTTTTTGATGAGGAACAAATCTCCTTCTGCTTGAACTTCTATTAGTAATTTTGAAACGTGGTTCATGAGGTACAGTCTGGTTTCTGAGTAGAGACGATCCGCCATCGGCTCTGGATGAGCCACGCACAACGAATATACGTCCCTAAAGCGATAGTAAATTACAAACCGAGCCGAGAGTAACACAAAGTTTTGTGACTTACGAAAATCTGTCGTTCCATATCTTTCGTGGTACGGGTGCCAAAGTGATAACACCGTAAATGGTCTCTTGTATAGAGCCCCACACTTTATTAAAATCCACTTGTCTAGGCTTGAGAGACATATTTATTCAAAGAGTGACAAGCAGAATCTAAAAATAGGCACAACACAGACGACTAAATTTGAATTTTTAACGTGCGAATGTACCTGTAACAAAAAGTACGCATTTTTAGATAACCTTGACTTGATTTTGAAGAATAACTCACCTGAAATATTTTTCCACTTATTTACAAAGAATCTAATTAAAATATTGTAGTACGACGTAGACACAGTCTTTTTCTATATAATTAAATATTTTCTTGTGTATATATTAATGTCGCTTACGTTTATTTCCAACGATCAAATTATTTCACAAAGTTGCAATTTAAAACACTGCGACATCGCAATTTTTTGTTGATTATGTTATCCAAAAATTTGGTATGTACCATTTGTGATCAAAAACAGATGTCAAAACAAAATTTGCATAGCACCAATGATTTTCACAAACGTCAAATTCTATTTGTTCTAAACAGTGGCGTACTTGCGATTTTTTGGACGGGGTGATGATTTAACCAAGTTAAAAAGTGTTACTACGCCAGTGGTTGCAATATTTGAAATTTGGCGTTACGAGGTGCACGCAAAAAGTTTACTACTCAAATTATTATTATTACTATTCATTTTAACGGTGTAGATTCCCTTCTTTTCAGAGAAATTTGTGCAACAAAATAGTTACAGAATAATCTTGTTAACAATAAAGAGAATAAGTAAAGGGGCTATGAGGGTTTGAACCTTTAGAATATATAGAATTAAAACAAAAAGTGTTTGCAATTAGATAATGTTATTTTAATAAATCAAAAAAGTAGTACATACTTTATAATATAATACAATTTAAATTCTTTATACAAGTAGCAAAGTTAATACCTAAATCAATTAATGATACATTTGTAATAAATAAGTACGTCAGTAGTTACAGAATTTTTACACACATTAGCTAATTAGCTACATGTAATAGGTACAATGAATTGTGAACACCTAAAACTTTGAAATTTGTTTTCATTCATAAATTAGCTATTTTAAAATTTTCAAATTAAAGTTCACATACTCATCGTGCATAATACCTAAACGATCTATATGTTTATTATATACCTAACGAAATAATCTTCTTTTTTTTAATTTTTATAGTTAAAGCTCTAAAAACCATATCATTTGCAGTCTATCAAGGATTTTTGGTGTTGGAAGAGCCTAAAACAGCTCCGACACAAATATTCATCTAAATTTTCTAACCGTGTCGTTTTACGTTCACCCTTAACAATTAGTAAACTGCAAATATTATATTATTAACAATTACCACGTTTTTTCAAAAATGCTCTCCTCGTCAGGGGGGATCGCATTTTCGAGATGTCTGAAAGCTTAAATAAGTTATGCACACAGTAAAACCAAATAGTACAAGTGCATAAATTATAATTTCGAGTTGATATTTTTCTGATATTCAAATTTTAAGGTCATTTCGAATTTTTAACAGTTGTTGGTGTTTTTTTTTATTGTTTTGCGTGATCGTGACCAGAAAATGACCTTAAAAGTCATTAAATAATTTTTTGCTAAACTGTGTGAAAATCAAAAATTTAATTGTTGTAGTGTATTGTTGTATTGTTGTTTAACCCGAGGCTGCAGCGGATGCCGCAGTAACTCCTGCAACAGCCTGAGGAGCAGGTGGAATTATTTGTCCTGCTCCAGGAGCCATTACAGCGGGATATTGGGGTGCTGGAGCTTGTGGTGGACTTTCTGGCATAAATTTCACTAAAAGAATATCAATGTTTTATTATTACAGTTTTTAAAGTTATAGTGTGGTATTTATAATAGTTTTGTGTCATGGAACGAACAAATTTGAAGCCTAAAATATTTCAATTTTGAGGAAGACTTTTTTTTGGTGTCGCCATCACAATCAGTGCATTTTGTTTCAATTATCTGCCGTATGCTATCCTCAGAGCTGAAGTTGAGTATAGGGGACCTACTGTTCCGAATTCGATTGGCGTGTGGTTGCTTGTATTATTGCTTGTAGTATTTAGTTTTTTCTGGGAGGGAGGGGGGAGTTGAAGAGGACATGACCTTTCAAAATAGAAATACGCCAATATTGCAATTTCTTGCTGATGATGATCCAATTGCTTATAAATAATGATCCAAATTTCTCGTACTTTCAACGTAAATAAGCTCAAAAAAATGTATATCCTGACAGGAATTTTTAGATAATGCGACTCATCTTCAAATTCTTGTCATCTCAAAACTTGCAAAAAGCTTTGACATTTTTTTTTACCCGATGACGGACAGGAAAACCCAAAATTCTTTTACTTGGATGCTTAGAGGATTATATTAAGTCTATTGGTTCTTCATTTGTCATTCATCGGGAGCGATTAATTTATCAACCTTTTTATTGTTCCAAATTCCAGTTCAAACTGAATTTCTCACTTTCCAAAACAAAGTTGATTTGCAAAACTGCAATATTTAGCTACTAGATAACTTTAATTAGTAAGGGGGGGGATGGAGATTATAAAAGTTTTTGATTTAGGACTCGGCCCAGCTGAGCTTAACGCATATTCCGAAACATAGATGGCGTTAGTTATTCTAAGATTTTATTCATACTTTGAGTGGCAGTTGAATAAATTCCTGGATCAACTTAAGTTTTAAAATTGCCGACACCAATCCACATTCATTAGTGCCTTTTGGTAAACTTGCTACTTAATTCCCAAACTTTTATCTGAAGGGGGGGGGGCAATTTTGGTATATCTAAAACGAAATTTTTTATTTTTCCAAACTTTAGTAGAAAAAACCAATGGTCCTTTTGGAAACGACGGTAGAACTTGGATGGGTGACCCTCCACGGATCCGAAATTCCAGACTTTTTTCAGCAATCGTGAGTGTTGTAGATTGTAGAGTTCGTGGGGTTGATTAATTTATGTTTTGAGTTTCCTCACCTTTGATTTGTTAATAAAAAACGAGCATATCTTTCATAAATATTATTAATTTTTGTCGAGAATTATTATCAACAATGACAATCTTTTTTGTTTAGTCTGGCGATAACATTGTTTGAATTGTTCATGGATAAAATAAAAACCTACACATTTTTTAGACATCCACATAATTTGAATCATTAATGTTATGCATGTTTTGAGTTATTGTCGAATAAAAAAACGTAAAAATCCAGGTGCCGAATTTTTTTCGAAAAAAAATCGAAAAACTGAGTTTATTTTTGTTTTGTTTTGTTCTGTCTGTCTTTCGAATGTGATGTTAATGTTAATGAATGTCTGATGATGATCTTAAAATGTGTTAGAAGTAAATCATGCAGATACTGTAAAAATGAAGAATGTAATAACGAAATTGGTAATTTTCCTTAAAAAAATCCAATTTCATTGTGTAATCGGTAGAAATGTGCATGCTAAAATAAGTTTGAGTTACCTGGTGAAGTGTAATACTAAAAGAAAAATTAAACTTAAAAATTTCCTTCAAGATCGAAAAATTTAAATATAAAGCCAATTACATTTTGTCACGTTTTTTCGTCACTTTATTGTAAGATAAATTGCAACTTCTGCTATTTACAGCTAACAATTTTTTTTGCTTAATTTAAATAAATTTAAACTTACGGTTTCCTAAATCTACAGTTACGTATTTGTCTTATTAAAAAAAAATGTTTTTTACGTTTCGTTCATTAGAACATCGTCAGACTAAAAAACGTTAAAAACAAATTTTGTGAATTGTTTTGTTGACCGTCGTAGTTTTAAATTTATTCAATTGGTTTTTTCCTACAATAATAATTGATTATTACAATTTTATTTATAGTACATCTACAGTCGAACTCAAATGCAGCGAAATTACACAGCAGCGTCATAGTTTCGTTACAACCGAGTTTGACTGTATTTTTGTTTAGTTTGAACAAATTCTAATTTTAATTCGTTACACAGTTCTATAGTAATCAATTTTTTACACATCTAGCAGCTAAAATTTTCACAATTTTTTATTATTGAATTTCATTGTTTAATTTTAGAAAAATTAACAAATTAGCTAACTTCACACCAAATCTGAGAGTTTTTTCTCTCGTTAAACTAATTTTATCGTAATTACTGTATATTATATGAATTAATTGATATTTTGGTGTAGTAGTAATATTTTTCCTAACCATTTGCCAATATTGCGCTGTAAATAAATTTTTTTATATTTAGGCTGGTTCAACAAACACTACCAAAAGTTAAATCAGCAAACCATGCAATCTATTGATTATTTATACAGAGTGATTGTAAATATTTATGGTGGTGGTGGTGAGATGTTTTTTTAATATAGCAATATATCGTAATCAATATATTATTATATTACATTTTTCTACTATATATACATTATTATATATTGATATAATACATTGAATATATTAAAAAGTATATCAAAGATATTATAAGATATATTAAATATATTAAAATATAAATAATTAAAATTATATATCTATAATATATTTTGATATAATACAATATCGGGGATATCTTTTTAGTATTGTCCAGCCTGTATGACACGATGCATAATTTTACATAAAATTTACATGTAAATGATAACTAACCAATAGAAAGAGCGTATTAGTAGCCATCAGACGTTTTCATTGGTTAGTTACCATTTACATGAAAATTTGATGTAAAATTATGCACCGTGTCATACGGGCTTTAGATGTGAGAAGAAAAATCGTGGTTCACACTGGTAAAAAAAGGGGGGGGTACAGTCATAACAACAAAAGTTTCTATTTTCTTACAAAACTTGACTACCCCACTTTGAAATATTTTTCGGCAAAATTTTGCTTGATTAACTCATTCCTTAGATTTGCTGTGCGACTTGACCCAAAAATTGTGACACAAAAATTTAACTGGCTTTACATTTACAATCGCTTTGTATGTCATGCAATTTCTAAAATATAAATTGATCCAAAATACCGTAAAATGTAAACAATCATCATTTAAAAAATTCATGCAATTTTACTGTCGATGTTACACTTACATGCATAAGGCCGCTTGCACACTCAAAAGTTGCATGCACTGCACTCTTTCTTAGCGTGCAAGATGCCAAGACAAAGTTAAAAAATTGCAAACTGTACAAGTGCTATTCAAAATCAGTTTGCAACTTTTTAAGATGAAAATATTTATTGGATTTTACCACCAACTAATATGCAAAAATGATTAAAGGAATCAATCAGGGTTTGATACAGAAAGACAGACAGAAGCCACTTGACATCAAATTTTACACAAAGACACCAATTTTGTTAATTACCAAAGTTATAACGTAGCTTAAGAAAATGGCAGACGGTTACATGAAGTTCACTAAGAAAAAAGAAAACATTTTAATTTTGATCATCGTGTACTGAGTAATTTTGTAGTTTTCGATTTATTTTTGTATGTTCGTGTTCGTTCGTTTGTTCGTGTTTTGGAAGAAAAGAAATAATTAAAAAATTTTACTTACTGACAATAATTATTAAAATGACCAGACCGATAACGCCCATTATTATCATCATCTGGAAAAGAGAAAATTATTTGTTACCTTTCCTCTGACCCTTTTTTTTTCTAACACTCCGTAGATACGAACCTTTAGATTTTGTAACCAAAACTTTCTTTTCAATTTTCCCGCTTGTTGTTCAAATTGTGACGCGCCCTGCTGAAGCGCATCTGAGAAACAGAAATATTTTTACTAGTCCCCGTAAAAGATAGAATTTCGAATTTACCTGCTCTGTCATCTAATTCCGACAATTTTTGATCTCTTTCGAGTACTTTTTCTACATTCGTTTTCATAATATCAACAACTTCATCGACTTGCGCCTGGGTTTGCTGTAACCTTTTTTGTGCAGCAACTTGTTGAGGTGTCCTGGGACCTCCAACAATTCCATCGTCACCTCCTGAAGGCCCTAGGGAATCCCCTGTTGACCTAAATCGTGAAAGTTAATTTAGTGAGATTCGATTACGTAAAAGAATTTTTAATTAAGTGCGACCTATTTACTATTATTGATATGTCACTCGACGGTAAGGCGTGGTAGTTTGTGCAGCCGTAATTAAAATATTAAAACTAGCGCACAATTTTCTCTTGGTTAACCATTAAATTTAGATGAGAAACGCAAAATAAAGTCGGCACTTTCAGGAGCAACAAAAATTAGTTTAAAAATTTAAGTGGTGCGTTACATTTTTTGTTGTTTTATTTTAAGGTCATCTAAAATTTAGATTTTCTCGGTTAGAATATCAACGTTATGTGGCCAATCTCACCCCAATTGGTTATTTCTTAGAGTTTACGAAGTGTGAGGCACAGATTCCAGACTTTATATGCACTTAACCACGAGAGCTCGAGTATGACTAACTCAGTTTTTTTCAATAACTCGAAAACGGTGAAAGTTATCAAAAATATTAAAGAGACCAAAAGTGTTCAGATTAGCAAGACGAACATTTTTTGTTCTAAAAGTGTTTTGATATCTTGTATCGTTTTCAAGTTATTCGAAAAAATTGATTATAAAATAACAACATACTGAGGGGCCCAAAACTGAGTTTCTTTTTACCGTAGATCTTAAGGCCACTCAGTGCCCACAGCGTAGTCGTGGCTTGCTGTGATTTATAGTGTGGAAAAGCAACATTTACAACCTCAAAATGTAGGACTAAAAATAACCTTAATTTTATTTCTTCGTAATTTACTGATAAAAATATCCTTTAATCATCTGTTCTCCTGTGGGTGTGATGCGCATGCCATCATAGGTGACTTACAGTTTAATCTGGATTTTTTCCCGACAGCAAATGACATTTTCAGTCAAAAGTTGGCCATGCATTTCTACAGATTTTGTGGTTGAGAATGCAGATTAAGAGGCAGTGCTAGCAGAAGTAGCAAATGCTACAGGCCCCGCGAATCTGGGGACTCCTCACTTGGCAGAAAAGTGTTGTAATTTTAAAGGAACGAGTAGTAAAAAAAGAAGGCTAAAAAAAGGTCGCTCAAGCGAACAGAGGGGCCCCACGACAACATTTGCTACGGGCCTTGCGCTGGCTTAATTCGACACTGATGAGTGGCATCTTTCAATTTAACCTTTCAGAAAGACGATATTAACTACAAATAATTTTGGTTTTTAATTTTGAGGTTGTAAATGCAGCTTAGCAGAATTTTTGGTTAAATTTTAATCAGCGGCGTTGCTATGGGATGAGTCTGGTGGACCTTAGTCAAAGCCGGATTAAGACAGCTGAAGGTCATTATTAGCAAATGTTATATAGTGGGGCTGTCCTATTTTTTAAATGACCTTTTTTGACCCTTTTCTTACTGAAAACGCTATTTTTCTCGAGAGGGACAGAAGTGACATTTTTTACTACCTTTTCCTTAAAATAAATGCACTTTTCTGACTGGCTAGCTGCCCGTAACATTTGCTACTGAGCTAATCCGGCACTGGCCATGGTTTATCTTAAATTTGTTTGGTTGAATTAATTAACATACATAATTAAAAATCACAATTTTATTTGGTTTATTGTCTAGAAGTTATTGGTTTATTTGAAATTTATAGTTTTTTTTATCACGATCATTATCTACGTTCATGTATTTCCCATTAATTACGATTGATTTATTGTTTTTAACGATTTGATCAACAATTTTATGTAAATAAACATTTTAAATAAAACTTTACAACCAAAATGCAATATTCCAAAATGGAAATAACGATTCAAAAAATCGCCTACGGCTTTTTTAAATTTTTTGCTATTTCTGCAAATTGTTTTTTTTTTATACGACTAAGCCGAATCATCGATATAAGGAATTCCTTCACATTTTTAAGCAAATTAAGTATAAAATCCACTTCTGGCGCCTCTGATCAGAGTCTGACGACGCCGGTGATTTCAATTTCACTTTGAATTTTATACCAAACTGAGCAGTCCGATTAATCTTCTGCGACCTTTCACAACATTTGTAGGGCCCAGAATTCATTTGAAATTATAAAAAAATCCGAAAAAATTTTATACCATTTCGGTTGTCATGGTAACCGTTCCGGTTGTCATGACAACCAGATATATACTATGTAGGAACGAAATTCCCACACTTTTAAAAGTGGAATAGTCAAAACCAATCGATGCTTTGTTATCAGCTGTTTTAAAATTAGATGGACCTGTCCATATTTTTACACTCAATTTTCTGCGCAACTTGCTCGGAGCTCTTAATGGGATGTTAAAATCCTCCATAGTTTTTTCAAACTAACGTATCATTTTAAAATGTTTACGAAGTATAATATGAAAATTAGTCTGGTGTAAGCGCGATTGAACTCCAGAGCGTATATCTTGAATCCGTATTTAACGTGATCCATTCGTTTACGTTTTAATAAATAATTTTGGATATGTTTCCAAAAATTTATTAGAACGTAAAAGCGTGATTCATGCGGAAGTATTTTTGAATCACAATAATCGGAACCCATTAGGCGCTTCCTGAAGCTAACAAGTGTGAAAATTTTAAAAATGGAGGCTCATATAAAATTCCATTAAAACAAAAACGAAATGAAGTCCTACTTTTCAATACCCACGCATTTTCTAAAATTGTTCTGGCGCAGTCGTACACCCCTAACATTGATAAATAAAAATTTGTAAAAAAAAATAAAAATCAATCTTAGTGTAAAATCAATTTTTCGAAGTGAAAAGCAAGAAAAATTGGAAAGTATTGGTAATCGTACTGAAGGATTAAAACTTTTCTGCTTAATCAGCTGATTATTATTATAGAAAGCTAATTTTGAAAAAAGTAAACGGAAATGGAGTTAGGAAAAAAAATAAAATTCGGGCAAATATTTTTTGCAGGAAAAGTCCGCATAAAATGAAAATTAATGTGCAACAATTTCGTGTTTGAGTGAAAAAATGTCTTCTTATGTTTTTCTTTACCTTCTCTCCCGAGAAAAACAAAAATGGCGATAATTTTCTTAATTTTCTTCGTAAACCTACCGAACTTCTTGGAAAAATGAAAGTGGCTAATTATAAGTAAACTAATTGGAAATAGCAAAAATATGATGGCATTTTTATATGGGGTTTAATTAATTAAATTTATAATGCATTATTCTGTGGGTGGAAACGCGTGCGCACAGAAAAAAATCAATTTTATGCTATCGTTTTAACATTAAACTTAAATTGACTATTTTTTATATCAAAAAGCGATGTTAAAGGTCGTAAAAAGAATTCCACGTACTTAAGAACCGAAAGGAAATTATACAGGATGCGAAAGCAACGAAGCGTTAATAACAAAAAATTATCAGTCCCCAACAAAAACTACAACATAAAATTACTTCCCTTTTACTTGCAACACAGAAAACAAAATCAAAATCGGGGCGAAAAAAATTATTGACCAAAATCAAGCGATCCCGTTTCAAAAAATGGGTGCAACACCGAAGGGGGGCGTCGTGTAATATTAAAATTTAAATTTTTTGGACGGAACCGGTTTTCGAATTAATATTCAAAAATATGACGCACCACTCAATTTTCAATTACTTATCACTTTAATCGAGAAAGATAACAACAAATAGTAAATTCACTATTTTAAAAACACAACTTGTACTCACATATTTGTTTTCGATATAAATTCAAATTTAGGGTGAACACTCGATCCAAAATTGTATGCTACTGAAACCCATGTATTGATATTTGTTACGTCATACTGCCGACTTGCACAAGCGCACTTCACGATTTTGAGTACATTAACGTAGGTCGTGAAAAATTTTCATTAATAATTTTTTTAATTTTTTTTAATTTCATAAAAAAAACCGATTTTATAATCGTACGATCGTTTCGTCGTTACTTACCTCGGTCTTTTCGGAAATTATCCGGAAGGTTTTTTATTCGACGAATCCTTAGAAATTTCAATTTTGTTTAAAATTAGCGTTTTTTCCAAGTTCTAATAATAAACGACGAAGCCAAAAGATAATGAAGACTTAAAAATAACTACTGATTAATTTAATTTACCCGCCCACAGTCCCGCTGTCTGATTGGTTCGTTAAAAAAATACAAACAAAAATTGCTTATTTTGGTTTATTGTAATAATTAGCTTTTACAAACGGCATTTTGGAAACTACAGTTTCGTAAAACTTGTCTCTTATTTTCAAATTTAACTTGGTTCCAATTTTGCTAAAATCGGTCGCAACGTATCCCATTGCCACGTTCTTGTTTATCGAAGGACCAGGACAACCTGATGTAACGATCCCAACTTGTTGAGTTGCATTTTCATTAAAAATTAAGGCGTCGTGGCGTGCTGGAGGACCTGTGGATAACAGACCAATTCGTTTACGACCCACGCCTTCTTTGATTTGTTTAACTATGGCTTCGGCACCTGGAAAATCTTTTCGTTCCCTACGTGCTTTGGAGACTAGCCACGTGAGTCCTGCTTCGACAGGAGTCGTCGATTCGGTTATGTCGTTACCGTATAAACACAGTCCAGCTTCCAATCTGAAAAATATCGTGCGAAAAAATTAGATTTGTTAAGTACGCCACTGTGCGCCATTGCAAGTATGTATAAAAATTTATTTTTATAGAGTTATTCAGCATCAGTAGTGCACTAAAAAATACTTAATTATATTCTGCAGCGATGTAACGCAAAACTTTTACCCCCCCCCCCCCCGTTTTTTTAAAAACGTAGTTAATATGAAATGTATAACTTATTTTTTAAATATTTACCGGTTGTTTCGAAGGCCCTACAATGATATCAATCAGATAATAAATCTAAAAATTTTTGCAAAATAAAATTATGTGCGCCATTGCAAGTACAAAAATTTAATCTTTATTGTGTTATTTAGCAGTTAATGGACTGAAAAATACTAATCATGTTATTCCACAGTGGCGTAACACAAGACTTTTAGCCCCCCACTGCAACATTTACTGATAGGATTTTTTTAAAAACATTTTTATTATTTTAAAAATATTTACCGGTTGTTTCGAGGGTTCTACAGTCACATCAATCAAATATTAGAAGGGCTCAGCGGCCGTGCGGCCGCCTGACCTTGGCCTGAAATATTATCTCTAACAGTATGATTTAATTTGCGTCTTTACGACGCAAAGTTTCGATGAAAATATGCGATTCGATTTGCGTTGTTGTGATATGCGTAATTAAATCATTTCCCTGGTGCATCTACATTTTATATTTAAATAAAATTGATAAAATCAATAATGAGATGTTTTATGCAGAGTTAGTTATTCAATTGATTGTGTAACGAATTGCTTTATTTTCTAGAAATGACACATTTGGCGTTGTGATTAATATCGGTCTGTCGGACATTCAGTATGTCTCCGGTCGCGTTTAAGTTAGCACGTACCTACATAAAATTAACCTGAAAATTACTCGAAACGTTGAATTTAGTGAGGATACTTTTGGATTGGTCAGAATTTTGGATGCCGTCCCAAAATTTTGGATTTAACTTTCTTGTAATATGTAAGTGTTTTTTCAATTTTTTAATTTAAAGCAACCCAAATTATAACCCAGAGGGTAAATTAATCTGGTTTATCTTTGGGGGGGGGGGTATTAGAATCATTTTTGTATTTTGTTCAGTATCAAGAAAAATTATTGCTCTATTATTTTTGCAATTTTTCCCAATTTTTGCCCAAATTTTGCTAGTACAGCTATAACACTTCCTTGATGTGCGGGTTACGGTGCCGAAAGTTAACATTATGATATCCTATTAAATTTTTAAATTGTTACTAAAAAAACCTAGTCGGAAATCTACCCAAAATGTTTACGATTGCTACAAATAGGGCATTGCTATTTTAACCCTCCGGTGGTTACCTGGGGTCTTTTTGACCCCAAGAGGTTATGGTATAGAATGAACAGAAAATCTCTTTTTGTGTGTTTTTCGCACTCATTTTCGGACTAATTTAGAAAAAAGGATTTTAGTAGGTGCAATTATTATAAAGATTAATTTTGATTAAGTATCACATCATATTATCAGTTCATCGCCACGCTGTCCTACTAGATAAAATTTCGTCTATCATCCAAAGATCGCATCGTAGATTCGCCATTCCATTCAAATATTACATGAACAACTTCAAAATTTATTTTTAATCGTTTCGATTGTTTTATGCACTTACTGATTTCCTGTTCTACATAATATTTTATTAAATCGTGCTTAATCACGCCAATTTGTATTGCTTCATCGAACAAAAGTCAATTGATGCTTACCTAAGAGAATCTCGAGCACCCAGACCCGCTAGTTTTGCAACTCCACCCATCAAAATTGCTTCAGCAATTTTCTCCGATTTTAAGGCCGGTATGGAGATCTCAAAACCATCTTCTCCCGTGTAGCCGCACCTCGTTATCCTACAACCATCCACACCAGCAACGCTCCCAAGCGAAGACGTCATAAAGTACAATTTAGATAAATTAACATCCGTTAGTTTTTGCAAAACTTCTATCGACTGTGGTCCCTGTAACGCCAAAAGAGAGCGTTGGCTCGGTTCAAAAAATTTGATATCAATTTTGGAATTCGTCGCTTTCTGAAAAGTGATCAAGTATTACTGATGAAGGTTTTTAAAAGCATTTTTGGGTCTCACCAAGGCAGACAATAACAGTTGTTGGTCGTGCTTTTTTCGGGCAGCATTTGAAACGACGTACAAATGATGGTTATCTACCTTTGTTATAATTAAATCGTCCAAAATTCCTCCGGAGGTGTTTGTGAACACGGTTAAAACGGAAGCGTTCTGTTTCAACCCTTCGATGTCTGCTGTACATAATTTTTCCATGAACTGGACACAACCATCACCTGAAATACTTATCAGTTCAAGAAGTCTGCGGGGCAACCGCATTACTACTCGATTTTTACATACCCGTGATTTCCGTCTGCAACATATGGGACACGTCGAATAGAGACGCATTTTTTCTCGTATACAAATGCGAATTAGCAATTCCTTGGTCGCTATATTGGACGGGCAGGAAGAAACCACCAAAATTAACTATTTTTCCGCCATGTTTAACGTGAAAATCGTATAAGGCTGTGACCTCTGGTTTTGCTTCAGTGGCCAAACATCTTATGGCAAATGGCTTCACCAAGTTGATAAATCGTTTTGTAATCATCTTATTGTAACTGTGGAAAAATTTGAAAGAAGCATTCGTCGATTTGGTAAACTCGGTTTATCGCAGAAGGTGAAAAGGTCATTGATTTGTTTGCTCTAAGAGTTGTGATAAAAATTTCGTACATATTATTAAGTAATTTTCTACCACAAAAACGTGGTTGAAAAGAGAGAAAAGATTTGAACTTGTTGTACAGGGTGGGACAAAAACTTGAAATATTATTGGAATTAATTAAAAAATCCGGCGATTGTAAGTTCCACTGATGGGTCAAATCTTTTTTAATCTAACTTGTAAGTTCCACCAGTCGGTTTATTTCTCTAATAAGATTTTAAATGGCTGCCTATTTCAAGGTCGTAGCTAATGAGTAATGACTGACAAAGACAAGCCAATAGAAATTTACTTTTATGAAATCGGTCTTTATTTCTTTAAGTTGGCAATTGCATTACCACATAATAATAAAAAAAAAGATAGATCCACCCTCTTCTTAGTAGCACCTTGGCCAAGTTGGATGAGCCTCAGGGATATTAGTAATTAGTACAGCGTTAATCAGAACGGCTAAAAAAACGACTTTGCTGGTCTTTTCAGCCAGCAGTGGAACTTACATGGTCACCTTCTGCAGCTTAGCAAAAAAAAGGATTAAAATCTGATCATCGGTGGAAGTTACCCCCGTCCAAAAAATCATATCAAATTATCTGTCATTGTGTTAATCTACTGGCACAATTTGACGTCAAGTGACTAATAAATTTGCAAAACATTAATTTCTTAATTCTTTAATCTTTTTGATATCACAAATTGGGATTATAAAAAAATTTATAGAGGTTTTTAAGTATTTTTTTAAACAGATAAAAAAAAAATCTTTTGCTTAATACCATTTTTAATTCGTCAAAACAGGAAAATAAAATCTTATAAAAATTAATTAATTAATAATATTAAATTATTTGGTTAAATTTTGTTGAAAATTTAGTTTAGTTACTTAAAAAATTGGGGGGAATTTTAAATTTATCTTCAATATTACAATTTTTATAAAAACATAAATTGTCAGTGTTTTTTTTTTTTAATTTTCAAAACACAAACATGTAATTTATAATTACTGGAAACTAAATTATTTGATTTCGTTTATTATAACTTCACTTTAAACATCTGCAATTTTTCAATTTTTGCAAAATTTAATACCTAATAATTTAGAAATTATGTATTAGTAAGGTATCTGAATAGTTTAACAACTAAGCTGCTAAAGTTGTAGCTGGAAGAAAATAATCACCTGCAAATATTCTCTCTAAAAGTCAAAAATATGTTATACAGCAATTGCAAATCAACTCACCTCATTAACTGCAATCTGTCAATAATAATTTAAATTATTAGACTTTTATGTGGTATATCTATGATTCCTCCTTACGATTCTGAGTGATATGTAGCTAAAAATGCAAGAACTACACATAGAGCAGCAAGAAATATGAAATCACCTGCGGCGCCTGTATTTCCCCGTGTTAATCAGAATGATATTGGAAGAGTTACATGAAAAAACAGAAGATTGCCGGAAAAAAACACCTGCAGAGGTGAGACAAGACTGAACTGAATTGATTCAGAGTATTCAGAAGAATTCTCTTCAGAAAAAAAGAGAAAAATTAAATGTTTCGACAATACTTTAATAACCTGCGTCCTAATATAATAGCAATTCGTGGTTACCATGGCAACCAATGCTAATGGTAGTGTGAATTTTAGAAAATGAATATTCTAATATCTATGACCATGTCCTGGGGGGTATTCAATCCGGGGGGTCTGGGAGGTATGGAATACCCTCCAGCATATGGATCTTTCAAAATGACTTTAAAAATTGATAAAACCGCAAATTTAATTCTGAACAAAACATCAATTTTGAAAAGCCTTCTCGTTACTTTCTTGTGCTGGGGGGTATTCCATACCCCCAGACCCCTCGGATGCAGGTGCCTGACCTTCTTTGTTAATAGGTCTGTTTGGTATGCTACATTGAACTACGCAGAGTAAGTTAGTGTAAAAAATTGCAAAAATTGATTGGTGTAAAACGTGGATTGGTAATCGTACACCAATTGATTTGTAGTAGTGTAGTTAGCAGGCCCGTACCCAGGATTTAATTTCGGGGGTGGGGGCACTTAGTAAAAAGTAAAATTTTTAATGGTTTTTCTTTCGAGAATTTTTATTATTATAAACAAATTTTCATTTACTTTGAAAAAAAAAATTTTTTTTGAACATTTTGGGGGGGCACGTGCCTCCAGGTCTCCTCCCCCCCCTGGGTACGGGCCTGGTAGTTAGTGTAGCACTAGGAATGTGGTACCAAACAAAGCTAATATGTCACATTTTAGACATGCCCTTTCCTACGCCTCTTTTAATACAAATTGAAACAAACGTTTATGACGTCACAGGTGAGATTTTTTTCCATGCATAGTTGGTCAGTATAGCATTTAAGAGATTGCAGTATTTTATAAAATTTGATTCGTAAAACAACACTAGTACCAACCTTGGTTTGTTTAACCCATGGATATCACACTGGCGGCCCACGGGCCGCATACTGCCCGCTGCGTATATTTGTGTGAGCCAAATAAACTTTTCGATTTTTTCTCAAAAAATTGAAAATGATTAGGTTTTAAATAACGTAATGAATGAGAAAAATATAAACCAAATTTCACGCAAGGGCTAAAATAGGCGCCGCGCCAGACATCAGCAACGCGTGTTGCTCGGAGCAAATATAGGCCAAGGATTCGATAAGTTTAATTATGAAATAGGGTTTAAAATAAGATCATTCGTGCGGACCGCAAAAATTTTGCAAAAATGTAGGTACAGTGGTAATATAGAGCGGATTCATATGCGATAAAAGACCGGTCTAAATGTATAAACTAATATAACTCGCTGAGTAATAGACTTTGACCAACTTCAGGGTCAAAGTCCAGGGCATTACCTTTTTAGAGGGGTCTGTTATCACACACAAATCTGTCCTTTAGTCGTAATCTTCCGAGTGAGACCAAAGGCCGAGCAACTATGCTCTATGCATGTGTTTGGATCCTCCGGGAAGCAGCAATTAATATTTGAATGGCGTACAATAACCGTACCGTAACTAAGGCGTGACGAAGGTAACGCAGGTCACGGCCGTACAGATTTAAGGTGCAAAAGAAGCTAGGAGGTTTAGCTATCCTAAAAAAACCAGAGAAAAACACTTAAAAAGTTCGATCAAATGAAGTAGCATTATATAGTGTACTTGAAAAAATCTTGCTTTTAATTGAAGGACTCTTTCAAAAGTAAATGGTAGGAAAACCGGGGGGTCTGGGGGGTATGGAATACCCTCCAGCATATGGATCTTTAAAAATTTATAAAACCGCAAATTTAATTGTAAGCAAAACATCAATTATTAATTTTGAAAAGCCTTTTCGTTACTTTCTTGTGATGGGGGATATTCCATACCCCCCAGACCCCCCGGTTTTACGTTCATTCTTTTACAATTTGGGATAACTAATTGGTTTGGTCGCCTTAGAAAAAAAAACTTAAAAATTAGATAAAATTCGGTATTATGTAGTTTATGGTATAGTTATGTAGGATACTTAAAAAAAAGTAAATAGTAGGAAAACCGGGGGGTCTGGGGGGTATGGAATACCCCCCAGCCGTAAGTAAGCAGCAATGCGATTTCTCAAGCTTCAATTTTGAAAATTCATTTTATTACTTCTTTGTGCTGGGGGTTTTATCAATTTTTAAAATCATTTTTAAAGTTCCGTACACTGGAGGGTATTCCATACCCCCCAAACCCCCCGGTTTTACACCGATTTCTTTACATTTCAGGGGGGTCTAGCGGACATACACCTTAGAAAATAGAAAAAAAAACTTTTTTTATGTTCCTGAAAAATTTTTTCCTTTACCTGAGGGTAATTGCAATAGCAAAAACAACCTAAAATCGAGGGGTATAGGTAAAATACCCCCCAGCCGTAAATAAGTACCCAGATGATTTTTCAAGAATTTTTCTTTTTTTTAAATTTATTTTTGCGCGGTACGTGTGGAGGGAAAACGTTCCGGTGCCGTCGAGCATTTAATTTTTGTTTCTGTACATTAGCCCCGCCCAGTCATCTTATTTCGTCTAAAAATATGAAATAAATCATATGAATATGAAATCAATGAAATAAATCATATTTTGCTATCCTATAGTTCTTTAAAAATTTTTTTTTAAATTATTGAATCACGGTCACGCTAAATATGTGAAAAAACTAGAGGTGAACAAAATGTAGGTTAATAATTACGGAACCAGTAGTTCTCAAGGCTACTATTATTTACTTTCATGTAACAAAAAATAATATTTAATTTTCAATGTCTCCGCGACAATTGGGTTAAAAAAAGATCAAAGGTCACTTCTTACAATAGAATCATTTTTTGTTTTGGTAAATATTTACCATTAAAAAAATCTTTGGTTAGAGTGAGGGTTAGGGAGGGAAGGGGTAGTGCAAATTAAACTGCTTGCCAAAAGCGCTCTCTGACTTCGTCGCGGCTTTGTGCAACAACATTATCAAGCGATAATCTCGTTAATCTATTTAAGCGCGTCACAGTAACCAAGTGTTACTCTAGATAAAAAAAAGGTTTTAAAAATCAGACCTGCTTCGGAAATAAAATAAACACTTGAAAATATTTAATTTTTTATGGAAAATTTTGTTGGTTCAAAATTATTGGTCTGATTTTTCAAATTTTTCTACATTCTTAAAAATAATTAAAGAGCAAATATCAAGTAAAGAGGGAGAATTTTTGGCCTTCCTGTCATAATCTGAAGAAATTAAAGGTTACTACTATAAATGTAAAAAATTCTTAATTCAAATATTGATAGATATACTTAGGAGGGGGGGGCTTTTGGATTCGGTAACTTTGCTCGACTATCGTAATTATCATTAATTTTGCGAGATAGTTCTTCGGTTTTATTTGTTGTGATGTTCTTTTAGAACCTTTAATTTTTTCAGATTATGGCGGGTGGGGGGGCGACCTCAAATTCTCCCTCTTTACTTGATATTTGCTCTTTAATTATTTTTAAAAATGTAGAATAATTCAAATAAGCGATTTTCGAAAAATCAGACCAATAATTTTGTGTAGTACTTGAACCACCAAAATTTTCCATAAAAAATTAAATTTTTTCAAGTGTTTATTTTATTTCCAAAGCAGGTCTGATTTTTTAAAAAGCTTTTTTATCTAGAGTAACACTTGGCTACTGTGACGCGCTTAAATGGATTAACGAGATTATCACTGAAATATTGATTGGAAATTTCGCTAATTCATAGCTAATTTATTTGTCTGTGAATAGCATACGCTCCTGTGACGCGCACGAGTGGACCAGCAAGATCAGAATTAAAATTCTGAACCAATTTTCACAAAACTTTAAAATTGGATTAAAAGACTACCAAAAATAATTAAATTAATTATTATTGTATCCTTGATTTTGGTAAGGTATTTAACTTATCTGCGTCGTTATTTAATCAAAGCACTTTTAGATTATTTAAGTAGTTCTGAAAGTGTTCAATTTTTAATTATCAAAAGTATAATAAAGATATAGCAATCGTTATTATTTTAGGTGTACTCATAAAATAAATAAACACAAATGTACTTAAAATAAATGTACGATATATATTCCACCTCGAAAAGATATACAAATTTAGCAATAAATTAAATAGAATAAACTTCATACAGGGTGAATAAAAAATACAGCACCATAAAAATAAATATAAACATAAAAAATAGTACTTAATTACATCACAATTGTTACAATAGGAGCACCTCAACTTAAAACTAAAGTTTCTAAAAATAAAAATTTTAGTTATTTTTTTTTACTTTTTTTGTTCCCTCTTGTGCGTGTACCTCTCGACCGACGGCGAATTTTTGGTTTGTGTTTCACTGATCTGTGAGAACCATCTCATCTTCAATTGTAGCCACCCTTTTGTAGGTCTCATCGTTCACAAGATATAAAACAAGCGCCCCAAATGACGCCAACAAGACCCCAATCAAATTCACCAAAACGGCTTGACCGGGTAATGCAGAGTAGTTTGGCCTGGGATTTACAAAATTAAAACTTGAAATTCAAAAAAAAAAAAAAAAACGCTGACTTACACAGCCCAAATTGCTTTTTCTTCTAAACCCATTATTGATGCCACAATGGTCAGCAGGAAAATTGCGCTTCCTAATTTTGTGTGGATTGGTAAAATGAGAGACCTCAAAGATTGTGATAGTCCAGGGAAGAGGAAGGTCACAAAACTTATTAAAAACTGAAAAAAGAAGTTTGATTTTATGTGGGGTGACTTAAGACCAAAACTTGGTGCTTACCTGAGAAGCATATAAAATTACAGCAAGCAATCCAACCCAAGAGTGCATTGTGTACAAGTTGGGTCTTGGTGGTTTGGCATAATTGTGTGAGTCAAACACTGCCACCAATCCAATCACTATGAAAATCAAAGTGACGCCATGGAAGGCTGCATGGGTGATTTTCAGGGTCTTCTTAGTCACAAACCGAGCTCTTCGATATATTAAAATAGCTAAGGAAGAAAAAAAATTTTAATTATTACTGGAAAGATAGTAATGGAGAAAAATACATACACTGTGAATGGATGTACACAAATCCAATCATCATCAAAGCTGGATGCCAGTTGAACTGTATAGCCGGATCGGTCCATTGGAAGCCACCTTGATAATGCAAAATCCAGAACAGTACGAGGATAATTTCAATAAGCCCTAATATTGAAGCAAAGTTGCACAAAAAATTAAATCTTTTAACCATCTGGTGTTCAGATCGGGCTTCCATGATGTTACTGAAATGAACGAAATAAACTAGAGCGTTACGCGCGATAAAGTAAACGAATGGATAAATCGGAGGTAAAGCGGTACTTTAAATAGACCCACTTATAAAACTAACGGTTTAAAATTCAACAATGCACATCTACGAGTATCGTGTACCTGATTAAACCCACCGTATCTTGATCTTCCACAGAGGACGATTCGGAATCGTAACCCATTCAAATTGAACAGAGAGCAACAGGTCATAAAATCAATAACAAACTCCCCCGCACTTTCATGATAATGCACTCTTCGCACTTATTCGCTCCTCCACGTAAACACATAAACGCATAGCCGTCGACGCGGTTATCACAAAAAAAGGGTTTACTTGAAGAACAAATTATTTGATCTAGATTCAAGATAAAATCAGCGAGCTCTTTGAACATGTTCCACTTTGGAAGAAATTTAATTTTGAAGTGCAATAAATTAGATTTTGTGACGTCAACCGAATTCAATCTCCTCCACTGGGAATGACTCGGACGAATTTTTTCTGCGTTGTTTTTGATTTAATTTCAATTTCACCTACGTTAAGGTTGTTGTTTATTTAATTTTTCATAAATAACATTGAATTTGTCACATAGAGGGTGACCCATTTAAGACAATCTTTTTATTTCTTAATTCGCCCTTTTATGTCAAACCAAAGAATATTTACGATAAAAACAAGAAGCGACACTTTTTCAGTGTCAAAGCTTTTGTTGAACTAAAAAATGTTTATTCGTGAACGCCGTGCACAGTGTACCTATGACCCCGGAATTACAGGAATTAAAACAATTTTTCAAAAAAACAATGTCATCTCGTTAATCCATTCGTGCACGTCACTACCAGTCGTAAGTTTCCGTGGACTGATTTCAACCAAAATTATATAAAATTTGATTTTGAAATTTTTCTAAGTGTTTTTATATAGACATTTCTTGATGTTTGGCAGGGTTGCAGGGTTTGAGGAATTTCGATATTATTTGGGGACTGATGAGGAACAAAATTTTTAAAACGATCTAAATCTAGGAAAAATTAAAAATATCAAAAAAAAAACATTTTGAAAACGAAATCAACTTTGGAATCTAAAAAATTCTGCTAAAATTTGGCAACTTAAAATGAATTCTGAGAAAAATAAATTTAAAAACTTGGCAACGCTGATATTTTATCTCTTTTTATATAATCACAATAATAAAAAGCCAGAACGCTCCTTCTCCTGCTGCTCCAGCTTGTTATGTTTTAGGACCCGCAACGCACTTTAATTGGTTGTACCAACTTAAAATTATCTTCCCCTGGGATCGAGTTGTACACCAACTTTGGCGAGATTCCCGTCCGTATTCGACAACCTAATTGGTCCAACTTTATCTCCTTTAACGTGATGAATGATGATCATCCATCCAGAAAATTTAATATTTGATTTTTACATTTTCAATAAATGTGTTAAATTATCATCATAATTTTTGAACGACGTTTGAACCAGAATAATTAAAATTAACTACCCGTCCGTGGACGTACTTTTCAGTTATATTTAAATAAAATATAAAATACTTTTTTGGAATATCTCGAGAATTAGTTGAACGATTTTAATTTTCTTTTATCAAATTAATGATAACGTAATTTCATAGCTTTTGTTTGATAATATTATAAACAGATAATTTCTGAATAAAACATTACGTTTTACGTAGAAAGATAACATCTACGCAAATGCTATCTTTTGCTAACAAAAGTTTGACCTACTTGATAAATATAAGTATCCCCCGATTTACACGGTACTTTGATTACACGGAAAAATAATTTCGGAATCTTTCAAGTTATTTACACGATTCTTGAGTTATACGGTTTAAATATGATTTTTGTTACATGCGTTTTGTTAATTTTTAGTGACGCACATGAGTGGATTAACGAGATTAATTTTTTCTCCTAAAATTCCTGCATAAAGAGCAACAGTTTTTTGTATAGTCACGCGAAATACAAGTGGATAAAATGTCTCAACGTAAATATTCATTTGAAAGTGCTTGAAAACAATGTACAATCGTTCAGTAGACAAATGAAAATGAAGCGGGTTCGGATCTAAGGATTGACAATGGTGGGAAGAGCGAATTAAGAAAGCTAAAAAACTGATTAGATTTTTTTTTAAATTTTACCGCTCAAACATCTTTTATTTTTGTTTTTTTGATTTATAATGACGCGCACGGATGGATTAACGAGATACCTTTCACCTCAAAAAATTTACTTTTTAAAAAGTGTCAGATTATTGCATAGCTATTCGAAATACTCATTTTGACATATCCCTCGAGTTACACGGTACTTTAGTTATACGGAATTAGAATTTTGCACTACTTAGAACGGATTCTTCCCTTTTATATGAGTTTCTAACATCGAGTTACACGGTTGCCTATTACACAGAACACAATATTTGTTTTCACTAATCCTGAGTCTCACCTTACACTATTTTGACTTACACCGAGAGGACCGAACTACGAGGGATACTTGTAATTAGCAAATATTTGAAAAATAAATTTTTCTGTACTATTTTTTAGTACTTACAAATGCGCACTCGAATATTTAGTGATAATAATAGTTTTCCCCATTTAATTTTGATAAAAAGAATACATTAATTTAAAGTTGTCTTAAAAATAATTACAAAATTTTGAACAAAAATAAACATTTTGTGTTTTTAGCTGCATGAAATATTGTGGAGAGCCCCACCCACCCTGATATGTCAAAAAAATAAAACAAATATGAAACTGAAATGTTTGATTTGACTATTGACAAATATTTGACAATTAACTGACAAATGTTTGAGAAATATTTGACAAATTGAAAATAAAATTAATAAAATAAATAAAAGTTAATAAATTATTACAACTAAAATTTAAGATAATTTAATAAAAAAAAATTTGACGTGACTGACATATTATTTGACAAATAATTGACAAAAGAATTACAAATATTTGACAAATTGCTGACCAATATTTGAAAACCTTCAAAAAGCAATTATTGAAATGATTATGTAAAAGGAAGAAATAAAATTTGTAGATGCGTAAAAAAACGACATTTTTGGTTGTGTATTTATGGGGGGGGGCTGGGCATGACGTAAAACAGCATCCCTTGTTCTTCGCGGAAAGAACAAGCTCCGTCTTCAATATAACAGTATCATTGTATTATTGTTGAAGACGTTAATTTGAATTACAAGTCAGTACAGAGGCGAATGCAGCAACTTTTTTAGGTGGGGGGGGACGATTTCATAGATTGTTAAGAAAAATACCAAAATTGATAGCCCTTTCTATACTTTTTTCTAGTAATTTTAGTTTTTACGTTATATTTATAATGCATAATTTTTTTAAGGGGGGGCATTGCTTCCATAGCCCCCCCTCTAGATACGCCCTTGAGTCAGTAGTTGTTACTTACAGACAAAACATAAACAAAGACCTTCAGCTTAACTTGGAATCAGAACCACGGCATAAATAAATTTATACTGTCGATCAACGGCGTAACTAGGGTCAAAAGTTTGGGGGGGGGGCTAAAAAAAGTTTTCAAAAAAGCTATTAATTTTTTAAATTGGCATTAAAAACTAATAATTTTTGAGAGGGTATAGGCCCTTTAGCCCACCCCTAGTTGCGCTTATCTCTGGATACATTTAAATATTTAACCCTTTAGGACCCCTTGTCCCCGAGTTTTAAACGCAAATTGCATTAATCTGCGCTAAATTAGTAGTTCGCGAATATAATCAAGTTTTCGGTGTTTAGTGTGACTAGCCATTACCTTCAGCTTTAGAGCACGGAAAACTCGTGGATTTTTCGCTCAGGCACACGTCTAGTGAAACTAATTGAAAAAGTAACCGGGCTTTTGGTAATTTAATGAAACTCTAGAAGAAGAGATTTAATAAATCATCAATACTGCAATGTGCTTAAATTTCAATAACTGATGATGATTTTGTAAATTTTACTTTTGAATCTGATCTGAATGATGATGAGATGATAATCAGGATGAATCAATGTGTGGCAATGTTTCGATGTGCGTCAAAGCGTAACACTTACTCAAATTGAAACTTTAGTTTAATTAAACTTACCTATTGTTTATCAAAGGCTCTGCTTCCTCCATGATATTTAAACAAAAAAAACCAAAAATGTTGTCCAGGTAGTGCCAACACACAAAGGAATTCACTTTCTAAGAGCTTCGACAATAACAAAAACAGGATAGATAAAGATTACAGTAAACATAGATAACAGGAACAGCTACGCGACATAGTTATCTGCAAATTAACAATAATTCTAAATAAAATACTTAAGCAAAGGTTCACACTATGAATTTAAACATTTTTATCCTTACCATTGTTTTTCGGATATGGGAGACCTACAGTTTTTTTAATGCTTTTACTAAACCGCCCATTACGTAAATATTAAAATTTTCTAGATCAAATAGTCTAAATTTAAAAAAAAAACTTCTCGAGCTGGTTATGTCGGTTCCCGAGGCACTTGCCCTTTTTAAAAAATGTAAACAGTGCAAATTTAATAATTTGCACCACCCTGTACCACCAAAAACTTTTTATTGGAAATGTGGTTAAGGCTGTCAATCAAAATCTTTACGATCTTTTCTTTACAACTGTAACGATTGATTAAACACATAAACACGAAAGAAATTTTCGTGTTACGTGTAATCTTTGATGTTATTTTACAGCCAATTTAACATAAAACGCTGCAACTTAACCTTACTTTTTGTGCCGCAGTGTCACTATGTTGTAGTAATTCCAAGTTGTAAATGAAATGAACGCACTAGGTTTAAGTTTAATTATGAAAATGGGTTGTTTTTGTAGTAGGCAATATATTTATGTAAATAATTCAAAATACGAAGTTAGAGAAAAATTAGCGCAAGGGTGAGTTTTCAACCAATTCCTGACTTGTTCTCTGTATGTTTCTTTTAAAGGGGGTTCAGCACGATAGACTTAGTAGATCACACACACAACAAAAAGACCTACGTGATCAAACGAATTATGTGTCACAGTTTGGATGACCAAAAAGTCGCCTTACAAGAAATCGAATACTACAAAAAGTTGAAACATCCCAACATTATCGAACTAATCGATTCGACCTTTAAGGGTAAATTCTTACAAATTCGTAAGGTTTGTTTTTAGAATTGTGTTTGGTTATAGGGTCAGCTGATATTGTAGTTAACGCGACTTCGGAAGTCTTTATTGTCCTGCCTTATTATAGGAGAGGAACGTTACACGATCACTTGGAAGTTAAAAGTTTGACCGCGTCTCATATGGACGTGAGGGAAGTTTTGCAAATATTTTTGGATATTTTGAGTGCGGTCAAGTACATGCATGAATTTACGCCGGAGCCCCTAGCCCATAGAGATATTAAAAGTGCCAATATTTGCCTGACCGAGAGTTTGTGTCCGATTTTGATGGATTTAGGTTCCGTTGCGCCGGCTGTTGTGCAGGTTTGCGGATCTCAGGACGCCCAAAAGTTGCAGGATTTGGCTGCGGAACGTTGTTCCATGCCGTATAGGGCTCCCGAGTTATTCAACGTGAACAGTTACTGTGTGATTGATCAACGAACTGATGTTTGGGTAAAAAATGGGCTGGGTTCATATAACTTGAAATTTATTTTGAGGTTTTAGAGTTTGGGTTGTCTGTTATACGCGATGTGCTACTTTAAATCGCCGTTTGATGCGGTCTACGAACGGGGCGACTCTGTAGCCCTGGCTGTGATATCTGGAAAGGTTGCGTTTCCTCACATTGAAGACACTCCGTATCCACAGGTAAACGTCAGCGGCTGCAGATTTTGATTATTTACAATTTTGTGACTTTTAGGAAATTCACGACTTAATCTCGTTCATGCTGAAAGAAAATGCGAGCGAACGTCCTTTTGTAGACGAGGTCATAGCGAAAACGCAGGATGTGGTAAACCAAATTGAACATAATGTTTAAAGTGAACTTTTCTACATTCCATTTTAAAGTTTTAATTTATTTTACTAATACAGTCACTTTTAATAAAAATTTTAAGAATAAAAATGTTGACTCTTCAAGAATGATTTTCCTCCATCGATTCCAGCAGGGCCTGCTCATCCTCTAATGGTTTTCGTTTGAAATGTTCGGTGTTAACAAGAAATAGAATCAGAGCCCCATATATCACCAATATGATCCCCATGCAGTTAACCAAAATTCCTTCAGGAGTAGACAATTTGTAGTTTTTTCTAAACATTTAAAAATCTATTAAAAATTCAGGAAGGATGTAGGTAGATAAGTATTAAATTTGCCTTTTTGGAATTATATGGTGGCGATTTTGTGGAATTTTGAGACCTTTTTTTTTAACTTGTTGGGATTCCAAACTAGAATCACGCCAAATTTTTTGACTGTAATTTTAAACAAAATTTTTATCGTTTATCCCCACTACCTCAAAGTTTCTAAGCACTTAGAATTTTTTTCACTAATTTTGCAGTATTTTCAAGTATAACAGTAATATAATTTCCAAATTTAAAATTTTTAAACAAATGTTTTATAGCTTCCCCCCCCCCCTCAAAAGCCACCCTCTAGGGCTTAGATTTTTTTCACTATTTTTGCAGTATTTGCAAGTATAACAGTAATATATTATGTATTTACCAGCAATATTTTTGCCGACTTCTCCCCCCCGCCCGCCTATTAAAATCACCCCTTGAGTTTAAAAATTTTTCACTAATTTTACAGTAGTTACAGGTTTAAGATTAATAAATTTATTTAGTTTTAAATAACATTTTTGCTGTCCTCTTTTACCAAGTAGCATACAGAAAAATTTATGGAAATTTTGAAAGAACCACAACAAAATCAAAATTTTACAAAAAAGTAACGGAATTAGACGCGAATGAAAAAAATTGGTTCACATATAAATAATATGATGTGTCCATTCCTCTTATTGAAGGACTTAATAATAACCTAATATAAAGTATAGAACAACTATGGCCTTCACATAATGGTCGAATTTCTCATGAATGAGGCCCAAGGCCGAACAACCACACCAAAATAATCGGAGAAATCCATTCAGTTTAGATAAATTGTATTACTTTAAACTTTACCGCTTACATATAAAATTGTATGTATAACTTTCAACTTCCTCGCTCTGCCTGGGGGGTATTTTGTACCTGCCAGACCCCCCGGTCATAATACCGTGATTTTGATATATTTATTTACATATCTATACTAAAATTAATTAAAGAGCATTCGCTATGTTGGTCTTCTTGACCGGGGGGTTTGGGGGGTATGGAATACCCTCCAATCATAGACGGAGTTAAATGAGAAATGGGTAGGGAATGGCGAATTTTGAAGTTTGTCTTTATTTAATCGGCGCTTATTTTTAAACATTTTGTGAAATTTGAATTTTGATTATGGTTCTATATTATTTTTTATTTAAACGTTTGAGATTTGACACCTTCATTTAACCGGCGCGGCCCGGCGCCTATGGCCTGGGCCACATTAGCTACGGCACTGCTTATCTCTCAAATGTTACTTGTAAAAAAATAAGTCAACTAATCGACGATCTGGAAAGTTGAATTGACTAGGAAAAACGAAATTCTATTTATTTAAAATTAAAAAACCACTCAGAATACTCCACATTCAAACCTCTCAGTTACCTGAAAGACGAACGATCATCGTTGATCTCAGATGCTCATACTTGAGCATCTTTGACCCGTCTCACGCTCAGAATGTGAAGTTACAACTCCTCATCATGGTTGCTACTACTCAATAAATGAATACTGAGTATGTGAAGATATACTACAGAAATGATCCTGTGAAGTATGATCTTGATTTTTGGGTATTTTTTGTGCGCTTATCTGCAGCATCAATAGTAACTTGACAAGTAGTTTGTAACGGTAACGCCATCTATCGAACGTAGTTTTCAAGATCAAAAGTTAGTTTATTTTTGTCTTTGACCTTTAGGGAATATAACTAGAAATAAATTCAAATATGTTTTATTTTTTTGTTATAGGCAGGCAAATCGGCAATGAAACTGAAAAGTGTGAACGCACCTTGAACCCTTAAATTAACAATTCTGACCCCACCTCGTATATTTCTTCTCGAAGGAACCAAAATTAAATTCTGAGGCTTTAATTTTGCGCACGACTCATTTTATATTATAACAAATTTTGTAAAAAGTCGAACATTATGATACTTTTCTTGCATGAACCCACCACAAGAAAATAATGATCGGATATGTTTTTGAAATCTCAATTTTTTTAAATTTTAAACTTACATTCCAAAAGTTGTAAACTCAGATAGACCCATTAGGGCGGTTACTATGGTTGAGAGAAAGATGGCACTTCCAAATTTTGTGTGCACTGGATGGTAGAAAGTTTTGACCTTGTACGATAGTCCAGGAGCCACGAATATGAATGCTCCAATAACGAACTAAAATTTGAAGGTGTTAGTATAGTCTAAAATATTTTTTCAACTTTAATTCAGAAAGCATCAACTGTAAATCAGAATAACCAATACTTACAGCCACCTGAGGCTGAAGTGCTAGCTAATCTGAACTACAATTGACGCTTTCTGAATTACAGCTCGAAATGGATTTATGAGATTCAAAATGCAAACTTACTTGAGATAAGTACAATCCAATAGTTGTCAATCCCATCCATGAATGAATCGAATAAACATTTTTAATTGGTGGTATAGCAAAATCATGGGTATCAAAGACTGCTTTTACCGCAAACACTAAGGCTGTTATAACTGCAGCATGAAAAAGTCCATGAATTGCTTTTAATATGATCTTCCGGAAACCTCTCATTCTCCTGTACACGAGTATTGCTAAAAAATGGATACTAACTTAAAGAAACAGAAAAATGAATCGTACCTTGTCCGTGGACGTAAATAAATCCGATAATCATGAGAGTCGGATGAAAATTGAACCTATCGGCCGGATTTGTCCAATGGTATCCATTTTGGAAGTGGATCATCCACACCAAGAGTAGCCCCACATCGATGAGTCCCAAAACTGAGGTAAAATTGCAAAGTATTTTCAATCCTCGAATTTTTAAACTTCTTTCTTCATCCATTTTTGTGTTACCTACTCGTTCGACTGGTCAATCAGAAATTAATCTTGTGAATGCCTGTAATAAACATCCTTGTTGATGAAAAAACAAAACAATAATCTTAACAAATGTAAATTATTTTCATTCGTTTTATATTAAAAAATGTTTTAAGTAAACATCATGTGATTTATTCGACTTAAATTAATCGTGTTTATAAAATTTGAACATATTCATTGGACGTTAAAAAATAATTTTGATAGTAAGAAGTGTTAGTCATTTAAAAGTCAGGTGCTTAAATGATGCAATTGAACATATTATGGTGGTTTTTTGTGTTTAAAATGAATGGGCAAAATATTTATTGTTTATTGAAGATTTTGACTTGTCCTTGTGATATTTGAAATTTTTCTAAATTTGATAATATTGCCGTAATTACTCACAATTTTAATATTTTTTTTATATTTACTTTTAATATTATGTATTATTTATACATACATAAACAATTCGTTCTAGTGATAAAGTCATAAACACGAGAACTATGACTCAGCTCAGTTTTTCTCAAAAACGATGAACGATATAAAAAATGTTCAGTGTAAAATCACGAATATTTTTTATAGCATCTCTTACGAGAACCTACAGCTTAACGTGAAATCCAAACCACGGCATATATAATTTGGTAGCAACAGGAGATCTGTCACAGCAGGCCCGTAGCCAGGATTTCATTTCGGGGGGGCACTAGTAAAAAGTAAAATTTTTAATGGTTTTTCTTTCGAGAATTTTTATTATTATAAACAAATTTTCCTTAAAAAATTTTTTTTTTTAACATTTTGGGGGGGGGAGGGCACGTGCCCCCCCTGGATACGGGCTTGTGACACAGATTCGCTCGCAAGTTAACTTGCTTCAGTTTTTTTATTTTAGCATTAAACGAATTCATGTAACATCAAGATAAAAATGAATATTGGATTGATGGTCACAAAGTTACAGATGTCAAAATGTGGATCGAAATATAACAATGGATATTGTCCAGTCTATGGAACAAGTGTACGCAGTGTGGAAGAGTGAATCACTTTCTGTTTCCCCCCGTTTATCCTTCTCCTGTCGTTTTCTTTTCGATTGTACTATTTTAATTTTAACGTCTATCGTGACTGGGCCCATAACCTGTTATTTTTCTGAAATTAATCACTTGGGGTTAAGAAGCACTTTTGATTTATCTATTGTTAAAATTCCTATTGTTAACAAGCAGAGTCGTAAAGGGGATAGTAAGCGCCTACACCCCCCCCCCCCAGCTTCCCGTTCCAAATTCTTAGTGTTAAACCAAAACAAATTTCATATTGTTTATTCAACAATCAAGCAGAAATATTCTATTGTAAGAAGTGATTTTTCATTTTTTGTTATGTTCAAAAATTAATGACTCTACAGTCCCAGATCCCTAAGTCTTCGTCACTTTTAAAACTACCCCTAAGGTTCAGGGAAGATTTTTTCAGGAACATGAATTACAAACTACTTAATTTTATCTCATCTTTAATTGTTTTAACGGTCTAGGTTGGCTAATTCCGTTAGACCAGGGGTCGGCAACCTTTTAGCTGTGGTGTGCCAAGCCACTCTACCAATATGATTCAGGGTGCCGCCTTAATTCTATTTCCCTATTATTATATATTAATATATATCCCTGATTATTTGTAGAGTGCCATTCAGAACCCCATCGCGTGCCAAGCCTGGCACGCGTGCCATAGGTTGCCGACGCCTGCGTTAGACCTACGAAAATGTGGAGAAACCGGGGGGTCTGGGGGGTATGGAATACCCCCCAGCATAAAGAAGTAACGAGATGACTTCAAAATTGATAAAGGCATAAATTTAATTCTAGAAAGACTTTTTTGGCTTACTTGCGGCTGGGAGGTATTCCAAACCTCCGACTTTCCGATAGTTTGCTTTTAAAAGTTTCCTCCTGGTCGAAATTTTTTTTATCAGGAATATACACCACATAATACTTAACTTGATCTCATTTTTAAGTGCTTTTTCTATTTTTTAGCGTGGATAAGCTCAGTAGAACTTCTAAAGTGTGAAGAAATGGGCGTGTAACTGAGGACTCGGGGGAGGGGGTTATGGAATACTCTTCAGCATAAGGAAATAATTAGATAACTTTATCTGTTTGGTTACTTGCAGCTGGGGGGTATTTCATACCCCCAGACCCCCCGGATTTCCGATAGTTTACTTTTAACACTTTGACCACCACGGCGGTCTCTAGGCACTACTCGGTAATCGTTTTTTTTCATAATATTTTATTTTTCTTGGCGATGAACGTGTTAAAATTACTTTCCAGGTCAGGGACAGGTTTTTTTCAGGAAAATAAACTACACAATGAAACAAATTGTTTGTTATTGCTATTTTTTGAGCATTTTGAGAATCAGAGATTTTGAGAATCTTCTCGCGAGAAGAAGAAAATCCAAGAAATGGGTGAAACCGGGGTGTTTGGGGGGTATGGAATACCCTCCAGTACCTTCTCTTGGGTAACAAGTAACAAAAAGACTTTTCAAAAGAGATAACGACGGCAGAGAAGTTTTGGTGCTGCTGGGGGGTATTCCATACCCCCCGGATACCTTACGTACTGTTTACCACATTTTTTTAAATTTTTACCCATTTTCTCCTCATTAGATCTCTTATATTGCAAGTACTCACATTATGGGAGATTAGGCTCAGCCTACTTCATTTTACCTTGGTTTTGCCAGCGCAGGTTGCACTATTTCTAAATTGGTAATAAATTAAGGAAGCCATCTCAATTGGGTCACGGAGAGAGCGTTACTAATTAGATAATGTTGTTTTTAATTTAAATTTGGGAGGGACGGTTATGCTTAGTAAAGTATAGGGAGCGAGAAAGTTCCCTTCTCCCATGAAATAAGTTTATGACAAAGTTCACTTTTTTAACGCTAGAGTCGCTATCATTGAGATTTCTCGCTAATTCCCTAATAAGAGAGCGAGAAAGTTTGACGTTATCGTCCCTACCCAGGTAACACATAATATTGCCCTAGTGTTGTCCCAATGTTGCCGGTATTGCCCCAATGTTGAGTGTTTCCTGGGTAACGTTCAAAAAGTGGACTTCTTTTATGAAATTTTTTAATTCTAGAGGACGCTAAAGTCAGCTTTTTCGCTCCCTCTAGGTAGGGAGACCGGGGCAGGTTATCACAATGGTTGGTTGTCACCACGGACTTCTTAAAATAAATTTATTTTAAGAGGTCCGTGGTTGTCACACCCGGGAAGGGGGATATTGCTAAACACAGAGAAACCTTACAAATCTTTACGGTAGGGGTGCTTTCTAGTTTTTGTTTTGAGACGGTCATTTGCCTTGCAACTAACGCGTCGGCCGCGAACGCGAGTACCGGGTTTAAATCCGGGGAAGGGTAAAACTTTTATAACTAGTCTTCGTGCTTCGGAAGGCACGTTAAGTCGGTGGTCCTCCTGGGTTAATGAATTACCATCATTATCATAAAAACCAGGGTACAGGCACATCTGAAAGCCAGCCTTGCAAGCTACCTAATAGATGTAAAATATTTATATGCTCAAAGAACTAACACTGCTAATGAAACGACGCAGATGTTTGAAATAACGGACCCCAAGGCTTAAACTAAGTTGAAAAAAGAAGGGTTAATTAGGCAATATAAACAAAGAAAATAAATAAATTATATAATTATATCTAGAATATCACATTTTTGTAAAATAATTTCTATTTTAACAATTAATTATAGAAAAGTGTGATGTACTTCAAGTTGATAATGAAAATAATTTAGAGAACATGAACATATTTTTAAATCGTACATACTTTTAATTATAACGGGGGCACAGCGAATTTCATGATTACAGCAGCAATCATGGGCGCCGACAAAAAAGGCTGAATTTTATTTTACTGAAATAATAAGCTGACAAATTCTGGCGGTGCCCAAAATCGACGTTACTCATACTAGCGCCACCTCGTGACACCCATTTTAGTTTTTCATCTGCGCCCATCTCTTTAAATCGACTTATGTTATTACAATTTCTACCCTACAGTATATCATCTACTAACAGAAAAACTAAACTTCGGAATCTTTTGTCATCAGTGCCGTAGTCACTTCGTTTTCTATATCATCTTTTCCCACACCATCAACGACGACGGTATGATTTACGTTGGTATGATTTCTATTCAAATCGATGGAAGTGGGTGGAAGGTTTCCACTATTGGCATCTTCGATCGCTTTTCTGAGGTCGGTAAGACCGACTACTCCTACCAATTTTCCTATGGCTGTTACGTAAGCGTGGTTTACACCCACCATGGAGAAGAGCGAGTGGACTTTGAGTAACGACGTTCGTTCTACCAACTGGAACGGAGCTGGATCGATGTGACATCTACTGAATTCAGCCGGCATTTGCATTTCCTCGTCTTCCCATCTTCTCTGATCTTCGGTCGACATATCACAGACGCGCTCTTTAGGCTGTAAACATTATATAAATAAAACTCCTGCGACTCGTGGTTGAACTATTGTAAATCACTTACCAATTGTACCTTTTTGAAACTGATTGGACTTATAGGAAGAATTGACGCTTTACTCGTCAGCGAGTTTTCTCCTAAAACGGATTGGGATTCGTTGTGTTCAACATCTTGAAGTTGTGCAGATTTTCTAAAAATGGCTTCGAAAGCTAAACGTATTCGACTTTCGGCTCCGGTTACTGTGGTGTACGGGGTCGAACCCGGACTGGTGGCCATTAACGGACTGAATCCTTTTAGTGTGAACGAGTTGGTTTTCTTAAGTATGGACTTTTTGGGTTGGGTACCGAAAACCGGATGGAATGTTGGTTGATCGATGTTTAAGTGGTTTTCTGACATTTGCCGGAGCCCCAGCATGTCAGGTGCAGGCGAAACGTGGAATCTGGACGGCCGTCTTTGACGCTCTTCCGCCTTTTTTTGGGCTTCTTCTTTTGCCTTTTCTTGTGCTTCGCGTTGTCGTATGGCAGCAATTTGTAGTCTCCGTTCTCGACCGATATGATGCTCGATTAGTTCGATCAAGTTCATCCGTTGTATAGAACCGAGCAAAACCATATTGTCGGGGTTGTCAACTAACGGAAAGCTTTTCAAGCTTTTATTTTCCTTTAGGATGGCTTTTAGTTGTTCGTACGACATGCCTTCGTAAATATATCTAACGTCTCGCGTCATAAAATCCTCTACGCAGACGTTGTACATACCTAGAAGAAGACGGAAGGTTGGATTCGAATTGGATTAGAGCGTAGTTTTGATTACTTACCACTGCTGCTGGGTAAAAAGTCCGGAAGATAAGGTAACTTCTTGATGAGGATAATACTGTCGTAAATACTGGGGAATAGTAAACTGGCAATCGCGTTAGATATAAGAACCGCAATCATAATAGGGATAATATGGGTTATTTGACCCGTCATTTCGAAAACGATTACGGAAACTGAGATGGTGTGTGTTACTGCTCCACTGAAAGCAGCTGCTCCAACTGCTGCATAACCACCAGGAACTATTTGAGATACTCTCCCACCATATTGCATTCCTGAAAGGTAGAAATGTAAGTATAGGAAGAAGATTTTTTTGGAACCATACTCACCGGAAGAAAACCACATGTGCATCAGTTCTCCAATAATTCTCCCCAAAGCTGCTCCAATTTTAAAAACCGGAATGAAACTTCCACTGGGTACGGGAATGGTAGAGCTGATGATGGAAAATATGAACTGGAACAAAAAAATTTCAACCAAAATTCTTCTTTTTTTTTAAAGAAAAAGTAACTTACTGTGAACAGGATAAATCCTGTCAGACTGATATACACTCCAGAATATGGAGTTATCCAATGCTTAATTGTCGCTTGCTCTTCCACAGTTAAATTGGAACTGGTCCACGTAAAGTTACTCAGCAAGTTGGAAACTTGTTCGTGAGTCGTAAGGTCCCCAGCCATAAATTGCCCAAAACCAAGAGGAAACGAAACGGTTGAAACCAAGAGGGACACGATCCCCGGATACAAAAATCGGCTAAAACGTTACACAACTAATTTAATTTTAAAACACCTAATCAAAAATTTAATTTTTGGAACTTTTACGAACTTCTTTTGGAGAAAACTATTGACAGTCTTATTTTTTCGCATGAACATTACGTAACGTCGATGCATCCATACATAAAAAGAACCACCAAGTCCACACACCGCCCTAAAATACGAACAAGTTTGTTTTATGGTTCTAGTCAAAATGAGATGGATGATTTGATTACCCAATCAGTGCAAATACGAATAGCTCTTGAGGATCAAAAGGAAAATCCATGGTGAAGCTGGTCTTGAAAACCGCCGTAACGGTTTCGGCCTTTTCGAACCACACGGAGAGCAACCGGAAAACAGTGGCTCCCCAAACAGCGGTAAAAAACCCTCTCCAGTAGTTTCTCACGGCAAAATAAACCGTGGTTACTTCGATGCTGAACAGGACGCCTCCGACAGGTGCGGCAAAGCAACTGGCAACTCCAACCGCACAAGCGGCTGCCAACATTTCCGTGTTTCGGCTCTCATTTTCATAAATTCCTTTAAATCCAGTGATCAGTTTGCTTAACAAAGTCGCCACGATGCTAGCAATGTGGACGAACGGACCTTCTTTTCCCAGCGGCATTCCGCTGCCCAAAGTTGCGGTTAAACCGATTACTTTCGCGATTAGGGTCCTGAAGGTGAGATATTCCTTCAAGGCGACGCCGCGCAGGATGGTTTTCATTTCCGGTATTCCAGAACCTAAAAAATGGAAGGTCAGTCTCTGCGTTAAACCACATCGCTAAAACTAATTATTTTTGTAGGTCAACAGATTTAGCATGTTATTGCAAGTATTATTAATTAACTTGTGGATGCTAAAATTTACGATCAACTTAATACGTAAAAAACACTTCGGATGCAATTACAGAAGATGATCATCCACGCCCGTTTGTGGTCAGATTTATTGGAATGTAAATCCGAGGTGCATTAACGACTTACAATCGACCTACAAATGATTACGATTATTAAATTTTTCCAAATGAACACTTTTTTGCGTTATTAAGTTACGACGTTGTCTAATAAACAAGTTAATTTTACAACATTTGGGTTGAAATCACTGATTGGGCGCGTGGTCTCATCCTAACAGACTTTTCTCTTTGATTTTTGTTTGAATAGCAGGAGATTATACGATTCGTGCAAAGTCAATTATTACAGAGCAGAAAATTTCAAACGAAATTTATGAAGCGAACTTAATTTGTTTTTCTACTATAATAAAATGAACTTCAAAAATTTTGTTGATAAAAAAATTGTAAAATCTTTCGTAAAAAAATTTTTTTTAATAATTTTGAAAATCAATTTTTTCCGAACTTCCAGGAATTCAAAATCAAAAAAAAAATTCAGTTGTGTAAAACACAAAATTCGGAAAAAAATCTTAATAATTTGGAAAATTTATTAATAAAAAATATAGCAGTATTTAATCTGTGGGATTAATAATAAATTAAATCTAAACATTTTAATTTACAATAAACATCTCACGAAAGCTATAAAACTTATGGAAATTTTATTTGATTTGCATAATAACTATTTAGTTTTTATATGTTTAAATTAAATTGTTAACTTTTGAATTTAATTTATTACAACTCAAATTACCTTGTTAATATAATTATCGATAAAAAATGTCTAAATATTTTTTTTTAAATTTTTTTTCAAGAAATTATTTTTCTAATTTTACTACGAACTGGAAAATCTTCGATTAATTTAATTTAAATATTTTATTGTTTAGTTAAAATATTTAATTAAAAAATTTATAATTTTATAATAATCAAACATTCGACTATATTATATTGTTTAATACAATTTTACAATATAATTACCACACCTTTTCAAGTGTTGTTCTCTTTATTTACCTCGGTTTTAATAATACCTACGTTGTTTTTGTACTTTCAATAATTATTTATTTATTTATTTAATATATTTTTATTAATTTATTTAATTTTATTATTTTTTACAAATGTTTTTTGTTCTGTTTTCTCGTAAAAAATCTTCATACAGAAGGAAATGCCCTTGGAGATAAAGAAAAAAATATTTTTTCCAAGCAATTCGAAAATTATCTTTTCTCTCGGAATTGCGTATATGAAAGTTTTTATGGTGGGTTAACAAATAAACATAGAAATTTCGGATATTTTTTCTTTTTTTTTAGAATTTCGCTATGTTCTTTCAGCGCGGTTTCGAATTTATGTTATAATTTTAATCTGCACATACGTGAAAACATTCAATATGGCGGACTGCTTGTGCTTGATTATAAAATGGTAAAAAAGTTACCAAATGGTCTAAGATTATAGTCATGGACTTATAAGTCTATGATTATGGTCTACTAGATTTCTTGATCTGGTAATTTAATATAAGAGCCTTAAGCCTTAAAAAACAACCGTCATCCGAGTTTCATCTTAATTTTTGACATTAAATCTTATTACCAAGCGTTGCTAGGCAACGATGCATTCGTATTTACAATGTAATTCGTAATAATTAATATTATTACTATTGAAGAGTTGTTTGATTTAATAAATAAAATAGTTTTGAAACCGGGGGGTCTGGGGGTATGGAATACCCCCCAGCTACAAATGTATGAAGAAAATGTTCCTGTAGGATACTTCTCCCTTTAAATACCCTGGATTAAAAATAAAAAAAAACTAAAACAACGATGAAGATAATTTTTAAAAACTTCCTACAGCTGGGGGGTATTCCATACCCCCCAGACCCCCGGTCGGTGAACTACTTCTATTAAAATCTTTAATAGTAATATTATAACTAACTTGACGTCATTTTTTGATCAACAATTTCATTAACTCTACTTTATAATTGCATGAATCCCTCGCTTAAAAGTACTCCGAGCAACATTCGTGTTTGGGCTTTGGTGCCTATAATCAGCTGTTCCTACGTCCCTACGTCTCTTTCGCCTAAGAAAATGTACCATTGAATGGATAATTTGAAAAACAGAGTGGTAACGGTTGTCATGGCAACCACGAAACGGTTTTTTCTTCAACAAAAACGATTTTTACGGACGTTCTTTGGTCGTCTGTCAAATTATACATTCGAACTTTGCATACGAATATTATTTTATTTTTAAACTGCATTTTTTGTAAAATATTAATAATGATTACTCGTTTTTTTCCTTTTTAAATTTAGAGAAGTCTTTATGAAGGAAGAGGAAACCCAAGAAATGGGTAAAACCGGGGGGTGTGGGAGTATGGAATACCCTCCAGTACCTTCTCTTTCTGTTAACAAAACCAAAGAGACTTTTCAAAAGAAATAACGACGGCAGTTTAAATTTTGAAAAGTTGTGGTGGTGCTGGGGGGTACTGCATACCCCCCAGACCCCCCGGATACCCCACATACTGACTACAATATTTTAAAATTTTTTATTCATTTTCTCGACATTTAAACGACGACAGTTTAAATTTTGAGAAATCTTCGTGCCGAAAAGAGAAATCCCAAGAAATGGGTGTAACCGGGGGGTCTGGGGGGTATGGAATACCCTCCAGTACCTTTTCTTGGTCAACAAGTAACAAAGAGGCTTTTCAAAAGAGATAACGACTGCAGTTTAAATTTTGAAAAAGGGGAATACCCCCTAGCGCAAAGGGGTTAAATGTGACCATACGTGGAGTTGAAAATTATTCGCATATTTTTTAGGTACTTAAACTTGTTGGGTTAGTGATAAACAAACAACCAATCAAACGGGGCTCTATAAATGACACGAGGAGGAGCTTTCTAGCAAATTATCATATTGGCTTAACATTTATTGCAAATTGAATAGTTTTTTTTAAGCTAAATTATTACTAATTTATTTAGTTTATTTCTCTTTTTTCTTGAGTTTTTATTAGAATTCGTAGAATTTTAATTTAATTTTTAAAAATTTGGCATAATTCTTTTATTTCTAATAATAATTAAAATTTTAAAAATGGTCAAAAGTAATAATACAAGATCTGGTGATAGGATGACTAGAAAAGTTCTAAAATTCTAAAAATTCTATTCTTTAGATAACAGAAAATATCTAATTTTTAAGAGAATTTGAATAAAAGTTGTGGTAACGGTTGTCATGGCAACCACCAAGCGGTTTTAAAAATAAACTAAATAAAAACAAAATTGCAAAACAATTTTTGGCATTTTAATGTTCTATTTAATTTTTTTTTTTCTTGGCTGACGTTTTTTGCTGATGTTTATGATAATAAATTTTTGTATATTAAATCAAAATAAAAAAAACATCTAAATTTAGTGCGGCCTTCAGGCCGCACAACCTGGGCAATCTATTAATTTATTTAGAAAGAAGAAAATAATACAAATTATTTCGTAAGCATAACTGGGCCGTATTTGTGGTCCACTGTCCCAAACAACTTGAACATGGTTGATATGTTGTTGACTTCAACATCTTGAACAGTGGTGCCAGGAAACCCATAAATTTTTAAATCAAATTGTTTACCAGTTTACCCAATATTAAAATGTAAATAAATTTGGGGCTTGTACGTGCCGATATCAATGGGTAACGGTTATTTCACACGGGAAGCAGTAATCAAAATTTTTTCACCAAGTATTGGTAAACCAACTCAATTTTTTTTTTATGTAAAATCAAAAATATGATTGGTTAATTTGTTCTACGACACGCTAAATATTAATTTAAAAACTCGCGTTAGTAAAACTACTTATTCACTTACTTTAATTACAAAATTATGCTCGGTTTATTTATTTATAAACATTTAAGTGTTTTATTAAAAAGATTTTATGGTTCAAATGAAACTTTACCGAGTCATTTTCTTCGTTAATTTTTATTGTTTAATGCGCTATTTTTAGTAAACACGGTATTTGATTTGATTTTGGGGCGTATTCCATTTAGCCTACAAACGGAACGCTCCCTTTTAGTTATTCGGAACTTACCTATCGATTGGGGAGCGACGAGATGGACGAATCCTGCACTAAATAAAATTAGGCAAACCGGAAGGGCAACCCATGCCGAATACTGGGCCACTGGGTGGTTGGTTAAGTCAGCGTACAACCATATCCTTGCTAAAAAAAATATTAAAATAAGACAAATTTTGTTACTGAAGGAAAAAGAAAAACCAACTTTTATTGCACAATCCTATACTTTTATCCATTATGTAACTGAGAATTGCCATAATAATTCCTAAAAGGGCGAGAAACACCCAATCCTCGCCCAGTTTTGCGAACGTGTGCTTCCATAAAAACGACAGCGATTTTGCTAATTTACCTTGATAACCTCTAAGCTCTTTTTTCCTAGCTTTCTCTTCTTTAATTCGTCTTTTTTCTGCTTGTTTTAACGCTTCTAACTTTGCATATTCTCCTAATTGTCGGCTATACCGACCATACATCTACAAAAAATCACCCTGTATTAGAAAAATTTTGAGAAGCGCTGGTTTGGATTAAAATATTTTAATCGAAGTGGTGAAAAACAGTAGATACCTACCTATTTGGGGCATGCTAATTTTTTAAATTACGTTATGGGAATTTCCGACTTTCTAATTGGCAAAATTGTGAACGATAAGAAAGTTTCAATTTTTTTTCTATTAAAACGCGAGCATAAATAATTCATAAAATGCAGTCACATTTTTTAAAATAAAAAATACCTATATGGGACGAGGTAAAGGTCAATTTTTCATTCATAATTGTGACGATGGTGGAGATACCAAGAAAATGATGTAGCATTGAGTTCTCTAAAAATTTGTAGTTTCCAAGATTAATATCAAAATTCAAGGTTATTAAATGTTAATAACATGGGAATTGTTGTATTCTACATTAACAACTTAATCGCTTAGCACTTTGAACGCTCTTAATCTAATTATTAATTTTTTGACCCACTTGGTTATACAATCTGAATGAGGATTAGCATATTATAGTGAACTAGGTCAAATTGTTCCAGTTTTTATTGGATATTTTCGATACCCAGAAACTTGAAATGAATTACAAAACCGGAAAAAAGGTCTTACAAAATTAACATCTTCTTCCTCTTCGGGTGGAGGACACGGATAAAAGGCCTGCGCCCGCTTCTGTTTGGAACGATGCTGAAACCGCTTATTAAACTCTTCCCATTCTTTATCGATCACTTCCTGATCTTCGTCCACGACTTCGGTCTCAACCACGTCACTTTCACCCATGCTTTTATTTTTTAAAATCAAAAAACCATTTTGTAATTAATTAATAACTTTCAGGCGCAACGTACGAAAGAAAAGATGAAACTGAAGTTTGCGAAACGAATAAGCCGACAAATTGTCGAAAAATTAAAATGGGCAACCAAATTGAGACGTGACTCAATTTTTCTCTTATGGAACGAATGCGATTGTTAGAAAGTAAAAGAAGAAGACGGAGGAAGTTTCAACGTCCTTAAAAGGAACTACTTGCAATTTTTCAATTGTTGATGGAATTAACTAATTGAAGAAGTTGTTGCATGTGTCAGTCACACTTTAATCATAATTTTCAGTAATGATTTAATCTGCGAGTTGATACAACTAAACAGTGCAGGAGTGCATCAGACTCCCATATTTGTAAAATATCAGGAAGTGGATAATCAAATTATGAGGGTAAAATTAATATTTAGTTAAGACACCAAATTTATATGACAAACCTGGATGGTGGTATATTTGGAATCGTACAACTGCGAAGGTGGAAGCTCGAGAGGACTTTTCTTCATTTTGGCTTTTCAGAAAAACTTTCACCAAAATTACCGTGATCAAAATCGAACTTAACTTTTAATTAGTACTAGAATATTCAAAGCTCATCCAAATCTTTTATTAATTTTCATTGTTTACCTTTAATATTTTTCTTGAGATTACAATATTGCAATTGCGTCTGCTTGCGTACCTAATTACCTTAATCTATATCAAATAATTAAGCCTAAATAGAATCGGCTTACTTGAAGAAGAAGGAATGGAAATGAGTTAGAAAGGGATGGAAAATTTTTCGATGCGAATTACGCTAGACAATAAAACTTCTGTGCTTTATTTGATCGCTTTGCGTAACACTTCTTTCTAAATTTACCGCCAAAAATATTACAGGACCAAATATTTACGTTTAAATCGGAAACTCACGTGAGTCGCGTGATTCATCAAAGTTTTATCATTTGCTTATTTTTTTAGGAAATAGAAGAAAGTCGGAGGGTCAACGGCTAAGAAATAGGAACTTTTCGGTTCCAAGTTTTCAAATATAAAAGTTGTAATTTTTTGCAGGAAAATCTAATGAAGAGTGTAAATTCTCCACCTCTGCATTAGATTAATCGACAAATTTAAAAAATGAGTTGATTGAAGTAAACTAACCAGAAGTGGCGGTAATAAAAATTTATTTTTATTTGTTAATTTTTGTGGGGTTTGAAATGAAGTACATATTAAAATTATATTACTTGATCTAGATTTGAACTTTGACTCAAAATAAACAGGTAATTGGGACCGCTACACCTCCTCCCTAGCGATTATATCAGTTGTATGACAAAATATTAAGGTTGGAGAGAAGATAAAAATCTTGTCGGTTGCGGAGAGGAAGGATTATACTCTAACCAACTGCGCTACTAAGGTGATTCGTGTACCCCCCCCCCACCAACGATGATATCGGTTACAAAAACATCAACAGTATTCATTCATCTACTGGTCCTGGGCACGACCTAAAACTGCATCCCATTGTTCTTTGCGAAAAGAATGAGCTTTGTTGTCAGTAGCGCAGCTTCAAATTTCTGGGGGCCTCACCAATTTATTTTTGTGGTTACCTTTATATTCCATAATATATTATGTACTTTGACCGACCCCAAATTCTATAAATATTGCAATTAAAAGGTTGCATTTTAGAGCAGTGCATATATTTTATCGAAAAGACGCAAATCGAATCATACATTTTATAAGAACCATTAGTAACTTGTGAAAAATGCTAATAAAATTTTATATAAGAGCATAACCAGCCTGAAGTTCTAGTGGGGCTTATATACAGTCTTTTGTTGTGCGTGGGGGGGGGGGGCGGTTACTAAAAATGTAAATAGGCGTGAAACCGGAGGGGATAGATTAATCCGTTCCCTCTAGGTCAGAGTTTTCTCTGATCTTTGAAGAAAATAAGGTACTGTGCAGTTATTTGGCCTACTGCCACAGTTATGGACCTATACTTCCCCAGCTTCCCTTAGTAATATTAAATTGCACTGAACTTAAAGACAAGATGAACTAACAAATGCTTCGTTTTATCATTTTTGTTGAATTAAAATAAATTATCAATTGTACATGCAATGATTGCCAAGCTAATTTTATTTTGTATGAAAAAGACAGCTTTATAATGTTACTACGCCCCCTTTGAAAAAATTGTAATTTTGGCACCTCACCCTTTTAACCTAATATAATGTATTTAATAAGTTTCAAATATTTTAAACGAAATTTTTAGTTCTCCCCCTCCCAAATGACCCCTTTGCTATTAGAGTTTTTTTTTACTATTTTTATGGTATTCGCAGATTTAACATTAATAAATTTACAGTTTCAAAATTTTTAGACAAAATGTTCCGATTTAACCCCCTAAAACACTACCCCCTTTTTGCTTAAAATTTTATTTTTATTTTAGTAGTATTCACTAGTTTAACAGCAATATATTTACAAAGTTTCAAAATTTTGAATAAATTTTGTATTTCTTCCCCCCCTCCTCCACTTAAAGTCACCCTTTAGGCTTTTTGAATTTATTCACCTTTTTTGCAGTGTTCACAAATTTAACAGCCATATAAACTTTTTAAAACTTAAGTTTTTAAACTAAATTGTTACAGTTTGACCCCCCTCAAAAATCATCCCTTTCAATTTAGAATTTGTTCACTATTTTTGCAGTGTTTACAAGTATAGCAATAATATATTCACCATATTTCAAATACATTAAACAAAATTTTTGTTAATGACCCCCCTCCCGCCTTAAATCACTACTTAAAATTAGAATTTTTTTATTACTTTTGCAGAATTTACAGCTGTAATATTAATAAATTTACATTTGTTTTAAACATTTTTGACAAAAAGTTACAATTTAACCCCCTCAAAAATTACCCCATTTCCGCTTAAAATTTTTTCAATATTTTTGTAGTATTTGGAAGAATAACAGTAAAATATTCACGAAGTTTTATAAATTTTAAAGCAAAATTTTTTTTGCTGACCCTCCTCAAAAATCATCCCCTTGCGATTAAAATTTTTTATTATTTTTACAGTGTACATAAATATAACAATAATATATTCAACAAGGTTTTAAATTTTTTGTTGTTTTACCCCCTTCAAAAATTACCACTTAGCGCAGTAGGTTCTAAAGTTTATGTTATTTTGTATTGCTACCCCCCTTCTCCACTTAAAGTCACCCTCTAAGCTTTTTGAATTTATTTACTATTTTTGCAGTGTTCAGAAATTTAACGGTCATATAAAGTTTTAAAAATTTTAAACTAAACTGTTACTGTTTGACCCCCCTCAAAAATCGTCCCCTTTTAGTTTAGAATTTGTTCATTATTTTTGAAGTGTTTACAAATGTATCAATAACATATTCACCATGTTCCAAATATATTAAACAAAATTTTAGTTAATAACCACTCCCCTTCCCCTTTAAATCACTAATTAAAAATATGAATTTTTTTATTATTTTTGCAGAATTTACAGCTCTAATATTAATAAATTTACATAGTTTCAAAATTTTTCGTCAAAAAGTTACAATCTAACCCCCTCAAAAATTACCCTATTTTCACTTAGAATTTTTTTAATTATTTTTTCAGTATTTGGAAGAATAACAATAAAATATTCACGAAGTTTTATAAATTTTAAATCAAAATTTTTGTTGCTGACCCCCCTCAAAAATCATTCTCTTGCGATTAGAATTTTTTCATTTTTTTTGCAGTGTACATAAGGTTTTAAGGTTTTAAGGTTTATGTTATTTTATATCGCTTCCCCCCTTCCCCACTTAAAGTCACCTTCCAAGCTTTTTGAATTTATTTACTATTTTTGCAATATTCACAAATTTAACAGTTATATAAATTTTAAAAATTTTAAACTAAATTGTTACAGTTTGACCCCCCTCAAAAATCTCCCCCTTTTAGTTTAGAATTTGTTCACTATTTTTAAAGTGTTTACAAATGTATCAATAACATATGCACCATGTTTCAAATATGTTAAACAAAATTTTTGTTGATGAACCCCCCCTTTCCCCACCCTAAATCACTACTAAAAATTAATATTTTTTTACTATTTTTGCAGAATTTACAGATTTAACATTAATAAATTTACATAGTTTCAAAAATTTTCGGTAAAAAGTTACAATCTAACCCCCTCAAAAATTACCCTATTTTTACTTAGAATTTTTTTACTATTTTTTCAGTATTTGGAAGAATACCAGTAAAATATCCACAAAGGTTTATAAATTTTAAAGTAAAATTTTTGTTGCTGACCCCCCTCAAAAATCATCCCCTTGTGATTAGAATTTTTTCATTATTTTTGTAGTGTACATAAATATAACAGTATTGTATTTATCAAATATCAAAATTTTTTTGCGGTTTTACTTTACTCAAAAATCACGACTTAGCTTTATGTTACTATCCCCCCCCCTCAGGATAAAATTTAATCTTGGCATTTCTCCCCCCCTTTTTTACTTCAAATGCCAACGCATTTTTAAACTGTGAAAACCGCATTAATATAATTAATAAATTTAAAACAATTTTTGTCAACAATAAAATTTTGTGTTTTTTTTCCACCAGCCCCCTTCCCCTTCGGAAAGGCACACTTCTCAGTTTTAAAATCGTTGATATTAAGACTCGATTTCAACGTTGATCAGAGCTATAGCGCTGCATCTGATAGGCTCGTTCTTGACATTGTTACTAAAGTGGCAACTGAATATTCCGGAATATAATGCCGTGGTTCGTATTCCACGTTCAACGGTAGATCTTTTATGGATATCAGACAGGTACAGCCTGACTTACATTGGCTTCATCGTAGAAGTAATTCGAATATTTGGTTTTAAATTTAAATCATTGCCTTGGTGATTCACAAATGATATAGTGAACAGACTAACTGTGATTTAATCATTTTCATGAGCAGGCGTGGATAAAGGTTTTTGTTGGGGGGGGGGGGTTAAATGTGTAATTTAACCTATCTTCCAGAAAATTCGTTCTAAACAAAAAATTTGATAAAAATGAAGTGCTTTGGTCTTGAGTCGGGGGGGGGGGTAAATTGCACCCATTGCTCCTTCACAAGAACGTAGGTCGTGTGTACGTGAATTATATGTTGTTGTGGCAGCAGCTCACCAAGGAAAAATACCTAGAAGATATTTTTCAAAATAAACAAGAGAATTTTGGAATAAAAACCAATCTTCTGCCTTTCTTTACTTGAAAACCGAAAAATCAATTTAACTTTGATAATTTTTCCATAATTCAGCTTTCCGTGAGCTTTGCAAAGAGTACCCGCAAGGGTGACAATTCAAAATATTAAAGTAGGGGAGGCCGGGGGCGAAAGGGACCGACGAAACACGTAACTCATTTTAAGATCACCTTTGCTTCATTTACATGTAGTTTAACTTTTTTTTGAACATCCTGTAGTTTAACACTATTATTTTGTTGTTTTATTTTAGTAAACCATAAATAATGTCAAAATATGCGGCAACAGATTGCAGTCAATTATTGTCTAGCATCATGAAATTCCTATTTGGAAGGTTTCCAATCTATGTTACAAGCTAAATAAATTTTAACGAGCTAAGTTTGTTAACTAAAAAAAATAATAATAATAACCGAAATTTTAATGGTACTAAAATTAGCAATTTACGTAAATTATTATCGCGCTGTGCTAATAACACGTTTGTGTTAATTATTGGCACTGATTTCTTCAAGTCCATGAACTTTATTTGTTAAAAATTAAGTTTAAGAGTTACTAGAACTTCCAAATACGTCACATATTTGTACGGCCTCTTACATCATTGACATAAAAGTGTGAAAAAGTAATAATACCGATAATGATTTAACAAACACGATTTTTGTTGTCACAAAAATTAAATCTACCTTCTTAAATTAATTTTATGTAATTATATGAATTACAAATTTAACGCTGGTGGTCGTGGTGTAACCTTTACACGGAAATACAGTTCGACCAAGCTCGCAAAATCGAAGTGGGCGTGGTTACTCGTCATTTCACACAACAAATCGTTGCTGATTGGCAGTGAAAGCTAAAAATCGTTTGCGAAACTTTTCAAAGAAGACCTTGTAAAATTTAGGCCGGTTCGTTTCACATTTGCATAAAAAATTTTAATTACCCCGAAAACAAGCACTTAATTTTTTTATGATTTGTTTTACTAATTCGTTGGGCAATTAAAATGGAAATAAGCTTTGTCCATTTTTCAACTGAATTTCCAAAAATGTTTCAGTTTTTTTGACCAAGTTACCTTTCTTGGAATAAATTTGTCGTACAGAGTCGTAAACAATTCACACCGTTAGGTTACTTAATTAGGAAGTGCAGTTAAAATTTTAAATCATGGAAATAATTTTACTCGGTCTTAACGGCTCCAGATAAGTGGATTGAGTTAATTACAGTTCTGCACTTTTGAACTTTTATTATTATAAAATAGAACCGATTAGTTCTAGTCGTTTCGAGTTAAATGAATGCGCAGTGATAACATCAGCAAAAACATTTATTTTGGTCCTTCGAGCCGGAATCAAAGTAATGTGAACATAATAATTATGGGGTTTTCGACTCGAAAAGTTGGCTACGTTACAAAAGCATTTTTATTGTTCCAATTTTTTTGTCTTTTTATACTTTTTTCATGCGTTATACAGGATGTTTGATCTATTACTTACCAAGGTATTTTGATATCCCAATCCATAGCTGTCGTCGGCACGAAGACTTAAATTTTCCGTCATTTCGGTGGTGAATTAATTTACTGATTTGGTAGATATGATAATTTAATCGTGCTCATCTCGGTGGAAGGCAAAATCTGAAATTAAATTAAATCGGTCAAATAATATTGCAAAGTTTATTTTTGGTTTTATTTTTAAAATAACTTTAACCTTTGTGCATTGTCTAGGTCTAAAAGGTATGGAATTGGTCCAAAATATTGTAGGTGCAATGTAAATAAATATTGTCATTCGTGTGGAAATTATTTTGCGATATCGGATCAAACAAAAACGAACGGTTTTGTCGTGGGTCGTGTGGTCTAATAATAAAATAAAATATTTTTTTCATTGCACAATTTTCACGTGCCTTGTTGTAGATACGTACGCTCAGAACGAATTTATTTTTTATTTTGTTTGAACGGGTTCTTCCGAATAATTTATAGCGTTTTTCTTGACGCAGGTCCAATTTTGAAAATGAGGCGATAGAGTGGAAAAGTGACAATTTATTTCGATATATACGAGGCCCAAATTAAATGGTAATAAAACACCAAAAGGTTTAAAATAGAACTTTTGAGAAGGTAAGACTCATCAAGGCTGTTTGGGGGAAAACTTTAATTCTAAAGAGTAGCCGGAGGATCAAAAAGTCCCAAAAAGTTTTTCCAAAATGTTGAGGTAAGGTCGATTGCAAGTTTGTTATGCACTCCCGGTATATACTAGTTTGTATTTCTGAGTTTTTGACAGATTACTTTCGATTTCCTGGTAAAATGGTTTTTGGTAGAAAAAATATGCAAAATTTTGTTTTTAAACAAACCGCGGCAACTTTATAATTCTTAACTTTTCTTAAAAAATTACAAAATTGTAATAGTAAATACAAAAAAGCTTTTTGTGTGTATCTAAATTTTTGTAACAATATTTTTGAAGTATTTTTTTGATTATTAACCCTTTCAACGCTCGATGTAAAATATATAAAATTAATAGTGTTCTATAAAATTCCTTTTATTTAAAAAAAATGTTGCCAGGTGTTATTTTAATAAATGACGAATGGATAGAGACAAACAGTGTCTGAGAGGCGTGGCGACAAAGGTCTTATTTCCGCGTGAAAGCTAATGATTTTTATAAGCCGTTGACTAAAGTTGAATTAAGGGTTCAAAGGGTTAAGCTAAACAGATAAGTGTCACTTCTTCGCTATTGTTACGAATTATTATGATATTTTAAATAACATCGTCAAAAGAACGATAAAACGAACAAAAAGAATCTCTCGACTGTTTCTCATAAAAAAATTACTTTAGATGTTATTTGAATTCTAAAATCAAAGACGCTCATTAATGGATTAACGAGATTTACGTATAGATAGCTTGTGACAACTCAGATGATAAATCATGTAGTGTGTACGGGGTTTTATACGATGCTATGTATAAAATGTAAAGAAATGGTTGAAACCGAGGGTCGGGAGGGGGGGGGAGTATGGAATACCCTGTAGTATCTTCATTTCATCTCTCTGTCGGCTTAGAGACGACAGCACTTTAAATTTTAAAAATTTTTTGTGCGGGAAAAAGAAAACTCAAAAATAGGTGAAACCGGAGGGTCTGGGGGGTATGGAATACCTTCCAGTACCTTTTCTTGAGCAACAAGAACAAAGAGACTTTTCTAAAGAAATAACGACGGTATTTTAAATTTTGAGTAGTTTTCGTGATGCTGGGGGGTATTCCATACCCCCCAGACCCCCCGGATTCCCTACATACTGACTACCACATTTTTAAAATGTTTATCCATTTTCTCGACATTTAAATGACGACAGTTTAAATTTTGAGAAGTTTTCGTGCGGAAAGAAGAAAACCTAAGAAATGGTTGACACCGGGGGATCCGGGGAGGGGGGTATACAATACGGTCCAGTACCTTCTCTTGGGCAACTAGTAACAAAGAGGCTTTTCAAAAGTGGCAATGACGGCAGTTTAAATTTTGAGAAGTCTTCGTGCGGGAAGAAGAAAACCCAACAAATGAGTGAATCCGGGGGGTCTGGGGGGTATGGAATACCCTCCAGTACCTTTTCTTGAGCAACAAGTAATAAAGAAACTTTTCAAAAGAAATAACGACGGCAATTTAAATTTTGACAAGTTTTCGCGCGAGAAGATAAAACCCAAGACATGGGTAGAACCGGGAGGTTTGGGGGGTATGGAATACTCTCCAATACTTTTTCTTGGGCAACAAGTAACAAAAAAACTTTTCAAAGGAAATAACGACGGCAGTTTAAATTTAGAAAAGTTTTTGTGCGAGAAGAAGAAAACCCAAAAAATGGGTAAAACTGGGGGGTATGGAATACCTCCAGTACCTTTTCTTGAGCAAACAAGTAACAAAAAAATGTTTCAAAAGAAATAACGACGGCAGCTTAAATTTTGACAAGTTTTCGTGCGAGAAGATAAAACCCAAGACATGGGTAAACCCGGGAGGTTTGGGGGTATGGAATACTTTCTAATACTTTTTCTTGGGCAACAAATAACAAAAAAACTTTTCAAAGGAAATAACGACGGCAGTTTAAATTTAGAAAAGTTTTTGTGCGAGAAGAAGAAAACCCAAAAAATGGGTAAAACTGGGGGGTATGGAATACCTCCAGTACCTTTTCTTGAGCAACAAGTAACAAAAAAATGTTTCAAAAGAAATAACGACGGCAGCTTAAATTTTGACAAGTTTTCGTGCGAGAAGATAAAACCCAAGACATGGGTAAAACCGGGAGGTTTGGGGGGTATGGAATACTCTCCAATACTTTTTCTTGGGCAACAAGTAACAAAAAAACTTTTCAAAAGAAATAACGACGGCAGTTTAAATTTAGAAAAGTTTTTGTGCGAGAAGAAGAAAACCCAAAAAATGGGCAAAACCGGGGGGTCTGGGGGGTATGGAATACCCTCCAGTACCTTTTCTTGAGCAACAAGTAATAAAGAAACTTTTCAAAAGAAATAACGACGGCAGTTTAAATCTTGACAAGTTTTCGTGCAAAAAGATAAAACCCAAGACATGGATAAAACCGGGGGTTTTGGGGGGTATGGAATACTTTCCGATACTTTTTCTTAGGCAACAAGTAACAAAAAAACTTTTCAAAGGAAATAACGACGGCAGTTTAAATTTAGAAAAGACTTTGTGCGAAAAGAAGAAAACCCAAAAAATGGGTAAAACCGGGGGGTCTGGGGGGTATGGAATGGGGGTTATGCAAGTAACAAAGAAATGTTTCAAAAGAAATAACGACGGCAGTTTAAATTTTGACAAGTTTTCGTGCGAGAAGATAAAACCGAAGACATGGGTAAAACCGGGAGGTTTGGGAGGTATGGAATACTCTCCAATACTTTTTCTTGGGCAACAAGTAACAAAAAAACTTTTCAAAGGAAATAACGACGGCAGTTTAAATTTAGAAAAGTTTTTGTGCGAGAAGAAGAAAACCCAAAAAATGGGCAAAACCGGGGGGTCTGGGGGGTATGGAATGGGGGTTATGCAAGTAACAAAGAAATGTTTCAAAAGAATTAACGACGGCAGTTTAAATTTTGACAAGTTTTCGTGCGAGAAGATAAAACCGAAGACATGGGTAAAACCGGGAGGTTTGGGGAGTATGGAATACTCTCCAATACTTTTTCTTGGGCAACAAGTAACAAAAAAACTTTTCAAAGGAAATAACGACGGCAGTTTAAATTTAGAAAAGTTTTTGTGCGAGAAGAAGAAAACCCAAAAAATGGGCAAAACCGGGGGGTCTGGGGGGTATGGAATACCCTCCAGTACCTTTTCTTGAGCAACAAGTAATAAAGAAACTTTTCAAAAGAAATAACGACGGCAGTTTAAATCTTGACAAGTTTTCGTGCAAAAAGATAAAACCCAAGACATGGATAAAACCGGGGGTTTTGGGGGGTATGGAATACTTTCCGATACTTTTTCTTAGGCAACAAGTAACAAAAAAACTTTTCAAAGGAAATAACGACGGCAGTTTAAATTTAGAAAAGTCTTTGTGCGAAAAGAAGAAAACCCAAAAAATGGGTAAAACCGGGGGGTCTGGGGGGTATGGAATGGGGGTTATGCAAGTAACAAAGAAATGTTTCAAAAGAAATAACGACGGCAGTTTAAATTTTGACAAGTTTTCGTGCGAGAAGATAAAACCGAAGACATGGGTAAAACCGGGAGGTTTGGGGGGTATGGAATACTCTCCAATACTTTTTCTTGGGCAACAAGTAACAAAAAAACTTTTCAAAGGAAATAACGACGGCAGTTTAAATTTAAAAAAGTTTTTGTGCGAGAAGAAGAACACCCAAAAAATGGGCAAAACCGGGGGGTCTGGGGGTATGGAATACCCTCCAGTACCTCTTCTTGAGCAACAAGTAATAAAGAAACTTTTCAAAAGAAATAACGACGGAAGTTTAAATCTTGACAAGTTTTCGTGCGAAAAGATAAAACCCAAGACATGGATAAAACCGGGTGTTTGGGGGGAATGGAAATTATTTCCGATACTTTTTCTTAGGCAACAAGTAACAAAAATACTTTTCAAAGGAAATAACGACGGCAGTTTAAATTTAGAAAAGTTTTTGTGCGAAAAGAAGAAAACCCAAAAAATGGGTAAAACCGGGGGGTCTGGTGGGTATGGAATGGAGGTTATGCAAGTAACAAAGAAATGTTTCAAAAGAAATAACGACGGCAGTTTAAATTTTGACAAGTTTTCGTGCGAGAAGATAAAACCGAAGACATGGGTAAAACCGGGAGGTTTGGGGGGTATGGAATACTCTCCAATACTTTTTCTTGGGCAACAAGTAACAAAAAAACTTTTCAAAGGAAATAACGACGGCAGTTTAAATTTAAAAAAGTTTTTGTGCGAGAAGAAGAACACCCAAAAAATGGGCAAAACCGGGGGGTCTGGGGGTATGGAATACCCTCCAGTACCTTTTCTTGAGCAACAAGTAATAAAGAAACTTTTCAAAAGAAATAACGACGGAAGTTTAAATCTTGACAAGTTTTCGTGCGAAAAGATAAAACCCAAGACATGGATAAAACCGGGGGTTTTGGGGGGTATGGAATACTTTCCGATACTTTTTCTTAGGCAACAAGTAACAAAAAAACTTTTCAAAGGAAATAACGACGGCAGTTTAAATTTAGAAAAGTTTTTGTGCGAAAAGAAGAAAACCCAAAAAATGGGTAAAACCGGGGGGTCTGGGGGGTATGGAATGGGGGTTATGCAAGTAACAAAGAAATGTTTCAAAAGAAATAACGACGGCAGTTTAAATTTTGACAAGTTTTCGTGCGAGAAGATAAAACCGAAGACATGGGTAAAACCGGGAGGTTTGGGAGGTATGGAATACTCTCCAATACTTTTTCTTGGGCAACAAGTAACAAAAAAACTTTTCAAAGGAAATAACGACGGCAGTTTAAATTTAGAAAAGTTTTTGTGCGAGAAGAAGAAAACCCAAAAAATGGGCAAAACCGGGGGGTCTGGGGGGTATGGAATGGGGGTTATGCAAGTAACAAAGAAATGTTTCAAAAGAATTAACGACGGCAGTTTAAATTTTGACAAGTTTTCGTGCGAGAAGATAAAACCGAAGACATGGGTAAAACCGGGAGGTTTGGGGAGTATGGAATACTCTCCAATACTTTTTCTTGGGCAACAAGTAACAAAAAAACTTTTCAAAGGAAATAACGACGGCAGTTTAAATTTAGAAAAGTTTTTGTGCGAGAAGAAGAAAACCCAAAAAATGGGCAAAACCGGGGGGTCTGGGGGGTATGGAATACCCTCCAGTACCTTTTCTTGAGCAACAAGTAATAAAGAAACTTTTCAAAAGAAATAACGACGGCAGTTTAAATCTTGACAAGTTTTCGTGCAAAAAGATAAAACCCAAGACATGGATAAAACCGGGGGTTTTGGGGGGTATGGAATACTTTCCGATACTTTTTCTTAGGCAACAAGTAACAAAAAAACTTTTCAAAGGAAATAACGACGGCAGTTTAAATTTAGAAAAGTCTTTGTGCGAAAAGAAGAAAACCCAAAAAATGGGTAAAACCGGGGGGTCTGGGGGGTATGGAATGGGGGTTATGCAAGTAACAAAGAAATGTTTCAAAAGAAATAACGACGGCAGTTTAAATTTTGACAAGTTTTCGTGCGAGAAGATAAAACCGAAGACATGGGTAAAACCGGGAGGTTTGGGGGGTATGGAATACTCTCCAATACTTTTTCTTGGGCAACAAGTAACAAAAAAACTTTTCAAAGGAAATAACGACGGCAGTTTAAATTTAAAAAAGTTTTTGTGCGAGAAGAAGAACACCCAAAAAATGGGCAAAACCGGGGGGTCTGGGGGTATGGAATACCCTCCAGTACCTCTTCTTGAGCAACAAGTAATAAAGAAACTTTTCAAAAGAAATAACGACGGAAGTTTAAATCTTGACAAGTTTTCGTGCGAAAAGATAAAACCCAAGACATGGATAAAACCGGGTGTTTGGGGGGAATGGAAATTATTTCCGATACTTTTTCTTAGGCAACAAGTAACAAAAATACTTTTCAAAGGAAATAACGACGGCAGTTTAAATTTAGAAAAGTTTTTGTGCGAAAAGAAGAAAACCCAAAAAATGGGTAAAACCGGGGGGTCTGGTGGGTATGGAATGGAGGTTATGCAAGTAACAAAGAAATGTTTCAAAAGAAATAACGACGGCAGTTTAAATTTTGACAAGTTTTCGTGCGAGAAGATAAAACCGAAGACATGGGTAAAACCGGGAGGTTTGGGGGGTATGGAATACTCTCCAATACTTTTTCTTGGGCAACAAGTAACAAAAAAACTTTTCAAAGGAAATAACGACGGCAGTTTAAATTTAAAAAAGTTTTTGTGCGAGAAGAAGAACACCCAAAAAATGGGCAAAACCGGGGGGTCTGGGGGTATGGAATACCCTCCAGTACCTTTTCTTGAGCAACAAGTAATAAAGAAACTTTTCAAAAGAAATAACGACGGAAGTTTAAATCTTGACAAGTTTTCGTGCGAAAAGATAAAACCCAAGACATGGATAAAACCGGGGGTTTTGGGGGGTATGGAATACTTTCCGATACTTTTTCTTAGGCAACAAGTAACAAAAAAACTTTTCAAAGGAAATAACGACGGCAGTTTAAATTTAGAAAAGTTTTTGTGCGAAAAGAAGAAAACCCAAAAAATGGGTAAAACCGGGGGGTCTGGGGGGTATGGAATGGGGGTTATGCAAGTAACAAAGAAATGTTTCAAAAGAAATAACGACGGCAGTTTAAATTTTGACAAGTTTTCGTGCGAGAAGATAAAACCGAAGACATGGGTAAAACCGGGAGGTTTGGGGGGTATGGAATACTCTCCAATACTTTTTCTTGGGCAACAAGTAACAAAAAAACTTTTCAAAGGAAATAACGACGGCAGATTAAATTTAGAAAAGTTTTTGTGCGAGAAGAAGAAAATCCAAAAAATGGGTAAAACCGGGGGGTCTGGGGAGTATGGAATACCCTCCAGTACATTTTCTTGGACAACAAGTAACAAAGTAACTTTTCAAGAGAGATAACGACGGCAGTTTAAATTTTAAGAAGTTTTCGTACTGCTGGGGGGTATTCCATACCCCCCAGACCCCCCGGATACCCTACGTATTATTTTTGTCATTGTTTAAGGATAGACTCAGTTTACTTCTTCTCACCTTGGTTTTGCCAGCGCAGGTTGCAACTATTTCTAAATTGGTAATAAATTAACAAAGTCATCCCGATTGAGTCACGGACAAAGCGTTACAGATTAGATAATGACGTTTCAAATTAAAATTTAGGAGGGACGGTTATGCCTAGTAAAGTATAAGTAAGAAGACCGGGGCAGGCTGCCACACATCTCAGTTTTCAGTCGTTGTTGCCACTTAAGGAGCGTTCTTTAATTACTTAATGCTCTTAAAACGAAGGGGGGGGGGTGTATTAGTAAACCCAGGCAAACCTTACAAATCTTTACGTAAGGTGTCCATTTTTTTCTAATTTGGGTTATTGAAATTATTTTAACAAGATTTCCGATGCAGGGACGTGCTCATGGGAGGGATGGGGGGAGCTTCCCCCCCCCCTAATGTTGCAGAAAGTTGGCAAAAAGTTGACAAAAACACCCAAAAGTTGGTCAATTTGCCATTTTTTTATGTCTAAATTTACTAAATGCTGCAAAACTTACAAAAAGTTGGCAATTTTGAATTAATTCAATTGGCAAATTTGAAATTTCTCCCCCCCGAAAAAAGTTGGCTGGGCACGTCCCTGTTCCGATGTACACTCAAAATAAATTGATTTTTATTACAGAAATGTATTTATTGAGGATGGTTTAATCTATCAAAAAAGAAAAAAGGCATAATTAAATTACAGAGTTTGTTTTTAAGGTTATTTTTGCCATTTTGACGGTTTTCCTACAACATTCTTTTTTTTCAAATAGTAAAAGACATACGAAACGGAATAAAAAAGAGAATGACGTGTTTACCTCTTATAATATAATATTTAGTATTTTTATTGCACAGATTTTGTTTTAAATTTTCTTACTGTCTAATGCAGTGCTTCCCATCATGGGGCACACGCTCCCCAGGGGGGGCAATTTGATTGTTAAAGGGGGTAATAATTTAAAAAAAGACTTGTCCAGGATTTTAACGTATGGCGATTCGATTCTTAGTCGTTGAATTTTTAAATATTAACAATTTACTTTTAGGTGGGGCATGGTACAAAAAAGATTCGGAAACACCGAATACATAGCTTAAGTTATAGGTTATTTTATGTTATTTATTTGCGAATAGAAAATATTTTATTTTTAATTGCGTTTTTTTTTTTAATTTAGCATCGTTTTCAAGGATCTAAATTAATTTTTCTCAATACTCTAAAACGTCGCGTCGTATCCATTTAAATTGTTTACTTTTAGAAACTTATTTTGAACCCACCCCAACCTTAACAAAATTTTCAGGGGCATTCATAAAGGTTCACTTAAACCATGTACCCGCAAGTGGCTTATTTTTCTGCGAGGGTCTTTATGTATTTTAAAATCAATTTAAAAAACAAACAGAATGTGCAAATATACAAATTATGCACTAATTTTGTTGTTCTACTAACCGACTTAAAAAGACCCCACAAGTTGAATTGACAAGAAACCCACCCTAAATAACCTTCTAGATGCAGAAAAACTTGAATGTGCTTATGCCTTAGTTAGTGTTTAAGAAATTAAGATGATTGATTGCTTGATAGAAAATATGTAGAGGCCAAAACCTTGGAGGTCAAGGTTCACGTTTAGATCGAAGAATTTGCAGGATAAAATCTTTCTAAATCGGAAATTCCGTCTTCAAATGGTTACTAGAGTAAGAATCCGGCCGTGGTTTGGATTCCACGTTACACTGTAGCACCATGTCCAGAACACAGTGGACAACCCCAACGTGTATTGCATCCACAATAAGGGAAGAAGAAAAAGGAGGAATCGCCGTATTAAAACTTATATAACATAAGAAAACAGAAAACAGTAACTCATAACCATTTTAAGTTCAAATTTATGGTACTTCTAACTTTAATTAACTTTTTTACAATTGAAAAACGCTAACAAGGTTAATATTTACCGTACATTCTTTCATAAATATGAATTACTTGTCATTGCATTATGTAAGAATAGCATAACTCGTTTTTAGCATAATTTTCTGTCGCTCAAAATTACCCTAGAAAATCTGCATAAGAATCTAATGAAGGTTACCAAAATATTGTAATTATATGGTTTTAGTTTATAAAAACGGTTGCTTTAAATTTGGAACGAGAATGCGGTTTTGAAATTAGAAGTAATCAAATTCTTATTGCGGTTTTTTATCAGATCCAAGTTGCAAATCACTGTGATTAAAAATCACACCACTAACGCTTTTACTAACTCAACTTTGCAAAAAGTGTCTTCTACACATCCCCCCTTCTAATTCTTAATTCAATATTAACACTTAAACTGCCGGTCGTTAACATAATATTATGCCAGACACGTTGTTTCACCTAACCGGCCGTTTAAGGGTTAAACAAAATTAGATGTTATTTTTAAGCATTCTAAAAAAACATAGGAAAGATTTAATATGAAAATAAAAGTGCACTAGAATAATATTAATAAAAATTTAGATAAAGTGTTTGTTATTATTAAAAACGATAAACTTTAACCTTCAGCAGCTCGTGGAGGACAAAAAAGAGTCGCGAGAGCCTTTTTTTTGCGAAATTTTATATTTTTGCATTTTTATTACCGATTACCGATATTTATTTTGCAAGATTTACTTACTAGACAAAACTGCGAGATTAATAACATATTCACAAAGCACCACTGTCTTTTGCTGATGGTTCCATGAAAATAACGGAATTTGTTCTCATTTTTTCATTCCTTTTGCGAATTACAATCGAAAATAGTCAAGACAGATTGATTGGTGCAGGAGGGAATTGGACGTAGGAGGGAGTTGTTATTTGGTTGTTGAGAATTTTCCAGAAATGATATGAGGAATTAAGAGGAATCCTCGCAAGTTAGAAAACAAAATTTCGTAATTTGCTGATATTTTGCTTATCAATGAAAATAATTGCACAAAAGTATATATTTTTTAAAAGAGGACACTTGGACGTAGTTGTTCAACATTGTTTTATCAAAAAATAAGGAAAATATCAGCGAATTACGAAAGTATGGCTTTTAATTTGCGAGGATTCCTCTTAAGGCCTAAACAGAATGAACGCGAAACCAACGCGACGTAACGTCCGTCAAAAGTTAAATGTATGTAGTTGCAATACGATCGAACAGAATGAACGCTCGCAACGCGATCCCAACGTCGAACGTTGGCAAACTTAACGCGAAACGACCACTACCAACTACAATTTGGTGATTTAATTTTTAAATCAATATAAGTTGGTAACATTATTTGTCATTTTTATAAGATACATTAAATATAACATGTAAAAATTTAAAAATAGTTCGAAATCATCCATTGTCTTTAATTTTAATAAGAATAAGCTAAGAGAATAAGTTAACACGTCAACAAATAACAACACTTATTTTAAGATTATGCAGGTTAGGCTGTGAGGTTAGGTTTTCGACGTCGCGTCGGTTTCGCGCTATTCTGTGCAGTATCGTTTCGAAAGCGTAACGTCAGCGTTTGACGGACGTTACGTCGCGTTGGTTTCGCGTTCATTCTGTTTAGGCCTTTAAGGCGGCTCTCTCGTAACTTAAAATGCAGTGCTCTTAATAAATATTTTTAAATGATTCACAAAGAATTAGTTAGGTAAAACATACAACTACTTCAGTAAAAGCTCAAAATTTTAATTTTTTAATTCTAAATTATTATTTTTGAATTATTGAAAAATATTTATTATTAAGAGCACAGTCTTGATTTGTTTGCACTTTAGTCTATGAGGCGCCTTAAATGGAACCAAGCCCTTTCAACTAATTTTTATTTAAATTTTTTTTGTATTATTATTATAAATTTAATGACTATCTTAAACCCGCACCTTTAAGGCTTACTCTATAAGATCTTTATTACCGTAATATTGCAAAATTCTAACATAAACATAGTAATTGCATACCTACATTTGATTACAGAATTCATTTACCGTCATAAAACTTAATGATGTCGGTAATTATTTTTGTTAAAACTGGTCTTAGCATATGTTAACTTAATTTGTAACTAATAGGTTTATATATCATCAGCGTGCCCATATTATCTTCTTATTAAAAAAATTCTTTCGCATTTTAATGAAGTGAGAATTATATTTAAAGCTAGAGAGAGGGGACCTACAGCTTAACGTGGATTCCAAACCACGATGTCTTGCAGAAATTGGACGAATTTTGATTAGCTTGAGTCCTTAGTAACAATTTATAATAAAATAAAATTTTGTTTAAAAATTACATAGTTAATAATAAAAATTTGTTACGTTCACATTGTTTATTGCAACCATAAAAGTTTTATTTAAATTTTTGCGTAACAAAGAAGAAATGAAAGTCAAAAGCGAGCAATTCTGATAAAGATCAAATTTGCTACGTTATATCATTAGTGGGGGGGGGGGGCAAAACGTCACAAAACAAAACGAAACGTCATCTTTATTATTATTTATTGTGCGGTATCCTTATCATAAAATCCAATTTGGAGGGTGGCAGCGGAAATCTCGTTAATCCATTCATGCGCGTCATCATTAATGTTAGATCAATAATTTCCCAAGTAAACTTTTTACAATCAAAACTCAAAATTTGGAATGAACGGCTCCCAGTGTAAAGAAGAATTATTAAATTTCTAAAATTTCTCTTTGGCCCATTTTATTTTTAATTTTTTTTTAAATTTAGGTAGTACAATAAATTTAATGGACTAGTCGAAAAAGATCAAAAAAACCATCGGTTTTAATTTTATTTCTGTAGAAAAACCGAGTTTACGACCTGATCCGGCCTCGTAAGATTTAAATGAAATTTTACTTTGAAATTATACACAAATTCGCTCGCAGCGGTTTTTACTTTTACGTTACCTTGTAGATCGATTTTTTCAAATTTATGGAGGAATAAAGCGTAGTTTTACCCAAACAATGCACGAAAAAACGTCAACAAGGTCAGGTTTTTATCAAAATATCTTTTTTTTAATGTGACTCCGCCTCTGATGTTTGTTATTGTTCTTATTGAAAAGATTTTGTACTTTGTACCGCAGTATCAAATCTAACGTCTGAAGTACTGGAACCCGGACAGACAGACCAGCGGATATTATAATGAAAATCTTTTATTTTTAATCAACGTACAGAAATTCACTTTATTTATGAAAATTTCATAATACCAATGAAAAACTTCGTTGTATTTATGAAGATTGAAAAGAAGTAGCGATTTTCACCTATTGTTGTTTATGTAGATTTTTTTTAGTGTAAGGGTTGGTATATAGCCATCCTTTACATACCCACACAACCAGACCAAAATAAAACTATGCAATTGGCGGAAATTTGAATTTACCCTTCATTTATGGTCTTTGTTTAACAGCACAATTTTTATTATTTATTATAAAATTTGTTACAATTTTAGAAATAAAAAAGGGCCAGCTGCCTCGGGCGTCACAATTTTGAGGGCCCTAATTTTCAACTTCATCGAAATAAAAAAAAACATTTTATAGTTTTGAAAGGGCCTCAAAAATAATTAAAATATTTAATTATAGTGTGAATTATTTAAAATAAACCGCAAGTAATTTTAATGTGATAAATTAACGCTTGTAAATTAATGCTCATCGTTTATGTATGTACAAGCATTAATTTAATACATTAACTTGCAATTTATTTAAAACAATTCATAATATGATATTACTCTACGTATTGTAATAAAAACAATCGTTTCTTTGACGGATTGCCAGTCCTTGAGAACCCACGAGTTGAAAGAGACCAAACATCAAGAACTGTCACTGAATTTTGTGTGCGCTCTAATCCCAATCAAATTTTATATTCAGTACTTATACATTGAGATTTAGAGCTGATTAAATTTTGGTTTAAATCGGTCCACGGAAATTTGAAAGTGGGTGTGACGCGCATGAATGGATTAACGAGAATCAACTGATTTTTTTTTTATTGCTTAGTTTTTTCTAATTCAGGGACCATGGGTAACCCTAATTTCTTAAAGTTAATCATAATTAGTAAAATAAATTCATTAGACCTTCAATGCTTACTCGAAACGTGAAAAATAATCAAATTTAAAATTAATGACTATATTTATAATACAATTAATTATAATTTAATTATAATATGCATATCGTGTTATTTAGAAATTAGTTGAATAGTTTCAACAACTCGTTAGAACGAAATAATTATGTGATACACTACAACATTCCGATTCAAAAAAAGTGTGGTAGAAGAGCTGCATTCAACGCGATCTCTTGATGTATGCAGATATACCCATAATCAATTAAATTAACGGAAAGGAAACTTGGGGAAATGCAGACCATTCGAAAGGATTAAGCCGCAGGAGTAACAGTGCTATAATGTATTTTTTCCAAATTTCTAATAAAAATTTATAACGTTTTAAAATATTTTTGAAGAATTTTTAGTACCAAATCCGTTACAAGTCGACTGCGGACGAGCATGAATGGATCAACGAGATTCTCGCTATCGACCGCTCACTCACTAATTACAAATTTATTCTGAAAAGAAAACTAATAACAAATAACCTAAGCTCTTACGTAATTTTTGTTAAAATAAATTATTTGTGATCAGTGAGCGAGCGGTTGCTAACGGGAATCTTGTTAATCCATCCATGCGCGTCCGTAGTGAATATAATAACAGCTAATAAGCTAAGATCCACCCTGAAACTTAAACTTTTATTAAAATTCTTAAGTGAAATTTTTTAGAAAAATTATTGTTGATGATACCTAATATAAATTTCCTGTATTTTTAGAGGCTGATTCACGGACCTCTTAAAACGTAAACAAATTAAACTATTATATGTAGGAGGCCGTCATTCTGTGCGTAACTGTTATTGACTGAATATCACCAATGGAAACTTAGAAATTTTGGAGGTATAATTTAATTTTTATGTTTTTGATTTGTAGTAACTTATGTTAGATAAAATACTTAAAAATCACATTTTTATTCACAATGTGATTACCCGTTCCTGGGGGGGTATTCCATACCCCCCAGCTCCCCGGTCTCTAAATATTTTAATTGATTGGATTCGTGAAAGCAATGAATGATTCTTTCTATTATCTTATTAAAACTTTCATTAATGTACTTTTTTAAATACCATTTCGATAGTTGATTATGTCTCTGTGGAGGGGGGGGGGAATTTAAAAATGAAATTAGACTTTATCAATCGATTTTAAAGTAATCGAATAAAGTAATGTTAGATAAATTTTATTCACAATGTGATTACCCGATTCTGGGGGGTATTCCATACCCCCCAGACCCCCCGGTCTCCAAATATTTTAATTGATTGGATTCGTTAAATCAATGAATGATTCTTTCTATTATCATGTTAAAACTTTCATTAATGTACTTTTTAAATACCATTTTGATAGTCGATTATGTCTCAGTGGGGGGGGGGAGCAAATTTAAAAATGAAATTTGACTGAATCAATCGATTTTAAAGTAATCGAATAAAGTAATGTTAGATAAATTTTATTCACAATGTGATTACCCGATTCTGGGGGGTATTCCATACCCCCCAGACCCCCCGGTCTCTAAATATTTTAATTGATTGGATTCGTTAAATCCATGAATGATTCTTTCTATTATCATGTTAAAACTTTCATTAATGTACTTTTTAAATACCATTTCGATAGTCGATTATGTCTCTGGGGGGGGATTTAAAAATGAAATTTGACTTTATCAATCGATTTTAAAGTAATCGAATAAAGTAATGTTAGATAAAATACTTAAAATCACATTTTTATTCACAATGTGATTACCCGATCCAGTGGGGTATACCCCCCAGACCCCCCGGTCACTGGATATTGTAATTAATTGGATTCCCTGAGTCATTAAACGATCTTTTCTGTTATCATATTAGAACCTTCTCTATATCTTAAGTCATTAAACCAGATTAAAGTGTACAAGGTACTTTTTTTAAATGACATTCGTATAATCAAGATAATGTCTTTTGTTAGGGGGGGGGTAATTAAAAGTTTTAATGTAATCAACTAATCATAACAACGTTTTATGACGGTAAAATTTGAATGGTTAATTTCGAAGGACTCCATGAGAACCGACCATACTACACGAATTTGATTAGCAGGGGGGGGGGGGCGGATTGGTTATCATCATTGATTGAGTTTTTTTTACTATACTGTAGGCCATAGTTAGAACTTCAATAGTTCTAAATTGTAAGATTTCAGAGAACACACGTAATAAATTTTTGTAAATCTTTTTTTTTTTGGAAATTACTAAAAAGAGTGTCTTAGATTTAGAGCAATTGATGTTCTAACTTAGGTCTACGCGTCAGTAAAAGTAAAACAAATCATTCATGAGAAAACCTGGGCTTTTCCTCGTAAGTTCATAAGCATATGGCTACAAGCAATCCAATTCATGAAGTATGGTGAACAAATATTTAGGCGTTTTGACATCACACGAATAGAGTCGATTATAAAAAAGTACATTGGGCACTGAATTACTCAAAAAGTTCCGTATCTTTCAAACAATAAAGCAATGGCTAGCAAGCCCCGGAATAAATGTGTTTGTTTAATTTTAACCTTGATTTTTCACGTCGTTATGTGAAAATTTAGGTCAATAATAAAACCAAATATGGGAACCGGGGGGTCTGGGGGGTATGGAATACCCCCCAGCATAATCCCTCCGTTTCCAAGAAAAGTAATATGGCACTGCAAAGTTTCAGCAAAATTTTTAATAAACTAAACCACTCAATTACTAGGTCCTGAGGGAAGGGGGGGAAGGTTATTCTATACTTCCATGTTTTTAAATATAATATTTGTGCTATTTTACGTTGCCATGACAACAATAAAAAGTGAAAAATAGTAACCGGGGGTTCTGGGTGTAGTACCAGGATACCAGATTTAAAATTAGCAACTGGGATTCTGATAAAGCTTCGGCATAAGTTTTAAATATTAGACTGCTCAAATCACTAAATACTGGGGGGTATTCCATACCCCCCAGACCCCCCGGTCAAAATAATTTTAATTAATTGGATTCGTTAAATCAATGAACGATCCTTTTTATTATCCTGTTCGAACCTTCATTTATGTACCTACTTTTTTTTAAATAAAATTTCTATAGTTGATTATGTCTTTGGGGGGGGGGAAAGATTTAAAAATGAAATTTGACTTTATTAATCGATTTTAAAGTAATCGAGTTTTTCCGCAAATTTTGACCTCGTTAACGTCAATTTCACTTATGACTAATTTAACGTAGATTTGGCAAGAAATTCTTGTGGGAAATTTGAATTTACGATGCAATATTACAGCACACTTACAGGTTATTATAAATTTCTCAACTTTAGTTTAAACAAATTTTCGTCTAAAAGTTGCGGCGCTTTTTCAAAATTTTCTTTAAAATATCCCCGCAAAAATATATAAATTTGCTGCCGATTTCTGTTAATGGTTCAAAATTTTTCCGGGAACACAAAAAGTTAGCTTTATTACATAAGCAGGCAGTTATTTTCGAAATAAGTTACAAAATAATGCGTTTCATATTCTCAAAATTTTTGTTCTGTTGTGGTATTATTAAATATTTAAATTTATTCAAATTTTGGTATTTTCCAGACTTCGACTTAATTTAACCGTTATTTGTAATTTTAACATTTTACTTCCGCACGCTTTAGATTTTATATTACTTTAAAATTATTGCTTTTATTACTGTGGGTTTTCTATTTTGCAAATTTCATCTGCTTTTAGGTGCCATTTTTTGAATATATTTATAAGAGTGAAAAATGCTTGAAAAAAATTTGTAGTTTATTCGAATTTGAAGTGATTTTGGTTTTTCCGTTAATTTTTTGTTAAATTTTCAGATCAGTGAGTGAGCGGTCGGTAGCGGAAATCTCATTAATCCATTCATGCGCGTCCGTGGTAGACATAATGGCAGATAACGTCCAAATTCAATGTTTTAAAATTTCATTCAGTTATTTCTTCCATAATCAGGGGTTCATTTTTAACCCCTTTAAATAAAATTTTAAATTTTCGGCGTTTTAGAAAATATTCTAATTCTCCCCCCAGTTTCATTCTTTCTGATAGAGGGTAAATAGCAAAGCAATTTTTTTAGTCAGTTACCCTCAAAAATCCACCACATTTTCTTCATATTACATAATAACTAATAAACGGGATTTTTTTTGTAAAGTTTATTGACGTATAATTATTCCACTTTTTGCTACTAATTTGATGCAAAACAAGGTGTTAAATATGACGTCTTGAAAACCACAAAACAAAACCGCATTCAGAACAAAATTATTCAATTTTGAGAAAACTTTTGTATTAAATTTTACAAATTTGCACCTTAAATCGAACGTTTGCATTGAACGCACCTCGTATATTTTTTTAAAATAAATCTTTCACGAAACTCATCTTTAATTACAAGTTGTCGAACACTAATTTAATAATTTTGACGCATAAGTATAAATAAACATTACAATCTAATTAAAGACATAAAATAAGGAAAGAATAGGAAAAAAGGAAAATTTTAAAACTCGACAAACGGTGTTATCACTTATCAGTTTAAAACAACTTGAGTGATTTTATCAGTAGAATTATTTAAAATAAAATTGTTAATCAATTTTTAGCAAAAGTTCGAATAACGTCACCAAAATTTGTTTGCATTATTCAATGGGTAACAGATCGATTAAAATTCAAATTAATTTCCAGGGTCGAAATTTTCGAAAAAAATGTGAGTACGTACCAAGTAAGAAAAAAAATTTTGGTGCACAGATCACTAAATCACATAATAAAAAAATTTATAAATTACAGAAAGTACAGTCAAAACACGAAAACACAAAACTGCTGCATATTTAAATAATTCCCGATAAAATATTATAATTTTGAGGGACGAGAAATTTGAGTTGTTGAGTGAATCGCGCGGGATCCTACAATGAAAGCAAATTGTATTGGCTGCTACAGGTGTAGTAATGTTACTCTTTTGTCGTATTTCATACATAATCATTTTTTAATTCATGTTTTATTGTAAACATTTCAAATCACGTGTTTATTTCATTTTAAACTATTTTTAAGACGAAAGCCGCATGTGTAACTTGGTGCCAAAGACGAACTGAAGATTGGCGCTCGCAAGTCTCTTTATTTTCGTTTCCAAATTATCTTACTTATTTTTAAGTGTTTTTCCTTTCTTTAACCCATTTTTTAATTTTTTTCCGAAAAAATTGTGTTAGTAACGGGGTTATTCTGATAACAAGTTATTTCATAATTATTTTTCTCAAATTAGGGTAGGCAACCCATCGTACAATTTCTGGTTTTTCAACATGCGAGAATGTAATTTGTGAGTTAATTAATTTATTAAAATTAATTTTTTATAATTATTATTATGTAAAACACGCATTTCGTATACAGGATGCTTATTTATAATTTAATATCCGCTTTAAACTTTTACAGTAAGTAAAGCGGTTCTTATTATATTTTCAAAATTTTGAACTATTTAATAACAAAAAGAGGTTTTAAAATTTGCTTAAATTTTGGTCCTTCACCAGCGAAGATCTTATCCGTCGTGTTCATCACTGACGCGCATGGATGGATTAACGAGATTTTGTCAACTCCTGGTTTTTAATTTTGACTTTATTGTTGACCTGAATTTCGTATAACAAGGAGATGTTAAAATTTGACAAACAAAATTATTCCAGGACTACCCCCAGACCCCTGGTTACATTTTTCTTGTTGCCATGGCAACGTAAAATAATACAAAATTTTTTAATAAACAGGGAGGTCTAGGGGTATGAATACCTCCCTATATTTGGTGATTAGGTGATTTACTTTATTAAAAGTTATACTGAAACTTTATAATGCCACTGTACTTTTTTGAGCTTGAAAGGTTACCGTGCTGAAGGGTATTTTATTTTTAAATCTCCCCCTTCTCAGACACATCGATTATACAAATGTTATTTGAAAAAGTACATAAATGAGGGTTGACATGAGGTAAACATGTTAATAAAAACCATCATTTATTGATTTATTGATACGAATCCAATCAATTAAAAATTTTTTTGACCGAAGGGTCTGGGGGGTATGGAGTACCCCTCAGGATCGGGTAATCACATTGTGAATAAAAATGTGATTTTTTTTTCAATTTTCATTAAAATGTCATTAAAAATAAATTTTAAATCACTCGCCCCCCCCCCCCACCAAGACATAATCAATTTTATTTGAAATAAAGTACAGAAATGAAGGTTCTATCGCATGATAATAAAAAGGATCGTTCATTGATTTAACGAATCAAATCAATTAAAATTTTTGTTGACCGGGAGGTCTGGGGGGTATGAAATACCTTCCAGTACCTAGAGATTTGAGCGGTTAAATATTTAAAAATTATCCCAAAGCTTTATAATATTAATAAGTAGCGGACTACATGAATGTGTAACAACGGCGTCAAACAGATAATATAGAAATAAAAAGTGTCGCCGCCACACTGCGCATTTCTATAAGTAATTTTGTATTTCTACTGGTTTATGTTGGTACTAAAGTTAGTGTAATTAATTGAAATTGACATATGACAATTGATAAAGTCAAATTTTATTTTTAAATCTTCCGTCCCCCCCCCCCCATAGAGACATAATCAACTATAGAAACGGTATAGAAATGGTATTGATTTAAGGTATCCAATCAATTAAAAGTTTTAGAGACCGGGGGGTCTGGGGGGTATGGAATACTCCCCAGTATCTAGAGATTAACCCCGGTTAAATATTTAAAAATTATGCAAATTATACAAATCTATATTAAAATTTGACAAATAGACTTATTTTATACCTCCAGACTTCCGGTTCCTAATTTTGGCTTTATTATTAAGTTAACTTTTGTAAAAATTAGAGAAAAATTGATGTTACAATAAATTAGATACACATATTTCTTCCAGGACTACTCCCAAAATCATTGGTTATTATTTTTCACTTTTTGTTGTTGTCATGACAACGCAAAATAACACAAAAGCTTTTTAAAGGCCGGTGGTTTGGGAATATGTAATAACCCTATCCAGGACCTGGTAATTAGATGATTTAATTTATTAAAAATTAAGCTGAAGCTTTACAATGCCGTTTTAATTTTCTTGAGAACGAAGGCATAATCTGCTGGGGGGTATTCCATACCCCCCAGACCCCCCGGTTCCCACTTTTGGCCCCGGAAAAATTTTAATAAGGTCTAAATTTACGCAAAAATCGATTACTTTAAAATCGATTGATAAAGACACATTTCATTTTTAAATCTCCCCCCCCCCCAAGACATAATCAACTATAGACATTTTATTTGAAAAAAAGTACACAAATGAAGGTTCAAACATGGTAATAAAAAAAATCATTCATTGATTTAACGAATCCAATCAATTAAAGTATTTAGAGACCGGGGGGTCTGGGGGGTATGGAATACCCAGTTCCTAATTTTAAATGTGGTAGTAAAACTACACCCAAAACCCCCGGTTACTATTTTTCACTTTTTGCTGTTGTCATGGCAACGTAAAATAACACAACATAATATTATATTTAGAAACAAGAATATATAATAACCTCTCCCCACCCCCTCTCCCAGAACCTAGTAATTGAGTAGTTTAATTTATTAAAAGTTTTGCTGTAGCTTTGCAGTGCAACTTTATTTTTCTTGAAAATTAAGAGATAATGTGCTGGGGGGTATTCCATACCCCCCAGACCCCCCGGTACCCACTTTTGGTTATAATGTTGTCCTAAATTTCGTATAACTATAGATATAAAATCAAAGTTAAAATTAGCCAAACAGATTTATTCCGGGACTCGCTAACCATTTTTTTTATTGTTTGAATAAAAATCCCCCCCGGCCAGACACATGTGGATTACATGAATGTCATTAAAAAGTACATAAATGCTTTAAGTAATAGAAAAGATCATTCCATGATCTAGCAAATTCAATCAATTACTATTTTTAATGACTGGGAGGTTTGGGGGGGAGGGGTATTCTATACCCCTTAAACTTAATAGCTTTGTTTGGTATCACAGTAATAGTGCAGCCCGAACTACACTAACTACAAATTAATTGATGTACCACATTTGGTAATAAAAAAATTATATTCGACTCTAGATACCCTGCTGGTCCTGGGCACGACCTAAAACTGCATCCCTTGTTCTTTGCGAAAAGAACAAACCCCGTTTTCAAGTAATATCGTTGTGCAATTATAATAATACAGCAAGAAGATGCCGTGGTTTGGATTCCACGTTAAACTGTCGCAAACTTTTCAGTTCTACCATAGAACGCTAACCAGTCTAATTTGAGTTGTAATTTTCTAATCTAGAATTTGCGTTACGAGAAACTTGTTGTAAGGTCCTGTGTATAAAATATGAAAAAAAATGTGCCAAACCGGGGGGTCTGGGGGGTATGGAATACCCCCCAGCAGTACGTAAGTAAAGAGATGACTTTTTAAAATTGATAACAACACAAATTTTACTCTTGAGAAATTGCTTTGTTGCTTACTTTCGGCTTGGGGGTATTCCGTACCCCCCAGGTTTCCCGGTACCTACCTGTGGCTTTGATATTGATCTGAGCTTCGTATAACTATAATATTACTGTTTGGAAGATTTGGAAGCTTTTGAGCAGTGAATCAAAATTTTTTAGTGGGTATTGTTGGCATATATTTAGGCATTTTTAAGGCATCACTGATTGAGAAAATTTAGCTGCATTAACCATTAAAATTTTACCGTCATAAAACGTTATCAAGCCACCGAGATTGCAGAAACGTAGTCTGTCAAAATACCAAGTTCTTCATGGTGGTCAACGACTGTTTCACTTTTCAGTCATAATTACATCGAAATTTTAATATTATTCCCCCCCCCCGCAAAATCACCTATCTTCATTACACAAATGCTATTTAAAAAGGTATCTAAAGAAGGTAATCTAAAAGAGGTTCAAACATGAGAACAGAAAAGATCGTCCCGAATCCAATAAATTACAATTTTCAGAGACCGGGGGGTTTGGGGGGTATGGATTACATTAGAGCTGATTAGATTTTAAAAGAAATTGGTTCAGAAAAACTTTAGAGTAAGAGTGACACGCATGAATGGATTAACGAGATTCAACTGTTTTTTTTAATTCGAAAGTTAAGATACATTGTGGACTCCTCACATGGGCGTCGAATTATAGGAGCGGCCAATAATAGAGACAAATAATTTATTTTATTTATTCTAAATTTAGGGCTCATCACCTAATTTTTTTATTTGTTATCAGTTACGTTAAGTAATAAAAATATTTACGAGTCATTTACAAATATTTAAGATTCTTTTTTAAGTATCTTTTAATTAATTATTTAACAAGTATTTTTTTAAGTTGATATTTTCGCTTGACTTCTACTATATCAGCCTAGAAACCATTGACTACATTAGATAAATATTAGTATTATTACATGTTTTTGTAAAGTGGAAGGTTGATCAGATTACAGACATGCGCCGATTTTTTTGTTCAAATATTTTTATTTATTAATTTTTTTTCCAGGCCCCTGAGAGTCGAGGTTAGCTACGCCAATGATTAGGTTCGAATCCAGATCACCGAAATATTTTTAGCACTTTTATCATGTCGCTCAAGGTACGTATTCAAAACTTCAAAAGTAAACCATTACCCGGGTCCCGATTTGCTAGAAAGTAATGTTTGAAAACAACTAACAATGACTTATCAAAATGTAAATGTTTATTTTTTTTTTCAATTAGAAATTACATAATCTTACCGACACAAGTTCTACTAAAAAGAAGCGCTCACCAAGAAAATAATTATTATTGAAAATTTAACCTGACATTTTAATTTATTAATTTGACATTTAAATTTAAACAAAACAGCGGATTAGTTCTATTGTCAACCAATAATTTCCATAGTTACGATTAGTTCAAGTGTAACAAGAGGTTAAAACTCACATTGTTTTATCAAAAAAAGTTATCAAGACCTAAGTACATAAATAAATAATAATAATTTATTTGTAAACATAAACTTCACTAATTGATTCGTTTAATTATTGCGTGCTTGAATGAAGTATGTTAGGTAAGTCGAGTGACGTTTGTTGACGACTTACTTTTTTGAAAAAACTACGCCGATGATGACTCATGATAAATGAAAATTTGCGGTTTGCTATTATTATTAACTATAACCGAATTTATTTGCAGTTGTTTAGTGTGAAAAATCGTAGATTATCTCCATGAGTTGTTTTGGTGTTGGTTCCTAAGTAAACGAAGAAAGAAAAGTGAAAATGTTGTACTGTCCTCCGAATGTAACATTTTCGGAAGTGTGGGTGGACCATGGAACGTCTCAGTGTTTTATGAGTACTGTTTCTACGTCTGTGATAGCGGCGTTTTTGTTAATAGCTGGAAGTGCGCAAATTTTTGTTTATAAGAAATATGGCACTCCGGTTGCCCACCACCAGTTACCAAAATCAAAATTGTATGGAGCACAGATATTTTTTACGCTGCTTATTCCAATTTTGGAAATCATCAAGTTTGCTCTTGAAGCCACCATCTTAAAAGACAAACAAATTTATGGCTACATGGTAATTTACCTCGCTGACATTGAAACTTCGAATTAATGCAACTTTTTTTTACAGGTTCTTTCTTTGGTTTTAACAGTAATTGTGTACCCGTACTCCGTTCTTATTCTAAGCAAGGAGAGGAAGTATTTGTTACCTTCAATTCCCACTCGAGGGCACGGGCTAATTTTGCTCATTTTTTGGTCCTTAACGTTCATATCAGAAAATTTATCATTTGTCAATTTGGGCCAAAAACAATGGTGGTTTCATTTAAAGGAGTGAGTATTATGGCTTCCTCACAAGTTGAACAATTTTTAAATACATTTCTACAGCTTCAACGATCAAATTGAGATGGCTCTCTTTGTGTTGCGGTACTTATCCTGTTTGTCTATATTTATTTTGGGCTTAAAAGCACCTGGAATTATGCAAAACAATGATTACTTTAGTCTGGAGGATTCTGTAAATAATATTAACATCAGCAGACCGGTGAGTAGGTACAATCTCACCATCAAATTGAAAATCTTTGTTTCCAATTTTCCTACCCGTTTTTGAATTTTTCTTTACCTTTACATTTTTTAACAATTCATCTTTCCTGAGAGGAAATTTAAAATTAGACATTTGAGAGTTTGCTGAGTTCGTGTCAAAATTGTTTTTCACTTTTTGAAGTTTTAATCTCAAAATTTTTATGTGAGAATCAATATCCTGAAAATGATTAAAAATACGCGTTTGGTTTGTTTTACCAAGTTGAAATTGCAGTTTAACTTCAAGGTACAAAGCATTTGGTTATTTTTTGAAAATTTTGGCAGTCTTAATTGTCATTTTGTTGCTAAGTAATCATTTTTTTAGGGTACCAATGAAAATGAGTCGACGTGGAAAAACGCCTGGCGGAAAATTAAAACGTTGTCGCCGTTTATATGGCCTAGGAAAGATTGTTGTTTGCAATTGCGAGTACTATTTTGCTTTTTGTTGTTAGCATGTGGAAGAGTAATTAATTTATACGTTCCAATTTACAGTAAATTAATAAGTAAGAAATTTTAGCAAATGAAGGTCATGAATTTTGAAATTAATTTTTTTTCTTTTACAGTTGATAGTATGATATTAGTGCCTATAAGGTTCCGGTGGGATTGGATTTTAATTTATGTGGGTTTTAAATTTCTACAAGGTGGTGGAACTGGTGGAATGGGAGTTTTGAATAATCTCAGGTCCTTCCTATGGATACGAATTCAGCAATTTACCACCAGGGAAATTGAGGTAAGAAATTTTTTTAAACAAATTTTGGATACTAAGTTCAGTTCCAGGCAGCGTTGCCACAGTTAAAAAATAAAAACTACTTCTTGAAAATTAAAAAGTAATGAAAATTACATTTTCTCAAAGTGTAAGTACATAAATAAAAATAAAAAAACATATTTATTTTTAATTAGCATATTCCACAGTTTTATTAATGTGAAATATTAAATGTTTCAAAAAAAATATATAAACGGCTAAGAACCGGCGGGGGTGGGGGGCCAAAGGAGGCAGCTGCCATCCTCCAGGTAAGAGAAAGATTTTGTAAGGAAAATAATCTACACAATACTTAATTTTATCTCATTTTTAAATGAGATATATTGGATATAATTTACAAAAATTGTTTCTATTTTCTAAAGTGCCTGGACCTTCTCCTTCAAAATGTATAAACAAACGGGGGGTGAAACCGGGAGGTCTGGGGGGTATGGAATACCCCCCCGTACCCGCCCTTTTTGGCAAAAAGTATTAAAAAAACTTTTTAGAAGAGCTAACGACGATAGTTTAAATTTAGAGAAGTCTTCGTGCAGGATGAAAAAAACCCAAGAAATGGGTAAAACTGGGGGGTATGGAATACCCTCCAGTACCGACTTTTTTTGGCAACGAGTATTAAAGAGACTTTTTAGAAGAGCTAACGACGATAGTTTAAATTTAAAGAAGTCATCGTGCAGGATGAAGAAAACTTAAGAAACGGGGGTAAAACCGGGGGGTCTGGGGGTATGGAATACCCTCCAGTAACTGCTCTTTTTGGCAACGAGTATTAAAGAGACTTTTTAAAAGAACTAACGTCAGCAGTTTAAATTTAAAGAAGTCATCGTGCAGGATGAAGAAAACCCAAGAAACGGGGGTAATACCGGGGGGTCTGGGGGGTATGGAATACCCTCCAGTACCTACTCTTTTTGGCAACGAATATTAAAGAGACTTTAAAAGAACTAACGTCAGCAGTTTAAATTTAAAGAAGTCATCGTGCAGGATGAAGAAAACCCAAGAAACGGGGGTAATACCGGGCGGTCTGGGGGGTATGGAATACCCTCCAGTAACTGCTCTTTTTGGCAACGAGTATTAAAAAGACTTTTTAAAAGAGCTAACGACGGAAGTTCAAATTTAGAGAAGTCTTCATGCAGAATGAAGAAAACCCAAGAAATGGGTAAAACCGGGGGGTATGGAATACCCTCCAGTACCTGCTCTTTTTGGCAACGAGTATTAAAGAGACTTTTTAAAAGAACTAACGACGGTAGTTTAAATTTAGAGAAGTCTTCGTGCAAGATGAAGAAAACCCAAGAAATGAGTAAAACCGGGGGGTCTGGGGGATATGGAATACCCTCCAGAATCTGCTGTTTTTGGCACACAAGTATTAAAGAGACTTTTTAAAAGATCTAACGACGGTAGTTTAAATTTAGAGAAGTCTTCGTGCAAGAAGTAGAAAACTCATGAAATGGGTAAAACCGGGAGGTGTGGGGGATAGGTAATACCCTCTACTACTTGCTCTTTTTGGCAATAAGTATTAAAGAGACTTTTTAAAAGAGCTAACGACTTTAGTTTAAATTTAGAGAAGTCTTTATGAAGGAAGAGGAAACCCAAGAAATGGGCAAAACCGGGGGGTATGGAATACCATCCAGGATTTGCTCTTGTTGGCAACGAGTATTAAAGAGACTTTAAAAGAGCTAACGACAGTAATTTAAATTTAGAGAAGTCTTCGTGCAGGATGAAAAAAAACCCAAGAAATGGGTAAAACTGGGGGATCTGGCGGGTATGGAATACCTTCCAGTACCTACTTTTTTTGGCAACGAGTATTACAGAGACTTTTTTAAAGAGCCAACGACGATAGTTTAAATTTAAAGAAGTCATCGTGCAGGATCAAGAAAACCCAAGAAACGGGTAAAACCGGGGGGTCTGGGGGGTATGGAATACCCATCAAAAAATGGGTAAATTCGGAGGGCCTGGGAGGTATAGAATACCCTCCAACCATTAAGAAAAAATGTTTTCTCTAGAATTAAATTTGCGGCTTTATCAATTTTTAAAGTTCCATAATATGCTGGAGGGTATTCCATACCCCCCAGACCCCCCGGTTTTACGCTCATTTCTGGAATATCTAATTGGTTTGGTCAACCTAGAAAAAAAAACTTTAAAATGAGATAAAATTCAGTATTATGTACTATATTCCTAAAAATATCTCCCTGACAGAGAGGGTACCTTTAAAAATAAACAATCGAAAAATTAGGTTGTCTGGGAGGTCAGGTATAATAAAGAAAAATATGATTTCTTTGGAATTAAATTTGTGTCGTTATCAATTTTGAAAATCTTTCTCGTTACTTCCTTGTGCTGGGGTGTATTCCATACCCCCCCAGACCCCCCGGTTTTACCCTCGTTTCTTTACATTTTGGGCGAGAGGGATCCAGACACTTTAAAAAATAGAAACAATTTTTGAAAATTATATAAAATATATGTTAGAATGACCGAAGTGTTTCTAATATTTTAATTAAACAACAACTGATATTTCTACGATTATTTTTTATTACTTTCTTTACGACTATACATCAACTTGTTCTATTCTTCCTTTCTATTCCAACTGATTGTCCTTGGGGTATGGCATGTCCAGTCGATTACCATCCTTATAATACCAACTCAAGTTAGGTAACTTAAGTTGGTATTAACTTCATTTAAATAGTAATCATGGTCTCTTCATTAATTGATACAGGTTCGGCTTCAGGGTGTATGTTTCAGTAATCCTTGCTTATTGTATGGTTTCTATCTTCCTTGATCAGTGTTTTTCAGATACTGATCAGGGTCGGCTTTTGTATGATTTTCATTGTTTCTAACATATAAATCATTTAAAAATGAGATAACATCAAGTATTGTGTAGTGTAGGGTATTCCATCCCCCCCCTTAGACCCCCCCGGTTTTCCGATTGTTTACTTTTAAAAATATCCTCCAGATGAGGACAAGATTTTTTCATGACTATAAACTACATCAGGGGTCGGCAACCTTTTTTGGCTGCGGGTCAAAATCAACCACAATGTGAATATTAAAGGGACGTTTGGGTCAGAGCAAAAACAAAATACTATCTATTTTCAATTTTTTTTATTCTCAAAATATTCGTTTCATGTTTATGTTTTATAATTTAGTTTTATACCTATATGTTATACTTTTTTTCGGAACTAAGGTGGGTCACTTGAAATTAGTAAATAGGTCACTCGGTGACCCGCGGGTCATAGGTTGCCGACCCCTGAACTACATAATAATTCATCCCATTTTAAAGTGCAATTTCTAATTTTTGGGGCAGTTAAGCCGTTAGCTAACTTTTCGTCTCAAATTTGTTCAACCTTGCCCTACGCCACCTTTGCCACGCTTTAGTTATTCCGCTGACATTAACATACAGTCATTTCGGTTTAATATGAGAAGTCCCATTTGTAGAAAGTTGGCAAAAAGTTTGTCAATTTGGCAATATTTTTGTCTAAATTTACAAAAAGTTGGAAAACTTACAAAAAGTTGGCAATTTTAAATTAATTCAGTTGGCAAATTTGGGATTGCTCCCCCCTGAAAAAAGTTAGTTGGGCACGTCCCTGTTTTTGAGGTAGGCCTAACTTTTATTTAAGTCTGAAAAGTACTGAAAAAGTAAGGTCTCCAGCCCCCTCCAATTCGAATTTTGACTCCAAAATAGTCTAAATCGTTTGTGCTTCGTTTGTACCTGTTTGTGCAAACATTATTTTCGTTTGTACCCAAATAGTTTTTAAGAAATTTCAGAATTTTGCTGGGGGGGGGGGGGGGGGGGCTGGAGACATGCTAGCCCCCCCCCCATGTCGAATTTTGACTCCAAAATAGTCTAAAACGTTTGTGCCTGTTTGTGCAAACATTATTTTCGTTTGTACCCAAATAGTTTTCGAGAAATTTCAAAATTTCGCTGTGGGGGCTGGAGACATGCATTATTAAATTTCGAATTTTGGATTCAAAATAGTCGAGAACGTTTGTAATTCGCTTGTGATTGTTTGTGCAAGTTTTATTTTCGTTTGTACCCAAATAGTTTTTGAGATTTTTAAGAGAAACATTATGAATACTGACGCGCATGAGTGGCTTAACGAGATTCTTTTAGCACGGGGAAACACATAGAATTTTTTAAAATTTCGAATTTTGGATTCAAAATAGTCTAGAACGTTTGTAAAACGTTTGTGCTTTTGTGTACAGTGTGTACAGGCGATTGGAACTCTTTTGAAGTTGATCCTGTAGCTGTTATCCAGGATCTCGTTAACTTTGAATCCAAAATTCGAAATTTTAAAAATTCTATGTGTTTCCCCGTGCTAAAAGAATCTCGTTAAGCCACTCATGCGCGTCAGTATTCATAATGTTTTTCTTAAAAATCTCAAAAACTATTTGGGTACAAACGAAAATAAAACTTGCACAAACAATCACAAGCGAATTATAAACGTTCTAGACTATTTTGAATCCAAAATTTAAAAAATCATGTCTCCAGCCCTCCCCCAGCGAAATTTTGAAATTTTTCGAAAACTATTTGGGTACAAACGAAAATAATGTTTGCACAAACAGGTACAAACGAAGCACAAACGATTTAGACTATTTTGGAGTCAAAATTCGAATTGGGGGGGGGGGGCTGGGGACATGCACCTGAAAAAGTACATATGTACTGACTACATATGAAATTCCTAAACTTTTGAAAAATTAAAACCATCATTTCCATCATTTCCAGCAATTTTAAAAAATTTCTGTTATGGAATCCATTAATACTTTTAAAAATGCAAAATTACCAAATTGTATTTTTGCCTGTTATTTTTCTCCTTTGTAAATTTTTTTCAGATTTTCTCTACAACATTTTCAGCTTAAATTCAGAAAGCATCAATTGTAAGTCTGATTAACCAGTACTTTCATCCTTCTGGTTAACTCTGAGCAGCCATTCAGAATCGAAGCTGAAGATGGTGTAGTTTACTTGTTTTGTTTTTCAAACCGTTGATTTGATTGTTTCAGTTGGAATTGTTTCGTCATCTGCATAGCCTATCCATGCGCTGGCATTTATCTCGAAAAACTGGCGAAGTTCTCAGGGTAATGGATCGTGGGACGGACAGTATTAATAATTTACTCAACTACATTCTGTTTTCTATATTTCCCACAATTGTGGACATAATTGTCGCGGTTGTGTTTTTTATAACCGCTTTTAATTTGTGGTTTGGCCTAATTGTTTTTGTGACGATGCTGTTGTATATTAGTGAGTTTCACGTCAAAAAAAAGTTGTTTTTTGGGTTAACTCTTTTTTTCGGTTAGTTTTCACCGTGGCTGTCACGGAATGGAGGACAAAATTCCAAAGGAGGATGAATTTAGCAGACAACGCCGTGAAGGCGAGAAGCGTTGATTCTTTGTTAAACTTTGAAACCGTTAAATATTACGGGGCGGAACAGTACGAGGTGGATGCTTTCCGCGAAACTGTGCTTGCTTACCAGGTTCGTTGGCGGCGAGTTTGCGCAGACGCTTTAATGTTTTCTTTCAGAACGCTGAATGGAAGTCGATGGTGACGCTGAATATACTCAATACTTGCCAAAATGTGATAATTTGTGGAGGTTTGCTGATGGGAAGTTTGTTGTGTGTTCACATGGTTGTGGATAAGCAAGGCTTGACTGTCGGCGACTATGCTCTCTTCTCTATGTATATAATTCAATTATACGTACCTTTAAATTGGTTTGGAACCTTTTATAGGTAGTTTCTTGCGGATCCTTTCTTGGCACCTCTTTATTTTTATTTTACTTTGCAGAGCTATTCAGAAAAATTTTGTTGACATGGAAAATATGTTCGATTTGTTGCGCGAAGATCAAGAAATCATCGATGCACCGGGGGCTGGTCCCTTAATAGTAAAGCGGGGCGCCGTTGAATTTAACAATGTGACGTTTGGGTACCTCCCAGAACGGATTGTTTTGAAAAATGTTACGTTTCATGTACCTGCTGGTAAAACCGTTGCATTGGTGAGGCTTGCAATTTTTTTTATCAGAAATTTTGAGCTGGTTTTTTCAGGTTGGACCTTCAGGAAGTGGAAAGAGTACCATAATAAGACTTTTGTTTAGATTTTATGACGTAGAAACGGGCAGTATTGTGATAGATGGACAAAATATAAAGACAATTACTCAAGAGTCGTTGCGGCGATCAATTGGAGTTGTTCCTCAAGACACTGTGTTGTTCAATAACACAATTAAGTGAGTTTCTTGTACTTAACTTTTTGTTTTTTTTATTAACCGATTTTAACAGGTATAACATTAATTATGGTCGTTTGGACGCCACAGACGTGGATATCATAGCTGCCGCACGCGGGGCAGACATCCATGACAGAATTTTAACATTTCCAGAAGGCTATGAGACGGAGGTAAGTTAAAACCACATTAAAAATTCAGTCCCTGCTCGGGCCCCAAAATGTAACCCGTGAAATTTTGTTCTATTCCACGCCCCACGTTGGGCGCCAAATAATGTAACATTAAATGTAATCAGATTTTTTTTTACTAGGTGGGAGAGCGTGGCTTAAAATTAAGTGGTGGCGAAAAGCAAAGGGTGGCAATAGCGCGAACGCTTTTAAAAGCGCCCACAGTTGTACTCTTAGACGAAGCCACCAGTGCGTTAGATACTCAGACAGAACGCAATATCCAAGGTGCGCTGAATCAAGTGTGCGCAGACAGAACGACAATAATCGTTGCGCATCGTTTATCCACGATCGTACACGCAGATGAAATTTTAGTTCTGAAAGATGGGGAAATAGTGGAAAGGGGATCGTAAGTATTAAATTGATTTTTGGTTATTTTATCCTATTTATTGTGTTCCAGACACGACGATTTAATTGGACAAGAAGGGGTATATGCAAATATGTGGAAACAACAATTGAAAAGTAAAAAAGACGACGGATCTCTCGACACGAGTATAGAGAAAAGCACTGATAGCAAATTAGACTAAATTAAAAAAAAATTATTAGTCAGCCTGCGACTTTGTTACGAACTTAGTTACTACAATATTATTTGTTGGATTTCAGGGTTTACCCTTCATACTATTAAACTATTTTTATCTTGACTTTATGTTTCTTATGCGACTGTAGTGTGGAACTTGTTTATATAAATTTCGTATTTCTTAATGTTATTGTTTTATTTTTCGTGAAATCCGAATGAGAGCGGTAAATTTAGAAGTTATGAATTAATTTAAATCTCCCGCAATCGAACCATTTTGAGTGACGGAGCATAAAATTTTGCGAACCGCTGACAAGTGACCGTGACTAATCATCCAAATAAATATGGCGGTTTGATGTGTCAGATTGTAGACGTTTCGTAGTGTTTTAATTTTTTGGTTGCCTTTCTTTCTTATTTCATTAATTAATTGCTTAATTAACGTCGCTTATTGTCCGTAAGTATTAAATGTCAAAACATTTTTTAATTTGTGTCGTCATTTTTGTGGTCTACGCGAGCGATAAGGGAAGTAATTGAAATGTTCTCGTTATCTCAATTAGTGTATTAAAAATAAAAGCTTCCATCATCGCTCCAAAATTTGTGTCTGCTTGGTTTATAAGTGCTCTCTTTGTTCGAAAGTTGAAAAATGGAGAATCCATCAGGAAGTCAAAATGCTGCAACACCAGGAAAGAAAAATGCCGCGCTGGAACAGACCCAGCAACAGGTGAACGAGGTCGTAGGGATTATGAGGGTTAATGTGGAAAAGGTGCTGGAACGAGATCAAAAACTTTCGGAGCTGGACAGCAGGGCCGACGCTTTACAAGAAGGAGGCAAGCGGTTCGAACAACATGCGCAAAGACTACACAGGAAATATTGGTGGAAAAACTTGAAGATGATGATAATCATGGGCGTTATTGGTGTTACCATTTTAATTATTATTATAGGTAAATATTTTAGTTATTTTTTAAATCAGTTCCATCAACTTGACCAAGCAGAAATAATTATTATTGTTTATTTTATAAGATAAAAATGTTTTTGTGTTCTACCTTTTATCAATGTAATGATAACAATTTAATTTCAGTTTCGTTTACAAGTGGGAGCAGTGATTCCACAAACGAGAAGAAGGCAGTTAGTGGAACACCATAGAGTTTGGAAAAGTTCCAATGAAATTTTCTGTCTTTATCCTTACTTTACTAATATTTTATCACTTAAAATAATTTTTTAGTTAGGGAAACCGTATCAGTTGTGTATTTTACATACAAGTGCCTTGTAGTAACGTAAATGTGATAAAACAGTTAAAATATCAAAACTTTCAGCCAATTGTTAACCTCCATAAAGAAAATAAGTCTAAAACAATCTTTGTCTATTAATTCTTGTATATTTATGTATATTTAAAATGTTGGCCACTAACAATGGCAGTGACATATTTTTATAGGTCTATTTTGCATATTACTGTATTCTATATTTAATAAAATATTGTGCTTAACTTTTAACAAATTACATCTACCCAAAGTAGTGCTGTTTTCCAGGAGGGCTTGTATTTTAAAAAGAGTTACGCATCTCAATTTACAACCTTTTTTAGACTGAGCACACAATAACAATTACAAATAGGGACAAAATCACATAAAATGTATAAGCTACAGGTGTGTATTTCCAGTAATTGCTTGCTTACTTACCTTTGCTACGTTTCTTACACCTGGTGTTTATTTTAAATGTGGTGGAAATAACTTGTTTTTAGGTTTGTTCGAAGGCTAAGAACACATTTTTTGGCTAACACAATTAAACGTTTTGTTAGTACGATCTCAACTAGAGTCTTATGCCTCCGGTGTTTGATTTCCCTACTATGACACTCACATTTTAAGGTTGAAGGAAAGTTCTTAAAATACCTCCACCTCAAGAGTGGTGGTGTAGACGACGACTTTTCTCGAGTTGTATTTTTGGATATTTTCCCAAATATTCAATATCGGAAGACGAAGGTTTTTTCGACGGACCCTTACGTATTTTAATAAGAAAATTGACGTAGTTTATTTTCTAGTAAAAGTAGGTATTAAAATTAAACTTATACGGGTGATTGAAAACCTAAAATTCCATTTTTCACTTTTTAACTATAAGTTATTTAAATACAACAGACAAATATTACAATTAGTTTACTGTATTTGATAATTTTGACGATTTACTATCGTTTTCACTAGCTTAAAATACGATTTTTGCACACAAACGCGCTAAACCGACTTGGAAATTTGGGTCCTTAATTACAAAAACGATAAATTAACCCTTTGAATTTTTTTTACCCCAAAAATTAAATATTGGAAAACCCTAGCTTTTTCGACGGATTCTTATGTATTTAGATGAGAAAATTCGCCTGGCGCACTTTATTTTGCAGTAAGTATTAAAATTAAACTTTTACCATCGATTGAAGTGTTGGTAAGCGATTTTTAATTTTTTAGCTTTATCGTGGTTTTTGAGCGATTTTCTGTCGATTCCGCAAGCTGTAAATGTGATTTTTGGATTGTACGCACCCAAATGCACTATGCACAATGTTTAAAACGACTTTGAAATTTTGGTCCGAAATTACAAAACCGATAGATTAACCCCTTTGAAATTTTTTTTTACCCAAAAATTAAATATTCGAAAACGATAGTTTTTTCGACGGATTCTTATGTATTTTGATTAGAAAATTCGCTGGCGCACTTTATTTTGCAGTAAGTATTAAAATTAAACTTTTACTGTTGATTAAAGTCTTGGTAATTGATTTAAATTTTTTAGCTTTATCGTGATTTTTAAGCAATTTCCTGTCTAAATATGTATTTGTACCTTGCAGATTCGAAATGATTGGCTCACAAGGAAGAGTCCAGTGCAATGATGGCCGAGGTGCGCCACCATATCAAGTTGTTTGTAAGTTTCGAAGTGTGTGATAAATTTATATCTTCTAATGCTTCGTACAAATTTTAAACTCATTAATAAAAAAATTATTCATCTATTAAATCTTATTTCTTAAGATTATGAAGTCGTGATTTTAACATATTCAAAAAACTTTATATTATTGGAAATCGGTCGATTTTAAAGTGATTTAATAATTATGACCAAATTAAATTTTTAAAATATTTGAACTCAAGGACGTGACAGACTTTGATATTCCGAAAAATTTAGTTTGGTCGTGGTCTTGAATTCGAAAAAAAAATTTTCGAAAAATTTATTTCAACTTTGATTTTCCGAAAAATTTAATTAGGCCGCGATTCTGACATGAAGAACGCGGATAACTAAATTGTTACTCAAAATCTGACTCAATATGTAGTGGATTTTATTTATTATTAAAATTTAGTGTTACTTGAAGATTTTTATTTTTCAAAGTTCATACAAGCCAATATTTACATACTTAGTTTAGGAGCACAATAAATTTAAAACAAATAATAATGCATTTTGGAAAACTATGGATATTTTATAATCGAAAATTCTTATTAACCAAGAGCGGATTTATCACTTGAGAAGCCTTAAATATAATTCAATTATGAGGCCAAAAATTCTAAGTCGTTTTGAACATTGTGCTTGATGCATTTGGGTGCGTACAATCCAAAAATCACATTTACAGCTTGCGGAATCGACTGGAAATTGCTCAAAAACCACGATAAAGCTAGAAAATCAAAAATCCATTTCCATGACTTTAATCGACAGTTAAAGTTTAATTTTAATACTTACAGCAAAATAAACTGTGCCAGCCAATTTTTCACATCAAATTACATAAGAATACGTCAAGAAAGCTATTGTTTTCGAATATTTAATTTTTGGGTAAAAAAAAATTCAAAGGGGTTAATCTATCGTTTTTGTAATTTCGGACCAAAATTTCAAAGTCGTTTTAAACATTGTGCATAGTGCATTTGGGTGCGTACAATCCAAAAATCACATTTACAGCTTGCGGAATCGACTGGAAATTGCTCAAAAACCACGATAAAGCTAGAAAATCAAAAATCCATTTCCATGACTTTAATCGACAGTTAAAGTTTAATTTTAATACTTACAGCAAAATAAACTGTGCCAGCCAATTTTTCACATCAAATTACATAAGAATACGTCAAGAAAGCTATTGTTTTCGAATATTTAATTTTTGGGTAAAAAAAAATTCAAAGGGGTTAATCTATCGTTTTTGTAATTTCGGACCAAAATTTCAAAGTCGTTTTAAACATTGTGCATAGTGCATTTGGGTGCGTACAATCCAAAAATCACATTTACAGCTTGCGGAATCGACTGGAAATTGCTCAAAAACCACGATAAAGCTAGAAAATCAAAAATCCATTTCCATGACTTTAATCGACAGTTAAAGTTTAAATTTAATACTTACAGCAAAATAAACTGTGCCAGCCAATTTTTCACATCAAATTACATAAGAATACGTCAAGAAAGCTATTGTTTTCGAATATTTAATTTTTGGGTAAAAAAAAATTCAAAGGGGTTAATCTATCGTTTTTGTAATTTCGGACCAAAATTTCAAAGTCGTTTTAAACATTGTGCATAGTGCATTTGGGTGCGTACAATCCAAAAATCACATTTACAGCTTGCGGAATCGACTGGAAATTGCTCAAAAACCACGATAAAGCTAGAAAATCAAAAATCCATTTCCATGACTTTAATCGACAGTTAAAGTTTAATTTTAATACTTACAGCAAAATAAACTGTGCCAGCCAATTTTTCACATCAAATTACATAAGAATACGTCAAGAAAGCTATTGTTTTCGAATATTTAATTTTTGGGTAAAAAAAAATTCAAAAAAAAAATTTAATCTATCGTTTTTGTAATTTCGGACCAAAATTTCAAAGTCGTTTTAAACATTGTGCATAGTGCATTTGGGTGCGTACAATCCAAAAATCACATTTACAGCTTGCGGAATCGACTGGAAATTGCTCAAAAACCACGATAAAGCTAGAAAATCAAAAATCCATTTCCATGACTTTAATCGACAGTTAAAGTTTAATTTTAATACTTACAGCAAAATAAACTGTGCCAGCCAATTTTTCACATCAAATTACCTAAGAATACGTCAAGAAAGCTATTGTTTTCGAATATTTAATTTTTGGGTAAAAAAAAATTCAAAGGGGTTAATCTATCGTTTTTGTAATTTCGGACCAAAATTTCAAAGTCGTTTTAAACATTGTGCATAGTGCATTTGGGTGCGTACAATCCAAAAATCACATTTACAGCTTGCGGAATCGACTGGAAATTGCTCAAAAACCACGATAAAGCTAGAAAATCAAAAATCCATTTCCATGACTTTAATCGACAGTTAAAGTTTAATTTTAATACTTACAGCAAAATAAACTGTGCCAGCCAATTTTTCACATCAAATTACCTAAGAATACGTCAAGAAAGCTATTGTTTTCGAATATTTAATTTTTGGGTAAAAAAAAATTCAAAGGGGTTAATCTATCGTTTTTGTAATTTCGGACCAAAATTTCAAAGTCGTTTTAAACATTGTGCATAGTGCATTTGGGTGCGTACAATCCAAAAATCACATTTACAGCTTGCGGAATCGACTGGAAATTGCTCAAAAACCACGATAAAGCTAGAAAATCAAAAATCAATTTCCATGACTTTAATCGACAGTTAAAGTTTAATTTTAATACTTACAGCAAAATAAACTGTGCCAGCCAATTTTTCACATCAAATTACCTAAGAATACGTCAAGAAAGCTATTGTTTTCGAATATTTAATTTTTGGGTAAAAAAAAATTCAAAGGGGTTAATCTATCGTTTTTGTAATTTCGGACCAAAATTTCAAAGTCGTTTTAAACATTGTGCATAGTGCATTTGGGTGCGTACAATCCAAAAATCACATTTACAGCTTGCGGAATCGACTGGAAATTGCTCAAAAACCACGATAAAGCTAGAAAATCAAAAATCCATTTCCATGACTTTAATCGACAGTTAAAGTTTAATTTTAATACTTACAGCAAAATAAACTGTGCCAGCCAATTTTTCACATCAAATTACATAAGAATACGTCAAGAAAGCTATTGTTTTCGAATATTTAATTTTTGGGTAAAAAAAATTCAAAGGGGTTAATCTATCGTTTTTGTAATTTCGGACCAAAATTTCAAAGTCGTTTTAAACATTGTGCATAGTGCATTTGGGTGCGTACAATCCAAAAATCACATTTACAGCTTGCGGAATCGACTGGAAATTGCTCAAAAACCACGATAAAGCTAGAAAATCAAAGATCCATTTCCATGACTTTAATCGACAGTTAAAGTTTAATTTTAATACTTACAGCAAAATAAACTGTGCCAGCCAATTTTTCACATCAAATTACATAAGAATACGTCAAGAAAGCTATTGTTTTCGAATATTTAATTTTTGGGTAAAAAAAATTCAAAGGGGTTAATCTATCGTTTTTGTAATTTCGGACCAAAATTTCAAAGTCGTTTTAAACATTGTGCATAGTGCATTTGGGTGCGTACAATCCAAAAATCACATTTACAGCTTGCGGAATCGACTGGAAATTGCTCAAAAACCACGATAAAGCTAGAAAATCAAAAATCCATTTCCATGACTTTAATCGACAGTTAAAGTTTAATTTTAATACTTACAGCAAAATAAACTGTGCCAGCCAATTTTTCACATCAAATTACATAAGAATACGTCAAGAAAGCTATTGTTTTCGAATATTTAATTTTTGGGTAAAAAAAATTCAAAGGGGTTAATCTATCGTTTTTGTAATTTCGGACCAAAATTTCAAAGTCGTTTTAAACATTGTGCATAGTGCATTTGGGTGCGTACAATCCAAAAATCACATTTACAGCTTGCGGAATCGACTGGAAATTGCTCAAAAACCACGATAAAGCTAGAAAATCAAAAATCCATTTCCATGACTTTAATCGACAGTTAAAGTTTAATTTTAATACTTACAGCAAAATAAACTGTGCCAGCCAATTTTTCACATCAAATTACATAAGAATACGTCAAGAAAGCTATTGTTTTCGAATATTTAATTTTTGGGTAAAAAAAAATTCAAAGGGGTTAATCTATCGTTTTTGTAATTTCGGACCAAAATTTCAAAGTCGTTTTAAACATTGTGCATAGTGCATTTGGGTGCGTACAATCCAAAAATCACATTTACAGCTTGCGGAATCGACTGGAAATTGCTCAAAAACCACGATAAAGCTAGAAAATCAAAAATCCATTTCCATGACTTTAATCGACAGTTAAAGTTTAATTTTAATACTTACAGCAAAATAAACTGTGCCAGCCAATTTTTCACATCAAATTACATAAGAATACGTCAAGAAAGCTATTGTTTTCGAATATTTAATTTTTGGGTAAAAAAAAATTCAAAGGGGTTAATCTATCGTTTTTGTAATTTCGGACCAAAATTTCAAAGTCGTTTTAAACATTGTGCATAGTGCATTTGGGTGCGTACAATCCAAAAATCACATTTACAGCTTGCGGAATCGACTGGAAATTGCTCAAAAACCACGATAAAGCTAGAAAATCAAAAATCCATTTCCATGACTTTAATCGACAGTTAAAGTTTAATTTTAATACTTACAGCAAAATAAACTGTGCCAGCCAATTTTTCACATCAAATTACATAAGAATACGTCAAGAAAGCTATTGTTTTCGAATATTTAATTTTTGGGTAAAAAAAAATTCAAAGGGGTTAATCTATCGTTTTTGTAATTTCGGACCAAAATTTCAAAGTCGTTTTAAACATTGTGCATAGTGCATTTGGGTGCGTACAATCCAAAAATCACATTTACAGCTTGCGGAATCGACTGGAAATTGCTCAAAAACCACGATAAAGCTAGAAAATCAAAAATCCATTTCCATGACTTTAATCGACAGTTAAAGTTTAATTTTAATACTTACAGCAAAATAAACTGTGCCAGCCAATTTTTCACATCAAATTACATAAGAATACGTCAAGAAAGCTATTGTTTTCGAATATTTAATTTTTGGGTAAAAAAAAATTCAAAGGGGTTAATCTATCGTTTTTGTAATTTCGGACCAAAATTTCAAAGTCGTTTTAAACATTGTGCATAGTGCATTTGGGTGCGTACAATCCAAAAATCACATTTACAGCTTGCGGAATCGACTGGAAATTGCTCAAAAACCACGATAAAGCTAGAAAATCAAAAATCCATTTCCATGACTTTAATCGACAGTTAAAGTTTAATTTTAATACTTACAGCAAAATAAACTGTGCCAGCCAATTTTTCACATCAAATTACATAAGAATACGTCAAGAAAGCTATTGTTTTCGAATATTTAATTTTTGGGTAAAAAAAAATTCAAAGGGGTTAATCTATCGTTTTTGTAATTTCGGACCAAAATTTCAAAGTCGTTTTAAACATTGTGCATAGTGCATTTGGGTGCGTACAATCCAAAAATCACATTTACAGCTTGCGGAATCGACTGGAAATTGCTCAAAAACCACGATAAAGCTAGAAAATCAAAAATCCATTTCCATGACTTTAATCGACAGTTAAAGTTTAATTTTAATACTTACAGCAAAATAAACTGTGCCAGCCAATTTTTCACATCAAATTACATAAGAATACGTCAAGAAAGCTATTGTTTTCGAATATTTAATTTTTGGGTAAAAAAAAATTCAAAGGGGTTAATCTATCGTTTTTGTAATTTTGGTCCGAAATTACAAAGTCGTTTTAAACATTGTGCATAGTGCATTTGGGTGCGTACAATCCAAAAATCACATTTACAGCTTGCGGAATCGACTGGAAATTGCTCAAAAACCACGATAAAGCTAGAAAATCAAAAATCCATTTCCATGACTTTAATCGACAGTTAAAGTTTAATTTTAATACTTACAGCAAAATAAACTGTGCCAGCCAATTTTTCACATCAAATTACATAAGAATACGTCAAGAAAGCTATTGTTTTCGAATATTTAATTTTTGGGTAAAAAAAATTCAAAGGGGTTAATCTATCGTTTTTGTAATTTCGGACCAAAATTTCAAAGTCGTTTTAAACATTGTGCATAGTGCATTTGGGTGCGTACAATCCAAAAATCACATTTACAGCTTGCGGAATCGACTGGAAATTGCTCAAAAACCACGATAAAGCTAGAAAATCAAAAATCCATTTCCATGACTTTAATCGACAGTTAAAGTTTAATTTTAATACTTACAGCAAAATAAACTGTGCCAGCCAATTTTTCACATCAAATTACATAAGAATACGTCAAGAAAGCTATTGTTTTCGAATATTTAATTTTTGGGTAAAAAAAATTCAAAGGGGTTAATCTATCGTTTTTGTAATTTCGGACCAAAATTTCAAAGTCGTTTTAAACATTGTGCATAGTGCATTTGGGTGCATACAATCCGAAAATCACATTTACAGCTTGCGGAATCGACTGGAAATTGCTCAAAAACCACGATAAAGCTAGAAAATCAAAAATCCATTTCCATGACTTTAATCGACAGTTAAAGTTTAATTTTAATACTTACAGCAAAATAAACTGTGCCAGCCAATTTTTCACATCAAATTACATAAGAATACGTCAAGAAAGCTATTGTTTTCGAATATTTAATTTTTGGGTAAAAAAAAATTCAAAGGGGTTAATCTATCGTTTTTGTAATTTCGGACCAAAATTTCAAAGTCGTTTTAAACATTGTGCATAGTGCATTTGGGTGCGTACAATCCAAAAATCACATTTACAGCTTGCGGAATCGACTGGAAATTGCTCAAAAACCACGATAAAGCTAGAAAATCAAAAATCCATTTCCATGACTTTAATCGACAGTTAAAGTTTAATTTTAATACTTACAGCAAAATAAACTGTGCCAGCCAATTTTTCACATCAAATTACATAAGAATACGTCAAGAAAGCTATTGTTTTCGAATATTTAATTTTTGGGTAAAAAAAAATTCAAAGGGGTTAATCTATCGTTTTTGTAATTTTGGTCCGAAATTACAAAGTCGTTTTAAACATTGTGCATAGTGCATTTGGGTGCGTACAATCCAAAAATCACATTTACAGCTTGCGGAATCGACTGGAAATTGCTCAAAAACCACGATAAAGCTAGAAAATCAAAAATCCATTTCCATGACTTTAATCGACAGTTAAAGTTTAATTTTAATACTTACAGCAAAATAAACTGTGCCAGCCAATTTTTCACATCAAATTACATAAGAATACGTCAAGAAAGCTATTGTTTTCGAATATTTAATTTTTGGGTAAAAAAAATTCAAAGGGGTTAATCTATCGTTTTTGTAATTTCGGACCAAAATTTCAAAGTCGTTTTAAACATTGTGCATAGTGCATTTGGGTGCGTACAATCCAAAAATCACATTTACAGCTTGCGGAATCGACTGGAAATTGCTCAAAAACCACGATAAAGCTAGAAAATCAAAAATCCATTTCCATGACTTTAATCGACAGTTAAAGTTTAATTTTAATACTTACAGCAAAATAAACTGTGCCAGCCAATTTTTCACATCAAATTACATAAGAATACGTCAAGAAAGCTATTGTTTTCGAATATTTAATTTTTGGGTAAAAAAAATTCAAAGGGGTTAATCTATCGTTTTTGTAATTTCGGACCAAAATTTCAAAGTCGTTTTAAACATTGTGCATAGTGCATTTGGGTGCGTACAATCCAAAAATCACATTTACAGCTTGCGGAATCGACTGGAAATTGCTCAAAAACCACGATAAAGCTAGAAAATCAAAAATCCATTTCCATGACTTTAATCGACAGTTAAAGTTTAATTTTAATACTTACAGCAAAATAAACTGTGCCAGCCAATTTTTCACATCAAATTACATAAGAATACGTCAAGAAAGCTATTGTTTTCGAATATTTAATTTTTGGGTAAAAAAAAATTCAAAGGGGTTAATCTATCGTTTTTGTAATTTCGGACCAAAATTTCAAAGTCGTTTTAAACATTGTGCATAGTGCATTTGGGTGCGTACAATCCAAAAATCACATTTACAGCTTGCGGAATCGACTGGAAATTGCTCAAAAACCACGATAAAGCTAGAAAATCAAAAATCCATTTCCATGACTTTAATCGACAGTTAAAGTTTAATTTTAATACTTACAGCAAAATAAACTGTGCCAGCCAATTTTTCACATCAAATTACATAAGAATACGTCAAGAAAGCTATTGTTTTCGAATATTTAATTTTTGGGTAAAAAAAAATTCAAAGGGGTTAATCTATCGTTTTTGTAATTTCGGACCAAAATTTCAAAGTCGTTTTAAACATTGTGCATAGTGCATTTGGGTGCGTACAATCCAAAAATCACATTTACAGCTTGCGGAATCGACTGGAAATTGCTCAAAAACCACGATAAAGCTAGAAAATCAAAAATCCATTTCCATGACTTTAATCGACAGTTAAAGTTTAATTTTAATACTTACAGCAAAATAAACTGTGCCAGCCAATTTTTCACATCAAATTACATAAGAATACGTCAAGAAAGCTATTGTTTTCGAATATTTAATTTTTGGGTAAAAAAAAATTCAAAGGGGTTAATCTATCGTTTTTGTAATTTCGGACCAAAATTTCAAAGTCGTTTTAAACATTGTGCATAGTGCATTTGGGTGCGTACAATCCAAAAATCACATTTACAGCTTGCGGAATCGACTGGAAATTGCTCAAAAACCACGATAAAGCTAGAAAATCAAAAATCCATTTCCATGACTTTAATCGACAGTTAAAGTTTAATTTTAATACTTACAGCAAAATAAACTGTGCCAGCCAATTTTTCACATCAAATTACATAAGAATACGTCAAGAAAGCTATTGTTTTCGAATATTTAATTTTTGGGTAAAAAAAAATTCAAAGGGGTTAATCTATCGTTTTTGTAATTTCGGACCAAAATTTCAAAGTCGTTTTAAACATTGTGCATAGTGCATTTGGGTGCGTACAATCCAAAAATCACATTTACAGCTTGCGGAATCGACTGGAAATTGCTCAAAAACCACGATAAAGCTAGAAAATCAAAAATCCATTTCCATGACTTTAATCGACAGTTAAAGTTTAATTTTAATACTTACAGCAAAATAAACTGTGCCAGCCAATTTTTCACATCAAATTACATAAGAATACGTCAAGAAAGCTATTGTTTTCGAATATTTAATTTTTGGGTAAAAAAAAATTCAAAGGGGTTAATCTATCGTTTTTGTAATTTCGGACCAAAATTTCAAAGTCGTTTTAAACATTGTGCATAGTGCATTTGGGTGCGTACAATCCAAAAATCACATTTACAGCTTGCGGAATCGACTGGAAATTGCTCAAAAACCACGATAAAGCTAGAAAATCAAAAATCCATTTCCATGACTTTAATCGACAGTTAAAGTTTAATTTTAATACTTACAGCAAAATAAACTGTGCCAGCCAATTTTTCACATCAAATTACATAAGAATACGTCAAGAAAGCTATTGTTTTCGAATATTTAATTTTTGGGTAAAAAAAAATTCAAAGGGGTTAATCTATCGTTTTTGTAATTTCGGACCAAAATTTCAAAGTCGTTTTAAACATTGTGCATAGTGCATTTGGGTGCGTACAATCCAAAAATCACATTTACAGCTTGCGGAATCGACTGGAAATTGCTCAAAAACCACGATAAAGCTAGAAAATCAAAAATCCATTTCCATGACTTTAATCGACAGTTAAAGTTTAATTTTAATACTTACAGCAAAATAAACTGTGCCAGCCAATTTTTCACATCAAATTACATAAGAATACGTCAAGAAAGCTATTGTTTTCGAATATTTAATTTTTGGGTAAAAAAAAATTCAAAGGGGTTAATCTATCGTTTTTGTAATTTCGGACCAAAATTTCAAAGTCGTTTTAAACATTGTGCATAGTGCATTTGGGTGCGTACAATCCAAAAATCACATTTACAGCTTGCGGAATCGACTGGAAATTGCTCAAAAACCACGATAAAGCTAGAAAATCAAAAATCCATTTCCATGACTTTAATCGACAGTTAAAGTTTAATTTTAATACTTACAGCAAAATAAACTGTGCCAGCCAATTTTTCACATCAAATTACATAAGAATACGTCAAGAAAGCTATTGTTTTCGAATATTTAATTTTTGGGTAAAAAAAAATTCAAAGGGGTTAATCTATCGTTTTTGTAATTTCGGACCAAAATTTCAAAGTCGTTTTAAACATTGTGCATAGTGCATTTGGGTGCGTACAATCCAAAAATCACATTTACAGCTTGCGGAATCGACTGGAAATTGCTCAAAAACCACGATAAAGCTAGAAAATCAAAAATCCATTTCCATGACTTTAATCGACAGTTAAAGTTTAATTTTAATACTTACAGCAAAATAAACTGTGCCAGCCAATTTTTCACATCAAATTACATAAGAATACGTCAAGAAAGCTATTGTTTTCGAATATTTAATTTTTGGGTAAAAAAAAATTCAAAGGGGTTAATCTATCGTTTTTGTAATTTCGGACCAAAATTTCAAAGTCGTTTTAAACATTGTGCATAGTGCATTTGGGTGCGTACAATCCAAAAATCACATTTACAGCTTGCGGAATCGACTGGAAATTGCTCAAAAACCACGATAAAGCTAGAAAATCAAAAATCCATTTCCATGACTTTAATCGACAGTTAAAGTTTAATTTTAATACTTACAGCAAAATAAACTGTGCCAGCCAATTTTTCACATCAAATTACATAAGAATACGTCAAGAAAGCTATTGTTTTCGAATATTTAATTTTTGGGTAAAAAAAAATTCAAAGGGGTTAATCTATCGTTTTTGTAATTTCGGACCAAAATTTCAAAGTCGTTTTAAACATTGTGCATAGTGCATTTGGGTGCGTACAATCCAAAAATCACATTTACAGCTTGCGGAATCGACTGGAAATTGCTCAAAAACCACGATAAAGCTAGAAAATCAAAAATCCATTTCCATGACTTTAATCGACAGTTAAAGTTTAATTTTAATACTTACAGCAAAATAAACTGTGCCAGCCAATTTTTCACATCAAATTACATAAGAATACGTCAAGAAAGCTATTGTTTTCGAATATTTAATTTTTGGGTAAAAAAAAATTCAAAGGGGTTAATCTATCGTTTTTGTAATTTCGGACCAAAATTTCAAAGTCGTTTTAAACATTGTGCATAGTGCATTTGGGTGCGTACAATCCAAAAATCACATTTACAGCTTGCGGAATCGACTGGAAATTGCTCAAAAACCACGATAAAGCTAGAAAATCAAAAATCCATTTCCATGACTTTAATCGACAGTTAAAGTTTAATTTTAATACTTACAGCAAAATAAACTGTGCCAGCCAATTTTTCACATCAAATTACATAAGAATACGTCAAGAAAGCTATTGTTTTCGAATATTTAATTTTTGGGTAAAAAAAAATTCAAAGGGGTTAATCTATCGTTTTTGTAATTTCGGACCAAAATTTCAAAGTCGTTTTAAACATTGTGCATAGTGCATTTGGGTGCGTACAATCCAAAAATCACATTTACAGCTTGCGGAATCGACTGGAAATTGCTCAAAAACCACGATAAAGCTAGAAAATCAAAAATCCATTTCCATGACTTTAATCGACAGTTAAAGTTTAATTTTAATACTTACAGCAAAATAAACTGTGCCAGCCAATTTTTCACATCAAATTACATAAGAATACGTCAAGAAAGCTATTGTTTTCGAATATTTAATTTTTGGGTAAAAAAAAATTCAAAGGGGTTAATCTATCGTTTTTGTAATTTCGGACCAAAATTTCAAAGTCGTTTTAAACATTGTGCATAGTGCATTTGGGTGCGTACAATCCAAAAATCACATTTACAGCTTGCGGAATCGACTGGAAATTGCTCAAAAACCACGATAAAGCTAGAAAATCAAAAATCCATTTCCATGACTTTAATCGACAGTTAAAGTTTAATTTTAATACTTACAGCAAAATAAACTGTGCCAGCCAATTTTTCACATCAAATTACATAAGAATACGTCAAGAAAGCTATTGTTTTCGAATATTTAATTTTTGGGTAAAAAAAAATTCAAAGGGGTTAATCTATCGTTTTTGTAATTTCGGACCAAAATTTCAAAGTCGTTTTAAACATTGTGCATAGTGCATTTGGGTGCGTACAATCCAAAAATCACATTTACAGCTTGCGGAATCGACTGGAAATTGCTCAAAAACCACGATAAAGCTAGAAAATCAAAAATCCATTTCCATGACTTTAATCGACAGTTAAAGTTTAATTTTAATACTTACAGCAAAATAAACTGTGCCAGCCAATTTTTCACATCAAATTACATAAGAATACGTCAAGAAAGCTATTGTTTTCGAATATTTAATTTTTGGGTAAAAAAAAATTCAAAGGGGTTAATCTATCGTTTTTGTAATTTCGGACCAAAATTTCAAAGTCGTTTTAAACATTGTGCATAGTGCATTTGGGTGCGTACAATCCAAAAATCACATTTACAGCTTGCGGAATCGACTGGAAATTGCTCAAAAACCACGATAAAGCTAGAAAATCAAAAATCCATTTCCATGACTTTAATCGACAGTTAAAGTTTAATTTTAATACTTACAGCAAAATAAACTGTGCCAGCCAATTTTTCACATCAAATTACATAAGAATACGTCAAGAAAGCTATTGTTTTCGAATATTTAATTTTTGGGTAAAAAAAAATTCAAAGGGGTTAATCTATCGTTTTTGTAATTTCGGACCAAAATTTCAAAGTCGTTTTAAACATTGTGCATAGTGCATTTGGGTGCGTACAATCCAAAAATCACATTTACAGCTTGCGGAATCGACTGGAAATTGCTCAAAAACCACGATAAAGCTAGAAAATCAAAAATCCATTTCCATGACTTTAATCGACAGTTAAAGTTTAATTTTAATACTTACAGCAAAATAAACTGTGCCAGCCAATTTTTCACATCAAATTACATAAGAATACGTCAAGAAAGCTATTGTTTTCGAATATTTAATTTTTGGGTAAAAAAAAATTCAAAGGGGTTAATCTATCGTTTTTGTAATTTCGGACCAAAATTTCAAAGTCGTTTTAAACATTGTGCATAGTGCATTTGGGTGCGTACAATCCAAAAATCACATTTACAGCTTGCGGAATCGACTGGAAATTGCTCAAAAACCACGATAAAGCTAGAAAATCAAAAATCCATTTCCATGACTTTAATCGACAGTTAAAGTTTAATTTTAATACTTACAGCAAAATAAACTGTGCCAGCCAATTTTTCACATCAAATTACATAAGAATACGTCAAGAAAGCTATTGTTTTCGAATATTTAATTTTTGGGTAAAAAAAAATTCAAAGGGGTTAATCTATCGTTTTTGTAATTTCGGACCAAAATTTCAAAGTCGTTTTAAACATTGTGCATAGTGCATTTGGGTGCGTACAATCCAAAAATCACATTTACAGCTTGCGGAATCGACTGGAAATTGCTCAAAAACCACGATAAAGCTAGAAAATCAAAAATCCATTTCCATGACTTTAATCGACAGTTAAAGTTTAATTTTAATACTTACAGCAAAATAAACTGTGCCAGCCAATTTTTCACATCAAATTACATAAGAATACGTCAAGAAAGCTATTGTTTTCGAATATTTAATTTTTGGGTAAAAAAAAATTCAAAGGGGTTAATCTATCGTTTTTGTAATTTTGGACCAAAATTTCAAAGTCGTTTTAAACATTGTGCATAGTGCATTTGGGTGCGTACAATCCAAAAATCACATTTACAGCTTGCGGAATCGACTGGAAATTGCTCAAAAACCACGATAAAGCTAGAAAATCAAAAATCCATTTCCATGACTTTAATCGACAGTTAAAGTTTAATTTTAATACTTACAGCAAAATAAACTGTGCCAGCCAATTTTTCACATCAAATTACATAAGAATACGTCAAGAAAGCTATTGTTTTCGAATATTTAATTTTTGGGTAAAAAAAAATTCAAAGGGGTTAATCTATCGTTTTTGTAATTTTGGACCAAAATTTCAAAGTCGTTTTAAACATTGTGCATAGTGCATTTGGGTGCGTACAATCCAAAAATCACATTTACAGCTTGCGGAATCGACTGGAAATTGCTCAAAAACCACGATAAAGCTAGAAAATCAAAAATCCATTTCCATGACTTTAATCGACAGTTAAAGTTTAAATTTAATACTTACAGCAAAATAAACTGTGCCAGCCAATTTTTCACATCAAATTACATAAGAATACGTCAAGAAAGCTATTGTTTTCGAATATTTAATTTTTGGGTAAAAAAAAATTCAAAGGGGTTAATCTATCGTTTTTGTAATTTCGGACCAAAATTTCAAAGTCGTTTTAAACATTGTGCATAGTGCATTTGGGTGCGTACAATCCAAAAATCACATTTACAGCTTGCGGAATCGACTGGAAATTGCTCAAAAACCACGATAAAGCTAGAAAATCAAAAATCCATTTCCATGACTTTAATCGACAGTTAAAGTTTAATTTTAATACTTACAGCAAAATAAACTGTGCCAGCCAATTTTTCACATCAAATTACATAAGAATACGTCAAGAAAGCTATTGTTTTCGAATATTTAATTTTTGGGTAAAAAAAAATTCAAAGGGGTTAATCTATCGTTTTTGTAATTTCGAACAAAATTTCAAAGTCGTTTTAAACATTGCGCAGAGTGCATTTGGGTGCGTACAATCCAAAAATCACATTTACAGCTTGCGGAATCGACTGGAAATTGCTCAAAAACCACGATAAAGCTAGAAAATCAAAAATCCATTTCCATGACTTTAATCGACAGTTAAAGTTTAATTTTAATACTTACAGCAAAATAAACTGTGCCAGCCAATTTTTCACATCAAATTACATAAGAATACGTCAAGAAAGCTATTGTTTTCGAATATTTAATTTTTGGGTAAAAAAAAATTCAAAGGGGTTAATCTATCGTTTTTGTAATTTCGGACCAAAATTTCAAAGTCGTTTTAAACATTGTGCATAGTGCATTTGGGTGCGTACAATCCAAAAATCACATTTACAGCTTGCGGAATCGACTGGAAATTGCTCAAAAACCACGATAAAGCTAGAAAATCAAAAATCCATTTCCATGACTTTAATCGACAGTTAAAGTTTAATTTTAATACTTACAGCAAAATAAACTGTGCCAGCCAATTTTTCACATCAAATTACATAAGAATACGTCAAGAAAGCTATTGTTTTCGAATATTTAATTTTTGGGTAAAAAAAAATTCAAAGGGGTTAATCTATCGTTTTTGTAATTTCGAACAAAATTTCAAAGTCGTTTTAAACATTGCGCAGAGTGCATTTGGGTGCGTACAATCCAAAAATCACATTTACAGCTTGCGGAATCGACTGGAAATTGCTCAAAAACCACGATAAAGCTAGAAAATCAAAAATCCATTTCCATGACTTTAATCGACAGTTAAAGTTTAATTTTAATACTTACAGCAAAATAAACTGTGCCAGCCAATTTTTCACATCAAATTACATAAGAATACGTCAAGAAAGCTATTGTTTTCGAATATTTAATTTTTGGGTAAAAAAAAATTCAAAGGGGTTAATCTATCGTTTTTGTAATTTCGAACAAAATTTCAAAGTCGTTTTAAACATTGCGCAGAGTGCATTTGGGTGCGTACAATCCAAAAATCACATTTACAGCTTGCGGAATCGACTGGAAATTGCTCAAAAACCACGATAAAGCTAGAAAATCAAAAATCCATTTCCATGACTTTAATCGACAGTTAAAGTTTAATTTTAATACTTACAGCAAAATAAACTGTGCCAGCCAATTTTTCACATCAAATTACATAAGAATACGTCAAGAAAGCTATTGTTTTCGAATATTTAATTTTTGGGTAAAAAAAAATTCAAAGGGGTTAATCTATCGTTTTTGTAATTTCGAACAAAATTTCAAAGTCGTTTTAAACATTGCGCAGAGTGCATTTGGGTGCGTACAATCCAAAAATCACATTTACAGCTTGCGGAATCGACTGGAAATTGCTCAAAAACCACGATAAAGCTAGAAAATCAAAAATCCATTTCCATGACTTTAATCGACAGTTAAAGTTTAATTTTAATACTTACAGCAAAATAAACTGTGCCAGCCAATTTTTCACATCAAATTACATAAGAATACGTCAAGAAAGCTATTGTTTTCGAATATTTAATTTTTGGGTAAAAAAAAATTCAAAGGGGTTAATCTATCGTTTTTGTAATTTCGAACAAAATTTCAAAGTCGTTTTAAACATTGTGCATAGTGCATTTGGGTGCGTACAATCCAAAAATCACATTTACAGCTTGCGGAATCGACTGGAAATTGCTCAAAAACCACGATAAAGCTAGAAAATCAAAAATCCATTTCCATGACTTTAATCGACAGTTAAAGTTTAATTTTAATACTTACAGCAAAATAAACTGTGCCAGCCAATTTTTCACATCAAATTACATAAGAATACGTCAAGAAAGCTATTGTTTTCGAATATTTAATTTTTGGGTAAAAAAAAATTCAAAGGGGTTAATCTATCGTTTTTGTAATTTCGAACAAAATTTCAAAGTCGTTTTAAACATTGTGCATAGTGCATTTGGGTGCGTACAATCCAAAAATCACATTTACAGCTTGCGGAATCGACTGGAAATTGCTCAAAAACCACGATAAAGCTAGAAAATCAAAAATCCATTTCCATGACTTTAATCGACAGTTAAAGTTTAATTTTAATACTTACAGTAAAATAAACTGTGCCAGCCAATTTTTCACATCAAATTACATAAGAATACGTCAAGAAAGCTATTGTTTTCGAATATTTAATTTTTGGGTAAAAAAAAATTCAAAGGGGTTAATCTATCGTTTTTGTAATTTCGAACAAAATTTCAAAGTCGTTTTAAACATTGCGCAGAGTGCATTTGGGTGCGTACAATCCAAAAATCACATTTACAGCTTGCGGAATCGACTGGAAATTGCTCAAAAACCACGATAAAGCTAGAAAATCAAAAATCCATTTCCATGACTTTAATCGACAGTTAAAGTTTAATTTTAATACTTACAGCAAAATAAACTGTGCCAGCCAATTTTTCACATCAAATTACATAAGAATACGTCAAGAAAGCTATTGTTTTCGAATATTTAATTTTTGGGTAAAAAAAAATTCAAAGGGGTTAATCTATCGTTTTTGTAATTTCGAACAAAATTTCAAAGTCGTTTTAAACATTGCGCAGAGTGCATTTGGGTGCGTACAATCCAAAAATCACATTTACAGCTTGCGGAATCGACTGGAAATTGCTCAAAAACCACGATAAAGCTAGAAAATCAAAAATCCATTTCCATGACTTTAATCGACAGTTAAAGTTTAAATTTAATACTTACAGCAAAATAAACTGTGCCAGCCAATTTTTCACATCAAATTACATAAGAATACGTCAAGAAAGCTATTGTTTTCGAATATTTAATTTTTGGGTAAAAAAAAATTCAAAGGGGTTAATCTATCGTTTTTGTAATTTCGGACCAAAATTTCAAAGTCGTTTTAAACATTGTGCATAGTGCATTTGGGTGCGTACAATCCAAAAATCACATTTACAGCTTGCGGAATCGACTGGAAATTGCTCAAAAACCACGATAAAGCTAGAAAATCAAAAATCCATTTCCATGACTTTAATCGACAGTTAAAGTTTAATTTTAATACTTACAGCAAAATAAACTGTGCCAGCCAATTTTTCACATCAAATTACATAAGAATACGTCAAGAAAGCTATTGTTTTCGAATATTTAATTTTTGGGTAAAAAAAAATTCAAAGGGGTTAATCTATCATTTTTGTAATTTCGAACAAAATTTCAAAGTCGTTTTAAACATTGCGCAGAGTGCATTTGGGTGCGTACAATCCAAAAATCACATTTACAGCTTGCGGAATCGACTGGAAATTGCTCAAAAACCACGATAAAGCTAGAAAATCAAAAATCCATTTCCATGACTTTAATCGACAGTTAAAGTTTAATTTTAATACTTACAGCAAAATAAACTGTGCCAGCCAATTTTTCACATCAAATTACATAAGAATACGTCAAGAAAGCTATTGTTTTCGAATATTTAATTTTTGGGTAAAAAAAAATTCAAAGGGGTTAATCTATCGTTTTTGTAATTTCGAACAAAATTTCAAAGTCGTTTTAAACATTGCGCAGAGTGCATTTGGGTGCGTACAATCCAAAAATCACATTTACAGCTTGCGGAATCGACTGGAAATTGCTCAAAAACCACGATAAAGCTAGAAAATCAAAAATCCATTTCCATGACTTTAATCGACAGTTAAAGTTTAATTTTAATACTTACAGCAAAATAAACTGTGCCAGCCAATTTTTCACATCAAATTACATAAGAATACGTCAAGAAAGCTATTGTTTTCGAATATTTAATTTTTGGGTAAAAAAAAATTCAAAGGGGTTAATCTATCGTTTTTGTAATTTCGAACAAAATTTCAAAGTCGTTTTAAACATTGTGCATAGTGCATTTGGGTGCGTACAATCCAAAAATCACATTTACAGCTTGCGGAATCGACTGGAAATTGCTCAAAAACCACGATAAAGCTAGAAAATCAAAAATCCATTTCCATGACTTTAATCGACAGTTAAAGTTTAATTTTAATACTTACAGCAAAATAAACTGTGCCAGCCAATTTTTCACATCAAATTACATAAGAATACGTCAAGAAAGCTATTGTTTTCGAATATTTAATTTTTGGGTAAAAAAAAATTCAAAGGGGTTAATCTATCGTTTTTGTAATTTCGAACAAAATTTCAAAGTCGTTTTAAACATTGTGCATAGTGCATTTGGGTGCGTACAATCCAAAAATCACATTTACAGCTTGCGGAATCGACTGGAAATTGCTCAAAAACCACGATAAAGCTAGAAAATCAAAAATCCATTTCCATGACTTTAATCGACAGTTAAAGTTTAATTTTAATACTTACAGCAAAATAAACTGTGCCAGCCAATTTTTCACATCAAATTACATAAGAATACGTCAAGAAAGCTATTGTTTTCGAATATTTAATTTTTGGGTAAAAAAAAATTCAAAGGGGTTAATCTATCGTTTTTGTAATTTCGAACAAAATTTCAAAGTCGTTTTAAACATTGTGCATAGTGCATTTGGGTGCGTACAATCCAAAAATCACATTTACAGCTTGCGGAATCGACTGGAAATTGCTCAAAAACCACGATAAAGCTAGAAAATCAAAAATCCATTTCCATGACTTTAATCGACAGTTAAAGTTTAATTTTAATACTTACAGCAAAATAAACTGTGCCAGCCAATTTTTCACATCAAATTACATAAGAATACGTCAAGAAAGCTATTGTTTTCGAATATTTAATTTTTGGGTAAAAAAAAATTCAAAGGGGTTAATCTATCGTTTTTGTAATTTCGAACAAAATTTCAAAGTCGTTTTAAACATTGTGCATAGTGCATTTGGGTGCGTACAATCCAAAAATCACATTTACAGCTTGCGGAATCGACTGGAAATTGCTCAAAAACCACGATAAAGCTAGAAAATCAAAAATCCATTTCCATGACTTTAATCGACAGTTAAAGTTTAATTTTAATACTTACAGCAAAATAAACTGTGCCAGCCAATTTTTCACATCAAATTACATAAGAATACGTCAAGAAAGCTATTGTTTTCGAATATTTAATTTTTGGGTAAAAAAAAATTCAAAGGGGTTAATCTATCGTTTTTGTAATTTCGAACAAAATTTCAAAGTCGTTTTAAACATTGTGCATAGTGCATTTGGGTGCGTACAATCCAAAAATCACATTTACAGCTTGCGGAATCGACTGGAAATTGCTCAAAAACCACGATAAAGCTAGAAAATCAAAAATCCATTTCCATGACTTTAATCGACAGTTAAAGTTTAATTTTAATACTTACAGCAAAATAAACTGTGCCAGCCAATTTTTCACATCAAATTACATAAGAATACGTCAAGAAAGCTATTGTTTTCGAATATTTAATTTTTGGGTAAAAAAAAATTCAAAGGGGTTAATCTATCGTTTTTGTAATTTCGAACAAAATTTCAAAGTCGTTTTAAACATTGCGCAGAGTGCATTTGGGTGCGTACAATCCAAAAATCACATTTACAGCTTGCGGAATCGACTGGAAATTGCTCAAAAACCACGATAAAGCTAGAAAATCAAAAATCCATTTCCATGACTTTAATCGACAGTTAAAGTTTAATTTTAATACTTACAGCAAAATAAACTGTGCCAGCCAATTTTTCACATCAAATTACATAAGAATACGTCAAGAAAGCTATTGTTTTCGAATATTTAATTTTTGGGTAAAAAAAAATTCAAAGGGGTTAATCTATCGTTTTTGTAATTTCGGACCAAAATTTCAAAGTCGTTTTAAACATTGTGCATAGTGCATTTGGGTGCGTACAATCCAAAAATCACATTTACAGCTTGCGGAATCGACTGGAAATTGCTCAAAAACCACGATAAAGCTAGAAAATCAAAAATCCATTTCCATGACTTTAATCGACAGTTAAAGTTTAATTTTAATACTTACAGCAAAATAAACTGTGCCAGCCAATTTTTCACATCAAATTACATAAGAATACGTCAAGAAAGCTATTGTTTTCGAATATTTAATTTTTGGGTAAAAAAAAATTCAAAGGGGTTAATCTATCGTTTTTGTAATTTCGAACAAAATTTCAAAGTCGTTTTAAACATTGCGCAGAGTGCATTTGGGTGCGTACAATCCAAAAATCACATTTACAGCTTGCGGAATCGACTGGAAATTGCTCAAAAACCACGATAAAGCTAGAAAATCAAAAATCCATTTCCATGACTTTAATCGACAGTTAAAGTTTAATTTTAATACTTACAGCAAAATAAACTGTGCCAGCCAATTTTTCACATCAAATTACATAAGAATACGTCAAGAAAGCTATTGTTTTCGAATATTTAATTTTTGGGTAAAAAAAAATTCAAAGGGGTTAATCTATCGTTTTTGTAATTTCGGACCAAAATTTCAAAGTCGTTTTAAACATTGTGCATAGTGCATTTGGGTGCGTACAATCCAAAAATCACATTTACAGCTTGCGGAATCGACTGGAAATTGCTCAAAAACCACGATAAAGCTAGAAAATCAAAAATCCATTTCCATGACTTTAATCGACAGTTAAAGTTTAATTTTAATACTTACAGCAAAATAAACTGTGCCAGCCAATTTTTCACATCAAATTACATAAGAATACGTCAAGAAAGCTATTGTTTTCGAATATTTAATTTTTGGGTAAAAAAAAATTCAAAGGGGTTAATCTATCGTTTTTGTAATTTCGAACAAAATTTCAAAGTCGTTTTAAACATTGCGCAGAGTGCATTTGGGTGCGTACAATCCAAAAATCACATTTACAGCTTGCGGAATCGACTGGAAATTTGTTACAATCTTATACGTCACTACGACACCTGCAACAGATTAAATTGTCCGGTAGCTCGTCGTAGGGCCGCAGGTGATTTAAATTGGTGTCGTAGCGGTAGATGTTAAAATAAAAAAAAAAAATAATTAGTTGAGCGCCACTGTCATAAGATATTAATAAAATTTGCATCGGATTGACTAAATTAGATGACAGACTAATTTTCATCCACGACGTAACTTTTGAAAATAACCACACCTTATAAAATTTTGTAAATTGAAATTTCCTTACAGTTGAGACTTTCCTAAAAATATGGTTTGCAAAATGCAAAGAAAACAAAAACGTAAGAACAAAATAACACATATATTAAAGATAATAAAAATAAACAAACACAAAAATAAATATAAACAAATTATATATGTACAGTGTGTTATGAAATTAAATTTTATAATGTGAAGAAAAAGAAATAAAATAAATAAAAATAAATGTTGTTTAAATTCTAATATTTAAAATTAAAAATTAATAATAATAAATTTTGGGCCCAATAGATTTAATTAAAAGATAATAATTCTTAAAAATGAAATTATTAAACTAAATTTAATATTAATAGAACAAAATTTTAAAATTAATACACAAAACAAAACAAAAATCAAAGTAAAACACGCACTGTATTTTCGACGATAAAAATATATTTTCCACTTACTACTTGATGAACTTGAATTTTTCTTTCATCTCTGGAAACTCCAAATTACAAATGATATAAGGTGGTTTTCTTTAAAATCGGTAAAATCGGTAGGCGGTATAATACTTCATTCAAATTAATTAACCATTGTTAAACACATCCCTCAATTTCGGAGGCAATTTTGAATAATACTTCAATTTTTGAACTTCACGAAAGTTTGTATAAATGTTGCATTACATAATTTTTTAATTATTTCCCGAATATTGTCGGTAATTTAATAAAATAATATTTGGAAAATTATCTTATAATAATTTTCTTTTCATACGATACTTTAAATAATATGCAAACACTTCCGATAAAAGTTTTTAAATTTTCACAACAGTTTTAACCAACTTTGATTTGCCGATTTATTTTAAATTTGAATTAATTCGAAACACTTGTGTTTTTAAAAGAATTAACTTAATTGAATTTTAATTCCGCATAAAGCGAACGAGTATCTTAAGTTTTATTCTCAAAAACTTGAACGAAACTGATAACGAATTTCAGTCTGCAACACACCACAAACATACAAGATGCTTATTTTACAAAAACATCGTTGCAGTTTGGGCGGTTGGAGTCGGATGGATTGACTCACAGCCCTCGACTGTCAGAACTCAACTCCCTTAATTTTTGATAACTACCTGTATATATAAAATTACTTAACCGTTCCCCCACTAAAAATATAAGAAAATTTTGGACATTTTTACAAACATGTAAGATTGTTAGCATAACTCTTAGGCGCTTGACTGTCCATCAAGTAAGAAAAACCATCCACCCCATTAATTTTAATTACTTTCTCCCCTAAACCCAGTGCTACAAAAACTATTAAACTTTGAATATGGTATTGTTTCTGAATTTTTTCCCATAAAACTAATAAAATTTTATTGCACTATATGAAAAAAACATTAAAAATACTCGAAATAAAGCAACCTCTTTTCAATTTTTAATTGCTTAACATAAACCCCTTAAGCCAAGATTTTGTTACATATGAATATGAAACAAAATGTCATTGTTCGACACGTGAAAGAAAAACATAATATTCTACAAAGAAGAAAAGATTGTAATGACTAATGATGCATGGAAGGAAAATATAAAATTTATATAATGAAGAATGGACATTACTAACACGAGTAAACAAAACTATTAAAATAATACAAAGAACTTAAGAAATTGAATATTGAAGTTTTAAAATGAATATAAAATTTATACTTTGTAGCAACTCAGTTAATTTTTTACTTATTTATTTAAAAAAAACAAAGGAATCTCAAAATACTCTAACAAATTGCTCAAAAACCACGATAAAGCTAGAAAATCAAAAATCCATTTCCATGACTTTAATCGACAGTTAAAGTTTAATTTTAATACTTACAGCAAAATAAACTGTGCCAGCCAATTTTTCACATCAAATTACATAAGAATACGTCAAGAAAGCTATTGTTTTCGAATATTTAATTTTTGGGTAAAAAAAAATTCAAAGGGGTTAATCTATCGTTTTTGTAATTTCGGACCAAAATTTCAAAGTCGTTTTAAACATTGTGCATAGTGCATTTGGGTGCGTACAATCCAAAAATCACATTTACAGCTTGCGGAATCGACTGGAAATTGCTCAAAAACCACGATAAAGCTAGAAAATCAAAAATCCATTTCCATGACTTTAATCGACAGTTAAAGTTTAATTTTAATACTTACAGCAAAATAAACTGTGCCAGCCAATTTTTCACATCAAATTACATAAGAATACGTCAAGAAAGCTATTGTTTTCGAATATTTAATTTTTGGGTAAAAAAAAATTCAAAGGGGTTAATCTATCGTTTTTGTAATTTCGAACAAAATTTCAAAGTCGTTTTAAACATTGCGCAGAGTGCATTTGGGTGCGTACAATCCAAAAATCACATTTACAGCTTGCGGAATCGACTGGAAATTGCTCAAAAACCACGATAAAGCTAGAAAATCAAAAATCCATTTCCATGACTTTAATCGACAGTTAAAGTTTAATTTTAATACTTACAGCAAAATAAACTGTGCCAGCCAATTTTTCACATCAAATTACATAAGAATACGTCAAGAAAGCTATTGTTTTCGAATATTTAATTTTTGGGTAAAAAAAAATTCAAAGGGGTTAATCTATCGTTTTTGTAATTTCGAACAAAATTTCAAAGTCGTTTTAAACATTGCGCAGAGTGCATTTGGGTGCGTACAATCCAAAAATCACATTTACAGCTTGCGGAATCGACTGGAAATTGCTCAAAAACCACGATAAAGCTAGAAAATCAAAAATCCATTTCCATGACTTTAATCGACAGTTAAAGTTTAATTTTAATACTTACAGCAAAATAAACTGTGCCAGCCAATTTTTCACATCAAATTACATAAGAATACGTCAAGAAAGCTATTGTTTTCGAATATTTAATTTTTGGGTAAAAAAAAATTCAAAGGGGTTAATCTATCGTTTTTGTAATTTCGGACCAAAATTTCAAAGTCGTTTTAAACATTGCGCAGAGTGCATTTGGGTGCGTACAATCCAAAAATCACATTTACAGCTTGCGGAATCGACTGGAAATTGCTCAAAAACCACGATAAAGCTAGAAAATCAAAAATCCATTTCCATGACTTTAATCGACAGTTAAAGTTTAATTTTAATACTTACAGCAAAATAAACTGTGCCAGCCAATTTTTCACATCAAATTACATAAGAATACGTCAAGAAAGCTATTGTTTTCGAATATTTAATTTTTGGGTAAAAAAAAATTCAAAGGGGTTAATCTATCGTTTTTGTAATTTCGAACAAAATTTCAAAGTCGTTTTAAACATTGCGCAGAGTGCATTTGGGTGCGTACAATCCAAAAATCACATTTACAGCTTGCGGAATCGACTGGAAATTGCTCAAAAACCACGATAAAGCTAGAAAATCAAAAAACCATTTCCATGACTTTAATCGACAGTTAAAGTTTAATTTTAATACTTACAGCAAAATAAACTGTGCCAGCCAATTTTTCACATCAAATTACATAAGAATACGTCAAGAAAGCTAATGTTTTCGAATATTTAATTTTTGGGTAAAAAAAAATTCAAAGGGGTTAATCTATCCAAAATTTCAAAGTCGTTTTAAACATTGTGCATAGTGCATTTGGGTGCGTACAATCCAAAAATCACATTTACAGCTTGCGGAATCGACTGGAAATTGCTCAAAAACCACGATAAAGCTAGAAAATCAAAAATCCATTTCCATGACTTTAATCGACAGTTAAAGTTTAATTTTAATACTTACAGCAAAATAAACTGTGCCAGCCAATTTTTCACATCAAATTACATAAGAATACGTCAAGAAAGCTATTGTTTTCGAATATTTAATTTTTGGGTAAAAAAAAATTCAAAGGGGTTAATCTATCGTTTTTGTAATTTCGGACCAAAATTTCAAAGTCGTTTTAAACATTGTGCATAGTGCATTTGGGTGCGTACAATCCAAAAATCACATTTACAGCTTGCGGAATCGACTGGAAATTGCTCAAAAACCACGATAAAGCTAGAAAATCAAAAATCCATTTCCATGACTTTAATCGACAGTTAAAGTTTAATTTTAATACTTACAGCAAAATAAAATGTGCCAGCCAATTTTTCACATCAAATTACATAAGAATACGTCAAGAAAGCTATTGCTTTCGAATATTTAATTTTTGGGTAAAAAAAAATTCAAAGGGGTTAATCTATCGTTTTTGTAATTTCGGACCAAAATTTCAAAGTCGTTTTAAACATTGTGCATAGTGCATTTGGGTGCGTACAATCCAAAAATCACATTTACAGCTTGCGGAATCGACTGGAAATTGCTCAAAAACCACGATAAAGCTAGAAAATCAAAAATCCATTTCCATGACTTTAATCGACAGTTAAAGTTTAATTTTAATACTTACAGCAAAATAAACTGTGCCAGCCAATTTTTCACATCAAATTACATAAGAATACGTCAAGAAAGCTATTGTTTTCGAATATTTAATTTTTGGGTAAAAAAAAATTCAAAGGGGTTAATCTATCGTTTTTGTAATTTCGGACCAAAATTTCAAAGTCGTTTTAAACATTGTGCATAGTGCATTTGGGTGCGTACAATCCAAAAATCACATTTACAGCTTGCGGAATCGACTGGAAATTGCTCAAAAACCACGATAAAGCTAGAAAATCAAAAATCCATTTCCATGACTTTAATCGACAGTTAAAGTTTAATTTTAATACTTACAGCAAAATAAACTGTGCCAGCCAATTTTTCACATCAAATTACATAAGAATACGTCAAGAAAGCTATTGTTTTCGAATATTTAATTTTTGGGTAAAAAAAAATTCAAAGGGGTTAATCTATCGTTTTTGTAATTTCGGACCAAAATTTCAAAGTCGTTTTAAACATTGTGCATAGTGCATTTGGGTGCGTACAATCCAAAAATCACATTTACAGCTTGCGGAATCGACTGGAAATTGCTCAAAAACCACGATAAAGCTAGAAAATCAAAAATCCATTTCCATGACTTTAATCGACAGTTAAAGTTTAATTTTAATACTTACAGCAAAATAAACTGTGCCAGCCAATTTTTCACATCAAATTACATAAGAATACGTCAAGAAAGCTATTGTTTTCGAATATTTAATTTTTGGGTAAAAAAAAATTCAAAGGGGTTAATCTATCGTTTTTGTAATTTCGAACAAAATTTCAAAGTCGTTTTAAACATTGCGCAGAGTGCATTTGGGTGCGTACAATCCAAAAATCACATTTACAGCTTGCGGAATCGACTGGAAATTGCTCAAAAACCACGATAAAGCTAGAAAATCAAAAATCCATTTCCATGACTTTAATCGACAGTTAAAGTTTAATTTTAATACTTACAGCAAAATAAACTGTGCCAGCCAATTTTTCACATCAAATTACATAAGAATACGTCAAGAAAGCTATTGTTTTCGAATATTTAATTTTTGGGTAAAAAAAAATTCAAAGGGGTTAATCTATCGTTTTTGTAATTTCGGACCAAAATTTCAAAGTCGTTTTAAACATTGTGCATAGTGCATTTGGGTGCGTACAATCCAAAAATCACATTTACAGCTTGCGGAATCGACTGGAAATTGCTCAAAAACCACGATAAAGCTAGAAAATCAAAAATCCATTTCCATGACTTTAATCGACAGTTAAAGTTTAATTTTAATACTTACAGCAAAATAAACTGTGCCAGCCAATTTTTCACATCAAATTACATAAGAATACGTCAAGAAAGCTATTGTTTTCGAATATTTAATTTTTGGGTAAAAAAAAATTCAAAGGGGTTAATCTATCGTTTTTGTAATTTCGGACCAAAATTTCAAAGTCGTTTTAAACATTGTGCATAGTGCATTTGGGTGCGTACAATCCAAAAATCACATTTACAGCTTGCGGAATCGACTGGAAATTGCTCAAAAACCACGATAAAGCTAGAAAATTAAAAATCCATTTCCATGACTTTAATCGACAGTAAAAGTTTAATTTTAATACTTACAGCAAAATAAACTGTGCCAGCCAATTTTTCACATCAAATTACATAAGAATACGTCAAAAAAGCTATTGGTTTCGAATATTTAATTTTTGTGTAAAAAAAAATTCAAAGGGGTTAATCTATCCTTTTTGTAATTTCGGACCAAAATTTCAAAGTCGTTTTAAACATTGTGCATAGTGCATTTGGGTGCGTACAATCCAAAAATCACATTTACAGCTTGCGGAATCGACTGGAAATTGCTCAAAAACCACGATAAAGCTAGAAAATTAAAAATCCATTTCCATGACTTTAATCGACAGTAAAAGTTTAATTTTAATACTTACAGCAAAATAAACTGTGCCAGCCAATTTTTCACATCAAATTACATAAGAATACGTCAAAAAAGCTATTGGTTTCGAATATTTAATTTTTGTGTAAAAAAAAATTCAAAGGGGTTAATCTATCCTTTTTGTAATTTCGGACCAAAATTTCAAAGTCGTTTTAAACATTGTGCATAGTGCATTTGGGTGCGTACAATCCAAAAATCACATTTACAGCTTGCGGAATCGACTGGAAATTGCTCAAAAACCACGATAAAGCTAGAAAATTAAAAATCCATTTCCATGACTTTAATCGACAGTAAAAGTTTAATTTTAATACTTACAGCAAAATAAACTGTGCCAGCCAATTTTTCACATCAAATTACATAAGAATACGTCAAAAAAGCTATTGGTTTCGAATATTTAATTTTTGGGTAAAAAAAAATTCAAAGGGGTTAATCTATCGTTTTTGTAATTTCGGACCAAAATTTCAAAGTCGTTTTAAACATTGTGCATAGTGCATTTGGGTGCGTACAATCCAAAAATCACATTTACAGCTTGCGGAATCGACTGGAAATTGCTCAAAAACCACGATAAAGCTAGAAAATTAAAAATCCATTTCCATGACTTTAATCGACAGTAAAAGTTTAATTTTAATACTTACAGCAAAATAAACTGTGCCAGCCAATTTTTCACATCAAATTACATAAGAATACGTCAAAAAAGCTATTGGTTTCGAATATTTAATTTTTGGGTAAAAAAAAATTCAAAGGGGTTAATCTATCGTTTTTGTAATTTCGGACCAAAATTTCAAAGTCGTTTTAAACATTGTGCATAGTGCATTTGGGTGCGTACAATCCAAAAATCACATTTACAGCTTGCGGAATCGACTGGAAATTGCTCAAAAACCACGATAAAGCTAGAAAATTAAAAATCCATTTCCATGACTTTAATCGACAGTAAAAGTTTAATTTTAATACTTACAGCAAAATAAACTGTGCCAGCCAATTTTTCACATCAAATTACATAAGAATACGTCAAAAAAGCTATTGGTTTCGAATATTTAATTTTTGTGTAAAAAAAAATTCAAAGGGGTTAATCTATCCTTTTTGTAATTTCGGACCAAAATTTCAAAGTCGTTTTAAACATTGTGCATAGTGCATTTGGGTGCGTACAATCCAAAAATCACATTTACAGCTTGCGGAATCGACTGGAAATTGCTCAAAAACCACGATAAAGCTAGAAAATTAAAAATCCATTTCCATGACTTTAATCGACAGTAAAAGTTTAATTTTAATACTTACAGCAAAATAAACTGTGCCAGCCAATTTTTCACATCAAATTACATAAGAATACGTCAAAAAAGCTATTGGTTTCGAATATTTAATTTTTGTGTAAAAAAAAATTCAAAGGGGTTAATCTATCCTTTTTGTAATTTCGGACCAAAATTTCAAAGTCGTTTTAAACATTGTGCATAGTGCATTTGGGTGCGTACAATCCAAAAATCACATTTACAGCTTGCGGAATCGACTGGAAATTTCTCAAAAACCACGATAAAGCTAGAAAATTAAAAATCCATTTCCATGACTTTAATCGACAGTAAAAGTTTAATTTTAATACTTACAGCAAAATAAACTGTGCCAGCCAATTTTTCACATCAAATTACATAAGAATACGTCAAAAAAGCTATTGGTTTCGAATATTTAATTTTTGTGTAAAAAAAAATTCAAAGGGGTTAATCTATCCTTTTTGTAATTTCGGACCAAAATTTCAAAGTCGTTTTAAACATTGTGCATAGTGCATTTGGGTGCGTACAATCCAAAAATCACATTTACAGCTTGCGGAATCGACTGGAAATTGCTCAAAAACCACGATAAAGCTAGAAAATTAAAAATCCATTTCCATGACTTTAATCGACAGTAAAAGTTTAATTTTAATACTTACAGCAAAATAAACTGTGCCAGCCAATTTTTCACATCAAATTACATAAGAATACGTCAATAAAGCTATTGGTTTCGAATATTTAATTTTTGTGTAAAAAAAAATTCAAAGGGGTTAATCTATCCTTTTTGTAATTTCGGACCAAAATTTCAAAGTCGTTTTAAACATTGTGCATAGTGCATTTGGGTGCGTACAATCCAAAAATCACATTTACAGCTTGCGGAATCGACTGGAAATTTCTCAAAAACCACGATAAAGCTAGAAAATTAAAAATCCATTTCCATGACTTTAATCGACAGTAAAAGTTTAATTTTAATACTTACAGCAAAATAAACTGTGCCAGCCAATTTTTCACATCAAATTACATAAGAATACGTCAAAAAAGCTATTGGTTTCGAATATTTAATTTTTGTGTAAAAAAAAATTCAAAGGGGTTAATCTATCCTTTTTGTAATTTCGGACCAAAATTTCAAAGTCGTTTTAAACATTGTGCATAGTGCATTTGGGTGCGTACAATCCAAAAATCACATTTACAGCTTGCGGAATCGACTGGAAATTTCTCAAAAACCACGATAAAGCTAGAAAATTAAAAATCCATTTCCATGACTTTAATCGACAGTAAAAGTTTAATTTTAATACTTACAGCAAAATAAACTGTGCCAGCCAATTTTTCACATCAAATTACATAAGAATACGTCAAAAAAGCTATTGGTTTCGAATATTTAATTTTTGTGTAAAAAAAAATTCAAAGGGGTTAATCTATCCTTTTTGTAATTTCGGACCAAAATTTCAAAGTCGTTTTAAACATTGTGCATAGTGCATTTGGGTGCGTACAATCCAAAAATCACATTTACAGCTTGCGGAATCGACTGGAAATTGCTCAAAAACCACGATAAAGCTAGAAAATTAAAAATCCATTTCCATGACTTTAATCGACAGTAAAAGTTTAATTTTAATACTTACAGCAAAATAAACTGTGCCAGCCAATTTTTCACATCAAATTACATAAGAATACGTCAAAAAAGCTATTGGTTTCGAATATTTAATTTTTGTGTAAAAAAAAATTCAAAGGGGTTAATCTATCCTTTTTGTAATTTCGGACCAAAATTTCAAAGTCGTTTTAAACATTGTGCATAGTGCATTTGGGTGCGTACAATCCAAAAATCACATTTACAGCTTGCGGAATCGACTGGAAATTTCTCAAAAACCACGATAAAGCTAGAAAATTAAAAATCCATTTCCATGACTTTAATCGACAGTAAAAGTTTAATTTTAATACTTACAGCAAAATAAACTGTGCCAGCCAATTTTTCACATCAAATTACATAAGAATACGTCAAAAAAGCTATTGGTTTCGAATATTTAATTTTTGTGTAAAAAAAAATTCAAAGGGGTTAATCTATCCTTTTTGTAATTTCGGACCAAAATTTCAAAGTCGTTTTAAACATTGTGCATAGTGCATTTGGGTGCGTACAATCCAAAAATCACATTTACAGCTTGCGGAATCGACTGGAAATTGCTCAAAAACCACGATAAAGCTAGAAAATTAAAAATCCATTTCCATGACTTTAATCGACAGTAAAAGTTTAATTTTAATACTTACAGCAAAATAAACTGTGCCAGCCAATTTTTCACATCAAATTACATAAGAATACGTCAAAAAAGCTATTGGTTTCGAATATTTAATTTTTGGGTAAAAAAAAATTCAAAGGGGTTAATCTATCGTTTTTGTAATTTCGGACCAAAATTTCAAAGTCGTTTTAAACATTGTGCATAGTGCATTTGGGTGCGTACAATCCAAAAATCACATTTACAGCTTGCGGAATCGACTGGAAATTGCTCAAAAACCACGATAAAGCTAGAAAATCAAAAATCCATTTCCATGACTTTAATCGACAGTTAAAGTTTAATTTTAATACTTACAGCAAAATAAACTGTGCCAGCCAATTTTTCACATCAAATTACATAAGAATACGTCAAAAAAGCTATTGGTTTCGAATATTTAATTTTTGGGTAAAAAAAAATTCAAAAAAATCTATCGGTTTTGTAATTTCGGACCAAAATTTCAAAGTCGTTTTAAACATTGTGCATAGTGCATTTGGGTGCGTACAATCCAAAAATCACATTTACAGCTTGCGGAATCGACTGGAAATTGCTCAAAAACCACGATAAAGCTAGAAAATTAAAAATCCATTTCCATGACTTTAATCGACAGTAAAAGTTTAATTTTAATACTTACAGCAAAATAAACTGTGCCAGCCAATTTTTCACATCAAATTACATAAGAATACGTCAAAAAAGCTATTGGTTTCGAATATTTAATTTTTGTGTAAAAAAAAATTCAAAGGGGTTAATCTATCCTTTTTGTAATTTCGGACCAAAATTTCAAAGTCGTTTTAAACATTGTGCATAGTGCATTTGGGTGCGTACAATCCAAAAATCACATTTACAGCTTGCGGAATCGACTGGAAATTGCTCAAAAACCACGATAAAGCTAGAAAATTAAAAATCCATTTCCATGACTTTAATCGACAGTAAAAGTTTAATTTTAATACTTACAGCAAAATAAACTGTGCCAGCCAATTTTTCACATCAAATTACATAAGAATACGTCAAAAAAGCTATTGGTTTCGAATATTTAATTTTTGGGTAAAAAAAAATTCAAAGGGGTTAATCTATCGTTTTTGTAATTTCGGACCAAAATTTCAAAGTCGTTTTAAACATTGTGCATAGTGCATTTGGGTGCGTACAATCCAAAAATCACATTTACAGCTTGCGGAATCGACTGGAAATTGCTCAAAAACCACGATAAAGCTAGAAAATTAAAAATCCATTTCCATGACTTTAATCGACAGTAAAAGTTTAATTTTAATACTTACAGCAAAATAAACTGTGCCAGCCAATTTTTCACATCAAATTACATAAGAATACGTCAAGAAAGCTATTGTTTTCGAATATTTAATTTTTGGGTAAAAAAAAATTCAAAGGGGTTAATCTATCGTTTTTGTAATTTCGGACCAAAATTTCAAAGTCGTTTTAAACATTGTGCATAGTGCATTTGGGTGCGTACAATCCAAAAATCACATTTACAGCTTGCGGAATCGACTGGAAATTGCTGAAAAACCACGATAAAGCTAGAAAATCAAAAATCCATTTCCATGACTTTAATCGACAGTTAAAGTTTAATTTTAATACTTACAGCAAAATAAACTGTGCCAGCCAATTTTTCACATCAAATTACATAAGAATACGTCAAGAAAGCTATTGTTTTCGAATATTTAATTTTTGGGTAAAAAAAAATTCAAAGGGGTTAATCTATCGTTTTTGTAATTTCGGACCAAAATTTCAAAGTCGTTTTAAACATTGTGCATAGTGCATTTGGGTGCGTACAATCCAAAAATCACATTTACAGCTTGCGGAATCGACTGGAAATTGCTCAAAAACCACGATAAAGCTAGAAAATCAAAAATCCATTTCCATGACTTTAATCGACAGTTAAAGTTTAATTTTAATACTTACAGCAAAATAAACTGTGCCAGCCAATTTTTCACATCAAATTACATAAGAATACGTCAAGAAAGCTATTGTTTTCGAATATTTAATTTTTGGGTAAAAAAAAATTCAAAGGGGTTAATCTATCGTTTTTGTAATTTCGGACCAAAATTTCAAAGTCGTTTTAAACATTGTGCATAGTGCATTTGGGTGCGTACAATCCAAAAATCACATTTACAGCTTGCGGAATCGACTGGAAATTGCTCAAAAACCACGATAAAGCTAGAAAATTAAAAATCCATTTCCATGACTTTAATCGACAGTAAAAGTTTAATTTTAATACTTACAGCAAAATAAACTGTGCCAGCCAATTTTTCACATCAAATTACATAAGAATACGTCAAAAAAGCTATTGGTTTCGAATATTTAATTTTTTGTGTAAAAAAAAATTCAAAGGGGTTAATCTATCCTTTTTGTAATTTCGGACCAAAATTTCAAAGTCGTTTTAAACATTGTGCATAGTGCATTTGGGTGCGTACAATCCAAAAATCACATTTACAGCTTGCGGAATCGACTGGAAATTGCTCAAAAACCACGATAAAGCTAGAAAATCAAAAATCCATTTCCATGACTTTAATCGACAGTTAAAGTTTAATTTTAATACTTACAGCAAAATAAACTGTGCCAGCCAATTTTTCACATCAAATTACATAAGAATACGTCAAGAAAGCTATTGCTTTCGAATATTTAATTTTTGGGTAAAAAAAAATTCAAAGGGGTTAATCTATCGTTTTTGTAATTTCGGACCAAAATTTCAAAGTCGTTTTAAACATTGTGCATAGTGCATTTGGGTGCGTACAATCCAAAAATCACATTTACAGCTTGCGGAATCGACTGGAAATTGCTCAAAAACCACGATAAAGCTAGAAAATCAAAAATCCATTTCCATGACTTTAATCGACAGTTAAAGTTTAATTTTAATACTTACAGCAAAATAAACTGTGCCAGCCAATTTTTCACATCAAATTACATAAGAATACGTCAAGAAAGCTATTGCTTTCGAATATTTAATTTTTGGGTAAAAAAAAATTCAAAGGGGTTAATCTATCGTTTTTGTAATTTCGGACCAAAATTTCAAAGTCGTTTTAAACATTGTGCATAGTGCATTTGGGTGCGTACAATCCAAAAATCACATTTACAGCTTGCGGAATCGACTGGAAATTGCTCAAAAACCACGATAAAGCTAGAAAATCAAAAATCCATTTCCATGACTTTAATCGACAGTTAAAGTTTAATTTTAATACTTACAGCAAAATAAACTGTGCCAGCCAATTTTTCACATCAAATTACATAAGAATACGTCAAGAAAGCTATTGTTTTCGAATATTTAATTTTTGGGTAAAAAAAAATTCAAAGGGGTTAATCTATCGTTTTTGTAATTTCGGACCAAAATTTCAAAGTCGTTTTAAACATTGTGCATAGTGCATTTGGGTGCGTACAATCCAAAAATCACATTTACAGCTTGCGGAATCGACTGGAAATTGCTCAAAAACCACGATAAAGCTAGAAAATCAAAAATCCATTTCCATGACTTTAATCGACAGTTAAAGTTTAATTTTAATACTTACAGCAAAATAAACTGTGCCAGCCAATTTTTCACATCAAATTACATAAGAATACGTCAAGAAAGCTATTGTTTTCGAATATTTAATTTTTGGGTAAAAAAAAATTCAAAGGGGTTAATCTATCGTTTTTGTAATTTCGGACCAAAATTTCAAAGTCGTTTTAAACATTGTGCATAGTGCATTTGGGTGCGTACAATCCAAAAATCACATTTACAGCTTGCGGAATCGACTGGAAATTGCTCAAAAACCACGATAAAGCTAGAAAATCAAAAATCCATTTCCATGACTTTAATCGACAGTTAAAGTTTAATTTTAATACTTACAGCAAAATAAACTGTGCCAGCCAATTTTTCACATCAAATTACATAAGAATACGTCAAGAAAGCTATTGTTTTCGAATATTTAATTTTTGGGTAAAAAAAAATTCAAAGGGGTTAATCTATCGTTTTTGTAATTTCGGACCAAAATTTCAAAGTCGTTTTAAACATTGTGCATAGTGCATTTGGGTGCGTACAATCCAAAAATCACATTTACAGCTTGCGGAATCGACTGGAAATTGCTCAAAAACCACGATAAAGCTAGAAAATCAAAAATCCATTTCCATGACTTTAATCGACAGTTAAAGTTTAATTTTAATACTTACAGCAAAATAAACTGTGCCAGCCAATTTTTCACATCAAATTACATAAGAATACGTCAAGAAAGCTATTGTTTTCGAATATTTAATTTTTGGGTAAAAAAAAATTCAAAGGGGTTAATCTATCGTTTTTGTAATTTCGGACCAAAATTTCAAAGTCGTTTTAAACATTGTGCATAGTGCATTTGGGTGCGTACAATCCAAAAATCACATTTACAGCTTGCGGAATCGACTGGAAATTGCTCAAAAACCACGATAAAGCTAGAAAATCAAAAATCCATTTCCATGACTTTAATCGACAGTTAAAGTTTAATTTTAATACTTACAGCAAAATAAACTGTGCCAGCCAATTTTTCACATCAAATTACATAAGAATACGTCAAGAAAGCTATTGCTTTCGAATATTTAATTTTTGGGTAAAAAAAAATTCAAAGGGGTTAATCTATCGTTTTTGTAATTTCGGACCAAAATTTCAAAGTCGTTTTAAACATTGTGCATAGTGCATTTGGGTGCGTACAATCCAAAAATCACATTTACAGCTTGCGGAATCGACTGGAAATTGCTCAAAAACCACGATAAAGCTAGAAAATCAAAAATCCATTTCCATGACTTTAATCGACAGTTAAAGTTTAATTTTAATACTTACAGCAAAATAAACTGTGCCAGCCAATTTTTCACATCAAATTACATAAGAATACGTCAAGAAAGCTATTGTTTTCGAATATTTAATTTTTGGGTAAAAAAAAATTCAAAGGGGTTAATCTATCGTTTTTGTAATTTCGGACCAAAATTTCAAAGTCGTTTTAAACATTGTGCATAGTGCATTTGGGTGCGTACAATCCAAAAATCACATTTACAGCTTGCGGAATCGACTGGAAATTGCTCAAAAACCACGATAAAGCTAGAAAATCAAAAATCCATTTCCATGACTTTAATCGACAGTTAAAGTTTAATTTTAATACTTACAGCAAAATAAACTGTGCCAGCCAATTTTTCACATCAAATTACATAAGAATACGTCAAGAAAGCTATTGTTTTCGAATATTTAATTTTTGGGTAAAAAAAAATTCAAAGGGGTTAATCTATCGTTTTTGTAATTTCGGACCAAAATTTCAAAGTCGTTTTAAACATTGTGCATAGTGCATTTGGGTGCGTACAATCCAAAAATCACATTTACAGCTTGCGGAATCGACTGGAAATTGCTCAAAAACCACGATAAAGCTAGAAAATCAAAAATCCATTTCCATGACTTTAATCGACAGTTAAAGTTTAATTTTAATACTTACAGCAAAATAAAATGTGCCAGCCAATTTTTCACATCAAATTACATAAGAATACGTCAAGAAAGCTATTGCTTTCGAATATTTAATTTTTGGGTAAAAAAAAATTCAAAGGGGTTAATCTATCGTTTTTGTAATTTCGGACCAAAATTTCAAAGTCGTTTTAAACATTGTGCATAGTGCATTTGGGTGCGTACAATCCAAAAATCACATTTACAGCTTGCGGAATCGACTGGAAATTGCTCAAAAACCACGATAAAGCTAGAAAATCAAAAATCCATTTCCATGACTTTAATCGACAGTTAAAGTTTAATTTTAATACTTACAGCAAAATAAACTGTGCCAGCCAATTTTTCACATCAAATTACATAAGAATACGTCAAGAAAGCTATTGTTTTCGAATATTTAATTTTTGGGTAAAAAAAAATTCAAAGGGGTTAATCTATCGTTTTTGTAATTTCGGACCAAAATTTCAAAGTCGTTTTAAACATTGTGCATAGTGCATTTGGGTGCGTACAATCCAAAAATCACATTTACAGCTTGCGGAATCGACTGGAAATTGCTCAAAAACCACGATAAAGCTAGAAAATCAAAAATCCATTTCCATGACTTTAATCGACAGTTAAAGTTTAATTTTAATACTTACAGCAAAATAAACTGTGCCAGCCAATTTTTCACATCAAATTACATAAGAATACGTCAAGAAAGCTATTGTTTTCGAATATTTAATTTTTGGGTAAAAAAAAATTCAAAGGGGTTAATCTATCGTTTTTGTAATTTCGGACCAAAATTTCAAAGTCGTTTTAAACATTGTGCATAGTGCATTTGGGTGCGTACAATCCAAAAATCACATTTACAGCTTGCGGAATCGACTGGAAATTGCTCAAAAACCACGATAAAGCTAGAAAATCAAAAATCCATTTCCATGACTTTAATCGACAGTTAAAGTTTAATTTTAATACTTACAGCAAAATAAACTGTGCCAGCCAATTTTTCACATCAAATTACATAAGAATACGTCAAGAAAGCTATTGTTTTCGAATATTTAATTTTTGGGTAAAAAAAAATTCAAAGGGGTTAATCTATCGTTTTTGTAATTTCGGACCAAAATTTCAAAGTCGTTTTAAACATTGTGCATAGTGCATTTGGGTGCGTACAATCCAAAAATCACATTTACAGCTTGCGGAATCGACTGGAAATTGCACAAAAACCACGATAAAGCTAGAAAATCAAAAATCCATTTCCATGACTTTAATCGACAGTTAAAGTTTAATTTTAATACTTACAGCAAAATAAACTGTGCCAGCCAATTTTTCACATCAAATTACATAAGAATACGTCAAGAAAGCTATTGTTTTCGAATATTTAATTTTTGGGTAAAAAAAAATTCAAAGGGGTTAATCTATCGTTTTTGTAATTTCGGACCAAAATTTCAAAGTCGTTTTAAACATTGTGCATAGTGCATTTGGGTGCGTACAATCCAAAAATCACATTTACAGCTTGCGGAATCGACTGGAAATTGCTCAAAAACCACGATAAAGCTAGAAAATCAAAAATCCATTTCCATGACTTTAATCGACAGTTAAAGTTTAATTTTAATACTTACAGCAAAATAAACTGTGCCAGCCAATTTTTCACATCAAATTACATAAGAATACGTCAAGAAAGCTATTGTTTTCGAATATTTAATTTTTGGGTAAAAAAAAATTCAAAGGGGTTAATCTATCGTTTTTGTAATTTCGGACCAAAATTTCAAAGTCGTTTTAAACATTGTGCATAGTGCATTTGGGTGCGTACAATCCAAAAATCACATTTACAGCTTGCGGAATCGACTGGAAATTGCTCAAAAACCACGATAAAGCTAGAAAATCAAAAATCCATTTCCATGACTTTAATCGACAGTTAAAGTTTAATTTTAATACTTACAGCAAAATAAACTGTGCCAGCCAATTTTTCACATCAAATTACATAAGAATACGTCAAGAAAGCTATTGTTTTCGAATATTTAATTTTTGGGTAAAAAAAAATTCAAAGGGGTTAATCTATCGTTTTTGTAATTTCGGACCAAAATTTCAAAGTCGTTTTAAACATTGTGCATAGTGCATTTGGGTGCGTACAATCCAAAAATCACATTTACAGCTTGCGGAATCGACTGGAAATTGCACAAAAACCACGATAAAGCTAGAAAATCAAAAATCCATTTCCATGACTTTAATCGACAGTTAAAGTTTAATTTTAATACTTACAGCAAAATAAACTGTGCCAGCCAATTTTTCACATCAAATTACATAAGAATACGTCAAGAAAGCTATTGTTTTCGAATATTTAATTTTTGGGTAAAAAAAAATTCAAAGGGGTTAATCTATCGTTTTTGTAATTTCGGACCAAAATTTCAAAGTCGTTTTAAACATTGTGCATAGTGCATTTGGGTGCGTACAATCCAAAAATCACATTTACAGCTTGCGGAATCGACTGGAAATTGCTCAAAAACCACGATAAAGCTAGAAAATCAAAAATCCATTTCCATGACTTTAATCGACAGTTAAAGTTTAATTTTAATACTTACAGCAAAATAAACTGTGCCAGCCAATTTTTCACATCAAATTACATAAGAATACGTCAAGAAAGCTATTGTTTTCGAATATTTAATTTTTGGGTAAAAAAAAATTCAAAGGGGTTAATCTATCGTTTTTGTAATTTCGGACCAAAATTTCAAAGTCGTTTTAAACATTGTGCATAGTGCATTTGGGTGCGTACAATCCAAAAATCACATTTACAGCTTGCGGAATCGACTGGAAATTGCACAAAAACCACGATAAAGCTAGAAAATCAAAAATCCATTTCCATGACTTTAATCGACAGTTAAAGTTTAATTTTAATACTTACAGCAAAATAAACTGTGCCAGCCAATTTTTCACATCAAATTACATAAGAATACGTCAAGAAAGCTATTGTTTTCGAATATTTAATTTTTGGGTAAAAATATTCAAAGGGGTTAATCTATCGTTTTTGTAATTTCGGACCAAAATTTCAAAGTCGTTTTAAACATTGTGCATAGTGCATTTGGGTGCGTACAATCCAAAAATCACATTTACAGCTTGCGGAATCGACTGGAAATTGCACAAAAACCACGATAAAGCTAGAAAATCAAAAATCCATTTCCATGACTTTAATCGACAGTTAAAGTTTAATTTTAATACTTACAGCAAAATAAACTGTGCCAGCCAATTTTTCACATCAAATTACATAAGAATACGTCAAGAAAGCTATTGTTTTCGAATATTTAATTTTTGGGTAAAAAAAAATTCAAAGGGGTTAATCTATCGTTTTTGTAATTTCGGACCAAAATTTCAAAGTCGTTTTAAACATTGTGCATAGTGCATTTGGGTGCGTACAATCCAAAAATCACATTTACAGCTTGCGGAATCGACTGGAAATTGCACAAAAACCACGATAAAGCTAGAAAATCAAAAATCCATTTCCATGACTTTAATCGACAGTTAAAGTTTAATTTTAATACTTACAGCAAAATAAACTGTGCCAGCCAATTTTTCACATCAAATTACATAAGAATACGTCAAGAAAGCTATTGTTTTCGAATATTTAATTTTTGGGTAAAAAAAAATTCAAAGGGGTTAATCTATCGTTTTTGTAATTTCGGACCAAAATTTCAAAGTCGTTTTAAACATTGTGCATAGTGCATTTGGGTGCGTACAATCCAAAAATCACATTTACAGCTTGCGGAATCGACTGGAAATTGCTCAAAAACCACGATAAAGCTAGAAAATTAAAAATCCATTTCCATGACTTTAATCGACAGTAAAAGTTTAATTTTAATACTTACAGCAAAATAAACTGTGCCAGCCAATTTTTCACATCAAATTACATAAGAATACGTCAAAAAAGCTATTGGTTTCGAATATTTAATTTTTGTGTAAAAAAAAATTCAAAGGGGTTAATCTATCCTTTTTGTAATTTCGGACCAAAATTTCAAAGTCGTTTTAAACATTGTGCATAGTGCATTTGGGTGCGTACAATCCAAAAATCACATTTACAGCTTGCGGAATCGACTGGAAATTGCACAAAAACCACGATAAAGCTAGAAAATCAAAAATCCATTTCCATGACTTTAATCGACAGTTAAAGTTTAATTTTAATACTTACAGCAAAATAAACTGTGCCAGCCAATTTTTCACATCAAATTACATAAGAATACGTCAAGAAAGCTATTGTTTTCGAATATTTAATTTTTGGGTAAAAAAAAATTCAAAGGGGTTAATCTATCGTTTTTGTAATTTCGGACCAAAATTTCAAAGTCGTTTTAAACATTGTGCATAGTGCATTTGGGTGCGTACAATCCAAAAATCACATTTACAGCTTGCGGAATCGACTGGAAATTGCTCAAAAACCACGATAAAGCTAGAAAATCAAAAATCCATTTCCATGACTTTAATCGACAGTTAAAGTTTAATTTTAATACTTACAGCAAAATAAACTGTGCCAGCCAATTTTTCACATCAAATTACATAAGAATACGTCAAGAAAGCTATTGTTTTCGAATATTTAATTTTTGGGTAAAAAAAAATTCAAAGGGGTTAATCTATCGTTTTTGTAATTTCGGACCAAAATTTCAAAGTCGTTTTAAACAGTGTGCATAGTGCATTTGGGTGCGTACAATCCAAAAATCACATTTACAGCTTGCGGAATCGACTGGAAATTGCACAAAAACCACGATAAAGCTAGAAAATCAAAAATCCATTTCCATGACTTTAATCGACAGTTAAAGTTTAATTTTAATACTTACAGCAAAATAAACTGTGCCAGCCAATTTTTCACATCAAATTACATAAGAATACGTCAAGAAAGCTATTGTTTTCGAATATTTAATTTTTGGGTAAAAAAAAATTCAAAGGGGTTAATCTATCGTTTTTGTAATTTCGGACCAAAATTTCAAAGTCGTTTTAAACATTGTGCATAGTGCATTTGGGTGCGTACAATCCAAAAATCACATTTACAGCTTGCGGAATCGACTGGAAATTGCTCAAAAACCACGATAAAGCTAGAAAATTAAAAATCCATTTCCATGACTTTAATCGACAGTAAAAGTTTAATTTTAATACTTACAGCAAAATAAACTGTGCCAGCCAATTTTTCACATCAAATTACATAAGAATACGTCAAAAAAGCTATTGGTTTCGAATATTTAATTTTTGTGTAAAAAAAAATTCAAAGGGGTTAATCTATCCTTTTTGTAATTTCGGACCAAAATTTCAAAGTCGTTTTAAACATTGTGCATAGTGCATTTGGGTGCGTACAATCCAAAAATCACATTTACAGCTTGCGGAATCGACTGGAAATTGCTCAAAAACCACGATAAAGCTAGAAAATCAAAAATCCATTTCCATGACTTTAATCGACAGTTAAAGTTTAATTTTAATACTTACAGCAAAATAAACTGTGCCAGCCAATTTTTCACATCAAATTACATAAGAATACGTCAAGAAAGCTATTGTTTTCGAATATTTAATTTTTGGGTAAAAAAAAATTCAAAGGGGTTAAAAATTTCAAAGTCGTTTTAAACATTGTGCATAGTGCATTTGGGTGCGTACAATCCAAAAATCACATTTACAGCTTGCGGAATCGACTGGAAATTGCTCAAAAACCACGATAAAGCTAGAAAATCAAAAATCCATTTCCATGACTTTAATCGACAGTTAAAGTTTAATTTTAATACTTACAGCAAAATAAACTGTGCCAGCCAATTTTTCACATCAAATTACATAAGAATACGTCAAGAAAGCTATTGTTTTCGAATATTTAATTTTTGGGTAAAAAAAAATTCAAAGGGGTTAATCTATCGTTTTTGTAATTTCGGACCAAAATTTCAAAGTCGTTTTAAACATTGTGCATAGTGCATTTGGGTGCGTACAATCCAAAAATCACATTTACAGCTTGCGGAATCGACTGGAAATTGCACAAAAACCACGATAAAGCTAGAAAATCAAAAATCCATTTCCATGACTTTAATCGACAGTTAAAGTTTAATTTTAATACTTACAGCAAAATAAACTGTGCCAGCCAATTTTTCACATCAAATTACATAAGAATACGTCAAGAAAGCTATTGTTTTCGAATATTTAATTTTTGGGTAAAAAAAAATTCAAAGGGGTTAATCTATCGTTTTTGTAATTTCGGACCAAAATTTCAAAGTCGTTTTAAACATTGTGCATAGTGCATTTGGGTGCGTACAATCCAAAAATCACATTTACAGCTTGCGGAATCGACTGGAAATTGCTCAAAAACCACGATAAAGCTAGAAAATTAAAAATCCATTTCCATGACTTTAATCGACAGTAAAAGTTTAATTTTAATACTTACAGCAAAATAAACTGTGCCAGCCAATTTTTCACATCAAATTACATAAGAATACGTCAAAAAAGCTATTGGTTTCGAATATTTAATTTTTGTGTAAAAAAAAATTCAAAGGGGTTAATCTATCCTTTTTGTAATTTCGGACCAAAATTTCAAAGTCGTTTTAAACATTGTGCATAGTGCATTTGGGTGCGTACAATCCAAAAATCACATTTACAGCTTGCGGAATCGACTGGAAATTGCTCAAAAACCACGATAAAGCTAGAAAATCAAAAATCCATTTCCATGACTTTAATCGACAGTTAAAGTTTAATTTTAATACTTACAGCAAAATAAACTGTGCCAGCCAATTTTTCACATCAAATTACATAAGAATACGTCAAGAAAGCTATTGTTTTCGAATATTTAATTTTTGGGTAAAAAAAAATTCAAAGGGGTTAATCTATCGTTTTTGTAATTTCGGACCAAAATTTCAAAGTCGTTTTAAACATTGTGCATAGTGCATTTGGGTGCGTACAATCCAAAAATCACATTTACAGCTTGCGGAATCGACTGGAAATTGCTCAAAAACCACGATAAAGCTAGAAAATCAAAAATCCATTTCCATGACTTTAATCGACAGTTAAAGTTTAATTTTAATACTTACAGCAAAATAAACTGTGCCAGCCAATTTTTCACATCAAATTACATAAGAATACGTCAAGAAAGCTATTGTTTTCGAATATTTAATTTTTGGGTAAAAAAAAATTCAAAGGGGTTAATCTATCGTTTTTGTAATTTCGGACCAAAATTTCAAAGTCGTTTTAAACATTGTGCATAGTGCATTTGGGTGCGTACAATCCAAAAATCACATTTACAGCTTGCGGAATCGACTGGAAATTGCTCAAAAACCACGATAAAGCTAGAAAATCAAAAATCCATTTCCATGACTTTAATCGACAGTTAAAGTTTAATTTTAATACTTACAGCAAAATAAAATGTGCCAGCCAATTTTTCACATCAAATTACATAAGAATACGTCAAGAAAGCTATTGCTTTCGAATATTTAATTTTTGGGTAAAAAAAAATTCAAAGGGGTTAATCTATCGTTTTTGTAATTTCGGACCAAAATTTCAAAGTCGTTTTAAACATTGTGCATAGTGCATTTGGGTGCGTACAATCCAAAAATCACATTTACAGCTTGCGGAATCGACTGGAAATTGCTCAAAAACCACGATAAAGCTAGAAAATCAAAAATCCATTTCCATGACTTTAATCGACAGTTAAAGTTTAATTTTAATACTTACAGCAAAATAAAATGTGCCAGCCAATTTTTCACATCAAATTACATAAGAATACGTCAAGAAAGCTATTGCTTTCGAATATTTAATTTTTGGGTAAAAAAAAATTCAAAGGGGTTAATCTATCGTTTTTGTAATTTCGGACCAAAATTTCAAAGTCGTTTTAAACATTGTGCATAGTGCATTTGGGTGCGTACAATCCAAAAATCACATTTACAGCTTGCGGAATCGACTGGAAATTGCTCAAAAACCACGATAAAGCTAGAAAATCAAAAATCCATTTCCATGACTTTAATCGACAGTTAAAGTTTAATTTTAATACTTACAGCAAAATAAACTGTGCCAGCCAATTTTTCACATCAAATTACATAAGAATACGTCAAGAAAGCTATTGTTTTCGAATATTTAATTTTTGGGTAAAAAAAAATTCAAAGGGGTTAATCTATCGTTTTTGTAATTTCGGACCAAAATTTCAAAGTCGTTTTAAACATTGTGCATAGTGCATTTGGGTGCGTACAATCCAAAAATCACATTTACAGCTTGCGGAATCGACTGGAAATTGCTCAAAAACCACGATAAAGCTAGAAAATCAAAAATCCATTTCCATGACTTTAATCGACAGTTAAAGTTTAATTTTAATACTTACAGCAAAATAAACTGTGCCAGCCAATTTTTCACATCAAATTACATAAGAATACGTCAAGAAAGCTATTGTTTTCGAATATTTAATTTTTGGGTAAAAAAAAATTCAAAGGGGTTAATCTATCGTTTTTGTAATTTCGGACCAAAATTTCAAAGTCGTTTTAAACATTGTGCATAGTGCATTTGGGTGCGTACAATCCAAAAATCACATTTACAGCTTGCGGAATCGACTGGAAATTGCTCAAAAACCACGATAAAGCTAGAAAATCAAAAATCCATTTCCATGACTTTAATCGACAGTTAAAGTTTAATTTTAATACTTACAGCAAAATAAAATGTGCCAGCCAATTTTTCACATCAAATTACATAAGAATACGTCAAGAAAGCTATTGCTTTCGAATATTTAATTTTTGGGTAAAAAAAAATTCAAAGGGGTTAATCTATCGTTTTTGTAATTTCGGACCAAAATTTCAAAGTCGTTTTAAACATTGTGCATAGTGCATTTGGGTGCGTACAATCCAAAAATCACATTTACAGCTTGCGGAATCGACTGGAAATTGCTCAAAAACCACGATAAAGCTAGAAAATCAAAAATCCATTTCCATGACTTTAATCGACAGTTAAAGTTTAATTTTAATACTTACAGCAAAATAAACTGTGCCAGCCAATTTTTCACATCAAATTACATAAGAATACGTCAAGAAAGCTATTGTTTTCGAATATTTAATTTTTGGGTAAAAAAAAATTCAAAGGGGTTAATCTATCGTTTTTGTAATTTCGGACCAAAATTTCAAAGTCGTTTTAAACATTGTGCATAGTGCATTTGGGTGCGTACAATCCAAAAATCACATTTACAGCTTGCGGAATCGACTGGAAATTGCTCAAAAACCACGATAAAGCTAGAAAATCAAAAATCCATTTCCATGACTTTAATCGACAGTTAAAGTTTAATTTTAATACTTACAGCAAAATAAACTGTGCCAGCCAATTTTTCACATCAAATTACATAAGAATACGTCAAGAAAGCTATTGCTTTCGAATATTTAATTTTTGGGTAAAAAAAAATTCAAAGGGGTTAATCTATCGTTTTTGTAATTTCGGACCAAAATTTCAAAGTCGTTTTAAACATTGTGCATAGTGCATTTGGGTGCGTACAATCCAAAAATCACATTTACAGCTTGCGGAATCGACTGGAAATTGCTCAAAAACCACGATAAAGCTAGAAAATCAAAAATCCATTTCCATGACTTTAATCGACAGTTAAAGTTTAATTTTAATACTTACAGCAAAATAAACTGTGCCAGCCAATTTTTCACATCAAATTACATAAGAATACGTCAAGAAAGCTATTGCTTTCGAATATTTAATTTTTGGGTAAAAAAAAATTCAAAGGGGTTAATCTATCGTTTTTGTAATTTCGGACCAAAATTTCAAAGTCGTTTTAAACATTGTGCATAGTGCATTTGGGTGCGTACAATCCAAAAATCACATTTACAGCTTGCGGAATCGACTGGAAATTGCTCAAAAACCACGATAAAGCTAGAAAATCAAAAATCCATTTCCATGACTTTAATCGACAGTTAAAGTTTAATTTTAATACTTACAGCAAAATAAACTGTGCCAGCCAATTTTTCACATCAAATTACATAAGAATACGTCAAGAAAGCTATTGTTTTCGAATATTTAATTTTTGGGTAAAAAAAAATTCAAAGGGGTTAATCTATCGTTTTTGTAATTTCGGACCAAAATTTCAAAGTCGTTTTAAACATTGTGCATAGTGCATTTGGGTGCGTACAATCCAAAAATCACATTTACAGCTTGCGGAATCGACTGGAAATTGCTCAAAAACCACGATAAAGCTAGAAAATCAAAAATCCATTTCCATGACTTTAATCGACAGTTAAAGTTTAATTTTAATACTTACAGCAAAATAAACTGTGCCAGCCAATTTTTCACATCAAATTACATAAGAATACGTCAAGAAAGCTATTGTTTTCGAATATTTAATTTTTGGGTAAAAAAAAATTCAAAGGGGTTAATCTATCGTTTTTGTAATTTCGGACCAAAATTTCAAAGTCGTTTTAAACATTGTGCATAGTGCATTTGGGTGCGTACAATCCAAAAATCACATTTACAGCTTGCGGAATCGACTGGAAATTGCTCAAAAACCACGATAAAGCTAGAAAATCAAAAATCCATTTCCATGACTTTAATCGACAGTTAAAGTTTAATTTTAATACTTACAGCAAAATAAAATGTGCCAGCCAATTTTTCACATCAAATTACATAAGAATACGTCAAGAAAGCTATTGCTTTCGAATATTTAATTTTTGGGTAAAAAAAAATTCAAAGGGGTTAATCTATCGTTTTTGTAATTTCGGACCAAAATTTCAAAGTCGTTTTAAACATTGTGCATAGTGCATTTGGGTGCGTACAATCCAAAAATCACATTTACAGCTTGCGGAATCGACTGGAAATTGCTCAAAAACCACGATAAAGCTAGAAAATCAAAAATCCATTTCCATGACTTTAATCGACAGTTAAAGTTTAATTTTAATACTTACAGCAAAATAAACTGTGCCAGCCAATTTTTCACATCAAATTACATAAGAATACGTCAAGAAAGCTATTGTTTTCGAATATTTAATTTTTGGGTAAAAAAAAATTCAAAGGGGTTAATCTATCGTTTTTGTAATTTCGGACCAAAATTTCAAAGTCGTTTTAAACATTGTGCATAGTGCATTTGGGTGCGTACAATCCAAAAATCACATTTACAGCTTGCGGAATCGACTGGAAATTGCTCAAAAACCACGATAAAGCTAGAAAATCAAAAATCCATTTCCATGACTTTAATCGACAGTTAAAGTTTAATTTTAATACTTACAGCAAAATAAACTGTGCCAGCCAATTTTTCACATCAAATTACATAAGAATACGTCAAGAAAGCTATTGCTTTCGAATATTTAATTTTTGGGTAAAAAAAAATTCAAAGGGGTTAATCTATCGTTTTTGTAATTTCGGACCAAAATTTCAAAGTCGTTTTAAACATTGTGCATAGTGCATTTGGGTGCGTACAATCCAAAAATCACATTTACAGCTTGCGGAATCGACTGGAAATTGCTCAAAAACCACGATAAAGCTAGAAAATCAAAAATCCATTTCCATGACTTTAATCGACAGTTAAAGTTTAATTTTAATACTTACAGCAAAATAAACTGTGCCAGCCAATTTTTCACATCAAATTACATAAGAATACGTCAAGAAAGCTATTGCTTTCGAATATTTAATTTTTGGGTAAAAAAAAATTCAAAGGGGTTAATCTATCGTTTTTGTAATTTCGGACCAAAATTTCAAAGTCGTTTTAAACATTGTGCATAGTGCATTTGGGTGCGTACAATCCAAAAATCACATTTACAGCTTGCGGAATCGACTGGAAATTGCTCAAAAACCACGATAAAGCTAGAAAATCAAAAATCCATTTCCATGACTTTAATCGACAGTTAAAGTTTAATTTTAATACTTACAGCAAAATAAACTGTGCCAGCCAATTTTTCACATCAAATTACATAAGAATACGTCAAGAAAGCTATTGTTTTCGAATATTTAATTTTTGGGTAAAAAAAAATTCAAAGGGGTTAATCTATCGTTTTTGTAATTTCGGACCAAAATTTCAAAGTCGTTTTAAACATTGTGCATAGTGCATTTGGGTGCGTACAATTTAAAAATCACATTTACAGCTTGCGGAATCGACTGGAAATTGCTCAAAAACCACGATAAAGCTAGAAAATCAAAAATCCATTTCCATGACTTTAATCGACAGTTAAAGTTTAATTTTAATACTTACAGCAAAATAAACTGTGCCAGCCAATTTTTCACATCAAATTACATAAGAATACGTCAAGAAAGCTATTGTTTTCGAATATTTAATTTTTGGGTAAAAAAAAATTCAAAGGGGTTAATCTATCGTTTTTGTAATTTCGGACCAAAATTTCAAAGTCGTTTTAAACATTGTGCATAGTGCATTTGGGTGCGTACAATCCAAAAATCACATTTACAGCTTGCGGAATCGACTGGAAATTGCTCAAAAACCACGATAAAGCTAGAAAATCAAAAATCCATTTCCATGACTTTAATCGACAGTAAAAGTTTAATTTTAATACTTACAGCAAAATAAACTGTGCCAGCCAATTTTTCACATCAAATTACATAAGAATACGTCAAAAAAGCTATTGGTTTCGAATATTTAATTTTTGGGTAAAAAAAAATTCAAAAAAATCTATCGTTTTTGTAATTTCGGACCAAAATTTCAAAGTCGTTTTAAACATTGTGCATAGTGCATTTGGGTGCGTACAATCCAAAAATCACATTTACAGCTTGCGGAATCGACTGGAAATTGCTCAAAAACCACGATAAAGCTAGAAAATTAAAAATCCATTTCCATGACTTTAATCGACAGTAAAAGTTTAATTTTAATACTTACAGCAAAATAAACTGTGCCAGCCAATTTTTCACATCAAATTACATAAGAATACGTCAAAAAAGCTATTGGTTTCGAATATTTAATTTTTGGGTAAAAAAAAATTCAAAAAAATCTATCGTTTTTGTAATTTCGGACCAAAATTTCAAAGTCGTTTTAAACATTGTGCATAGTGCATTTGGGTGCGTACAATCCAAAAATCACATTTACAGCTTGCGGAATCGACTGGAAATTGCTCAAAAACCACGATAAAGCTAGAAAATTAAAAATCCATTTCCATGACTTTAATCGACAGTAAAAGTTTAATTTTAATACTTACAGCAAAATAAACTGTGCCAGCCAATTTTTCACATCAAATTACATAAGAATACGTCAAAAAAGCTATTGGTTTCGAATATTTAATTTTTGGGTAAAAAAAAATTCAAAAAAATCTATCGTTTTTGTAATTTCGGACCAAAATTTCAAAGTCGTTTTAAACATTGTGCATAGTGCATTTGGGTGCGTACAATCCAAAAATCACATTTACAGCTTGCGGAATCGACTGGAAATTGCTCAAAAACCACGATAAAGCTAGAAAATTAAAAATCCATTTCCATGACTTTAATCGACAGTAAAAGTTTAATTTTAATACTTACAGCAAAATAAACTGTGCCAGCCAATTTTTCACATCAAATTACATAAGAATACGTCAAGAAAGCTATTGTTTTCGAATATTTAATTTTTGGGTAAAAAAAAATTCAAAGGGGTTAATCTATCGTTTTTGTAATTTCGGACCAAAATTTCAAAGTCGTTTTAAACATTGTGCATAGTGCATTTGGGTGCGTACAATCCAAAAATCACATTTACAGCTTGCGGAATCGACTGGAAATTGCTCAAAAACCACGATAAAGCTAGAAAATTAAAAATCCATTTCCATGACTTTAATCGACAGTAAAAGTTTAATTTTAATACTTACAGCAAAATAAACTGTGCCAGCCAATTTTTCACATCAAATTACATAAGAATACGTCAAAAAAGCTATTGGTTTCGAATATTTAATTTTTGTGTAAAAAAAAATTCAAAGGGGTTAATCTATCGTTTTTGTAATTTCGGACCAAAATTTCAAAGTCGTTTTAAACATTGTGCATAGTGCATTTGGGTGCGTACAATCCAAAAATCACATTTACAGCTTGCGGAATCGACTGGAAATTGCTCAAAAACCACGATAAAGCTAGAAAATCAAAAATCCATTTCCATGACTTTAATCGACAGTTAAAGTTTAATTTTAATACTTACAGCAAAATAAACTGTGCCAGCCAATTTTTCACATCAAATTACATAAGAATACGTCAAGAAAGCTATTGTTTTCGAATATTTAATTTTTGGGTAAAAAAAAATTCAAAGGGGTTAATCTATCGTTTTTGTAATTTCGGACCAAAATTTCAAAGTCGTTTTAAACATTGTGCATAGTGCATTTGGGTGCGTACAATCCAAAAATCACATTTACAGCTTGCGGAATCGACTGGAAATTGCACAAAAACCACGATAAAGCTAGAAAATCAAAAATCCATTTCCATGACTTTAATCGACAGTTAAAGTTTAATTTTAATACTTACAGCAAAATAAACTGTGCCAGCCAATTTTTCACATCAAATTACATAAGAATACGTCAAGAAAGCTATTGTTTTCGAATATTTAATTTTTGGGTAAAAAAAAATTCAAAGGGGTTAATCTATCGTTTTTGTAATTTCGGACCAAAATTTCAAAGTCGTTTTAAACATTGTGCATAGTGCATTTGGGTGCGTACAATCCAAAAATCACATTTACAGCTTGCGGAATCGACTGGAAATTGCTCAAAAACCACGATAAAGCTAGAAAATTAAAAATCCATTTCCATGACTTTAATCGACAGTAAAAGTTTAATTTTAATACTTACAGCAAAATAAACTGTGCCAGCCAATTTTTCACATCAAATTACATAAGAATACGTCAAAAAAGCTATTGGTTTCGAATATTTAATTTTTGTGTAAAAAAAAATTCAAAGGGGTTAATCTATCGTTTTTGTAATTTCGGACCAAAATTTCAAAGTCGTTTTAAACATTGTGCATAGTGCATTTGGGTGCGTACAATCCAAAAATCACATTTACAGCTTGCGGAATCGACTGGAAATTGCTCAAAAACCACGATAAAGCTAGAAAATTAAAAATCCATTTCCATGACTTTAATCGACAGTAAAAGTTTAATTTTAATACTTACAGCAAAATAAACTGTGCCAGCCAATTTTTCACATCAAATTACATAAGAATACGTCAAAAAAGCTATTGGTTTCGAATATTTAATTTTTGGGTAAAAAAAAATTCAAAGGGGTTAATCTATCGTTTTTGTAATTTCGGACCAAAATTTCAAAGTCGTTTTAAACATTGTGCATAGTGCATTTGGGTGCGTACAATCCAAAAATCACATTTACAGCTTGCGGAATCGACTGGAAATTGCTCAAAAACCACGATAAAGCTAGAAAATTAAAAATCCATTTCCATGACTTTAATCGACAGTAAAAGTTTAATTTTAATACTTACAGCAAAATAAACTGTGCCAGCCAATTTTTCACATCAAATTACATAAGAATACGTCAAAAAAGCTATTGGTTTCGAATATTTAATTTTTGTGTAAAAAAAAATTCAAAGGGGTTAATCTATCGTTTTTGTAATTTCGGACCAAAATTTCAAAGTCGTTTTAAACATTGTGCATAGTGCATTTGGGTGCGTACAATCCAAAAATCACATTTACAGCTTGCGGAATCGACTGGAAATTGCTCAAAAACCACGATAAAGCTAGAAAATTAAAAATCCATTTCCATGACTTTAATCGACAGTAAAAGTTTAATTTTAATACTTACAGCAAAATAAACTGTGCCAGCCAATTTTTCACATCAAATTACATAAGAATACGTCAAAAAAGCTATTGTTTTCGAATATTTAATTTTTGTGTAAAAAAAAATTCAAAGGGGTTAATCTATCGTTTTTGTAATTTCGGACCAAAATTTCAAAGTCGTTTTAAACATTGTGCATAGTGCATTTGGGTGCGTACAATCCAAAAATCACATTTACAGCTTGCGGAATCGACTGGAAATTGCTCAAAAACCACGATAAAGCTAGAAAATTAAAAATCCATTTCCATGACTTTAATCGACAGCAAAAGTTTAATTTTAATACTTACAGCAAAATAAACTGTGCCAGCCAATTTTTCACATCAAATTACATAAGAATACGTCAAAAAAGCTATTGGTTTCGAATATTTAATTTTTGGGTAAAAAAAAATTCAAAGGGGTTAATCTATCGTTTTTGTAATTTCGGACCAAAATTTCAAAGTCGTTTTAAACATTGTGCATAGTGCATTTGGGTGCGTACAATCCAAAAATCACATTTACAGCTTGCGGAATCGACTGGAAATTGCTCAAAAACCACGATAAAGCTAGAAAATTAAAAATCCATTTCCATGACTTTAATCGACAGTAAAAGTTTAATTTTAATACTTACAGCAAAATAAACTGTGCCAGCCAATTTTTCACATCAAATTACATAAGAATACGTCAAAAAAGCTATTGGTTTCGAATATTTAATTTTTGTGTAAAAAAAAATTCAAAGGGGTTAATCTATCCTTTTTGTAATTTCGGACCAAAATTTCAAAGTCGTTTTAAACATTGTGCATAGTGCATTTGGGTGCGTACAATCCAAAAATCACATTTACAGCTTGCGGAATCGACTGGAAATTGCTCAAAAACCACGATAAAGCTAGAAAATTAAAAATCCATTTCCATGACTTTAATCGACAGTAAAAGTTTAATTTTAATACTTACAGCAAAATAAACTGTGCCAGCCAATTTTTCACATCAAATTACATAAGAATACGTCAAAAAAGCTATTGGTTTCGAATATTTAATTTTTGGGTAAAAAAAAATTCAAAGGGGTTAATCTATCGTTTTTGTAATTTCGGACCAAAATTTCAAAGTCGTTTTAAACATTGTGCATAGTGCATTTGGGTGCGTACAATCCAAAAATCACATTTACAGCTTGCGGAATCGACTGGAAATTGCTCAAAAACCACGATAAAGCTAGAAAATTAAAAATCCATTTCCATGACTTTAATCGACAGTAAAAGTTTAATTTTAATACTTACAGCAAAATAAACTGTGCCAGCCAATTTTTCACATCAAATTACATAAGAATACGTCAAAAAAGCTATTGGTTTCGAATATTTAATTTTTGTGTAAAAAAAAATTCAAAGGGGTTAATCTATCCTTTTTGTAATTTCGGACCAAAATTTCAAAGTCGTTTTAAACATTGTGCATAGTGCATTTGGGTGCGTACAATCCAAAAATCACATTTACAGCTTGCGGAATCGACTGGAAATTGCTCAAAAACCACGATAAAGCTAGAAAATTAAAAATCCATTTCCATGACTTTAATCGACAGTAAAAGTTTAATTTTAATACTTACAGCAAAATAAACTGTGCCAGCCAATTTTTCACATCAAATTACATAAGAATACGTCAAAAAAGCTATTGGTTTCGAATATTTAATTTTTGGGTAAAAAAAAATTCAAAAAAATCTATCGTTTTTGTAATTTCGGACCAAAATTTCAAAGTCGTTTTAAACATTGTGCATAGTGCATTTGGGTGCGTACAATCCAAAAATCACATTTACAGCTTGCGGAATCGACTGGAAATTGCTCAAAAACCACGATAAAGCTAGAAAATTAAAAATCCATTTCCATGACTTTAATCGACAGTAAAAGTTTAATTTTAATACTTACAGCAAAATAAACTGTGCCAGCCAATTTTTCACATCAAATTACATAAGAATACGTCAAAAAAGCTATTGGTTTCGAATATTTAATTTTTGGGTAAAAAAAAATTCAAAAAAATCTATCGTTTTTGTAATTTCGGACCAAAATTTCAAAGTCGTTTTAAACATTGTGCATAGTGCATTTGGGTGCGTACAATCCAAAAATCACATTTACAGCTTGCGGAATCGACTGGAAATTGCTCAAAAACCACGATAAAGCTAGAAAATTAAAAATCCATTTCCATGACTTTAATCGACAGTAAAAGTTTAATTTTAATACTTACAGCAAAATAAACTGTGCCAGCCAATTTTTCACATCAAATTACATAAGAATACGTCAAAAAAGCTATTGGTTTCGAATATTTAATTTTTGTGTAAAAAAAAATTCAAAGGGGTTAATCTATCCTTTTTGTAATTTCGGACCAAAATTTCAAAGTCGTTTTAAACATTGTGCATAGTGCATTTGGGTGCGTACAATCCAAAAATCACATTTACAGCTTGCGGAATCGACTGGAAATTGCTCAAAAACCACGATAAAGCTAGAAAATTAAAAATCCATTTCCATGACTTTAATCGACAGTAAAAGTTTAATTTTAATACTTACAGCAAAATAAACTGTGCCAGCCAATTTTTCACATCAAATTACATAAGAATACGTCAAAAAAGCTATTGGTTTCGAATATTTAATTTTTGTGTAAAAAAAAATTCAAAGGGGTTAATCTATCCTTTTTGTAATTTCGGACCAAAATTTCAAAGTCGTTTTAAACATTGTGCATAGTGCATTTGGGTGCGTACAATCCAAAAATCACATTTACAGCTTGCGGAATCGACTGGAAATTGCTCAAAAACCACGATAAAGCTAGAAAATTAAAAATCCATTTCCATGACTTTAATCGACAGTAAAAGTTTAATTTTAATACTTACAGCAAAATAAACTGTGCCAGCCAATTTTTCACATCAAATTACATAAGAATACGTCAAAAAAGCTATTGGTTTCGAATATTTAATTTTTGTGTAAAAAAAAATTCAAAGGGGTTAATCTATCCTTTTTGTAATTTCGGACCAAAATTTCAAAGTCGTTTTAAACATTGTGCATAGTGCATTTGGGTGCGTACAATCCAAAAATCACATTTACAGCTTGCGGAATCGACTGGAAATTGCTCAAAAACCACGATAAAGCTAGAAAATTAAAAATCCATTTCCATGACTTTAATCGACAGTAAAAGTTTAATTTTAATACTTACAGCAAAATAAACTGTGCCAGCCAATTTTTCACATCAAATTACATAAGAATACGTCAAAAAAGCTATTGGTTTCGAATATTTAATTTTTGTGTAAAAAAAAATTCAAAGGGGTTAATCTATCCTTTTTGTAATTTCGGACCAAAATTTCAAAGTCGTTTTAAACATTGTGCATAGTGCATTTGGGTGCGTACAATCCAAAAATCACATTTACAGCTTGCGGAATCGACTGGAAATTGCTCAAAAACCACGATAAAGCTAGAAAATTAAAAATCCATTTCCATGACTTTAATCGACAGTAAAAGTTTAATTTTAATACTTACAGCAAAATAAACTGTGCCAGCCAATTTTTCACATCAAATTACATAAGAATACGTCAAAAAAGCTATTGGTTTCGAATATTTAATTTTTGGGTAAAAAAAAATTCAAAGGGGTTAATCTATCGTTTTTGTAATTTCGGACCAAAATTTCAAAGTCGTTTTAAACATTGTGCATAGTGCATTTGGGTGCGTACAATCCAAAAATTACATTTACAGCTTGCGGAATCGACTGGAAATTGCTCAAAAACCACGATAAAGCTAGAAAATTAAAAATCCATTTCCATGACTTTAATCGACAGTAAAAGTTTAATTTTAATACTTACAGCAAAATAAACTGTGCCAGCCAATTTTTCACATCAAATTACATAAGAATACGTCAAAAAAGCTATTGGTTTCGAATATTTAATTTTTGGGTAAAAAAAAATTCAAAGGGGTTAATCTATCGTTTTTGTAATTTCGGACCAAAATTTCAAAGTCGTTTTAAACATTGTGCATAGTGCATTTGGGTGCGTACAATCCAAAAATCACATTTACAGCTTGCGGAATCGACTGGAAATTGCTCAAAAACCACGATAAAGCTAGAAAATTAAAAATCCATTTCCATGACTTTAATCGACAGTAAAAGTTTAATTTTAATACTTACAGCAAAATAAACTGTGCCAGCCAATTTTTCACTACAAATTACATAAGAATACGTCAAAAAAGCTATTGGTTTCGAATATTTAATTTTTGGGTAAAAAAAAATTCAAAGGGGTTAATCTATCGTTTTTGTAATTTCGGACCAAAATTTCAAAGTCGTTTTAAACATTGTGCATAGTGCATTTGGGTGCGTACAATCCAAAAATCACATTTACAGCTTGCGGAATCGACTGGAAATTGCTCAAAAACCACGATAAAGCTAGAAAATTAAAAATCCATTTCCATGACTTTAATCGACAGTAAAAGTTTAATTTTAATACTTACAGCAAAATAAACTGTGCCAGCCAATTTTTCACATCAAATTACATAAGAATACGTCAAAAAAGCTATTGGTTTCGAATATTTAATTTTTGGGTAAAAAAAAATTCAAAGGGGTTAATCTATCGTTTTTGTAATTTCGGACCAAAATTTCAAAGTCGTTTTAAACATTGTGCATAGTGCATTTGGGTGCGTACAATCCAAAAATCACATTTACAGCTTGCGGAATCGACTGGAAATTGCTCAAAAACCACGATAAAGCTAGAAAATTAAAAATCCATTTCCATGACTTTAATCGACAGTAAAAGTTTAATTTTAATACTTACAGCAAAATAAACTGTGCCAGCCAATTTTTCACTACAAATTACATAAGAATACGTCAAAAAAGCTATTGGTTTCGAATATTTAATTTTTGGGTAAAAAAAAATTCAAAGGGGTTAATCTATCGTTTTTGTAATTTCGGACCAAAATTTCAAAGTCGTTTTAAACATTGTGCATAGTGCATTTGGGTGCGTACAATCCAAAAATCACATTTACAGCTTGCGGAATCGACTGGAAATTGCTCAAAAACCACGATAAAGCTAGAAAATTAAAAATCCATTTCCATGACTTTAATCGACAGTAAAAGTTTAATTTTAATACTTACAGCAAAATAAACTGTGCCAGCCAATTTTTCACTACAAATTACATAAGAATACGTCAAAAAAGCTATTGGTTTCGAATATTTAATTTTTGGGTAAAAAAAAATTCAAAGGGGTTAATCTATCGTTTTTGTAATTTCGGACCAAAATTTCAAAGTCGTTTTAAACATTGTGCATAGTGCATTTGGGTGCGTACAATCCAAAAATCACATTTACAGCTTGCGGAATCGACTGGAAATTGCTCAAAAACCACGATAAAGCTAGAAAATTAAAAATCCATTTCCATGACTTTAATCGACAGTAAAAGTTTAATTTTAATACTTACAGCAAAATAAACTGTGCCAGCCAATTTTTCACTACAAATTACATAAGAATACGTCAAAAAAGCTATTGGTTTCGAATATTTAATTTTTGGGTAAAAAAAAATTCAAAGGGGTTAATCTATCGTTTTTGTAATTTCGGACCAAAATTTCAAAGTCGTTTTAAACATTGTGCATAGTGCATTTGGGTGCGTACAATCCAAAAATCACATTTACAGCTTGCGGAATCGACTGGAAATTGCTCAAAAACCACGATAAAGCTAGAAAATTAAAAATCCATTTCCATGACTTTAATCGACAGTAAAAGTTTAATTTTAATACTTACAGCAAAATAAACTGTGCCAGCCAATTTTTCACTACAAATTACATAAGAATACGTCAAAAAAGCTATTGGTTTCGAATATTTAATTTTTGGGTAAAAAAAAATTCAAAGGGGTTAATCTATCGTTTTTGTAATTTCGGACCAAAATTTCAAAGTCGTTTTAAACATTGTGCATAGTGCATTTGGGTGCGTACAATCCAAAAATCACATTTACAGCTTGCGGAATCGACTGGAAATTGCTCAAAAACCACGATAAAGCTAGAAAATTAAAAATCCATTTCCATGACTTTAATCGACAGTAAAAGTTTAATTTTAATACTTACAGCAAAATAAACTGTGCCAGCCAATTTTTCACTACAAATTACATAAGAATACGTCAAAAAAGCTATTGGTTTCGAATATTTAATTTTTGGGTAAAAAAAAATTCAAAGGGGTTAATCTATCGTTTTTGTAATTTCGGACCAAAATTTCAAAGTCGTTTTAAACATTGTGCATAGTGCATTTGGGTGCGTACAATCCAAAAATCACATTTACAGCTTGCGGAATCGACTGGAAATTGCTCAAAAACCACGATAAAGCTAGAAAATTAAAAATCCATTTCCATGACTTTAATCGACAGTAAAAGTTTAATTTTAATACTTACAGCAAAATAAACTGTGCCAGCCAATTTTTCACTACAAATTACATAAGAATACGTCAAAAAAGCTATTGGTTTCGAATATTTAATTTTTGGGTAAAAAAAAATTCAAAGGGGTTAATCTATCGTTTTTGTAATTTCGGACCAAAATTTCAAAGTCGTTTTAAACATTGTGCATAGTGCATTTGGGTGCGTACAATCCAAAAATCACATTTACAGCTTGCGGAATCGACTGGAAATTGCTCAAAAACCACGATAAAGCTAGAAAATTAAAAATCCATTTCCATGACTTTAATCGACAGTAAAAGTTTAATTTTAATACTTACAGCAAAATAAACTGTGCCAGCCAATTTTTCACTACAAATTACATAAGAATACGTCAAAAAAGCTATTGGTTTCGAATATTTAATTTTTGGGTAAAAAAAAATTCAAAGGGGTTAATCTATCGTTTTTGTAATTTCGGACCAAAATTTCAAAGTCGTTTTAAACATTGTGCATAGTGCATTTGGGTGCGTACAATCCAAAAATCACATTTACAGCTTGCGGAATCGACTGGAAATTGCTCAAAAACCACGATAAAGCTAGAAAATTAAAAATCCATTTCCATGACTTTAATCGACAGTAAAAGTTTAATTTTAATACTTACAGCAAAATAAACTGTGCCAGCCAATTTTTCACTACAAATTACATAAGAATACGTCAAAAAAGCTATTGGTTTCGAATATTTAATTTTTGGGTAAAAAAAAATTCAAAGGGGTTAATCTATCGTTTTTGTAATTTCGGACCAAAATTTCAAAGTCGTTTTAAACATTGTGCATAGTGCATTTGGGTGCGTACAATCCAAAAATCACATTTACAGCTTGCGGAATCGACTGGAAATTGCTCAAAAACCACGATAAAGCTAGAAAATTAAAAATCCATTTCCATGACTTTAATCGACAGTAAAAGTTTAATTTTAATACTTACAGCAAAATAAACTGTGCCAGCCAATTTTTCACTACAAATTACATAAGAATACGTCAAAAAAGCTATTGGTTTCGAATATTTAATTTTTGGGTAAAAAAAAATTCAAAGGGGTTAATCTATCGTTTTTGTAATTTCGGACCAAAATTTCAAAGTCGTTTTAAACATTGTGCATAGTGCATTTGGGTGCGTACAATCCAAAAATCACATTTACAGCTTGCGGAATCGACTGGAAATTGCTCAAAAACCACGATAAAGCTAGAAAATTAAAAATCCATTTCCATGACTTTAATCGACAGTAAAAGTTTAATTTTAATACTTACAGCAAAATAAACTGTGCCAGCCAATTTTTCACATCAAATTACATAAGAATACGTCAAAAAAGCTATTGGTTTCGAATATTTAATTTTTGTGTAAAAAAAAATTCAAAGGGGTTAATCTATCCTTTTTGTAATTTCGGACCAAAATTTCAAAGTCGTTTTAAACATTGTGCATAGTGCATTTGGGTGCGTACAATCCAAAAATCACATTTACAGCTTGCGGAATCGACTGGAAATTGCTCAAAAACCACGATAAAGCTAGAAAATTAAAAATCCATTTCCATGACTTTAATCGACAGTAAAAGTTTAATTTTAATACTTACAGCAAAATAAACTGTGCCAGCCAATTTTTCACATCAAATTACATAAGAATACGTCAAAAAAGCTATTGGTTTCGAATATTTAATTTTTGTGTAAAAAAAAATTCAAAGGGGTTAATCTATCCTTTTTGTAATTTCGGACCAAAATTTCAAAGTCGTTTTAAACATTGTGCATAGTGCATTTGGGTGCGTACAATCCAAAAATCACATTTACAGCTTGCGGAATCGACTGGAAATTGCTCAAAAACCACGATAAAGCTAGAAAATTAAAAATCCATTTCCATGACTTTAATCGACAGTAAAAGTTTAATTTTAATACTTACAGCAAAATAAACTGTGCCAGCCAATTTTTCACATCAAATTACATAAGAATACGTCAAAAAAGCTATTGGTTTCGAATATTTAATTTTTGGGTAAAAAAAAATTCAAAGGGGTTAATCTATCGTTTTTGTAATTTCGGACCAAAATTTCAAAGTCGTTTTAAACATTGTGCATAGTGCATTTGGGTGCGTACAATCCAAAAATCACATTTACAGCTTGCGGAATCGACTGGAAATTGCTCAAAAACCACGATAAAGCTAGAAAATTAAAAATCCATTTCCATGACTTTAATCGACAGTAAAAGTTTAATTTTAATACTTACAGCAAAATAAACTGTGCCAGCCAATTTTTCACATCGAATTACATAAGAATACGTCAAAAAAGCTATTGGTTTCGAATATTTAATTTTTGGGTAAAAAAAAATTCAAAGGGGTTAATCTATCGTTTTTGTAATTTCGGACCAAAATTTCAAAGTCGTTTTTAAACATTGTGCATAGTGCATTTGGGTGCGTACAATCCAAAAATCACATTTACAGCTTGCGGAATCGACTGGAAATTGCTCAAAAACCACGATAAAGCTAGAAAATTAAAAATCCATTTCCATGACTTTAATCGACAGTAAAAGTTTAATTTTAATACTTACAGCAAAATAAACTGTGCCAGCCAATTTTTCACTACAAATTACATAAGAATACGTCAAAAAAGCTATTGGTTTCGAATATTTAATTTTTGGGTAAAAAAAAATTCAAAGGGGTTAATCTATCGTTTTTGTAATTTCGGACCAAAATTTCAAAGTCGTTTTAAACATTGTGCATAGTGCATTTGGGTGCGTACAATCCAAAAATCACATTTACAGCTTGCGGAATCGACTGGAAATTGCTCAAAAACCACGATAAAGCTAGAAAATTAAAAATCCATTTCCATGACTTTAATCGACAGTAAAAGTTTAATTTTAATACTTACAGCAAAATAAACTGTGCCAGCCAATTTTTCACATCAAATTACATAAGAATACGTCAAAAAAGCTATTGGTTTCGAATATTTAATTTTTGGGTAAAAAAAAATTCAAAGGGGTTAATCTATCGTTTTTGTAATTTCGGACCAAAATTTCAAAGTCGTTTTAAACATTGTGCATAGTGCATTTGGGTGCGTACAATCCAAAAATCACATTTACAGCTTGCGGAATCGACTGGAAATTGCTCAAAAACCACGATAAAGCTAGAAAATTAAAAATCCATTTCCATGACTTTAATCGACAGTAAAAGTTTAATTTTAATACTTACAGCAAAATAAACTGTGCCAGCCAATTTTTCACATCAAATTACATAAGAATACGTCAAAAAAGCTATTGGTTTCGAATATTTAATTTTTGGGTAAAAAAAAATTCAAAGGGGTTAATCTATCGTTTTTGTAATTTCGGACCAAAATTTCAAAGTCGTTTTAAACATTGTGCATAGTGCATTTGGGTGCGTACAATCCAAAAATCACATTTACAGCTTGCGGAATCGACTGGAAATTGCTCAAAAACCACGATAAAGCTAGAAAATTAAAAATCCATTTCCATGACTTTAATCGACAGTAAAAGTTTAATTTTAATACTTACAGCAAAATAAACTGTGCCAGCCAATTTTTCACTACAAATTACATAAGAATACGTCAAAAAAGCTATTGGTTTCGAATATTTAATTTTTGGGTAAAAAAAAATTCAAAGGGGTTAATCTATCGTTTTTGTAATTTCGGACCAAAATTTCAAAGTCGTTTTAAACATTGTGCATAGTGCATTTGGGTGCGTACAATCCAAAAATCACATTTACAGCTTGCGGAATCGACTGGAAATTGCTCAAAAACCACGATAAAGCTAGAAAATTAAAAATCCATTTCCATGACTTTAATCGACAGTAAAAGTTTAATTTTAATACTTACAGCAAAATAAACTGTGCCAGCCAATTTTTCACTACAAATTACATAAGAATACGTCAAAAAAGCTATTGGTTTCGAATATTTAATTTTTGGGTAAAAAAAAATTCAAAGGGGTTAATCTATCGTTTTTGTAATTTCGGACCAAAATTTCAAAGTCGTTTTAAACATTGTGCATAGTGCATTTGGGTGCGTGCAATCCAAAAATCACATTTACAGCTTGCGGAATCGACTGGAAATTGCTCAAAAACCACGATAAAGCTAGAAAATTAAAAATCCATTTCCATGACTTTAATCGACAGTAAAAGTTTAATTTTAATACTTACAGCAAAATAAACTGTGCCAGCCAATTTTTCACTACAAATTACATAAGAATACGTCAAAAAAGCTATTGGTTTCGAATATTTAATTTTTGGGTAAAAAAAAATTCAAAGGGGTTAATCTATCGTTTTTGTAATTTCGGACCAAAATTTCAAAGTCGTTTTAAACATTGTGCATAGTGCATTTGGGTGCGTACAATCCAAAAATCACATTTACAGCTTGCGGAATCGACTGGAAATTGCTCAAAAACCACGATAAAGCTAGAAAATTAAAAATCCATTTCCATGACTTTAATCGACAGTAAAAGTTTAATTTTAATACTTACAGCAAAATAAACTGTGCCAGCCAATTTTTCACTACAAATTACATAAGAATACGTCAAAAAAGCTATTGGTTTCGAATATTTAATTTTTGGGTAAAAAAAAATTCAAAGGGGTTAATCTATCGTTTTTGTAATTTCGGACCAAAATTTCAAAGTCGTTTTAAACATTGTGCATAGTGCATTTGGGTGCGTACAATCCAAAAATCACATTTACAGCTTGCGGAATCGACTGGAAATTGCTCAAAAACCACGATAAAGCTAGAAAATTAAAAATCCATTTCCATGACTTTAATCGACAGTAAAAGTTTAATTTTAATACTTACAGCAAAATAAACTGTGCCAGCCAATTTTTCACTACAAATTACATAAGAATACGTCAAAAAAGCTATTGGTTTCGAATATTTAATTTTTGGGTAAAAAAAAATTCAAAGGGGTTAATCTATCGTTTTTGTAATTTCGGACCAAAATTTCAAAGTCGTTTTAAACATTGTGCATAGTGCATTTGGGTGCGTGCAATCCAAAAATCACATTTACAGCTTGCGGAATCGACTGGAAATTGCTCAAAAACCACGATAAAGCTAGAAAATTAAAAATCCATTTCCATGACTTTAATCGACAGTAAAAGTTTAATTTTAATACTTACAGCAAAATAAACTGTGCCAGCCAATTTTTCACTACAAATTACATAAGAATACGTCAAAAAAGCTATTGGTTTCGAATATTTAATTTTTGGGTAAAAAAAAATTCAAAGGGGTTAATCTATCGTTTTTGTAATTTCGGACCAAAATTTCAAAGTCGTTTTAAACATTGTGCATAGTGCATTTGGGTGCGTACAATCCAAAAATCACATTTACAGCTTGCGGAATCGACTGGAAATTGCTCAAAAACCACGATAAAGCTAGAAAATTAAAAATCCATTTCCATGACTTTAATCGACAGTAAAAGTTTAATTTTAATACTTACAGCAAAATAAACTGTGCCAGCCAATTTTTCACTACAAATTACATAAGAATACGTCAAAAAAGCTATTGGTTTCGAATATTTAATTTTTGGGTAAAAAAAAATTCAAAGGGGTTAATCTATCGTTTTTGTAATTTCGGACCAAAATTTCAAAGTCGTTTTAAACATTGTGCATAGTGCATTTGGGTGCGTACAATCCAAAAATCACATTTACAGCTTGCGGAATCGACTGGAAATTGCTCAAAAACCACGATAAAGCTAGAAAATTAAAAATCCATTTCCATGACTTTAATCGACAGTAAAAGTTTAATTTTAATACTTACAGCAAAATAAACTGTGCCAGCCAATTTTTCACTACAAATTACATAAGAATACGTCAAAAAAGCTATTGGTTTCGAATATTTAATTTTTGGGTAAAAAAAAATTCAAAGGGGTTAATCTATCGTTTTTGTAATTTCGGACCAAAATTTCAAAGTCGTTTTAAACATTGTGCTTGATGCATTTGGGTGCGTGGAATCTAAAAATCCCATTTTCAGCTTGCGGAAACGAACGCAAGTCTCCCAAAAACCACCATAAAGCCGAAAAATTAATAAATCGATTATTAATACTTTAATCGACAGTAAAAGTTAAATTTTAATACTTACTGCAGAATAAACTACGCCAGGCGAATTTTCTCATCAAAATACATAAGAAATTGGCGAATAATCTATGGTTTTATAATATTCAATATTTAAGTTGAAAAAAATGCAAACGATTTGGAACTTTTGCTTGGATTTTACAAAAATAAACCTTTTTAATTTTTTTCAACCCAAAAATTCAATGTTTGTAAACCATCGCTTTTTCGGCGAATTGTTTATTTATGTATTTTGATGAGAAAGTTCGAGTGAATCGGTTTATTTTATTATTTTTAAAATATTTAATGATCTCTCCAAAATTATGTTTGTTTTTAAAGATCGCTGTTGATATTTTCTAAGCAGCGCCCCCTGTAATAGTATTTTCTAATCCATGTAGCCCTCATATTATCACCTGTAATGTTATAGCTTTTAGTTTCTGTTGTTCTGGAGGTATTTGATAGATGGAACTCTTGTTGGTGTGTGGTAAAATACAATTTTTTGAATAATTTCACCTAGGTTCGTTTTGTTTTCTCGTTATATTTATTACAAATAAAAATAAAGTAAAAATTACTATATTATCTTCTTCAAAGTAACATTATCACATTTTGTGGTGTCCTCCTCCACACACATGCAACGTTTTAGTTTGTTGTTTGAACCTAGAGAATGAAAGTTTACTTTTAATTCCGATTTTAACTTTGTGTACTGATTTGTAGTTATAGTTAAAAAAAAGTATTGATGTGTTAATAAAGAACCTAATGTTAAATTGTACCTAATACAAAAAGGGGTGGTGATAAAAAGTGGTCTGAATTTAATAATTTATTGTACTTACAATGAACATACTAATCTTAACATTAACCTTTTAAGTTTGAGACACCGATATAACTTTAAAATTCAGTGAAATATAGTTTTTTTTTCATAAATGTGCTGAAAATTTTCGTTACAAAGAAGAATAAAAATCATGCTAAAAACGTTCAATAAATTTTTGATAACATACGATAATAAATAAAACAGTTATTTCGTTGTGTTATTTGAAAAAATTATTCACAACATCAACATCTTAACATTATTAGAAATAATTTCGAAAACTATCCCAAGCAGTTTTCAAAATCCATTCGTTAACTCGTTACATCCCTTTCTTAAGTATAAATTTATAATATACGATTTCACATTTTCCTAATTTATTTACAAATTGACTATCTCTTCCTTAAAGTTAAAACCTTCAGTACGAAATTATCACAGTTTAATGTTTAACGTGTTTATTAAACTAAATTTTTTTTTTAAATTAACGTTCACAGTGTCATAAAATTAAATTGCTAATTTTATATTGCCATTAGTTTTTTTTTTTTAAATAAAACATGTCCGATTTCGACAATCGCGTTAACCGGGAATTCCCCTTTTACGCGTATACCCGCTACCGATAACTACCAATTTGTCTGGCGTTCCACCGTAAAACTAAAAATAAAAAAATGGTGAGAAACAAAATCAATATTTTTTTTTATTTTTAAGTAAATATGTAACAAAAAAACCATTATTTTCTTATAAATACGTACAACATAATAATTTTCTTTAAGATTTGATCACAAGTAGGTATTTTAAAACTTAACATATTAGTGCTGCTGTAATACGTAACGCATTTTTTTTTCCAAAAAAAAAATAAAATAAAATAAAAGTAAATGCAACGTAATTACGCGTACAATTGCTATGTTCCGAATTTAAACTTAACTGATAATACAAAATTAAAGCTAATACAAAAGTAATTTTTATAAATTTGCGTGACGTTAATATAACGTAACAATATTGTGTGGGTACGGTGATGTACACTCAAAAAAGTAAAAAAAACGTTAACAGGACGTATACATCACTATCCTTTGTGTAGATCAAACGTATACTTAATTTTCTAATAAATCTCTTATGGTTAAGATTATCTTTTCACTTAAAACAACTTTTATTACAAATTTGTACCAACTCAAAACGGAAACTCAAATAATTATCAAAAATCCCCATTTTGAAAGACACTGGAAAATCGCACATCTTCGCGAGCGTAGTCTATGTGATAAAAAAAAATAAATAAAAATTGAGCTACCCGCTACAAAAAAACTTTGTAAATCACGCATTTACAACAAAAATAAAAATAATATTCAATTATAAATAATATAAACTATAATTGAGCCTTTGTTGTGAGTTTTTGTGGATAAATCCGTTCAAAAACAAAACTTAAAAATTCTGCAAGAAAAACAAAAATTAAGTACAAAATACGAACAAATACATCCACAAAAACAAATTGCTAATTTCTCCTCCAACCCTAAGCTTTTCGAATTGTCTTTTTTGTTCGTTCCGACGAACAGTTCCTGCATTATACCGGGTGTGCACTCTGTGATGAGATCTTAAGTTTGTATGTAGGGTAAGTACTGTTAAATATTATTAGAGCCAGTTTTCCATGATGCACACCCCGTATACTATTATAAAACATATGTACACAAAATACAATAACGAATTATACACATAAATTATTTTATTTATCCTTAAGACCACCCAAAATTGAATGTTCCATTAAACTTGGATTTGGTTGGTGAGCGTAATTTCTAATCTGGTGCAAAGAAATCAGTTGATTAGGGAAACCATTTGATGGTTGGGATTTGGGTAATTCGAGACTATTTTGTTTTTGAAAACTAATAGCGTCGTAAAGGTACGGTCGGTTTGGCGCTAATTGATGGTTCAGGTGGTTCAGGTGTCCAGACATCGAACTAATGGGGGTAAATGCGGAATTCGTGTTACTTTTGGTGATGCTAGTATCGTACGAGTTGGTGAGGTTTGTGTTGGGCGTGCTTGGAGGTGCGGGTGGATTCTGACCCAACTGTTGCCGTATTATTACTAAATCTTCATTTTGTTCCAATATTTGGCGAGGAATGTCGCCCGGATAATCGTGCATATTCTCGGCACTATCTGGACTCACTTTTGGCCAATACGGATGTTCCAAACCTCGATGGTTCAAGCCTAAATTAACAGAAAAAAAATGTTATTTTTTCCTACGAAAGACCCTATCGGGCTGACGACGGTCTTACCGAGAGTATGTCCAATTGGTGGTCGCTTGTCGGTTCTTTCCGCATGTTTCTGCATGTGTTTTTGGAGATAAGTTTCCTGCGTGTAACTTTTTCCGCAGTATTGACAAATATGCGTTTTTAGGTGTTTGCTTTCTTTGTGTTTTGGAATGTGTTCGAGTAACGACGGTTCATCACTGAAACATTTGTAGCAAGAGTTGCATTTGTATGGCTTGTCTGTTTGATGGCAACGTGAGTGTGATTGTAGATTACTTAATTGAGAAAACGCCTTCTGGCAACCTGGGTGTCTACATCTAAAACAAAAATCCCATTACAACCCGTCCGTCCTCCCAAACCCCCCATCCAACAACTTACTTGTACGGTTTATCTCCTGTATGTGTGCGTATGTGTTGTTGTAAGTGGGACAGTTGAGTAAACTTCCTTTGGCAAATTTCGCAACGGTAGGGTTTGATTCCTAAGTGGATCCTAGTGTGCTGAGATAAATAGGAACTGTTGGCAAAAGCTTTACAACACTGAGAACACTTGTAAGGTTTTGCTTCACGCATATGCGCCTGCGTGTGCAGCTGTAACTCTGCTTTAGAACCAAACACCTGCAAAAAAAACCAAAACGTTAGACAAAACAAAACTTTTCGGACGAAACCTCGTAAGTAAAATTAACGCCGACATCAAAAAGGATTTTTTTTTTCGGTGAAATTTAAAAAATGTTACTGCGGTGTTATTTAAATTTCCTCGTTAAAAATTTATTTTGACCAAATAACATTAAGTTAAAATTTTTCACATGTTAGCTCCAATCGCCTCCAGCCACCAAAGTATAAAAAACGTCATCAAAAATTCTAATTTAATATTACGTTACTTTAATCATATAAAGTATCATTTTTATTGTAGCTTTATTTTGTTACATATTTACATAACGTCGATCAAAATTTATTAAAAATTTTAATTTCGAAACGCAAAAATGTGACGATGAACAAATCACGCAGAGAGCGGAATAAATAACCCCAAATTTATAAATTACCTCAATAATTAAACGATAATTTTTTTGACATCATGCAAAGATATTTTTTGTAAAAATTGTTCTCAGATACAATTAAACAACACCCCCTTATTGGAAAATCTAATCGACTGTTGATTCCTTGAGTGCTGTCTGACGGTCTAGTTTAATGAAACGAGCAAACAACCGTCGGCTTTTCCCCTTCTTGTTGTACCTAATAATAATTAATTCCCAAGTAAGATAGAAATTTAACAAAAATTTAGCAAAATTAGTTTTTGCTTCGATTTATGTAGTGCGAGATACGCAAACCTTATGGAAATTTTGGAAATGCTTCAGTAGACAACTTGAAATTTAATTAATTCTGCTGAAATTCAAAAATAAAATATGGATTTCGGATCGGAGGAAAACTTAGTTGATGCTTAGATGCTAATAATCAAAGGTTAATGTAAAACAAGAAAATTGACCAATTTAGTTGTTGTTTTTCCATCGCTAAAATTAGCTCATTTAAGCTTCTGTTAGAACCCATCCTGGCGACTCGAAGATTAACAACCGGAAAATTATCGAACGAACCATGAAAACAAAAGATTTCTATTCAAAAATTGGTTGCAACATTTCACCGGGAAGGAGGGGAGAGTTAACGCAACCAAAAGAAAATTTGATTATTTCTTAAAAAATATTAAAATAAACTTTTAAACTGAGTTTATTGAAATGTGCCTCGAGATGATCCGTCAGAAAAAAAGTTGTTCAAATAATTTAGAACTGTAGCTTGACAGTTTTTCAAGTCAAATTGTGAATTTTTTCAAATAAAATGTACTGGCTTGCGGCATAAAAAGTCAGAAAGTCTGGAAAACATGAAAAAAACGAAATAGATTCGATCAATCAGAAAATTCTTTTTTCTCAATTTTGTGATGGAAGTAACGGTTAAAGAGACCTTTAATTTCTTAAAAGTTTTTAATAAAAAAAGAAACTGAAAAAATTTGAACTTCGCTATTTGGTGAAGTTTGATGGTAAAATTTTTGTTTGGAAAAACTAAAATTGGAACAAATTTTAACCCAATCGATTTGGTTATTTGAGTAATTTTGGGCAATCAAAGTAATCGAGATTGTTAGGAAATTCTATAGAAAATCGGTCGATCAGACTAATAATTCAAGTAATTTTTGTTTTTATAAAATTACCTCGATTTGAGGGCTTTGGAGCCGGCCAATTTTTAAATTGTTCCGCCCTCAAATCAAAATAATATCTTCACTAACGTTTTTAATTTGACTTACAGGGGGGAGGGGGGCTTCTAACTTCTTTTTAGTAAAAAATCAAAATGAAGGAAAAAAGTAAACAAAGTAATTGAAAATTCGGAAATGAAATCGTTTAAAAATGTCGACAATAAAATTTATTTTTATTATAATTCTATAAAATTTATAATAAAAATGCAATAAGAATAAGAAAAACATCTAAAAAGTAGAAATATCAAAATTCAAATAAAATAAATTACAGAATAATGGGATTATCAAAAATAATCTAAAATTCATTCAAAATTTACGAAGTAATTTCAAACCTTCTTTCAAATTAATTTTAACGTTTCTGATTTCAGAATCCAGGGCCGGCATTATTATATCTACAAATTTTGCAAGAATTATGATAAAAAATGATAAAGAGAATTATGTTATTTTCTGTACTTATTCCTGAATTCAATTTTTAATAATAAAAAAATCATCTGGAATAATGCAGCAGTGAAATTTTCAGTGGTGAAATACAAAACATTTGCCCTCCCCCCCTCAGCACCATTTCTTTTTTGGAAATACTTTTAGTTAATTAAATAAAGGGCCTACCAGAATTTTAAACATTTCCATGTTTCTCGAGGGCTCATTCATCATTACAGTGATTTGGATACTGCTAGTACATTACTCAAGAAAAAATGGATCAATCATTTAAATTTTGCCCATCTTACCGTGCTGGGGGGTATTCCATACCCCCAGACCCCCCGGTCTGTGTACGGTGCACTTTTGCTATTTATTTTTTGTACCACAGTTACCTTTAATTCTAATTGGATTACGAAAATAAAATATGATATTAATTAAATTTGCGTTACTGACAGACAGACAAAATTAGAAAAATATACAAGCACGTCTAAATTTTATTAAGTAAATGACTGAAAACACAGATTACTAGGCCAGAACTGTGAAGTAGAGGACCCAGTTTAAAGCGTGAAGAAATGGGGAGGGGAACCAAGTAACCCCTATTAGAACTGACCCTAAAAAATTATTTAAAAAAAATAACCTCGCTTATCCTTAGAGTGCCACATGTAAAATAAAAAACAAATTGATAAAGAGAAAAACTTAAGAAAAAAATAGATCAATCATTTAAATTTTGCTATCTTACGGTACTGGGGGGTATGGAATACCCCCCAGACCCCCCCGGTCTATATACAGTGCAGTTTTGCTATTTATTATTCGTACCACGGATACCTCTAATTCTAATTGGTTTACGAAAATAAAATATAATACTAATTAAATTTGCATTACTAATAGACAGACAACACTAGAAATTTATAGAAGCATGTCGAAATTTTATTACGTAGATGACTGAAAACACAGATTACTAGACCAGAACAGTAAAAACTTCTAACTGTAGAGGACCGAGTTTAAAACGTAAAAAAATTAGGGTGAAACCGAGGGGGGGCGAGAAGTAACCACTATTAGAACTGACAAAAAAAATTATTTAAGAAAAATAACCTCGCTTATCTCGAAGGAGGTCATACATAGTCCCTTAACCGTAGGGTGCCACTTGTAAAATAGAAAACAAATTAAAAAAAACCGGGGGGGGGCGGATTTCCCTCCATGTACCTTTTACAATTACTAATAAAATACCAAACCAATTTCTTGAATTCTATGATTAAAATACAATATAAACTTACTTATTAATTTAGCGAGTAGGTACATGAATTTAACGTTACTAACAGACAGACAGATATATAAATTTATAAGTATTACTGAATAGCATATTATAATATGGTGATTAGAACAGTTAAGCCACAGTGTTAGAGATCTCTAGCTGTAAAGCGTTCAACTAAATGGGGTGTGAGACCGGGGGGTCTGGGGGGTACGGAGTACCCTCCAGTGCACCGAATTAATTTTTGAATAAAATATAATCTCCATACACTTAATTTTATCACATTTTTTTAAGTGTTTTCTCTATTTCTAGGATGTTCTTCTAATTTTTAGCCCTTCCTAGCTACAAATTAAAGCTTTCAAAATCTAAAAGTTAGATTTTTTATGGTACTTAACTTGTGGTAATTATTAATTTAGGGGAGTAAACCACCAACTTTAATTTTTCGTTACAATCTGATTTTTAGTTTGTTGAAAAAAAATTTCTTCAAAATGGGTTATTTTGGATTTATGAAGATTTCAGCTACACTCCCACTTCTTTAGATTAAAAAATATATAAATATAACAATTTCGAGTTGTTTTCACGAATTTTATGTTCTTATGGTGCAATTCCTTCTACGCATGAGTAGATTAACAAGATTTTTCAATTTCAGTTCCAGTCTGTCTCACGAAAGCTCGAGCATGACTTAATCTACTTTTTCTGCAGTAACTCAAAAATAGTGAAAGATATCAAAAAATTCAGAACAAAAACACTTGATTTTTGATTTAATAATAAATACTAAAAACAAAAAATTGCATTAAGTGTAACAGCGGCATCTGTCGACAGTCTTTTGAAGTATATTAGGTATTTCCAAAATCTACAATCAAATTGCTAATATCTTGAAAAACAAAGTTACTATAAAGCGTTTCGTTCTCATTATTTTGAATTTAAGGTACGGTTTCCTAGCCGCAGTCGCCGAGTGCAGTGAACAACAAATGAAATTCGACCATTTTGTCACCTTAAAAGCCAAGCTTGAGAAGAAAAGGTAGGGCTATATTCACTTTTTTTGAATTCCTAAACTTTTTTTAAATGTTAAATATTAAAAAATATGATGACGTATAAAATTGTTTGAATTATTGAATATTCTACAGTCGATTATTCTTTCCTGAACAGACAAGGTTGTTTATACTCGATAGTATAAATGATTAAACAAAACATGTGGTAATTAAACCAACAGTCTCATTAGTTCCTGTTGTAATCGTCAAATTTTTTAATTACCCCCCCCCCTTCCCACTGCCCGGCCTTCCCAGAAAGGGAAGTTTTAATTATTTTGTATACTACTAAACAAAGCAAATGAAATGAAGCGTCTTTTAGTTAGGATTCCACCAAAAAATAATCAACGAAAGTGAAAGAAAGGGAAAAAGGGCAAGGTAACATTTGAGTTTGGTTTTTCATATTTATTTCAAAAACGACTCGACGAATTGACTTCAAATTTTGTAATTCCGTTTGTGGCACGGTAGCTAAAAGCATGACGTATCTTAACTTTATTTTAGTTTGCATTTGTGTTAATTAAAATGATTTTTGCTAAAATGTCAGTAGGAAGTTTATTGTGATTCACCGTAGAAAAACCTCCAATGCACCGGATACCCTACCTTTAAGAACGAACTTTCCGGTAGTACTAAACAAAAATCAAGTTATCAAATCGAAAAATTTACTAGGTAGCTTCTGATTTGGGTAAAATTTCCGATGATGAATTTTCCGTCGTCAAGTTAAGAACAACAATAAAATCTAAAATTAGTAAAAAGATTAGTAGCGATTACATAAGTTTAGTTTATTGATTTGTGCAAACGTTAAAATATTAAAAGTTAATTAAATTTAAAGTGTAATTATTTTTAACTACGCAATTAGTTTAATTGTTCGGTTTTAATCTTACGCATTTGCATGTTTTAAAGTCAATGCAAAAAAACAACTATCTATTTTGAAGGTCGATTGAGAAAAATTCTGTTACTTTGTAACAACTTGTTCTTGATGATCGATCAACAACCGATTTGCACAAAGTTTGACTATTTTCGAAAATTCGAATTGGGAGCGCGGGAAAGTTGCACTCCAGTCCCGGATTGCATTTTTGTTGCGCTTGTTCGGTTTACGGTTCGCGTAGCACTTGCATTGAATTATTGTCATTTACAAGTGCCATTACATTGATATTTCCTATAATTATTACGAGAGGTGTTATTCGCAATATTTTATTTGACCTCGCTATTGAATTTTCGAAGGACGGTTGCTATTAGCGAAATAAAATATTATTCTGCATAATATATTTTTAACACTTGATTGAAATTTTAAGTCGATTACGTAACAACGACTTGTGATTTTTGGCATTACCACAATTTTCCACTTAAAAAAAAACTTTAACTATTAATTTTTATTTTAATACCAAAAATATATATAGCGTGTTGTTTCGGTAATGAGTCCGATATGTAGAAATTTCGTGTATCTAATTATGGTCAGAAATGTATATGTAGTAAATGATGGACAGCTTAAAATTGCTAAATTTTGCCCGGGGTGGTATAGTTTAGTTGAACGCACGGTCCCAAAGAGGCGGATTTTAAATGCGCGCCATCAAAAAAAGGGCAACCAACGAAAATTTTTACCGGAAGTGTCTACATTTTAATTTTAAAATTTGAAGGCTAATAGTTCAAAATTACGTAAAATTTATTATAATATTGCAATTTCATTTTATTTCAACTAAAAATAACCGTTAAAGTGTTCATTATTATTTAAACAAAAACGTGTTAAATATTCATTTATACAAGATAAGTTATTTGCAACAATACAAAATTCTTGTAATTATTTTAGTTTTAATTATTATTCAAGGCATTTTATGATATATTAGCATTGCTTATTAAGATATCGTTTAATCAAACAATTTAACCCAAAAAGTAAATTAACTATGAGCAATCGCTTCATCGCAAACAATTAAATTTAGTTTGGCTCTTTGTACTACCCAAAATATTTTTTTCTCCTCAAAAGGGCCAAAATCCCCCCCCACGGTGTCGATACATGGTATAGGTACATCCATCCAAAATAAAATTACCATCAATTTATGCATAAAAAACAAAACAATAAAAATTCAAATTGAGCCAAGTTGAATTTAAGTAATAAATTATGAGCAATTAATCACAAAAATTATATAATTTTTAATTATTCAATTACAATATTCTAAGCTCTATAAAAAGTTGAAATAAATGATAAGATTCAAGTATCCGTATAAAGCGTCGTATTATTTGCGAAATGTTACGTTATTTTAGGATGTTATTTTATATAAATGTTATTTATTATTTAGAATGAGTGGTTTCTTGTGCAAATTCCTGTATAAAACAAGCACTTAAAAAAATACTAGAAGATTTTTCGAAAATGTTCTTGCAAAGGACCAAGCGCTCGCAGGAACCAAAAAGTATTTATTTAGAAGGCCTCTTTACGTCAAGGAATAATAATTGTTTTCGTCGGGTTATTAAATTTTATTCGTACATCATGAGACTTATAGTTTAACGCGGAATCCAAACCACGGCGCCATCTCGACCATCGGGTCAATTCGTTCGCTCTTACGTCCAAATTCGAGTCGACATACTAACTAATAAGTAACGCGTCTTGGAAACAAATGAACAAACCAACCAATGAGGTTACAGAGAGACAGAAAGATTTTGTATGAAATGAATTTTGATTTTGCGAACCAATAATAATTATTAATCCTTGAAAAAAAATACGTCAGTAATTTTAAATTGCTTATGAAACTAAACTGGGGGGTATTCCATACCCCCCAGACCCCCCGGTCTATACACAAGGAAATCTATTCTTATGATTTTTATTACCTGCAGTTTATATAATATTAAAACTTCAAAATATCGAGTTATTAATAAATTAAAAATTAATTAAAAGATTTATTTAGCTTTCAAACGATTATTTCAGTGTATATATTCATTTTTCGTACCCCAAGTACCTCTGATACAATCACCAATAACACGTCAAACCTCATTTTTTTGGATGATAAAAATAAAAAATGTTACTCATTTTGGTCGTACCTGACTTTTGCGTTACTAACAGACAGACAAAACTAGATAAAAGTTTATAAATATGATTGAAAAACTGTAAAGCGTCTCAAAAATGGCGTGTGAAATCACAGAAATTCTGCGGGGGGGGGGGGATTTCCTCCAATGTACGAAATTATTTAAGAAAAAATAACCCACCTACATTTAATTTTATCACATTTTTAAGGTTTTTCTTCATTTCCAGGGTGGACTCAAAATTTTTAGCCCTTCCTAGCCACGCCATAGATTTTAGTTCATTGCCGTAATGCGTCAAATAAAATTAAGGTTTTCGAAATCTGTGATTTATAAATTAGTGGTAGGGGGAAAGAGTAAACCAGCAGATTTAATTTTCGTTATAATTTTAGTTCTTTTTGAATACGCGTTAATTAATCCGCGAGAACAAGTAGAGTAACAATTTTAATTTTGCTTATTATACCAAACTGAGAAGTATTCCATACCCCCCCCCAAGACCCCCCGTATACTACACCAGATGCCTCTGATAACCAATAAAACCCCGAAAATATTACACATTAATTTTGCTCATACGTCACTGCGTTACTGACATACAGGCAGAGCTAGTAATTTGGTAAGTACATTTTTTGAGATATTTACGATTATCTCGAGAGCCCAGTAAGTCTCTACATTCTCATTCATAATTACAATCATTGGGATGCTAGTAAATTAATCCGCAACAGAAAAAATAGATTAATAATTTAAATTTTGCCTATCGTACGATGCTGGGGGGTATTCCATACCCCCCAGACCCCCCGGTCTATATACAGTGTGGTTTTGCTATTTATTATTCGTGCCACAGATAAATCTAATTCTGATTGGACGATACACATAGAATATACTACTCATTAGCCTTGCGTTACTAACAGACAGATGTTGTAATTAAAATTTTTGCGATATTTACGGTTATCTCGAGGGCCTATTGAGTACATTCTCATTCGTATTTACAATTATTTGGATGCTAGTAAATTAATCCACAACAAAAAAAATAGATTAATAATTTAAATTTTGCCTATCGTACGATGCTGGGGGGTATTCCATACCCCCCAGACCCTCCGGTCTATATACAGTGCACTTTTGCTATTTATTATTCGTGCCACAGATAAATTTATATCTAATTGAACGATACAAATAAAATATACTACTCATTAGCCTTGCGTTACTAACAGACAGATCTATCGATTTATAAGTATGACTGAAAACACACATTATTAATCTTGGTTTATTAGTTTTATTGTAGTTACTTTTTACTGTAAAATGCCAAGTATAAAACGTAAAAAAGTAGTTTGGCCTGGCCCTGGAAAATTATTTAGAACAATAAAAAGCTTGAGAGGCGGGGGAGGGTACTTCGTACCCGTACCGTACATTAGGCCTGCCTTCTATCTCTAATTTTATTCTTCTGATCTCTAATTTTAGGGCGCCGAGTGTAAATTGATAATTTTGGTCTCTCATTCGTAATCCGATTAACATAAACCCGCGTTTCATACTGTAAATTAAACCGCGAAAAAAAATTGATCTATAATTTAAAATTTATTATTATACCAAACTGAATGGTTTTCATTATACCATGACACAATTTACAAGAAAATGCCGAAAAGCATTTTGGCTCGTACGTGACTTTAGCGCTACTAACAGACAGACAGAACCATAAATGTATAAGTACGATTGAAAAACAAATTATGGTAACAGGAGCAGTTAGGTCAGTGCAGGGACATCCAATTGTAAAGCGTCAAAAAAATGGGGTGTCAAACCGGGGGGTCTGGGGGGTACGGAGTACCCTCCAGTGCACCGTTCAGGGTTTTTATTATTATACTAAACTGAAGGGTTTTTATTATATCGTGATTCATGACACAATTTCCAAGAAAATGCCGAAAGGCATTTTGCTCGTACGTGACTTTAGCGTTACTAACAGACAGACAGAACCATAAATGTACAAGTACGACTAAAACTAAAAGACAAATTATGGTAACAGGAGCAGTTGGGTCAGTGCAGGGACATCCAATTGTAAAGCGTCAAAAAAATGGGATGTGAAACCGAGGGGTCTGGGGGGTACGGAGTACCCTCCAGTGCATCATTCAGTGTCTTTTCAATTCCTAGAGCGAGCTCAGAATTTATCTCAACATAAATATAACCCTCCGATCTGTATCTCCTAAAGTCTATAAATTTTTTTTATTATCTCAACAACTTCGTCGTCAAACGAGAAGTGTCCCTTTTGTCACTCACCCAATTGCTAAGCACCCCGCACGTTTCTTAATTACGGCGTGTTTTGCATTTGTTTGGGTGACCCTGCGATGATATAATAGTTATAATTTTTGAGATAGGATTCCAAAAATTTGATCAGTTATACCTAAAATAAACAAAATGATTTTGCAAGAAAGTATAAACCAAAATAAGACAGTTGCATCTCGTTAATTCTATGCGCGTCACTCCCAATCTAGAGTTTAAGTGAACCGATTTCCACCAAAATAGAATTAATTGTGTTACTACAGAAGTACTAAATATATAATTTGGTTGGGATATTATTGATTTAGAAGACAGGGCATTCAAAATTCAGTGGCGTACAGAGGACGCACAGATATTCTTGATGACTAGTTTGGTCACTTTCAATTCGTGGGACCTTACGACTTAAATCCGTCAAAATCGGAACATGGTAAAGTAAAATATTGAAGAGAGGAATTACATGACTAATTAAGCAGTTCGAAAAAACATTTTATTAATTTTATCACCAAAAAAACTATACATTATAATATCCCACGCAGGTAGCTAGGTTACCTATTTTAATATAATAAGTTTCAAGACAAAAAGGATACCCTTACAATATAATTGAAACTCTCAAATTTTCTTTCAAGTATAGTTATAAATCGAGAGTCTTATTACAAAGAAAAATTAATTGAAATTTTGAAATGTAAAACTAAAAAGGTAGAAAATTTTCAATTGAAGTGCTCTTCAAAAAAAAAATTAAATATTTAAGTTAGTTTTATGAAAACTTAGTAATTAGTAAGAATCAGACATATTTTGAAAAAAAATTAATTAAAATACTTTTTCAGTTCGAATGCTTAAGTCAATTTTAGCCTTTTTGAAAAAATTATGCATTATTAATCGAGTAAAATACACAAATTCTTGTTATCTTTAACAAAAATTTTATATTTCTGGCGATTTTAGAATTAAATTAAAATCAGAATTAGGGGAGAAAGGGGGGGGGAGAAAGAAGAACTGCGAATTCTTTCTTTCTGTTTTAATGACTCCATTCCGTAAAATAAAAAAAGAAAGTTACGATAACCAAAAAAGTCCCCCTTTTTGAATGGAGCCTAAAAATACACTAAAATTAAAATATTTAGAATTGCATAAGGTAAAAGTAGAAAAAAGATTAAAAATAATTTTGTGATTTATTTGGTGGGGGTTACAGCACCGTCCCCTTTCCGGACTACACCCACGTCACCGTAAAACAAAGTTTTAAAAACACAAAAAAATTATAAAGCAATTTAAGCGATTATTTCTTGTTCTGTAGTTTCTTAGCAAATTTTAATTTCACGAGGGAAGCTTAAGAAAAAAAATAGGAAATTTAAAGTCGTTAGGAGCTTCCTCTTAAGGCAAACGTAGCATTTAAGAATAAATTGTTGTAAACACAAAAATTTTGTAATTAAACTCTCACCCAAGCAAAGAGCAATTATTTAACCACCAGAGTTTAAGTTTACGCGAAAACCGCAGAATTCTTAAAGCGTCTCCAATTGAGCGCAAGCAGAAATGAATGAATTAAAAATAATTTTTAATTAACCCAAAATGATGAGATGGTTAAGCGCTACATTAGTTTCGATTAGTGAGCAACCGCCATGTTTCCGAAATATAATAAAAGTACGCTCACTTAGCTTCATGAGGCGCTTAATGAACCGATTGCGCCAATTATTCTCATTTTCCGGCATCCGAAAGTTTAGTCACCAAAAAATAGTAAACAAAATGGCCCCTAATTACATGAACAATAACCAATAAAAGTCATTCCACAAAAATGCGACTGATATGCGCTGCGCATTAATTAAAAGTGCGGAAACGTACAAGTTAAAAATTATTATTTTTTTTTTTTTTTAATAAAAATTAAAGTAATTGTGTTCTGATATGAAACTTATAAATAATAAAAATAAAAAACGCAAGCAAAACCACTAGTAAAATCATTAAAGGGAAGGTCGATCGAGAAATTTTACACTTGGCTACCCAAAAATCCGCTCACATTAAATGCAGATAAAAACTAGCAAGGTATAATAATTGCCATTTCAACTTCGGCAATAAAGACCATTTTTCTATGTTGGTTCGTACATCCTTCTATCCATTTATTCTAATAGTTGTAGATAATAAAAGTGCGATTTTGGTTCTTAAGTTAGTAGCGATTTATGCAATTTTTTATGTTTCGAATGCAATATTTTGTTTGATTTTTTGGGCATGGCTGACCTTGTGGTAAAAAGAAGTCTGACAGGTGACCTAGGAGCTCGATTCAAGCAGTTCCTAGTTCACTTTTATAGATATTCATACATGGTGAAGATTTAAGATTATTTTTAATATTTTCGCACATTAATTCTTCGGATATTCCAAATCTCTGACCTTGGCTCTTAAAATTTTATTATTTTTATTAATAAAAATATGCGCTTAATTTTACAATCAAACTTTGCTTCCTCTCCGTTTTATTCTTGACAACCATTTTACGCAATGTGTCGAAAATAAAGCACTAGGAATTCAGAAACAATTAGGAAAAGCTTAACGAGACCCGATACTCATTAGCTTTGCCTAATTATAAAGCTTCAAAAAATATTTGGAGTATGAAGGTTGTGCCATTTATCAACAACCAAAATCGCAAACCGAATTTTTCCACAAAATTTCGCATAATTAAATTAAAATGTTACAAGTGTAACCTGACGGGTCATGAATAAGCGTCCTGTCGTGATTTGTTGGTTTAAAGATCGCATTATTATTAAAATACAAAAAAAAGGTAATCAAATAACATTTAAAGTTTGGCGCACAATTAACGTCGTTTTTTTTTACAAACAACCGAACAATAAAAGCAAAACTTAAATATTATTAAAATTCCGAAACCATAGCGACAACAATTTCATTCGCTCTTCTTATTGTATAATATGAGGGTCAGTTAATTAGCACATTTTATTTAAACCTCTTAATTTGCAAAGTTAAAAAATAATTTCGACGTAATTTTTCAAGCCGACTTTTTAAATTTATGTTTCTAATTGGGCTCTTATAATTCCGTCTCCAAAATAAACAAACTAAAAAAATATTTGTAAAATTAGAACTTTTCCGCTGCCAAATTTTTGTAATCTACGGATAATTAATTTATTGTACGCACATTTTTGCGTTCGTCTGGCCGGTTAAAAAACTATAAATGATTATTTCCTAGGTTTTTTTTTAAACTCGACTCGAGTTTCAAACTTCCTTCGATTATTAATTCATCGTAAACTCAAGTTATCAAAATTTTCGCGTGAACTAGTAATTAACCGAGGGAAAATTTATTGAAAGTTTTTTCAGCATAGAAAAACACCGAGAATGCTAAATCAGGTGGGGAAAACAAACCCGCAAAATTTTTGCTCTCACGGCAAATTTTTTATAAAGAATTTTGTGTTTAAAATTACAGCTAAAATTTCTGTCAATTAAAGTAGAATTTTGAATTTTAAAACGTAAAGTTTGAATTTCCCGCTAAAAATTGTAAATTTATTTTTATTCCACCATGAAATTTCCAAGTAAGAAATTGTATTTTCACTATTTTGAGTTTTAATTTTTAAAACCGGCGCAGGCGGAGTTGCTGCTGAGTTACTACGTTAACGACGATGTTAATTTCCAAAAACAATTTCCTGCAGCATCTAAATTTCAAATTCAAGTGAAAACATTTTCATGTTTTCACAAAGAAAAATTTAATTCTAACTTTGATATTACATGAAGAGTTTAGTAATTACCACTTAAAGCCATTTCATTTTGCAGTGACAGCTATGACAAAATTTTTGGACATTAAAAGAAATTTATAAATGCTTTAAAAGTGTTTTACAAAATATGAGATTTCAGAAAAAATTTTATTAATCAAAGAAAAAATACAATTTCTCGTCACTTCCTTTCATCTCGCGTTTTCTAGGCTTTTCTAAATTTAAAAAATATATAAACAAAATCAAAATTGCAAAGTACTTTTGAAAAGTTGAAACCTTTTCAAGTGTTTCGTCCTTTCTTCAATCTAAATTACGAATTTTCAAACACTTCATTGTTGAAAATGTGGATAGAGAACGTTCCAGATAAATTAACCTTTTATTTACCCCCCCCCCCCAAAATTTGCATCTAAATTGCATTTGAAAACCTTGGTATTTATTTTTTTGTTATGATAATCATGAAATTCTTGCAGTTGTTAATTAGAAAAATTCTAAAACAAAAAAAATTAGAAGTGCCATAGGCGCTTCTTTGATAATCAAATTATCATCATTGTGTTTTTGAAAAAACAAAATTGTTTTTGAAATGTTTCATATTCTTGTTTGAAGTTGCGAAGAAATCAAGATACTGAATTATCAAACACTGCTGAAAATGGGGATAAAAAAGGTTCTAAATCAATGTAATATATTGTTTCCCCCCCCTCCCAAAGAAAAAGTACTCAATTTAAACTCACATTTTCAAGATTCATTTTTCGTGATGTTAACCTTTAAATTGTTATATTTCTTACGTTACAAAAATTTAAAATTAAAAAAATTAAAAGTGCCGTAGGCGCTTTTTTGATAATTGAATTATCATAATTGTGTTTTGAAAAACACCAAATTATTTGTGAAATAGTGAAATGTTTTATATTCTTTTTTGAACTGTGATGTAATCAAAACTACAAATTATCACACATTTACTGTTGAAAATAGGGATAAAAAAAGTTCTAAATAAATTTATTAACCGCCCCCCCCCTTTCTCAAAAAACAATCATTCAAATTTAACTCAAAATATCAAGATACATTTTGCTGTTTTGTTACTTATGCTGATCTTTAAATTTTTACAGGTCTTACGTTACAAAAATTCAAGAAAAGAAAAATTAAAAGTGCCGTAGGTGCTTTTTGACAAGTAAATTGTTAAAGTAGTGTTTGAATTCGTAAAATTCAGATTCAGAAAATTCAGTAAAAAAAACAGATTTTTTTTTAAAATGTGGATGAAAAGGTTCCAAATAAATTTAAACTATTCCCCCCCCCCCAACCCCCCAAAATTACAAACAAAAAATTCAAGGAACTGTAAGCTTTTTTTATAGTTAAAATTAATTTCAAAATACGTGTACGATCCGGTCGATGCGGGGGCAGTGAGTTTTTTGTTCTTTCGTCAAATTTAACAGAACAAGAAGTTGAAATAAATTATTTATGATTAAATTACTAATATTAAATTACGTTTTAAAAATTAACATTCACTAAACACAATACAAAATTAAAATTATTTCATAAGCGTTCGCTTGAATAACTTCATAAAATATTTGGATTTTTATTATGTGCTGACTTACTTACTTTGCTTTTAAATGCAATTAATTAAAATTTTAATTATTCAACATTAATTTTCATAAACTAATAATTTATATACATTTAGTTAGGATAGTTTTTACTTCAGTCTTTATTATTATTTTATTTTATTGACTTGTGAATTACAGTAAAATTAAAATGCATAATTTTTCTTCGCTTAGTGCAGTTTTATTAGGTGTGTTTTTATTTTAAATAAATTTTAACAATTGGACTCTGTAGCGGTTCTTTATTATCCTTTCTAAATGTTACGGATAATTTATCAACAAAGTAACTAAAATATTAACGTAGAAATTTAAAAAAGTATTTTTACTAAAATTTTAATAAAAATGTTTTTTAAATTTCTAAGTTGCTATGTCAGTAATTTCACTTATAAAAGGTCCGTGGCATTCAGAGAAGCTTACCGAAAATCGCTAAACAGTCCAAATGGTAAAATCCATCAAAATGATTGAATTATAAAACAAAACATACAAGAACGGCGGGGGGGGTAGGGTAAACAAGCATTTATTGAAAATAATCAGAAGTTAGAAACAATTAAAATTATTGCTCAAAAGCAATCGGAAAACACCGACGATTTTCAAAATATTTTTGAAAATTATAAAAAAAAAAATGAACGTTACAACATTTTCATTCGAGTTCAAAATTTTACGAGCTGAATTTTTCGCTTTGTTAGGTGCTCAGCCGGCGAACCGAAAAGTTAACCATCTTAAAAATTGCGACATTTTTTCCTCTTTTTAGCAAAAATTAGAAAAGTGATTAACAAACGTGGAAAATTAAAAATATCCAAATTGTTTAAACTGAGAGTGAATTCGAGGCGGTTGTGATAAGGAGAGGTCGAGATGCAATAAAACCTTTGATAAATTGGAACAAATATTTGGTATTTTATTTTTTGATTAATAAAATTTTTATTTTATATTTTACCAAGCGTATCGCTTTGCGTTGCACATTTAAATCGACATTTGGAGAATTTTTGTATGATGTAATGATGTCACATTTAAACAACATTACAATTGTTATGTTATATCGCGATAACACCAAACTTTTGTAAAAAAAAAAATGGTTTCCTATAATTTAGCGTTTTTTCCTAACATTGAGCGAAAATAATTTTTTTATAATATGGCCAACGTGTTTTGTTAAGCTAAATTCTAAAAATATAACAGAAATGTAAAAATAAATTAAGAAGTTTGTAATGCGTTGGTTTTGAATAACAGTTTGACTATAAAACTTTGGTGTTTGAAAAATTAACTGGTTTTCTTAATTTTTGCATAAAAACCAATTAAATTCCCTTTCACCGTTACAAGCGCAACATAGCCGATTAATCATTCAAAAGAATTATCAACCAATTAATTTACTAATCTACTCCTGAACATTTTCGACCATCAAAATTTTCCTGAAAATTAGAATAATTTCATTAAAAAATCGTTAATTTTTTAGACAATTAATTATTTCAAAATTAGTATAATCATTTCGTATGCTTTATAAAGCACGGATTAATCACCAACAGTCAATTAACGCAAATTACCATAATAAAAATAATTTTTTTTATTAGTTTCGAATTACCGTTTCCGGTTTTGTATATTTCGGTCCCCCCTTCGTATTATAGGCTCAACGCACGTATTGTCCAATCGGGAAACGTTAATTTTAGTTTTAAACAAATGAAACTCCTTTAGGTGGCAGCACATATTGATTTTTGTTTAGCTATTTCAAATAATTAAAAAACAGATGAAACTGCAACAAAATTAAAAGTAAAGTATCCGTAGGCGATTCTCCAAAATATCAATTAACTGCTGCACTGTATCAAAAAAGTATTTTTTCGACCGTTGAACAAAGATGGCGATAGTATTATTTAACGGTTATTCATGAGTTCCACTTTGACAGTTGAATAAATTCCCACGAGGAACTTAAATCTTAAAATCACTAACTAAAGTAAAATAAGTTTACTACTTGGTAAATTTATTGCTCAACGGCTAGACCTTAGAGCAAGCTTGCGGTCTTGAAGGAAACATTTCTAATGCTCAATAAGCGCCAGGATGGTAGATAAAATATTTGTGAGGCCGTAGGCCGAGTCATAAGTGTTTGAAAACTTCAGCATGTCAACAAATAAAGAAAGTTTAAAACTAACAAACAAACTTTGAATTTAAATTAAGGAAAATAGAAAGAACCTAAGTTGTGGTATCATTTGTTAATTTTGTTTAATTTCAACCAATGAGATCGTTTCGTATAGTTTAGTGCTGTAAGGGATGTCAGTAAGCCGTCGGCGCATATTCATTAACCCCGTGCAACTGATAAATCCGGGCTCGAACTAACATTACAAACGAATGCTGCAAATTAGTTAAACTGTAGGTCCCCTACACGCATGCGGCAATTCCACGCCAGGGCTTTTGAGAGCCGCTCAATTTTTAAATTGCTCCGCCCCTAATCAATACACGTATCATCACAAAAAAAATTAATTCGACTTTAAAGGAGGAGATATTAACATTTTTTTTTTATTAACGAATCAAAACGAGAGAAATTAAATTAAAACAGCTTAAAAATGTCGATAACAAATTTTACAGTTTAATTTTGCTTTTTGAATTACAAAACCATGGAAACTTAATTTGCAAGAAAAAGTAGATTAATAATTTTAATTTTGATTATTATGTGGTGCTGGGGGGTATTCCATACCCCCCAGACCCCCCGGTTTACACACAATTCAGTTTTGCTATTTATTTTTCGTGTCCCAAATGCTTTTTTTAACCAATGAAACACCGAAAATATTACTTACTAATTACTTTTGCTCCTACTAGATTTTGGGTTACTAACAGACAGACAGAGCTAAAATTAAGTAAAATTTAAAACGTATGACTCAAAATCAGTTTATGATGACCGGAACAGTTAGCCCACAAATGTAGAACGTCCAACTAAATGGCGAGTAAAGCCGGGGGGTCTGGGGGGTACGGAGTACCCTCCAGTGCACAAAAGCTCAAGATTTTGAGTTCTTTCTAGCTATGTCATATATTTTATTTTCGATCTTGCATAATGCGCTATTCAAAATTAAGGTTTTCGGGAAGATTTATAGTTCTTAACTTGTGATGATTACGAATTTAGGGGAAGGAAGCAAATCCCCCAGAGCCCGGGTTTCTATCTCGTGTAGTTTTCATAGATTTTCTTTTATTATCTCTTGAAGATACAAAAAGAACGTCAAACCAGAAGTGTTTTTTGAGCACCCAACCAACTACTAAACTCACAGCTCATTTATTAACTAAGACGTGTTTTGTATTTGGTTGGGTGACCTTTCAGAGAACGTGAACATTTATAATATTTTAAGAATAATTCCAAAAATTTGTTAAGAAAAGTTATACTTAAAATTTTGCAAGAAAAAGTTTGCTTTTGCGTAAATAAGCAAAAGATAATCATATCCCGTTAATCCATCCATGCGCGTCACTTCCACTCTCGAGTTTAAGGCCCGGTATTTCAGTGAGAAGTTAAGCATTTGCTTAAGCTAATCTCAAGTTTAACTCAGTTCAATCAATCAATATGGTTAAATGCGAGATGTTGATTGGCTAAACTGAGTTTAACTTGAGATTAGCTTAAGCGAAAGCTTAACTGCTCACTGAAATACCGGGCCTAAATGATCCGATTTCAAGCAAAATCTAATCCAGCACTAAATGCCAATCAATATATTTGATAACATACTAGGCATTAATTTTGTGATACTAACAGACAGACAGAACTAGAAATTTAGTTAAGTAGGAATAAAAGAAAAAAATAGAATATTAAACCAAGTGTTAAAGACTGTAGGGTGGCGCCAAGTGTAAATTTTGAAAAAAATGGGAGTAAATCCGGGGGGTCTGGGGGGTACGGAGTACCCTCCAGTACACGGAAGTAATTTTTGCAAAAAAATTTCTGATATAATCGTCAAATAGCTTAATATTAAGCTCCCCTCCTCGCCGCCCTTCCCCTGAAAGAAAAATTTTGATGATTTTGTATAAAATAAAATCGGGCGCTTAGTGAAAAAAAGACAACATGGTTAATTGAGCTTGAAATAAAATTTCTGTGAGGCCGTAGGCCGAGTCGTATCGCACTGTATGAAAGATCACCAATAAAGCCTTATTAACAAACAAAGAAACTTTAAAACAAAAAAACAGAGTTTGGATAACTTCTCGTGTCAAACCTACCGAATTAAGTGCGATTAAGTACGAGCCTAAGCCGTAGAATAATTTGCTAAATTAATTTTAAACAACCAACCAAAAGTTTAGTAGTAATCTTTGAGCTTGGGTGTTATGTCATGCTAACCTAATAAATTAGAAAAAAAAACTGTTAAATTTCGAATGAAATAATGGCTCCTGTAAAGCCTGGGCTTTCAACCAATGCTCTCATTTTTTTTAGTTCTGTAGGTTTGTAAGGGATGTTAGTGTGCCGTCGGCGAACAAGAACAAAAATTTTCTAACTCATCTCGCTCACCCCTAAATTAAAAACTAGGCTGTAAACTTGTTAAACTGTAGGTCCCCATACAGTCATCCGTTACCGTAACGCATAAGTTTGTGGGCGTTGTAGCTACGATTTACGTTATTCATTTTTTAAAGTAGTACCTACAATTTGAATTTTTTAAATCAGTGGTTCCCAAACATAAATTTTATTTTTACAATGATTAAATAGTTAAAATTTTTATAAAACAAAGAGGTAAAGGTTGGGAATCCCTGGATGGTGAATAGAATCGTCTAGTCATATTTCAACAAAAACGGAACCTGAGGCGCACCTTCCGACAATAAAACGACTGAGAAACCCACAAATGTGAAGGATCTGTGAGAAACTCCGGACTGCGTCCAGATGCTAATTCAAAAGGAAGTGGCCACTGTTTATAATTCTGCAGCAGGAATTTTGGACCTTCAGGTAGGCTAATATTGTGGTAAGACAAATTAGTAGGAAATTTAGGGAGTCTGCAGGTTAACCCCAGGAGTTTCGCGTTTTAATGGAAAAAAAACTGGAAAAATTTGTATCGGAGCTGACCTAATTAGGGGAATGATCAATAACTCGGAAAATTATAATTATTACAAGTTAATTAATTTAGCTTAAAATATAAAATGTTTATTTTATGTGCGGAAACGGAAAGCTTGAGTAACTTTAACTTCTGTAAGGTTTTTGATAAAAGGAAAATTAATTTGTGAGGCAAAATGATTTTAAAAATGTCAAATTTAATTGTGGTCGAACGCTGGAATGAAAGAAACTCGTAATAAATCATAATTTTGTAAGGAAAGTTTTTAATTACAGTTTTGAAGTGAAATGCGAAAAAAAAATGGAAACATGAAAAATCGATCATACGGAGTTTGTACAATAATAAAAATTTAAATAATTTAAAACGAAGAGTATCTTAGGCAAACAGAAGCTGTTTTTCTGAATCCGACAATTTCCTGTCTAAATTTTTTCATTTTATTTTATTTTTTGTCTCACTTTAAAACCACTTACAGTGCCGGTCGATGTTATAAATACAAAATTGGAACCCCCGTACCAGAAAAGCGGTTTCGTTTTTAACAACATCTCCAGGGGCAATTCGAGTTTGCCACTCGTTTTTCTTTGGCGTGCACAGGAAACACATAATTAATTTGTTTTACATCTTTTTTCCAGCACTTTTATTTCACGTCAACTCCTAATTTTAGAAGAGAAAATTGCCTAACGCAATTGCATAGGTGGGTATTATTTTAAAGGGCTCTGACACCTGTTACGCACCCCCTGTTAATTTGTTAACATCAAGATTAGGCCAGTTAAATCACGCAGTTCTTCCGTTTCCCCCATATTACTCGACCCCTCAAGTGCACACCTAGCCTAATAGTCTCCAATTTGGGTTGTTATATTATAACTACAAAATTGGTTAAATTTTTTTTTTAAACAAAGAACATGTCGGAGTGTAACGAGTTGGGAGGAGTATAAATTCTGATTGCGAGCTTTAATTATTGATTAACTCCTCGGGGATTTTCATATCGTACATTTCAAAAAAAAATCTAACTTAGTTGGTTTCGCTATTCAACTGCAAAACAAGCAAACTGTTCGATTACTAAACAATGGTTAATTAATTAATTTTGTAGAGGTTTTGTGAAAATGAGTAATTTTGCAGTAGTGCGGGTACTTTTTGGAAAACATCCGATTCCCTGCTGATAAGAGCGCTGCAGTTTTAATTTTTTAACGTCTTATTTTTTATTAAAACGGATGCTTTTATTTATTTAAATTTCCTGTCGTATTTCGTAATAATATAATTAAGAATTATTTTATCGCGTATATTACTCATCAATTAACGAAATTTGTCGTTGATGGTTTAGTACTATTTATTAACAAGTCGGTTGTAATAATAAAAATTTGAAATATTGGTGAAGAAGAGTTTGGGGTTCGCTGACGCATTAATGGAGATTTTGGTGGAAAATTGAAAAGCACGTGAATGTGAACCAACCGTCGGTCGCATTAAGTGCGTCTGGCGAACCGTCTAGTCGCGCAAGGTGAAAATTGAATGAAAATGGTGGAAAATACCTTTTCCTCGGGAAAGCCTTCCCCCACCGAGAGCGGCGTGGAAGGAGACGAAGGCGTGCCTCGTTCTTCGTCATTTTTTGCATCGATTGACCTTGAACTTTCAATGTTTCGCAAATTATCTAAATGCGCTTTGTAATCGCGAAACTTCATCTCGTTCATATTTTGTCTTACGTCGTTATTCATGTCCCGAATATCGAGTCCACTTCTTAATCTTTCAGCTCCATTTCGATCGGTTAACATGCCACTTCCGACGCCGCCGCCGCCGCCACCGTTATTTAAGCCATTGCGATTCGAGTTTTGGGCCAAAAGACTCCGTTCCAAACTTAAGCGTTCAGCGCTAACGCTGCGATCAAAATTCATGCGATCATTTATGCTGCGATGATCGGTTAAGTTTCGCTCGCTCATTAGTCGCTCAAAATTGAGATTGCGATCTTGATGAGAGCGATTTTGCAGATAATCTCGATCGTTAAAACTTCTATTCAAATTTATATTGTTCGGAGAACTCAACCCATTCCGATCCGCTCTCAAATCGTTGGGGTGCAAATTCAACCTTAAATCGACATTCCGTTCGCCTAACCGATCACCGAGAGATCTCAAACTATCGATCGATCGCTGAAGATGAGAATAATTAGTATTTTCCAAATGCATCGGGGCCGACTGGAAATCCAGCCCCCCGGTGCGGTACTCGACGCGGCCCTCCAGTTTAAATTTCTACCGGCACTCTTTTAAAATTGTTTGACAATCACTGCTTTTTACATTTGGAAAATAAACTTTTCAAAAAATGTTTTTTTTTCGAATCACTAAAAATGCTTGTTAAAAATAAAGTTCAGTCGAAACCAAAACAATAACAAGAAATTAGTTATTGTGTACACGTTTTTTTAAGTCACTATCGCGGGGGTCGAAACAGATAAAAATAAGCAAAAACAAAAAGTGCACTAAAAAGAAATACGCAAAAAAGTTGTGCTCGTGTCGATAGCAAAAACTATACTAGCTTCATGAGATTATTAGAAAAACTCGAAACACAGCATCCATCCTAGTGTGCGTTGGTATCGAGTGGGGGAAAAACCTAGTAGAGGGGTGAAATTACATAACAACATAATATAGACACTTTAAACGGCTGTTGTCGAGTGGTTAGAGCTCAGGCGCTTACTAAAAGCTCTCTAAATTATTTCCATTTTAAATAAAAATAATTTATTTCATAACATCCTAACTTCGATTCAAATCTACACGGGGCTCCCCACCTAGTACTACTTTTAATTCCACACTCAAAAATAATTTTTTAATTCGCTTTTCTCGCTCAAAAATCTTCCCTTCCATTATTTATCATCCGATAACACGAAACGACAGTCGATTATTGATATAACTTTCGGAAACTTCAGCAGGTCAACAAATTCTTACTTTATCTCGCTAATCGATATTTACGATTCGCAAGGGTTTCGTGAGATAGGGCACCGTTTTCCAATTTAGGTGAACTTACGAAGTTTCGCGACCGTCTATCATTTCGTCTGCCTATGTAAATTATTTCTGTCTATTTAAACGAATACTAAATAAACAGAGGGGACACTTTGCTAACATAATTCTGTTAAAAATTCAAGATGTTCGAAATTTTATTCCTAAAAAAAGGAAAATTTTCTTATTAATAAAAAATAATCGAGCGTTTTCATTAAAACTTAGAAATATTTCAAATTTTTCGTTAAATTACCAAATTTTATTTTTTTTCCTGCTGCTTCTGTTTTTCCATCAGCAAAACTGTTTTTTCTGTGCATTTATTTTCGCCCCCCCCCCCGTCCGTGACGACTCTTTATTCTATAATTCAGCAACTCAAAAAATTGATCAAAAATTTTTCCTCTCCCCCCTAACCCCTGCAAATTATAATTATATTCGAAAGTATCAATATTTTTTTTCCTCAACTACAGTCCAACTTGTCGCCTACATATCGATTATCCTTTCCATTTTGTTCCTATACTTAAACATCCGGGGAAGATTTTTTTGTATTAGGATCTGCTTCGAGTGCGCCCCGTAACTGTCGAAAACCTGTTGCGCAATATTTAACAATACAAGTATTATAATCTTCATTACTACAGTCGCATAAAAAAAAGTTAAAGCAGTTTAAATGAATATTCGACAAAAAAAGCTGCTACCCTGGCCAAACGGGCAGATGGACGGGCAGCAACAGCTCGTTAATCGAGTTTTTTGTTTTCAAAAAACTAGAAGCTATTTTACAATTTTAACAGGTGATGCACACTTTTGTGTTGTTTTCAAAATAAAATAAAAATAACAAATTAGGTTTTACAAAAAAAAAACTAATGAATTCGCGAAAATTTTCAAAAAAGGTGCGGTTTATCAAAAAATTGACCTAAGCTTGGTTACTTGTAAAAATTTGCCTTTCGCGGATATTTCGGAAAAAAATGACGTTATATGATTGTTATAGACTTATAACATTCTAATCTGGGACTTACGTCACAGACATCTTAATTTTATTTAAAAGTAAAAAACCTAAAACCGGGAAAAGGGGGTAAATTAAAGGTTATAAAAACAATTGAAAAATAAGATAAAGTTAAGTGTTATGTAATTTAAGTTCCTGAAGAAATCTTTCCCGGACCTGGAGCGTATACTTTTAAAAGTAAACAATCGAAGCACCAGGGAAGCCTAGGAGCAGGCCCGTAGCCAGAATTTAATTTCGGGGGGGGGGGGGGCACTTAGTAAAAAGTAAAATTTTTATTGTTTTTTCTTTCGAGAATTTTTATTATTATAAACAAATTTTCCTTTACTTTAAAATTTTTTTTTAACATTTCGGAGGGCACGTGCCACCCCTGGCTACGGGCCTGCCTGGGAGATATCGAATATTATGGAATAAGCCATAAGCAAGCAAAACGATGTTTAATTTGCGTCATCTAGTCACTTTGTTGCGCTGGAGGGTATTCCATACCCCCCAGACCCCCCGGTTTCACGCCCATTTCTTCACATTTTAAGGGTCTTATGTCATAGAAAAAAAATATTATAAAATTAAGGATTATGAAGTTTATGTTCCTACAACATTCTTTTCTTGACCTGGAGAGTACCACTTTTAAAATAAACAATCAAAAAACCGGAGAGATCTGGAGGGTAAGCAAGTACGCAAAAACAGCTGAAAGGTCTCGGTAGTCCATACCCCCCCCCCCAGACCCCGTGCTATCATATCCATTTCTTCACATTTTTTTTACGGCGTTCTACAATAAAGGGTAAAATTTGTGACTCACTGTAGAAGAACCGATTTCAAAAATGAAGTAAATGACCTTTCTCAAAAAAAACCGGGGGGTCTGGGGGGTATGGAATACCCCCCAGCCAGAAGTAAGCAGAAAGGCGATTTCTCTAGTATCAAATTAGTGTTCAAATAAATTTTACCGTTATCTCGTTATTTGAGTACAGCTGGGGGGTATTCCATACCCCCCAGACCCCCCGGTTTCATATCTTTTTCTTCATATTTAACATTTAACCCTTATAACGTAAGTTCTAATTAAAAAATTACAACTCAAATTAGACTGGCTGGCTTTGTATCATCGAATTGAACATCCTGGAATCCAAACTACGACATCTTCTATCTGTCTTCTCTAACAGATCAACACTACTAGCAGATGAAGATTTCTCTTTTTACAAAAAGAGAAGGGATGCAGTTTTAGGTCTTGCCCAGGACCAACAAGATCAAATACAATTTTATGTTACCTAATGTAATTTATTTACAACTTCAAGATTGGCCTGGCTGGCGGCCTGAAGTCTGCACTGTTACCACACACAAAAAAGTAGTTTTAGTCACAAAGACGTAAAACGAGATTTTACACCCGAGGGCGGAGTTTTGAAGACGAAGCGAGCGTAGCGAAGCCGAGGCGCACGAACCGCATCGAGTGGTGTAAAATCTCTTTACGTCCGAGTGGCGTAAACTGCTTTTTGTTGTAACAGGACCACCTCATTTTTATTTGTGACTGTATGGAAGCCGTCCCTGCACAGGCCGGAAACCACTCATTTTACGGCCGGAACAACGAAAATATCATTTATTGCTCGCTGCAGTCGGCATTCTAAAAAGTTAACTTTTTAAATTCCTTAAGAATTTAAGGCCTACATTTCGACTGTGCGGCACGACGGCTGTATTGAAACTGTCGTTAGGCTGGTAAGAAATGAACGATTAATCTTGTATGAGTCGCGAACCGAGTATCACCGAGTATTGCCAATGTATAAATATTTACGTAGGGTAGAAAATTCCCCTGAGGCGAAGACCGAGCAACCATAATAATATTTTGGTAAACATGCGCACTAAAAATTCTATAATGTCGGTTTTAATGTTAATTTTACAAAAAAACTTAGCCCCAAAATTGTGATTCTCACTAGGGTCCCACCAGGAAAAACTCTGCTCCATTGGTCGAAGCTTAAAATATTTTCTGTTCTAAATGTGAAAATAAAGACCGAATGACGTCGATTGATATATTTTTTATTCATCTTTGTCGATTTTTTTTATGATTCAATTAGTAGATAATTTGGTCCCGAGTGAATTAAATGAAGTTTGAAACATCAAAAATTGTGATTTATGCCTTTCAATTCTGAACGGGGGGGGGGGGAGAACAATATGAAAACAATACGTCATTTAAATTTTTCGAAAGAAGTTATGAGTGAGATCGCCGAGCTTTGGTGTATTTGAGACTATGTTTTTGAGTGCGGGAGGAGGGCGGGGGGGTAAAATAAAGGGTTTATATTGCTAGATAATTTATTGAAACACACGAAAAATTTCAAAGTTAATGAAATAACATAATTTTCAAGTAAGTTTTATTTTAATTTTTTTTTAATTTAGGAGGGGGCAGCCCAAATAATTTCTGTTTTAAATATTCAAATTAAAAATGGGGCAGTTATTGACGGAAATAAATAAATCATTTTAAATGGAATTTGATAAAAAATTTAAATAACCATACTTGATTTTTTAAACTTAACAACGCGGTTAACTGTTTTTAAGGTTTAAAGCAATTTTAACTGTTCAAAAGCAATTTTAAGGTTTCGGTGGGGAGGGGGGGGGGTAAACATACGCTAGTACACTTAACAGTTCCAAAAATCAATAAAGCAGTGCGTTGTAATGTGAAAATTTCAGTTTAGTTCTCCTCTTCTCGCGGAGGGAGGGGTTAATAGGGGCAATTTGATGTTTAGCAACATTTTGGAAAAACATTTAAATTATAGCTTGGCAACTACTGAATCGTTTCATAACAGTGACGGATTTAAATAGAAGCTAATAAAAATTATAGTTATAATCTTCTAATTTAAGACTTACGTCGACAAACAAGTAAAATTTTTCAAAAAAATTAAAATAAAATTAAGTGGTGTGTAACTTATTTTCTTAAAAAAATTTCCTGTTTGGAAGAAAATTTTGAGGGTAGGTTCAAATGTAACCAACCTCAAACCGGGGGGTCTGGGGGGTATGGAATACCCCCCAGTAATAGGAGTAAAATGGAAAATTTTTAAATTTGCTATTTTTTTATTTAGAACATTGCAATTCTTGACCTATTACTGGAAGGTGTTCCATACCCCCCAAACCCCCCGGTTTGTACAAATATAGGTTCAAGGTATACTCACGGGTCCCTAAAATACAAATTTTACGATTGAAATCTCGATGAATTCTGAAAGAGTATATTTTAAATAAGAGAATTAGCTATGACGCAATGCCCTAAGTGCACCTGTTTTTTCAAAAATCGAATTTAAAAACTTCGATTTTTGCAGTAAATTTTAAAGCAAAGTCGCTCGGGATTGGTTAATTCTGTCGGTACGTGCACCCAGATATAGTCTTAGCTTTGCGCGGAGTGGGAGCGACACTTGCATTGCGATGCAGTAACAGAGCACTTCGAACGAAAATCATGGTTTTCAACCCTCAATGTGCTGGTAAAATGGCTTAAAGCGCCCGAGCGTAGCGAGAGGTGCTTTAAGTCGATTTTTCCTTGCACAACCACCTTTCCGAATAGTACATGTGCTAGAAAAATGGCTTAAAGCACCCGAGCGTAGCGAGAGGTGCTTTAAGTCGATTTTTCTTCGCACAAGTACCGTGCGTTAAAAATCCACTCTCACGAGTTTCACATCTCAAAGATCCACCTTTTCATTGATCTGTCGGCCTAGGGATATTTTTAAATTAGTTGTCATTTTGATGAAAATGGCTCGAAGCGCCCAAAGGGTGCTGAGAGTCAATTTTCATCAAGATCACCATGGCAAGAGCCGGACCTACCGGCAAAAGTAACTACCGTTCGTTAAATTTAAGTAACCCTTTTCTGAAGTAATTTTTAAATAATTTTAAATTTTTAAATTAAATAAAAAAGGAGAACGCATTCCTACCATTGCGCTAGAGTTACTGTCTAATTGTAGAAGTGCGACACTCTTATGTATAGCAGTACACGGACCTCCCACGAACGAACTTGATTAACCAATCACGAGCGTTTAAACTTCGAAAATCAAGCTTTTTTAAATTCGATTTTTGAAAAAACAGGGGCATTTAAGGCATTCCGTCATAGCTAATTCTCTTATTTAATATATACTCTTTCAGAAAAGTTCGAGGTTTCAATCGTAAAATTTGTATTTTAGGGACCCGTGAGTATACCTTTCCCCCAAATATATTATCCTTTCAATGGAAACTTTTGAAATCTGCTGTTTTTATTTTCTTGAAAAAATTTTCTGTTTGGAAGGAAAGTTTTTGAGGGTAGGTTCAAATGTAACCAACCTCAAACCGGGGGGTCTGGGGGGTATGGAATACCCTCCAGTACTAGGAGTAAAATGAAAACTTTCAAAAACTGCTATTTTTTATTTAATAAAAAGTTGCAATTCTTTACCTGTTACTGGAGGGTATTCCATACCCCCCAAACCCCCCGGTTTGCACAAATATATTAGCTTTTTGAGAGCATGAGGGTGATTTTTGTAAGTTTAATATTCCTGCAGCCCACGCAACTTCTAAACCGGGTTCTTTCAGCCCACGGATCTACGTGGTAAGTGCACCTAGAAATTTTTGTTTGGGGGGTAACCTGTACGTTACCTGTAAGTAAGCAACCAAATCAGACGGATATTTTAAGAATTAATTTTACGTTGTTGTTACTTATGAAAAGTCGTCTTGATGATTCCTTACAGCTGAAAGGTAGATCGTAGAATTATTACAGCAAAAACAAATAATGATTTTAAATGGATTTAATAAAAATCTCAAAATATTTACTTTTTTCAGTGGAGGGGGGAGGTTCTAATGCAATCAGATTATCGTAAAGTTCTCCTGTTTAATTAACGCAATCGGAGTTGATCTTTTAAACAGAACAAAGCCGTTTTATTATTTTTAAGCACATTTTCAGTTTGAAGGGGGGCGGGTGTTAATATACGCTGTTCTTATAAAAGTCCCGAAAATCATTAAAACAGTGCGTTACAATGTAACAAAACGAAAACTTAAACAGTTACAAAATTGTTGAATCGACAGTCACATTTTACTTTTCCCCTTCGGGGAGGGGGGGAGTAGGCAAAACTTCGTGTGTGTAAAAAATAACCACGTTATCGTAGCACCTCTAAAATAAGACAGAACCTTTCAGCAGTGTGATAAAAAAATTCGAGGATTTGAGATTAGATAAAACTAAAAAAATTCTGTTCACACGCCATAATCAATCCATCCTCAGCCTGCAGGTGTATCAATTTCTTCGTATTTTGTTACTTTTTTCTGATTGGACTGAGAGCACAAATGTTGGTTTGAATTTCTGCAACGTACACTGTTCACAGTAGCTCAATTAATTTCCTATAAATTGAGCAAGAAAAAACCCTTTTTAAAATTTTATTTATTACTTTAACATTGCAAAGAGGAACGAAACCCCTATTTTTTGTTAACAATGAACATCGCGCTTCCACGAGTGGGCCACGCGAAAATATTTAACTTAAATTCATTGTTGGAAAACCAATACAATACCATTATGTACCAAACATATAGATCGAATCTCTCGCAACACTATTAGATTACAACGAGATGTAAATATCAGGACTCGGGTTCGCAATCGTTAGGGGTTGCAATTTTAATGTGAAAACCCCTTTTTGGTTTCTATTGTATCGAAAATAATCGAATTGTTAGAAGGCAGACTTTTTAACCCTTACGATCGGAAGAATATGTTGACAGAATTATTAGTATTATATTACGTGTTATCATAACGTGTGCACGGTTCATTGTTAAAAATTTGCTTTTTTTGTTCAAAATTTTAACGTCGGGATAGTCAAGCCTAACCACATAATAACTTTAATTAGATGTATGAATTCTAAAAACATTTGCATATCAGATAAAAAATTCTAATTAATTTGCATTTACATTGCGTTTAAGTTTATTTTATTTTTGTGTTATGCCTTACCCACGGTGAAAATGGTCAAGTTTTTTGTAATGCAATAAAATTTAAGATTCTTGCATTTAAGGTAAAAAAGCTGCGCTTTTACCGTTAGGAGCGATTAGGAATGAATACCTATTGATAATAATGCAATTTAGTGATTTGTTCCTGTTAGTTTCAAAAAGTTGAAGAGTCGCGTGCAATTTTTTGTAAATAATTGGTTTGGAAATTGTTAAAAGTCAAAGCAGCACTTCCTATTTTCAAATCACGTAATAAACTATTATTCGTGGATGCGGTGCTACTACGTGATAATTTTTTTGGTTAATTTGATCCACAACACCTCGTACCGTTATCTGTGTATTAAATGTAATTGATGTAACATCCTCCACTTTGCTCTCGAAATTTGTTTTGAAAATTAGACACACGTTCACGCACACAAGTGGTTTTTTTGTAGGGCAAACCACAATTTTGGGTTCTGTTTCGTTTAAGCGATAAGAAACCAAAGTTGACAGGATCGCCTCGCATAAATTAAAAACGTTACTTAAAATTCCGTCGTTTTGAAAAGCTACGCTATCGGATTACAGCCGTACGAAGTAAATATTGGACCCCATCATCGGCACCATTAATTTTACAAATCGAAACGCGTGAAAAGGACCCCGTCCGTTGCAAAATCAATCAAGCACTTTTTAGTTTTCAATTTGGAAATAATTTAAATAAAAAGGCTTTCCGATCCGGCATGAAAAATTTAGACAAATTACTTGGACCTTTTGAAAAATTACATCCAGTGTCACGTAATCGATTTTTTATTTTAATAAACAGTGGTACTATTTAAATACGAGTCTGAAAACTTAAGACTAATCGCTATTTTAGCATATTGCTAACGATTCAAAGTCTAACCCAGGTGAATATTAAGTAGGTTTTCAAAAGTTGGCAACCTGGCGACTTTTTTCTCACGAACGTATGCAAATTGGACACTTTTCTATCGTCCATAATTATTTTGCAATAACCTACCCTAAGTAAAACATTTCGAGTTCACAAAACGAACAGTCATCTATTAGTGGTACGGAGTTCCCCTATTTAAATGAAGCCGACCCATCCAACTTTTGCACACATTTCGAGTCATGTAGGCCGAGGACTTCGTATGACCGTCTTAACACGGTGGCCAGGATTTTCAATAGCTTTAAATTTGAATGCGAAAAAATCGGACGTGAGCGTTTAGAATGAAATTTATTTTCACTTGTGTTGCCCGTTTTTTGTACATTCTAACAGCCCTCTGACCAAGGGTCACGAAGGGATCTTTTTGAGTTATTTTTTCTTAACTTGTCTCCTTTGTAAAGAATCGAGATCCGTTTTTTCCGTTGGGTTTTTAACGTATTTTTTTTCTTTCTTTATGTTTTTATTTATGTAAAACTTGGCTCGTGCTATTTTTGCGATGATAGACAAAAATAAGGAAATAAGCGTTCCCGTTTTTTGGACACCGGGAGCTTTCGATAATTTAATTTAGTAATTACGATTTAATCGAGAACAAAATTTCTTACGGTTAGAAATTTTTTCCACTAATAACTATATCCAATCATAAGATAATTTTTAAATTCCATGTAGCGGTAAAACAGACCATTTTGATATTTAAGCACAAAAAGATCATTAAAAATGAGAATATGCGAACGATAGAGGAGACTGCAAGCAAACGCACAAATGTTAATAACATAAAATTTAATATCGACTTGGCGTGTTGAACTCAAAATTGAATTTTCTAGGAACAAATTTTATATTGTAATTACTGTATGTTTTTTTTTTTTAAAAAAAACAAGATATGGACAAATTTCGACACGCTATGTTATAAAAGAGAGTTAAATCTCAACTCAAATAGCATTAATGATGGTGCATTAGGGTTACAACACTTTTATTGTGCTCGAATCGTAATATTAGAGAGGAAAATGGTGGTTGACCTTTAAATTGAAATATTTTTCGAACTCGCTTTAATTATTCGGCATTTCAGGAAAAATTTAACCAACATTCCTTAATTTACTACTCAAATTTGCTAATAATAAAAACCGAGCATCAAAATTTATTAGAGTTATTGTAATTTTAAATCAGCTCCGAGCAAGTTGCGCGATGCCGCTCACAAACTTTGTACGGTAGTTACCTCCCCCCAATCAATCGTGAAAACTTTCATTTTGTGAGCAATAATTTTAAATTTATTTAAATCAGCTCCGAGCAAGTTGCGTGATAAAACTCCCGACCGTCACAGATAATTTTTAAAATTATCAAACACAAGAGCGATGAAAGTTTCAATGCAGCCCTCTCAAAATCAAAATAGAAATAACAATTATAAATTATTACATTTTTTGTATGTCATTCGAGATAAAAATGTCATCCGATTTGAAGTTAATATTAAGTTATTGTTATTTTCACGTCAAAAAAAACATTTTGAATTTTTTTAAATCATATTTGATTTTCTGCTTTTGTTGTTGACCATAAATAATTATTATTAGATTCTCTTCGAGTAGAATCTTATGTTCTTTAAATTTATTTGTGACATTTTTCATATTACACGGAATTTGTCCAATCTAATAAAAAACGTCAAATTATTATTTAAAAAAAAAATTTCATTTTTGTAATTAACGATTAAATGTTCTGAGTGTTTTCTAGTTTTTGATGGACTTGGTCAAAAACTGATAGAATATCGCAGCTTTATCTGTCTGTCTATTTGTAACGCAAAGTTCCGTATGACCGAAAATCGAATCGATTTCGTTTTATATTATGTTCATAAAATTAACTTTTAGTTGCATAATTTTTGCTCATTAACCCATTTGCTATAATTAAATTCGACAATTTAAAAAAAAATAACATTTTGCATCGCCCAGTAGCATAAATTAATTTTTGTAGAATTTTCGTGCAACTCAATTAATGTAATGAATACAATCAGACGGTTTTAAGAACTTCTAAAAATTAAAACCGATGGGACTTTAATCTGAAAATCTGAGTGCTTTTACAATATACAAATATTTTGTCCATCTACGATTATTTATAAATTATAAATCCTGTGACTGTGTGGTCTCAGATTGGCTACTTGGGTTGCCATGGCAACCGCAAGTTATAGTGGTTGCTCGAGGCTTATCTATTTTTGGAAATAGATTATTTGGCTGAAACGGATGTTGTTCAGAGCTCTTCATATTATACTACAAAAAAGTAGTAATACTAAAACAAAAAACAAAATTGTTTTGGGGTCAAATGTCCTCCAGGTCCAGATAGATAAACAATAATAAATTGTAGTATTTTCCAAATTACAAAAATATTTATAATTTTTGGTAAATTCAGAACAAAAATAAAAAGAAATCTTTTGAATTAAGAAATGCTTTGACTTAATTGAAAGAATTATAATAATAATCATAATAAATTTATGTAGCAAGAAAGAAACGTTTTGAATATAATCGTGGAAACCGGGGGGTCTGGGGGGTATGGAATACCCCCCAGGTATAGGGCAAAATTTACCCTTCCCCAAAAACCTGTACACCTTTAATTTATGACAGTCTTTATTCTAATTTGCAATCACCTTGTTAATTACCCCCACCCACCTTAAGGGTCCCTAAGGTTTAAAGGTTAAAATTTAAAGAAAAAAACACTTCAAAACGGAAAACTTAACTTCGTTAACCACCGGCGATTTCGGAAAGAGGTACAAATCCCCACACGCCCCTGACCAAAATAAAAAATACTTTTGCTCCTTCAAAAATGCTTTGAAGCCAGAAACTGGGGAGTCTGGGGGTATTCCATACCCCCCAGACCCCCCGGTTTGCATAAAAATATATTTTCTTTTCAAAAGCATATGATTTTGGTATCCCGGAATCTAATAATTTTCCAACAAAATTATGGTAATTGAAAGTGTAAATTACAAATACAAACCAAAAATTGTATATATATCATTCAAAAATTGGGCAAAACAGTCCAAAAAGTGTAAAAATATAGGGATTATTGAATTGACTCTAGCTATAAATTTAACATTTCTGTGGCCCACGCAACTACTAGACCGGGTTCTTTAAGCTCGCAGATCTACATGATAGATTTTGCTCGGACTAAGAAGAACCAGTACGTGATAATGCGCAGATTCAAAAATTCCTTCAGTTAATTTGTTTCTTCTTCCACATGTACTGCGTCGGTATTTTTCTTTGCCGGTTTTCTTTAGCCTAAGCCAACTCTATCATAACTGCACCCAGCAATTTACTTTGGGGGAGGGGGAAGGGGCGAAGCTACTGAAAAAAAAATTGCGCCACAGACAAACTTTTGTTCACAAATTTTAAGACCAAACGCTTGAAATAATACATTTTAACATATTAAATTAACAAATTAACAGGTCCAATAAATCGCGGGGGGGGGGGGAATCAAACTCTCTTAGCCCCCATAGATGCGCTCCTGCATGTTATGCTTTTAGGTTAAAAGTAAAATAATTAATAGTAAAATAATTCAGTTGTCAGTTGTAGAAGTGATCGTCAATATTTTACTAAAACGTGCTTCAAGTATTTACGTCAAGCGCACGTACCGTCTCTACCGTTATAAATTTACAAAAATTAAGTTTTCTTTTACAGAAATTCAGATATCCGACACCAAAACTTTGAATTTCAAGTTAGGTATTCTGGTAAACTTAAGAAAAACCTACATTTAAAAAGCAAAATTCTCCGTTCTTTTCACAACCATACATGTCCTTTTGAAAACGATAACCATGTTATGAAACGGACACATTGTGTTTTATTTTAAATTTATAACGTTTCCAAACCACTTTAATAAGAAAATTATTTTTAGTTTCGTTTTACTACAGATAATAATTTAGGTAATTTAAGTTTATAATTAATTCAGGTGAAGTGTCCGTTTCATAGCGGATCTCACCAAAATGTTTGTACAAAAATGAAATTGTACAAGAAGCTGAAGAGTGAGATTTAAGACCGTAGCATTTGTAAAGAAAAATAGCGGTTTTTGAAAGTTGCTATTTTTTACCTGTGACTGGGGGTTTTCCATACCCCCCAAACCCCCCGGTCACCAAAAATTATAATTGATTGGATTCGCAAAATCACTAAATAATCTTCGGTCACTAAAACGGTTTTGTACTATTTCAAATAACATTCGTTTAATCAAGATGTTCCTGACGGGGGGGGGGGAGACTGTAAGTAGTTAAAACTTTCAATGTTATTTTAAATTTAAATTTAGTTATATTCTGGTCTGGAAGTGTCAGATGACTGAGAAATCCTTGAAGGAACGAATGGAACACGAAAAAACCATGAGTCCCCACCCTCCGTACACTCGGCTATTTTAATTTTAACCTCCACGAAAATTATTTTTCCATTAAATTCCCTTTAACCGGCATTCCTGATGCTAACCCCTGAGTCACCAATCTGTACAATGAAACATTTCTTTGTGCTATAGACCAAAAGTGATATCGCATTTTGGCAAAAGAATGAAGATATTTAAATTAACATTTTAGCTCCGGGTTTGTAAAGTTTGCTTCCAGCAAAGCATTTAGAAGTGAGTACTATTTATTGTACAGTAGCTCACAAAAACAAGAAAATTGGTTAAATCAGGTTGGAAGCCTTCCATTGAGTGACTAAGCAGTCTGCACGTTACTTAACATTGAATTCGATCGTCATCGCAAGATCAATGAAATGTATATCCCAAAAAACTACGGTTGAATCGAATTAATAGGAACCGGGGGGTCTGGGGGGTATGGAATACCCCCCAGCCACGGCAAAAGATGCCCTTCAATTCTGTTCAATCCACAAAAATTAGAATACTATTTTAAAAATCAAAAAAAAACCAGCCACATCACTTGGAAATTTTTAAAAGTGAGCAATTTAAATCGCAATTAAACGAACCGTGCAGGGGTGTAAATTTTGGATTTGTTTAAAATTAAGTCATAGAAAATAATTCAAGGTTCTCTTTCAGAATAATTACTATTGCATTGTATGTTAATATAAATTTATATCTTCGTCGTGTTCACGTGTCTATATTAACGAAATTTGTTATTGTTTGGCTATTATTTTTAATAAAAATTTTCACGCGGTGAACGCGTGGTTTTTTAATTAATTTCAAAGTTATGCTAAATTGTTAAAACTAATTAAACGGATTTTTTTGGCAAAATTTTAAGTTTTGATTTTGGATTTGGATTTGCACGTGTGATGTAAGCATCGTTCGAGCGCGGGTCATCCTCCTCAAGATTGCCGCCTTAATTTTTCGATTTAAATTTGGTTCCACTAGTACAAAGGACTGAAGGGTGTTTTGAACAATTAAAATTTTTTCGTGTGCCGTGAGTGTACAAGGCGCTTTAGATGTAATTTAAAAAGTTTTTGTTTAAGATGCCCATTGGTGTATCCTGAATAGCAACACTACCGAAAGCATTCTACTAGACTTTGATTAAGGTGCAGTGGAGTGTATATTCGGTCGTCTATTTTTTCTATGACCCTAGGGCATTTATATACACCTGGCTTATATTCAGCTTGCCGGTTAGACTAGTTACTACTACCTGTATATGTATAAAATATCTTACATCGACCATCGCTAGATTTATGACTATAAAATAGTCTCAACACGACTATAAAGTGTTCCTCCAAAAAATTCGAACTTTAATTAGCCCGCCTTATTCAAAAATTTTTTTCTTACATTAATTAAACATGCGTAATTAAGGAGGCGTAAATCGACACTTATGAAGTGTCCAAACATCGATAAAATACAAATAAAATCTACAAGGTTAAAGTAAACCATCTTTTTTTTCTTACAATAAAATTTTAATATTTCAAAAGGGTTTCATCCCTCGGAACCCTTTTATACCATTACTTTTAATATTACCCAATATTTGTGTAAATATTTATAATTTTATTACACCAGAACGCGGAAGTTTTTTTCAAACGAAACGTTTCACTTAAAAAGGTACAATTGCAACCATAAATCCATAAAAGATGACAAAAAAATCCTTTCGGCGTAACGAAATTTTACATACTGTAAAATTTGGTCCATGTACCAAAATAAAGTCGTACGAGAAGTCTAAAAGCTTTGTTATATAACTCTTTTGTATTATTTAAATTTTTACGATTTAACTGTGAATTTCAGGGTTTGTTTTTTTGGGTTATTGGGCAAAAATGCACAAGTAGAAAAAATGGGCCAATGAACTGTTCACGTACCTGCTACCTCCGTTCAAAAGCATGTAAGTTTTTTCTAACGTTTTAAATTCAACAATTTTCATTTCACGGTGCCAAAGTACGGTCCTTAAAAGTATCGACTGATTATTATTGAAATTTTGCCGCATTATTCGGGATAAAAGAAATTTAGCCATTAAAAGCGAGCAAACTGTACAAAAGTAGCTTACTAATATAAAGCTACTTGTAATTTTGTAAGTAGTGGCTACTTAATTACTCTTTATCTTATTTTAGAAAATCGAAAATAGCAGGAGACGAGACTAAGATTTTTAATATCTTACGAGGTTTTACTTGTGAGGATTAAAACCAATCAGAGTAAAGTAATTCTGAAATGTAGGAAGATAATGCTCATTTAAAAGGAAATTTTTTTAAATTTTAACTGAAAATTATTTCAGATGTTCAAGAGAACCATTTTAAATCGGGTCTACAGCTTACCGTGGAATCGGAACCACGGCATGAATAATTCAAATCTATGTATGACCTGCAGATCTAAAGTCTAACTTCTCAGCTATCCGTACAAATTCAATTTTGTATAAATGTGGTTGTAGAGATCCGCTATGAAACGGACACTTGATCTAGAATAATCGTAAACTTCTCGATTTCAAAAATAAAACACAAAAATATGTCCGTTTATTACATAGTTATGTTATTTTTGGAAACTTTACAGGTGGTACCAAATTTAAAATATTACGACATTACGAGTGATGAGAAGCAAGTTATAATGATTGTCCGTTTCATAAACTGTCTGTTTTACAGCGGATCTCTCTTTAAGTGCTAATTGATAATGTAAAGAGCACTCATGTAATAATTAACAATTACCGAGAAAAGGGGCATTTTGTGAAGATAATAGTGTACATATACTACTTAATTTTATCATTTACTAGCGTAGGCTAAGCTTCCTAGCCCCCCCCCCCTTACACAAACATACAATCATAATCCTTGAACTCTACTATGAATTAAGCCCAGCTCTTTGTGTTACTGACAGACAGATGGTAAATAGAACTATGATTTTAGAAGATTATTAGCTGGCACGGACAGCCTCTCCCCGTCTTTAGCCATCGAAAGGACGTGATTGATGTGGATTTTTAAATTCACTTAAGGGGGGTGGGAGATAAAAATCATAAGCATTGGTATGTAGTAAACTGTTTTAGGTTAGTAAACTTTTTTTGTGTTGATTCAGAAATAGAAATTTATGCTCCTTCTATCATTGGAGGGTATTCCATACCCCCCAAACCCCCCGGTCAGAAAGACCAACATAGTATGCTGCTCTTTGGTCGCTTTTATTAAATTTCAATCGCATCTATTTTAGATAGATGTATAGTTTTGGTAATAGACCGGGGGGTCTGGGAGTATGGAATACCCCCCAGGTAGGGGTAGAAGGTTTAGACATTATTCGTTCATTAAGCTTTTACGTTCTAAGTAGAACATTGCTTTCTCTTTTTGGGAATTACAAATCCGATTGGCGGGGTGGATTAATCCCCATATTTCCTAGTTCACATAAATCAATATCGATTTCACTACAGCGTGTGGATGCCCACTAGAAGGCAGAGCTAAGAAATTCTGTATAGTCCGCGATTTAAACCCAGAATATCCCTCTGTACTCAACCAGCCGTTACATCACTCCACGGCTGTGGCAGAAATATAAATATATACTCCTTCTATCATTAGAGGGTATTCCATACCCCCCAAACCCCCCGACCAGAAAGACCAACATAGTATGTTGTCCTTTCATCGCTTTTATTAAATTTCAATCGCATCCATTTCAGATAGATGTATAGTTTTGGTAATAGACCGGGGGGTCTGGGGGTATGGAATACCCCCCAGGTAGGAGTAGTAAGTTAAACATTATACAATTTTTAAATACACTACATAAACTTTGTCGATTAGATCTGAATAAAAATTTTATAAATAGAATGGATCTAGTAGATAATATCAGTGATGTAGTTGCTTAATTTTCGGAGGCCTTCGGCCTCACTCATGGAGAATAAAACCATGATTATTGGCCTGCAGCTTTACTAGGAGAGATCGTGATATCTCAGGTGGTAAACTTGTTTTAGGTTGGTAATAAACGAACGAACAAATCAAAAGCGCGTCCATAAATGACATGGAGGGGTAGGAGAAGGAGATTTCTAGCAAATCTATTATTTTTTGTTTATTGATTTGAATTTTTTTCAATTATCGGATTATACATTAATCTGAATTTACAATGATCGTCAGCATAAGAAATATATCAGCATTTCTAGGTTATCTTTCAAGATATTATTGATATTGACAAAACAGGTGACAAATGCACTCATTGCCCCCCTCCCCCTTGTATCCGCTCCTAGATCCACCAATAAAAACAACGTAGACGATATTTTATAAGGAACTCTAGCGCTCACTTTAAGCGCTAAAAAAAACAAAATACGGTACATCGGGGTAAGTGAAACCTAACCTAACCAATCAGCACAGCTGTTTTGGTTAGTTAACCAGCGGCGGCGCTTACATGAGATGGCATAATACTAAAATTTCTTCTTTTAGTCAATTTATTGTCGATTGATACTACTCAACATTTTAACATTTATCATTAAACAATTAAGAAGATTAACCAATGGTTTAATATATAATTTTTAAAATAAATGATTATACGTCATTCTATTGGTTAATTTCTTAAATGTTAAATGGTAAGCGATAAATGAAATGGGTATACTTATAAATCGACAATAAATCGTTAAAAATTTATTTTAATAATTGACTACCACTTAATGGTGCATTCAGAACGTTGTTGTAGGCGGGGGGGGGGGGGGAGTATAAAAATCTTTTTAAAAATCACCTAGTAGTCAAATGTCGTCCCTGTTTTACCGTAACGCTTTCTCGAACTTCTGATTGGCTGTATATCATCATAAATCTATAATATTTATAGTGCGGCCTTTAGGCCGCACAATGAGGGCAATCAAATATTAAATAAACCTACAGTGTATTCCGCTTATAATGGACTTCATTCTAAGGATAAAAAATTATTACATTATTTTATTTCCTTGTATGATCGTTGAAAAAATACTTTTGAGTTTAATCTCTAAATTATTTAAAATTGAATTTAAAGCCTAGCATCGCAACTTTTTTTGAATTTTCTATTTATACAAGTGAACCAAACAGTTAGATTTTTTTGGGAAAGTGATGAAGAAGAAAAATATTGTTCCAATAAAGTATTCAAAAAGAATAAAATAAAAATTGACTTAACATTGAAAAATCGCGGTCGCAATTCTTAAGATACGCTTTTTGCATTTTGCTCTATTTTTACAACACGAACGGTTACGTAAATTCGGGTGTCGAAAGTTTTGAGCAACAATAGAAAAATAACCACAAAATTCGATTAAAACTAAAAAATTCAATATATGACCTTAGACGTGCCTTATTAAATTGCGATTAAAAAAACCTGAATCATAGAGAAAACACAGTGGCACCGATTACGTATAATAACAAACAATCGAACAAGCTACAAAAAAGTGTTAATAGCCTATAAATATTATAGAATGACTTTTTGTGCGTAAACCACTTACTGGTGCACAAAAAATGTTTACTACACACAAAAAAATTTGGCACGCGAGTTGGGATTCATTCACAACTTTGACCGTTTGCTTTTTTGTTATTTTTAGACAAGAAAGTATGCAATCCACTTCATTTTTTATTAATCCACAATAAACTAAAAACGGGGCAAAAAAATAAATAAATTTGAATAAGCAACCACTTTTACTTTCAAAAGAATTTAATGCCTTCACATATGTTCTTTAAAATCCCACCCCCAATCTCGGATATGTTTACATTTATTTTTTTATCCTCAATATACCGGCCACATGGGGTACAATCGTCCAAACAAATGAGCAACTCAAAAATTTACAAAACACCGCTCCCGGGTTAAAGCGAAAAATTATTTTAACCCGCCACGAAAGGTTAACAAACAACGGGGTCGAATCGGAAAATTCTGTTGGAAAAGTACAAGAGAAATGGTGAAAAATGACCCTAGACACATCCACAGTGATCTTTTGAACCACTGTGATCTCAAGACCGTGTGAACTTGTCTAGTAAACTATTCTAGCTTAGGTCATGTGTTGGATGAATAAGGGTGGTTTTTAGAAAAAAGTTTCGATCACCTGTCTGTTAAATCAAAGTAGAAAGTGAAATTATTTACATATTTTTTTGTTTTAATTTAAACACAGGTGGTGAATAGGAAACGCACCACCACCAGATTCATTAATTTAAATCCTTTCGCTTTCATTTTCAACCCTTTCATTAAAATGTATTACAAAAAAAAAACATATTTAGATGATAAAAAAACTTTTTTTGTCATAACAGAAGTTCATTAAATAATAGGTCCCGATGTTAAAAATTTGACTTTGGGAACGAACGCTTCATCAAAACTTATTTCATCTCGAAGACCGAATCAGCGATTTAAAAAATTTCAAGGGCACCTAAATTACCCCATTTTCTGTCCCTTTATACTCCCACATGTGAAAGTTTTGATTCATAATTTAATGTTTTTGTGTAATCAATTGTTACGCTTTTAATTAGACAAATTATTGCTTGATTTATAGCCAAATGTTTTACAAAATGCACCGCATTAAACGTGTCACAATTGATTTTATTAATTCTTGTTTAATTTGCAGATTTCATTGGAATCCAAAAAGTTCCGAGAAACTTGCGGATTTCATTTTTTAAATTCGGTAATTTTTAGAGTGTTTTGTTGTAGATTACAAATCAACATATTATTTAAAAACATTAACAAGTTAGGTATTATGAACACCGCAATAAAATTCAAATTACTCATAAGCTTTTAGCATTTCCCTCCTTCAAAATGTTTTAATCTGCAAATTTAAATAAATCATTACTTTAATTCTATTTTGTTTGTTTACCTTGTTAATTTTCAGAAGCTAATAATTTATAAGGCAAAAATAAAATTATCCGTGAGAGAAAGTACGTCTTAGAAACTCACAGAATCTGAGGTGGGCAAGAGCAGCAATTGTATAAGTGTCGATCGTAATTAATTCTGTTTCTATCATTAAGTTGCCGTGAGGTATTTTATCTAGGTGAACCATAACACAAACCCTACAAATTTTGGAAGTACAGGAACACTCAATTGATGTGTGACGACATATTTGTACTTGAATGGGTGACCCTATAGCGAATATGTAAATGAAATCACATAATTCGATTATTGCAATTTCGTTACTACTTTTGCTGATCTTGATAATCTGTGCACGGGGCGTTACGCATAAAATAAAAATTTTTTGAGCTGAAATATCTAGTCTTACAATTTACTCCTGTTGAAGTTCTAATCATGGCCTGCAAGTATAGTGAAAATGGGACAAACCGGTGAGGTCACGTTTGACCTTTGCCCTTAAAATTCTTTATAATATACAAAACAACTAATCGAAGGGGAAGAAAAGATGACAACTTTTGATAGCATTGATGAGTCTAAATATAATAAATACTCGTGATGGTTACCATGGCAACGGATGGCAGTGTGACGACGTAGCGAACATTTCATTGATTATACGTTTGATATTATTTTCAGATATTAATATTCTAATATTTATAATCGTGCACTGGGGGGTATTCCATACCCCCCAGACCCCCCGGTTAGGGTACCCGTATTCAAAATTTACAAAGTGTGGCTAATGTCCAGAAACGACAATTGGTCCGCTCCGTTTACATGACAACATTGGCAAATTTCCCCCCCCCTTAAATTACGCTAGAAATACAATTAGAAAATACAAAAAAAAACATAAATTACGTCAGGTGTGGACTAAATGCTACAAAAATGGACTTTATAGTACAAAAGTTAACAAACGCAGTTTATTTAACTCACCAAAAACCTAAATCATGGTAAAAGCCCACGTGTGACGTCATACATGTTTGTTTCAGTTCGTAGTCAAAAAGGGATAGAAAGTAGGAGGGCGACGTGACTGTGAGGCTTAAAAGTCGCGTTATATTTTTCCTTAGGTTGGTTACAAATGAAAAGAACAAATCAGAGGCCAAGTTTCAGAAATCATAATATAAAATTTTATGGTTTTTAATTGTTCTGCTTATGAGAACATTCGATTAAAAGAGTGTCGTAAACATCGGGGCGGGGGGGGGTGTCTGAAAGGTATAAAATACTCTCAACTTTTTTATTCATTCAGTTTTCATTTTTCTCGAACTTTCAATTATCTCTTTAATTACTCCCCCCCCCCATTAAAGGTTACAAAGTTTGAATCCGCCCTTTAACAAAAGTTCAACTTTGACCATTTGGTTGCTAGGGTTGCAATTTAATTTTTGGGAACAAAAGGAGAGATCAAATATTTAACTGTGGTTTATCTGATCAAGGTCCAATTTTTTAAAATTTAAAAAACAGCAATCAAGCAGAGTTTTAGAGAGAAATAAAGGAATCGATTAAATAAGGGTAGCAGAAACCGGGGGGTCTGGGGGGTATGGAATACCCCCCAGCGCACCATTATAAATATTACAATGATAATAAATTCTGAATATAACATCAAAAGTGAATCAATGACTGTTCTCATCGGTTGCCATGGTAACCACGAATATTTTAGGCTTGTCAATATTCCCCCCAGTCACAGGCCAATAAAGCAAGTTTGGAACCAAGGGGTTAATTACTGCCAGTATACCCTTAATTTAAACCATAGTTTTCCTTCTAACTTTTAATCGCCCCTTCAATTACCAATTTTGAGTAATTACCGGTTTGCTAGGGTTAAAATTTAATTTTTGGCAACAAAAAGAGAGAGCAAATATTTGACTTTAGTTTATTTGATCAAGGATCAATTTTTTAAAATTTGAAAAACAGCAATTAGGTAGAGTTTTAGAGTGAAAGAAAGGAATCGAATAAATAAGGGTTGTAGAAACCGGGGGGTCTGGGGGGTATTCCATACCCCCCAGGAACAGGCCAGAGATTACACTCCCCCAAGAACCTGTATACATTTAATTTATGGCAGTTTTTCCCTTTAATTACTCCCCCCCCCCTTTGGGGGTGCAAAGTTTGATTCCGCCCTTTACAAAGAGTTGAACCATCACCATTTGGTTGCTTAGGGTTACAATTTTTGACAACAGGAGAGAGCAAATAACTTCACTTTATCTGATCAAGGTCCAATTTTTTTAAATTTAAAAACCAGAGATCAGGTGAAGTTTTACAGAACGAGAGGGATCGATTAAATAAAAGTTGTAGAAACCGGGGGGTCTGGGGGGTATGGAATACCCCCCAGGTATAGGCCAAAAATTACCCTACCTCAAGAACCCGTACACCTTTAATTTATGGCAGTTTTCATTCTAATTTGCAATCACCTTGTTAATTACCCCCACCCCCCTTAGGGGTCCCAAAGGTTTAAAGGTTGAAATTTAAAAAAATCCACTCCAAAACTGAAAACTTAACTACGTTAACCACCGGCGATTTCGGAAAGGGGTACAAATCCCCATACGCCCCTGAGCAAAATTAAAAACACTTTTGCTTTATCCTAAAACGTTCGGTACGACACTGCTGTTAACCATTTCCAATCGATTGGGAAAGTCCATTATAGATAAAAATTCATATTTGTAATAATAAATAGGCTAGGCAATCTAGACTAAAAAGTCAAATGCTTTTCTGAGTTTTGATTTTGCTGTACACCGAAAAAATTACACAAAAAAACATATAACAACTTTTGTGACCAATGAGGTTTAAAATTATGTGTAATTTTACACATAAAGTTACCTATGATATTATGTGTGTAATTTTACACAAATTAGTGTAAGCAAACCACAATTTACTCCGAACAGTATCTACTCAGCTTAAATTCACCAACTCCGAAAATTTCTATCACTAAGATCAAAAATGCGATACGGATTTTCTATTAGAAAATTTCCATGGTAACCAATTTTACCATAGTAACGAGACGAAATGCCTCATTATGTTACAAATTAAAGATTTTCTATTCTTACATAAAAATTCAATTCCTTCCTCTGGCCCCCCATTTCAAGATTTACGGTATATCATCGGGATGTAATCGATCGAAAGTTCTCGTACGTTGCCAAGCAACAATACACTTTTACAATAATATAATATTTTAGATTACTTTTAAAGTTCGGCTCTTCCACAGCACCAAGCACTAGTTTTTTGATGTCAAAAAGTAAACTAAAATTTAAATGAATGAAAAAATACATGCAAAATTTTTGTATTATAAAAAATTGTGTTTTTCTTTCCGAACTAGTTCCAAAATTTTAAATATAATTCCAAATTAAAGAACCAAGTGTTCTAAAACTAAAGACCGAAAAAATAAATACCTGTTCGAGCAATTTTTCTGACAAATTAAATGAAATTACGAGGGGGACCTTAAAAAAATGGGCCTGTTAAATTTAGTAGTTATAAATTAAAATTTTGCGTACACGCATTTTGAAAATTGAGCTATTAACCGAATTATCCTACCAAACCGGATGTAGTTTTACAAAATGCAATACTTACAAAAATTAAGTTATTTTACAAAAAATAACAAACGAAAACAAGTTAATTTTTAAGGGGTTCACAAAATCAAACTTAAAACGCAATTTTTCTTACCAAATTGTTAACTTGGAAGGGTAATTTCTGCAATAAAAATTATTAAATTAATTACAGGTTAAACAGAGTTACTTTTTGGGACACAAGTGGATTTTTCTGACGTGACAAAAAACGTATTTTTACCATTTTTAGGTAATATTAATTCATAAAATTTTACAAGCGAGTTTGGCCTAAAATTTCGGTGTTCGAGTAATAATATTTTATGGGGGGCTACTAGGGAGGACGTACAGAAGGCAAATTACTCCTTTTACGACGCCCGACCGAATCGCTTTGAAAAAACCGATAAAATGTAGGTCAGAAAATTGTGAAAAAAAATAGGAACATAAATCAGTAAAAAAAAAAACCGATAGGCAAACTAATATTTGTTTCACTTTCATTGAATGGCTTCGAATTTTTTATAAAGGTAGAGAGAGGTCAAGTCCGTCTACGATTTTTTACCTGCGACTTTTTTGGGTCCTAAAAAACACCTACCTGATCTTACCTAATAATCAGATTTCTGGTTCAATAAAATGCTTGTTTAGGTTGCATTATCTTTTTTGTCTTTTTTTAGGTCAGCGCGCTACGGAAGTAAGAGAGAGAGGACGAGTTTTTCGTGAGATCATGGAAGGGAAATCATAGATTCTTTTATATTTGTTGCGGTGATTGAAGATGAGGGATATAAATTCTGTAGAGGCTGCGTCATATATTTTTATGTTTACTTTAAAGGTAAAATCTAATGATCCATCAATAAATTGCGATGCAATAAACAATCAATTGATTAATTTCGTTCCTCATTTTAATTACAAATGTTACAAATTAGCATTCGGTCTTAGAAAGCGTGTCTCATTTATTATTTTCTTTTAATTTCGAAAAAAATTTTGGTTTGATGTTTTGATTGATCTAATGTCGGTTTTTAATCAATTGATTGATTAATCTGTTATTTGTTTAATTCATTATCTGTATAGAGCAACGATTTTAATATTTCTATAACTGGAACTCGATCCGTAATTAAATTTGGTAATTGCGCAATTTGAACAAGAAAAATGCTAACGATGTCTTTTAGCCTTAATGTGACATTTATAGAGCGCAATCTGAAAGGATTGTAAATCTATAGGGTTAATATATTACCATTTCAAATATTAACCCTAAGTCGTGTGCCAATTGAGGTCGGAATCAATTCAAAATATAGGTTAGCAATTCAATGCAAAAAAAGGGATCAAACCACTTATCGATACTTAAATTGTAAAATAACGTCTTTATGTCAGGTGAGAGAATTTAGGTGGAGGGATAAATATATTGAGATGTATCAACCGATGTATTCTTTAACTTGCCAAAATCTGCTTTCAATAGAATGAAAGGGTGCCCTAATTTTATTTTATATAAATATTTTAGGTGACGACATTATCGATTAGAAGATTAAAGAAATGCATCCGAAATGAAGTACAAATATTCAAATGATGGCACCTTTTCCGACTCGGTTCCCATCGGACGTTAAAATGCTAATCAAACAATTTTCTGATAAAACCTCGTACCTAATTGCTTTACCATTAGGTTTATCAGCGGTAAGCTAGGCAAACATCTCCCAATAATTTTTAATTAATTTAAAATTAAGAATTCAAGGTTTTTTTTGAATCAAGTTTAAAGTATTTGCGACATTTTCAGTTCAAAATTTTCTCATAGCCCGGATTGAATTACGTCATTAATTAAATTTGCAATATAATTTCCATTGGTACAAATGAAGGTTAGATTATCAGTAAAATGAATTTCTCAAGATTATAAAAATTTAGTGTTACGCGTAGACAAAGAATAAAATTTTAAATTAGTTTCTATCAAAGTTCAAGGTGAATTTTGAACAGGTGTGGGTCGAATATATAACAATAATGAGTGGTACCTGAAACCCAGGGGTGCTACTACCAGATTTTCCCATGAACTGCGCATTCCCAATTTAACGGGGGTGGATGAGCGGATTTTAAAAATATCTCGTTTCACAAAAAACTCATTTTGCACCCTCTTTTTAAACAGGAAGCGTTGCATTTGGCGGAAGCTGATTAGCTCAAGGAGCCCCCGACAATTCGGAACCACCGATACATTTTTTAAGATTTGTTTCTACTTACTTGTGGACACATTTTGCATTGATACTTCCTAGGCTGCGGTCCTCCGTTTTGCATGCCGCCCATTTTGGTCGCATTTATGGGTTGCGGAACGACCAACAGAGCCGGACTCGATCCCGGCACCCCCGGACTCGAGCTGCTCGACGTGGAACGACCACTCGTGTAAAGTCCAGGTGTACCCATGTGATGTTCTTCCATTCCTAAAAACATAAACAAATTAATTATGAATTTGTTTGTTACCTTAAATAATTTATCCAAAATTTTATTTTTATCTTCTTTTAAAATGCAAGAATTATGTAATTAACGAGACCTTGGCAATTTTCTTATGGTAATTTTACCGAATTATTCACAATCACAAACTTTCGATAATGTTTACGTTATTAATGATAATCAAACAAAATAATTTAAACACTTAATTAATATACTAATTTTTGTAATAGCAGATAAGTTTGGTGTTTAATTTTATGTTAATTCAAAATTCAACATTTTATAATTAATATAAATATCTATTATTCACAAACTGCAGAATAAATTTAAATAGACGAAATTACTAATTAGGTAATTTAATTTTAGTTTCAATTTTTAACCCAGAAACAAACGACGAGACAAACTTAAATTAGCAATAAAATTAGGCAAATTTCATTGCGTTAATATTTTATTAAGTTGAATTATTTACCATTTTATTAATTACTTAAAAGAAATAGAGGGTCGAAATGTCGCCTACCACAATTATAATTTTATTAATAAAATAAACTTATTAATTAAAAGTTATGAATAAAAATTGAGCGACATATTTTATGTGTTTCTCTAATAGATTGGATTTACTTTTTTTTCCTTTTAAGTAAGATTAATGATTTACAAGCCGCGGTGAAGGTTAGGGGGGGGGGGGGGTAAACATTATTGTCATTTATCCACTACCCAATAATTACGTGTTCGCATGAAAGAAATTTAACATAAAATTAGAAAAAAAAGCTGAAACTTACAAATTTAGGTCGCTAAAAATAATGAAATAACCGGGAGTGGGGGCACTTAAAAATTTTTTTAATTATTAATATGGAAATTTAAAACTTTAAAAAAAAATTACGTAAAGTTCCGGAGGTCTCTTCAATTTTGAAATAAGGAAACTCATTTAAGATTAATTTCATGATGAAAATTCTAGAAGCAAAAGTAAAATTGAATTAAATAAAATGAGGAAACCTATAATTACTTTTTCAAAATTAAATTTAAAAATTTAATGAAAAAAATAGGCATAAAACCTAAAACTTTTTTAATAACAAAATCAAAATTCTAAAAATAAAATTAAATATTATGGTTAATTTTTTCAAAATTCAATTTAAAAATTAAATTAAATAAAAAATAGAGGAAAAAAATTCAAAAAACTAAAGTAAATTATGGATAAATTTTTTTAAAATTTAATTTGAAGTTGAAAAATAAAGTAAATTTGTTTGTTATTTTGAAATTTAGTAAAAGAAAGAGAAAAACAAAGGGGGGAGGGGAGAGGGAGAAAAACCTATATTCAAAAATTATTAATAAGTTAAAATTTAATAAATTAAAATGCAAATAATTTTTCAGAAATAAGATCATAATTGAAATATAGCAGGTGGGGGGGGGGGGGGTAACACGAGTATCTAGTATAAATAATATTAATTTACCAACAAAATCCATCGCTTTTGTTCATCATGATTAAAAATCTAAGGAATTAAATTGAGAAAGTGACAAAAAATTAGTCTACTAATTAATGTAATAGCGTTGAGGGGGGGGGAGTACTTTCATTCTATTAAATTTGTAAAGATATGAATATTAAAATAATATGGGGAAGAGAGAAATAATTCTACAATTTTTTCCTTTAATATTACATAAACAAAAATAACGGGGATAAATTACAAAATTGAATCTTATTCAACTATAAACAGCGTGGCTCTGTCAATATTAACTCGGTGGGTGAGAGGGGGGAGAGATGGAAAAAGTTAATGCCAGCACAAAAATTTTTGTATTAATATAACTTTGATTTTTCTTAATTTTAAATTATGTGTTTTTTATTATATGTAATTTTTTTTTGCAATTATATAAAATTTATTCATGTACTAGTAGAGGAGGAAGTGTAGCGGTAGCACATGCTGTCTTAACTTATACTTAGATTTTTTATAGAATTAATAAATTGTAAAACTGTAGATAAGGACAAAATAATGAATTCACTATGGAATCCTTATGGGGGGGGGGGGGGGGGGTACAAAACTGACTCTCTATCATAATTTTGTTAATCTGTTTGTTTTACGAGATTTTCGTTCGTAGATACGAGATTTTCAATAAATTGAAAATTTCCTTGATCCAATTTAAATGTAAGTAATTTAAAGACAGAGAAAAATAGGTAAGTAAACGGCATTATCAGCAACCGGGGGGTCTGGGGGGTATGGAATACGCCCCAGCCATAGGTTAGCAAAGTTTCCGTTCAATAGTTTTAATTGGAATTTCTTTGCTTGAGCACAAAGTTGCGTATTAGAGTACGGTGGTAAAAACCTCGATCCATCTTATCATAGCGTTACTTCGATGACCCTCCCACCGCCAATTTCAATTTTTCTGGAATGCCATTAATTTTTAAAGTTCTATAGAAGCGATAGTTATCTAAAGTGTCCAGTTGTTTGCCTACAGCTGGGGGGTATTTCATACCCCCCAGACCCCCCGGTCTGTAAATTTTCAGATTTACACGTCCTCTCTCTAAAGGTGAGCTCGGGAGTACTTCAAAAGCTTTTAGTAATAAAGAAAAGACGTTAGTTATGGATCAAATCAATTTTTTGCGAAACATTAAAGTGAGTCCAGGTTTTAATATTAAGAAAGCATAACAGACACTCATGGTTGCCATGACAACCATATTAATGATGTTATTCTCGTATTTATCATTGTAACTTCAGAGAATGTAGTGTAAAATTTTCTTTCGTCTAAGCACCATACATATAAGCAAAAAGTTGAAAAGGCAGAAGAGTTACTGTTTTGGCGACCGGGGGGTCTGGGGGGTTGGGAATACCCCCCAGTTACAGGTTAACAAAGTTTCCGCTCAATAGTTGTAATCAAAATTTCTTTTCTTGTAAGTTGCAATACTTAGACTATGGTGGTAGAGACCTTGAGATTCTGGGAAGTAGGTACGGACTTTCATTATCTTTTCACAACGTTATCTACTTAACCACCGCAATGTCATTACCTTTTTGCGAAAAAAAAGCGATACTTATCTAGAGTGACCAGTTGTTTGCCTACAGCTGGGGGGTATTCCATACCCCCCAGACCCCCCGGTCTGTAAATTTTTAGATTTACACATCCTCTCTCTAAAGGCGAGCTCAGGAGTACTTCAAAAGTTTTTAGTAATAAAGAAAAGGCGTTAATTATGGGTCAAGTCAATTTTTTGCAAAAAATTAAGATGAAGCAAAGTTTCAATATTAAGAAAAAGTTAGAAGCAGCATAACAAAGATTCGCGGTTGCCATGACAACTATATTAATGATGTATTTATCATTGTAAGCCTTTAAAGGTCTAAAACTTCAGAGAATGTAGTATAAAATTTTCTTTCGTCTAAGCACCATATAAGCAAAAAGTTGAGAAGGCAGAAGAGCCACTGCTCTGGCGACCGGGGGGTCTGGGGGTATGGAATACCCCCCAGTCATAGGTTACCAAAGTTACTGTTCAATAGTTGTAATCGGAATTTCTTTTCTTGGGCATAAAGTTGCAATACTTAGAGTATGGTGGTAAAGACCTTGAGGCAAGTCCGTGCCTTGAGGTTCTGAGGAGTACGGACTTCCATCTTATCACAGCGTTACCTCTTTTACCCTCCGCCAACTTCGATTTTTCCGCAATGTCATTACCTTTTTAAGCTCAAATGAAGGGATAGTTATCTAGAGTGACCAGTTGTTCGCCTACAGCTGAGGGGTATTCCATACCCCCCGAACCCCCCGGTTAAAAAATTCCACATTTTTACATCCTCCCTCTAATTATAAGCATTTGCTGAAGTCAAAGACTTTAATAGTAGGGAAAAAAGTTAAAATTCAGAACTGGTGGTCATATTCCACTGCCCATATTAATATTTTTTTTTTTCAAATTTCCAATTAAAATTTCTTTCGGAAACATAAAATTTTGCTGTTGAAAAGATTCAAAAGAAGCAAAAGCACGAAAATTACGTTCATTTTCCTTTTTCCCATTCCCAGAAAAGAGTTCAATTTTTATTTTAAAGGCCACACACCCAAACTTTTTAGGTTCAACAAATAACCCAAAATCAATATAAAATTTGCAATTTAAAAGTTGTCGTTGTGCAAAGCAATGCGGAAGTGGCAGAGCAAGTTTCTCTTTTTGCAATTATCAGAAATTTGAAACACAAAAGCCAAGTGTTGAAAAGAAAATGAATTTAAACAGCGTCATATTTTCATTCTCATAACCACACGTTTTACACAAGTTTTTTTCCTCAACATTAAAGCTTAACCAAGCGTAGCACAAGGCAAGAAAAAACAAGAAAAAGTTGCGTATAAATTAATTTAATAAAAATTTTAGTTTATTTTACGCTCGACTAAAAACCGCATTGCTCAAATTATGAAATAAATTGATTAAGATAACCGCGACTAACCTATTTGAAAAATTATTTTGTAAAAATACGAAAATTTCTTTTGGACAAACAAATCCAGACGGTTTTGTGAATAATTAAATTGTATCAAAACAGAAATGGAAAATCAATTATCGATAAGGCTTTAAAATAACAAACGGCTCCGACGATTGCGGAAAAACACTTTTTTTGTCTGGGGGATGCACCATGTGGAAGTCTGATTAATAAAACAATTTTTTGAATTATTTGTTACTAAGTGTAAATCGTCAATATCGACCCAAATGTATTAGGTATGCACTTTTAATATTTCACTTGTACCACCCACCCCAAAGCAGTGTTTTAGTTTACCGACCCCACAAAGGATCCGTTTATGCCATGTTCATAATTTTTTTTTTTTTTTTGATCCACGTACACAAACTTAATTTGTCTATTAAATATTAAAACCTTGATTACCTTGTATGAGTTTTTGTTTAACATGTAAGTACCACAACAATAAATTTTTTGTTAATATTTCACATAATTAACCTTAATTTATTAATATCCAAAATATTCATCGAATCTGACGTAAATCAATTCATTACCATTACAAATATTCCAAAGGAAAATAAAATACTGTTGCACGTAATGCTGCACCTGAAGATGTCGTAGAGGACGAAAAGGTCTGGAGCGGAGGGAATAACGAGCGACTGGGGTAGTTTTAAAAATAAAATAACCTACAATTTTAAGTATCCAGAAAACTGATGGATCGATTCAATACCGTTACGTACGTACGTCTATTTATAATCAGATGTCAACTTTTATTTTAGTGTTTCGTTTAATTTTGTAATTACGGCCCCTATGTATTGCACGTCAAATTTTTCTTCAAAAATAAAATGGCAATCTATTTTGAAGTGACGTAAATAAAATTGAAATTGTTTGATCGTGAGGTAAATTAATTGAAATTGAAACTTACAAAAATTCTCTACACATTTCGAACCCCAAAAACATCTTCACCGCACAAACACCACCACACAACTAAAAGTAATCAAAATATTAAAATGCGTTTCCTAAAGGCATTACTCAGCTAATGGTGATGCAATTTGAACAAATCGATAAAGTACGATATAAATTTACCTACAGGAAGTCAAATAAAAAATTTTGTATTAGCAAGTGATAGGTAGGTGTTATATTTACGTAAGTTTTTAGTCCCAATGTGACTCAACTAGAAAGAGTAAGACAGCGTATGTTGCTCGGAGGTGGCTAATTTAGGACTTGATCCTGTAATCATCTTTTCCTCCAGATTAGTAAGAAACCTACAGTTTAACACTTGGATTCCAAATTAAACGTAAGCTCCCTTACTGTCTGATGCTGGAGGGTATTCCATACCCCCCAGACCCCCCGGTGATAGTCATGTAGGTTCATTTTGCTGACCGTTATTTTACAATAAACTTAAGATTAGGAATCAAACCTAAGATTTTAAGGTCCAACGCCAAACTTTCTATGCATCACTGGCGGTTTCAGGGGGGAGGTAATTGAGTAATTACCCCCCCCCCCCCTAAGAATTATTATTTAGCCCTGTATTTATCATTTTTCAACAAATAAAAATCAATCTATGTTGAAATTTACATTGATATAGGTAATTTAGCCCCCCCCCCCCCTAATCCAGTTGGTTGGAAACGACCCTGCTAAGCTCTGTAATGTCCTTTAACAAATCCTGAATTTTTGTGGTGAACAAACTTTTAACAATGGTTAAAAATATGGTAAAGATGTCCACCTTAGGTCAAATTCATTTTTAATTGTATTTTGTTCTCCAACTCAACCATGGGTACCAATCCTGAATTCCTTCCATATTTCTAATTCTATTGGGAATTAGGTGTCATAATTCATTTAACTGAGTTAATCTACTGATTGATCTATAAAAATATCATGGCACAGTATTAAGGGGGGGGGGCGCATAAAGAAGGAAATGTTTAAAATTAACATAGAAGTTATAAAATATTGACTAGACCCCAACTCAAACCCCTCCCTTATTACTAAAAGTTCCCCTAGACTTAATCCTGATGTCCATCTTTACAGAGATGATTTGTACTCTAACCGGAGGCTCTGGGGTGTAAAGAAGAAGAAAAAAGGACAATTTTTGATAGCCTACAAATATCGACGAGACTAAATTATTCGTGGTTTCCATGGCAACTGTCGTTGATTGACTTTTGATGTTATATTCAGAAATTTACATTCTAATATTTATAATGATGCGCTGGGGGGTATTCCATACCCCCCAGACCCCCCGGTTTCCAGAGTTATCCTTTATCACAACAGTAAAAAGTTCAATTACTTTTAAAATTTATTTAATACATTATTAGGTTGCCCAGACCTTAAACCTTCGATGTGCAAGCAGTAAAGCGAACATAAATGACGTCACGCGTGGGCTAAATGCTAAGAAAATGAACTTCGTACTTCACAAGTAAACAAATTCAGTTGATTTAGTTCACCATTTAGTTCCTAGAAGTTTATTTTTCAGTTCATAGTCAATGAATATTGTATTAAAAGGTGAAGGGCGTAAACTATAAAGTTCAAAGGTCGCGTTATTCTTTTCTTTAAGTTGTTTACAAATCAAGGAACCAGTCATAGGCAAAGCTACAGAAATCAAACAGAGTTTCATATTTTTTTTACAGTTGTTCTGTTTATGAGAATATTTGATTAAATAAGGGTCGCAGAAACCGGGGGGGTCAGTGCACCATTATAAATATTAAAATGATAATAATTTCTGAATATAACATCAAAAGTGAATCAATGACAGTTTTCATCGGTTGCCATGGTAACCACGAATATTTTAGTCTTGTCAATATTCCCCCCAGTCACAGGCCAATAAAACGAGTTTGGAACCACGGGGGTAATTACTGCCAGTATACCCTTAATTTAAAACATAGTTTTCCTTCTAACTTTTAATCGCCCCTTCAATTACCAATTTTGAGTAATTACCGGTTTGAAAGATTTGAACCCAAGCACTGGGGGGTATTCCATACCCTCCAGACCCCCCGGTCGCCAAATCCATAGCTCCTCCACTATCAAATTAATTGAATTATTACTTTACATGCACAGAAGTTAGATCAAAATAAAATTGTAATAGTCTAAGAATAAATGAGTTATTTTTTGTAGTCTCTTCCAAAAAACCAAACAGTTGCATGCAATTTCTTTCATTTGAGTTCCTTAGTATACGGTCCCTCAAGTTACACGATTAACTACTGGAACAGAAAACCCTACAACTAAATGTTAGTGAGGCAAAATGATAGTATTTCAAATAATATTTTTTCTTTAAAAATATTGTTCTTAAACCGTGTAACTCAAATACCGTGTAACGCGAGGAATGCTACACTTTTTTTCGGAGTAACTCGAATTCCGTGTAACAGATTACAATTATACTCGTATAACTCGAGGAATTACAGTAGTTCTATAAATCTAAATTGGTCCAAGCGATGTCTATTCAGTTCTAAAACTAAATAAGTTTCAAGTAGTTTTGTTTACTCCGAGCAAGTTATTTCAATTAACTGTGGGGAATCAAGTATCAACATCATTTAATTTTATATCCCATTGTACAAAATGCAAGTAATAAAAAGGGATTCAGATTCTAAAAACATTACAATTTAATCGTTACGCTGGTAGAGAAATTTGATGGTATAACACCCCAATGACCCCAAAAAGACAGGACTGTATCAAATAATTTTCTGCTTAATTTCATTTTGTAAATTCATAAGCTAAGAACTATGTACCTACAAAATTTTGTCTTATTTTTGCAACAGTCCGCTGATTGGTTTATTTATTTTCAAACTGGTTAAAAAAGCTTCAGTGCGGCCTTTAGGCCGCACAGCCTGGAAAATCTAGTTTGCGATATCAGACCATAATTCCGTCCGAAAAAATAGTTTAAATATCTTTTTCTAAATAAAACCAAGTAAAAATTAAATTCTAATGATGATGACGTAACACTCCTGTTTGAAGATTTACACTATACCCTCTCCTTAATCCATAATCTTCTTCTCTTTCTTGAATTAACATTTAAATGAATTTTTCGACAGTTTGGGTTTAATTAATCGCCCGATGATGTCATCGTATAACCAGCAAATTTCCTTCCATCAGAGCATTTTAGTTATGAAAATCACTTGAGTCATTTTTGATATTGTTTACTTTGAAGACGAAAAGTGCCCACCAAGGTTACTGTCTCCACTTCAAGTTCTATTTTTGCAATCAGATTTGGAAAAATCACGTCAGACCAAATCGGCGGAAAAAATTTAGAACAACTACTAAAATTATGCCAATTCGAGGAGTAGATGGAACGAAGGTTGTTTATAATAAAGAAAATGGTTCCTAATTTCAAAACAGGTTGTCCTCGAGATTCAACAATTCCAAATTTGATAATCCGATTATTATCTTCAGTTATATTTTCAATTTTGCAATTTTCTCTATTAAAATCCTTCCCCGTCTTTTCTATCGATTTCCTCGAAATTTTTCGTTACTTAGCAATTTTGCGGGTGGAGAGGGAGGGTAAAAATCTTATGTTTTAGTTGTTAATAATTTCGGTGTGGCCGTTCATATCCCAATGGTTTTAACAGGAGAATAAAAAAATTAACCCACTTTACCGATGACCTCTTCTGTACAACAAAAATCGCTAATTGATAAACCAGAATTCATTGGGGGTCAAATTTTGATTCAATTAAAGTGCGGAAGTTACTTTGCATTTTTTCGGTACCTGACATTCGCAGTGAAATTTTCGAACAAAATACTAAATAAAAAAACCGAACGTTTAAGTTCACATTTACCAAATGTAAGTTGGGGTCCAGTCAATAAAAAAAAATTAAAATGTAATTAAAAATGATGTAATTTCGACGCACTTTATGTGAACTTTCGCTTCGTCATGTCAGTACAGACATGTAAAAAATGTTCTTGTTCTAAATTTGTGTTCTCTTCCGAGTTTGGTAGCTTTTAAGAGTGTACTTGAATTAGAATGTTTTTTTAAATGAATTCATTAAAAACGTTGTAATTAGAACTAATTGTGGTACAAATTTAAAAATGTTAAGACGGCCGGCCGTGCGATCGCATGGATCCACCAAAGCAATCCAATGCGAACTTGGAATCAGTTATATTTTTATCAAAATGCGATAATCAAAAATATAATTGGAAATTAAACTTTGCACCTCTCAAATTCTAGTTTTTCACGGCCAACTTGAAAACCTGTCTAACCTCATCTAAAATATTTTATAGCATGCAATTCACTAATTTATATGAAGTTAGAAGACTGCCGTATATTTAATACTTGTCAGCATTTGCTGGATATTTAATTAGTGATTTGGTAGATTTTGCTTATTTAATTACAAACTCGTTTTTGCATTATTATTTGTCTAAGCGCGAGCGAACTATTTCGAATATTAATTAGCCCCTTTCTTCATAAACCTACACACAGGATAAGTAAAAATTAAAAAAATGGCGCACTTCCTTCAAAAAATTAACATGCATGCACAAATGCTAGGTCCAACATCTAAGACACCTGTAGATCTAACAGATACGTGTACACTTAAATTTTTAAACTGCAGACTTTTGGCAAATGACGTCATTTTTACATAATGTTAATCGTGGTCACGATTTTGTTTAGGCGGCACATAATTTATGGTTCGTTTGACATTGGCAACTTTTAATTCCAAAACAGAACCAAACTTCTTCAAGAATAGCGGAAAAGAATTCACACGTAATTTGGAAAACTTTGGAAAACTTCCCGAAGACTTGCAATATTTCTGAATTTTCCCATCCCTTCAAAGTCGACAATATTTTTTTACAAACAAACTGCTTTTTTTCGAAGTCAAAGGGTAAGAAAAAAAAATTTTCTTCGACCTGGATTCGTCGCCACGGGTCGTTCCAGGTCAAACGTAATTGTTCTTGTTTGAGGCTTTCATCTGGTCAAATCAAAACAACGATTTTGTTTGCAATATTAGTTGCCAAGGCAACAATAAATGTCTGGCTGCCACATTTGCAACTTCTAATTTCCTAATTCGGGAAGGAAATCAATATCCGTTGAAGGTTGGGGTTTTTGAAGCTGACGTACGTACCACGGTTTCATATCGATAACAAAGTAAATTTTAAAAAAAGGGTCGGATCTTGCTCGGAGCACGAACCAGACCTAAATGGAATTTTGTCAAATCCTTTTATGGACACCAATGAGTAAGTTTCATAAAATTTGTGCAAAGTGCAAGCCGAAGTTCTATCTAAATTTTTATATGTGTCCTGGAAACCGTTGAGGTGTGATCGTCGAACTGAATGCATTCTTTGAAAATTTAGTATCAATGAAGGCTTGGAAAATATACTTGAAAGCGTTCATTTTGAATTTGTTAATGCCAGGATAGCAGGCAAGCATTCTTAAAGGCACCTCCGTTGTTCGGAGGACCCGTATAATCGTCTGTTTCCCTGGGTCGATGAATAGGCTTCATCAACCAAAAAACCAAGGTCACAAGCACAAAACAAGAAGAATGCAGGTAAAAATTAAGTTGAGGCAAAGTTTCAATATTAAAAAAGAGTTATAAGCGACATAACAGACATTCGTGGTTGTCATGACAACCACAGATAATAAATTTCTTTGATCAAATAAGAAGGCAGAAGAGTTACTGTTCTGGCTACCGAGGGGGGGCAGGTTTGAAAGGTAGTATCACCCAGTAGTAGAATAATAAAATTTTTAGTTCAACCGGTTTAATCGGATTTTTTTGCTTGAGTACCAAGTTGCAATACTTAGAGTATGGTGGTAGAAACCTCCAGGTTCTGAGAAGTACAGATCTCCATCTTATCATAAAGTTACCTTCTTTACCCTCCGCCCACTTCGATTTTTCCGCAATTTAATTACTTTTTTAAGCTCGCAGCCTACAGCTGGGGGGTATTCCATACCCCCCAGACCCCCCGGTCACATATTTTCAGATTTACACGTCCTCTCTCTAAGGGTAAACTTAGGAGAACTTCAAAAGCTTTTAATAATAAGGGAAGGGCTTTAGTTATGGGTCAAGTCAATATTTGGGTAAATGATGATAAGATGAAGGTTCGTACTTTTCAGAACCTTAAGGTCTGTACCACCATACTCTAAGTATTGAAAGTATGCCCAAGCAAAGAAATTCCGATTACAACTATTGAACGGAACCTTTGTTAATATACAACTGGGGGGTATGAACCCCCCGGTCGCCAGAACAGTAACTCCGCTACATTTGCTTATACGGAGCTTACGCGAAAGAAAATTTTACTCTACATTTTCTGAAGTTTCAGACTTTTAAAACCTTACAATGATAAATACGAAAATAACATTATGTAAATGATATGAATAATATGGTTGTCATGGCAACCGCGAATGTCTGTTATGCTGCTTTTAACTCTTTCTTAATATTGAAACTTGGCCTCATCTTATTTTTTTTGCACACAATTGACTTGATTTATAACTAACGTCCTTTGCTTATTATATTACTAAAAGCGTTTGAAGTACTCTCGAGCTCACCTTTAGAGAGAGGACGTGTAAATTTGAAAATTTATAGACCGGGGGTATGGAATACCCCCCAGCTGTAAGCGAACAACTGGTCTACTTTTTAAAGTTCGAGAGAAGCGATAGTTATCTAGAGTGTCCAGCTGTTTGCCTACAGCTGGGGGGTATTCCATACCCCCCAGACCCCCCGGTCTGTAAATTTTCAGATTTACACGGTTAGTGTAGGTTAGCAAAGTTTCCGTTCAATAGTTTTAATTGGAATTTCTTTGCTTGAGCACAAAGTTGCGTATTAGAGTACGGTGGTAAAAACCTCGATCCATCTTATCATAGCGTTACTTCCATGACCCTCCCACCGCCAATTTCAATTTTTCTGGAATGCCATTACTTTTTAAAGTTCGATAGAAGCGATAGTTATCTAAAGTGTCCAGTTGTTTGCCTACAGCTGGGGGGTATTCCATACCCCCCAGACCCCCCGGTCAGTTATTTGCAGATTTACACGTCCTCTCTTTAACGGTGAGCTCAGGAGAACTTCAATAAAGGAAGGGCTTTAGTTATGGGTCAAGTAAATATTTTACAATTTCTACGTTAATTTTTAACTTTGTCATCTTCCTCGCACTTCCCCCCTCCCTCCCCATGATACACTACCAAAATAATTAATACTTGATACATATTTACGTTATTCACATATTTATCAGAAGCATCAGAGGGTGTATAAAAGGAACTTCCTAAAAACTCAATTGTGCCAAAATAAAAATTATTTTTTTTGCCAAAATGTAAAGGGAGAATCCAAATTTACAAACCTCTCTGTTATAACAATTCAGACTAGGAATTTGTGGTATCAAAGAGAAGATTCAAAAGTTGCTGATGTGGATCCGGGGGATCCGGGGGGTCTGGGGGGTATGGAATACCCCCCAGCAATACCCAATGACAGGGTCAGAAATATTAGAACAACATGAGATATTTAAAAAAAAGATATCTATTATATGAAAATTGTTAATCTGGATCTGGTGGAATTGAGAAAAAGAAAGCATGGAGTTGTAATTCCCCCCTCCCCGGAAAATTCAGCATGGTTAACATTCAACATAGTTAGAAAATATTAGAACTAGAATATAGAATATGCAAAGAAAAATATATAAATTGTTGATTTGGAGGATCCGGGGGGTCTGGGGGGTATGGAATACCCTCCAGGACAACTCTCAAGATATGGTCGGAAATTTAGAACATCGGTTTGAAATTATTTTCAATTGAAATTTCTTTTGAGTTAGAACAAAGGCAACTCTAACACCGTTAAAATTAAAAAATTCTAAATCTATCCCTTAAGAACTGTGCAGATTGTATTAGGAAAACATGAAATGAATAAATAAGTTATAGTCTAAAAAAAGAAGAGAAATTTGCAAGTCTGATATTGTAATATTTCTAACCATCACGGTTTTGGAGTACTCCTGGGGGGTATTCCATACCCCCCAGACCCCCCGGATCCAAGCCCTTTACATCCGCATGTATTGATTTTGTCAATGAAATAGAGATGTACATTTGTTGCAAACCTCAAATTTCATATTTGATGGTAAACCACCAAGTTTTAAAAAAGCACCACATACGTGGACGGACAAAAAGTTTGTTTAACTCTCTTGTGAGTCATTGAATATTTGCACCAAGTATGAAGTAAATTCAGAAACTGACAAATTAGCGAAATAGTGAATACCGCAAAGTTCGTAACTTGCTCGGAGCAAAGCATCGGTCATGAAAATACCAATTCCGGAAGATCGAGAAAATCGACCACTTGGATCATGTAAAATTGAAGAATCCCCCCCCCCCTCGACTTACGATTCCTAAAATTGTTTTCACTTTCTCACGATTACTTTATTTGCATTATCAACACTCCCCTCCACGATTCCATCTTGTCTCTCCTGGACGGTGGGAATGGCAATTGTGAAATGGCCGGAAGCTTTAGATTGCATACTCAGTGTCTCAAGCAAAAACGCGCACCTATAAGAATATTCCAACACTACCATTTTCTCAGTTTTGCCGTCCGTCTGTTTGGTTCCGATCCAGTGGATTGCTAGCCTTCCCGCAGAGAACGCCAGGAACAGTAGTACGTGCAGTGCTGCTAACCAACCGCACGCACGGCTGTCAGATTCGTATCAACAATTAATTGGCCCCCCGGGTCTAGGAAGCGATATCTCTTATTATCAAAATTCTGTTACGACAGCCCAGTACATCGTCCAACTCGAAACTTGCTCGGAGATTTCCTAAAAATGCAATTTGGTGAAGTTTTAGATGCGGTATTTGAGTGAACGCGATCGAAGAAACCGGAACATGAAAAATGGAACATAAATATTTGCCGCACATGTGAAATATTGGCAGGAATAAATCACCTTTTAATTGATCCTAGAGTAATATTTAAAAATTTAGAGGAAGACAGTTTCGATAATAAACATACTAAGCACCAGCTCTAAAGTTGTCGAACAGGAAATCGACTCGCGAATTTTTTATAACCATTTTTTGCAAGCCAAAACACTGCATATGTTTTGCCTTTAGTAACGAAGTTTCAGGTTTAACCTAAGGCGATTTTGAAATTTATTCACTCCTTTATCAAGGACACATTTTGATCTCTTTCTTAATTTAAGCGATTTTTGCATATCATATCGACTGACGAAAAAAATTGGGATTGAACCCTAAATTTCGAATGATGTGTTATTAAATTTTGTTATTATAATATGATACAAGGAAAATCGATTATAGATGAGAGCCAGTCGAGTACTTACTTACTTGGGAAAATTTATTAACTTCCTTTTCGAGCAAAACAAATTTGTAATTTTTATATCTAAAAGTTTTGATATAACAGGTTTTAAGTTTATAAATAATTAATGCTTGAATATTTGAATAGTTGTTAAAATGTGGAAGTGCACTTTTTATAAAAATTTGGACAAGTTAAGATTTTCAAGAGAAATTTTACCTTTTCGATACGTTTGATTGGTATAATTAGCGTATTGGATTCTATTTGGAGCCCCAATGGAGCTGCCTAGTTTGCCTAGATGGTAATTCGGGCCTGCAAATGAATAAAACCAATAAAAATAAAAAATGCCAAAGTTATGAATACAGGAACTTTCAGAATTTCTAGAATGAGATCGCAACGGAGCGAAAGGACGTTGAACCGAAAACCAAACCAATGAAACAACCAAAGTTACATCTTTCAGTTATCATTATTTTTTTAACTGAAAGTTACGGTCAGGTAAATGAGAGCAATTCAATTACCTTTTTGCATCTGATGTTGACTTTCGTTCATCTTCGATTCGTATCCTTGCTTGTTCATCCCCATCGAACCTCGAGGCCAGTTAGGATAGTCGTCCTTACCGTGTTGACCACACTGCTGCAAAAAAATCCAACCATGTTAATACAAAAATAAATTATTTTAAACCAAATTTTTATGTTTCAGGAGTTTTTATTTTGTCCTGAAAAACAAAGGATATTTAAAAGCTCCAAGGCATGCTTATATAATTTTTCAAGTATCATATTCTGTAAATAATGGAATTTCAATATATCAGTAAAAATTCTCTACATATTTTTCCCAGGTTAAAGAAAGAGGGGGTAAGCGTTGTCTGGTTTTCATGGCAACGGCAAGGTCGTGGCCTCACCCCCGCACGTACCCCTAATCAGGACTCAGCTGTCTTACAATTAGTTATATTGAAATTTTCATGTTTAACGATAACGTTTAAATTGCCCTCTTTATTATTAGCAATAAAATTATTATAATTTTATCGATTACCCTCCGTCTACCCCTCGCTCTCCTAATTGATTTTTTCATAACTTCACTTCCAATTTTACGCAAAAATTTTTTAATTTTCCTCCTTTATTGCATAGCAATAAAGCGAAACTGCTGCAGTTGTGATTAAAACTAAATATTTACCGTTAACTTATTAAAATTCCTAAAAAGCAATCAACCTAAAATTTTATGTGTATTTAATATTAATTAGTAGGTTATACGAAATAATGGATTTACTAGGGATAATATGCCGATCTATAAGTGGAATATGCTGTGCCGAAATTTACCATTCGTTAGGGAATCAACCGATATTTGTAGCGTTCATAGATTTACATTAACTAGATAACTCGACCAACTCGGTTAGATCATTGACCTAACTTAACTTCCCTTACGCAACAAGTAGCTTGTTGATGCAGCTAATCCAGAGCTAAAATTTCAAGTGCTTCATGATCATTCTTTTTTAACTGACGCCGCTCAGTAAGCAGCTTAAGCAGCTTTTATGACGTACTTAATTCTGATTGGCTAAACGTCGCTTTTGTTTGCTAGCTCTTGCTACTAGATCCATCTAGAAATTCAACATTTATGGTGTTTTTGAAACTAATTAGGAACGAAGGTATAAAAAGCGCCCTAAAGATGTACCCAACGATGTAAGATAAAATGACGCATAATAAAGTTGGAACCAAACAAAATTAATTACAATAGAATTAGCAAATAGGCCGCCATCTATTAAACTCTTCTTAATTTCATGCTAAGTTTATTTTGAATGTAAAATTTTAGTTTGTAATGTCAACAAGCTATAATAATAATTCCTTCTAAATGTTTGTTCTACGCAGAATAATTTGTCTAGAAAATACACAAAGGAATGAAAACCATTCGATTTTTTTTTCTAATTCAAGAAATCGTTATCAGATCTAATTTTTTCCTTTTCTGTTCTGTTTTTTGTTCCGAATATACGGTCCGTGCGCTTGTTAGGTTTCATTAAACATTTCATGTTATGCTATCAAAACACAGAACGCTAAGTAATTTAAATGTGAAAGCAAGACGAATAGTTGAGAAAAAGTCTTAACCCCGGTCCTGTGTAAACACAAAACTTAATAATTCAATGAACAACTGACTGCTAACACAACACTCCGGTTGGTTCACCTTTTATTGTAAAACGCTTCTATTTGATGTCGAAAATTTTGAGTTCGACCGTCGGGGATGGAATGGGATTTTCCCCAAAAGACGAAAGTGCTCTGGCATGAATTTTTATTATTCTGAAATCTGACGTGTATATTTCTCAACCGAGAAACAAAATTACGTCGATTTCGTAAATTCTAAAATTTTGTCGGTTGGTTTTTTGTTATTTTGAAGGCGAACCAATACCCGGGGCGAAATAGTACCATGCTAATAATATAAACCCATACTTTCATTACGTGACCATTTTGTTTCCGTCCAATCAATGTCACATTAGGAAACACAATGACATGCTAAATTTACTAGTTCAGAACACTTGAAGTTTTCGAAAACGAAAACAGGGCGGTCAACAATCGATTTGTGAACAAGACACAAAAGTAGCCTTTAAATTTAAAAAAAAAATGAAGTTGGTGGTTCTCAAGCTTCGTAATTATCTAATGTGGGCACATAAAAATTGTTAACACTCTTAATTCCCAAGAAAAAACACATGTGGTGTGCGAGTAGTCCAAATAAATTTTCCCCCTGAAAAACGAACCGTGATGGTAAAAAAAATTCGCCCGAAATTAGAACCGCAGTTTTGACGCTCCAACAATGCAGCTTTCCTGTTTTTTGGAAACTATAAAAGACAAATCGGTTTGAACGACATTTAAAATCACTAAAAGTAGTTTAAAGATTCTTTGGCCGTTCTTGTCTGTTGACACTTATGAAATCCACATGTGCTCATATGTTAATGACGAGATGCTTAAGAAAAAACTAAAAAACGGGATCTATTTCGAGTGCTTAATGATCTCGAAGGGTGTAACGCTATACCAGAAATTTTAGAACTTTTTTTAGGGAACGTCACTGCGGTAATAAATTTCCTGAATTTCTGTTTCTATGTTATACAACAACAAGTTATACAAAAATTAGAGACGACAAATTTTAATAGATTTTCCAATTTTAAATCCATTGTTAGATAAAAATAAATTAGGTAAGATTTATTAAAAGAAAAACTGTACCAAGGAAAAGTTTAAAAATAAAACTGGAAAGTTGGGTGGAAAGGGAAGTTGATCGTTTAAACTTTCTCACTTTATTATGGTCATCAAAGCTCTGCAATGATCACGATCGTCTTCCAATTAACTCTTTGGTGTCGGAAGTCACGGCTATTCACGGGTATAGTTTGGTGCAGCAAGGAATTCGGTGCCAAAAGCGCTTCATTCGCAGTTCAACAACTCAAGATTGTACTGGCAATAATAAATATTTTTAAATGATTCAAAAAGAATTGATTACGTAAAACATAAAACTATTTTGGGAAAAGCCTAAAATTTTGAAATTAAAATTAATTTTGAAAAAATAACGCCTTTTTAAGCGCTGAGAGTTGGTCATATTGGACGACATTTTTGCTTTAAAATGAATTTTAATTTCAAAATTTTAAGTTTTTACCTAAATAGTTTTATGTTTTACCTAATCAATTCTTTTTGAATCATTTAAAAATATTTATTATTGCCAGTACAATCTTGGTTTGATTAAAACTACATTTTAAACTTCGAGAGAAGCGCCTTAATTACAATAAGCCAATACAATCAAATTTGTTCTAGATCACATGATATTGCAATCACCAAAGTGATTGAAATATCTAAAAGTTTGGCCAGCACTGTATAAAAGCATGGGTAAATCTTTTTTTTTTTTAAGAATATTCATCTTCATGGAAGAAGGTGGTGGGGTCTAAATGCCGCACTGCGTAGCTAGAATGGGGGTTATGACCTCCATAACATCAAAATAAGAAACATTTTGATCTATCTGTAAGGCTCTGTCCGTGACGCAATCAGTTGCAACCGTAATGATCAAAAAAGATTCAATGCGGCCTACAGGCCGCACAGCTTGAGCAATCTAATTATTTAATAATCAAAATAAAGTAAGCACTACATTAGTACATTGTTAAATTACTATAGTAATTTACTTCTTCTTCTTCCTTCTTTTTTTTTATAATTACGAGTGTCCTGTTTTATCATCTGTATTAATCTTGATATCAGGTTCTCTGAGCAAATAGTTGTTTATTAGGAGGGACCGACGGAGGCTAACATAAGAAAGTTTTACTCTATTGGGTTTGAACCCGGTACTAACTACAATGACATCTTCTTATAAATTACTAAAAAAAATTAAATAAATGACTGGATTGACCAAATTGTGCGGCCATAAGGCCGCACAAGAACAAATTCTTATTCCTAATACATAAATAAATTATAGAAGCTCGGTAGAGAATTATTATTAATTTTTATCTTATATTTCTTAAACTTCCAGCCATTGTGAATCAGCACAAAAATAAACTCCAAACCTCCGTACTCCCCCCCCCCGGCTAGTACAACGCATTTTTTCACATTTTTAGAATTCCAATATTAAATACTTCATTATTAAGTAATGTTGTAATTAGTTAAAGAAGTAATTAAATGACAATATTGTTCAAGCTGTGCGGACTAAAAGCCGCACTAAAAAAATTTATGGTTTCCAATACATAAAAGGTGATAAAAGACCAAAGCAATCGGGGGTTTTTAAGACCGTGTTTTCCTCACACATCTTTGAGAAGTTAAAGAAGAAGCCAGGAGACTTATTTGGGTGTAAAACTCAAGGGTCAACGGTAGGTTCTCCATATATGAAACTTTGGTACTAAATTACCAATGGTCGCAAGTATAAGAAATACATAGGCATAATAAATAATAGATCACATAGGTCAATACTGAAATAACATTGTAATTCCAAGAAAAGTGACGAAATAGGTGCCAGACCGGGGGGTCTGGGGGTACGGACTACCCTCCAGTGCACGGTTTCATTTTTCTGTTTTGATTTACAATAACCGTAAGTATAAGGAATGCATAAGACTAAAATGTAAATTATAATGTAATTCCGAAGATGCAAAGAAATGGGTGGTGCCAGACAATATTTTTTATGCGTGTGGCCATTGTAAACCATCACAACAAAATGAATACCGTGCACTGGAGGGTACTCCGTACCCCCCAGACCCCCCGGTCTGACATCCATTTCTTCACATCTTTTGAATTTTTTTCTTATTTTTCTAATATTAATTTTATTTTTACCCTTATGCATTTGTTATACTACGCGACTATTGTGAATCAACACATGGTAACAATCACTCATGGTACAGTATTTGAATACTGGGCACTGGAGGGTACTCCGTACCCCCCAGACCCTCCGGTCTGACATCCATTTCTTCACATCCTTTGAATTTCTTTCATATTTTTCTAATACAAATTTCATTTTTACCCTTATGCATTTCTTATTCTTACGATTATTGTGAATCAACACAGATATTTAGATACCGTACACTGAAGGGTACTCCGTACTCCCCAGACCCCCCGGTCTGACATCCATTTCTTCACATCTTTTGAATTTTTTTCTTATTTTCCAAATATTAACTTTATTTTTACCCTTATGCATTTCTTATACTTACGACTATTGTGAATCAACACAGATATTTCAATACCGTGCACTGGAGGGTACCACGTAACCCCCCAGACCCCCCGGTCTAACATCCATTTTTTCACATCTTTTGAATTTTTTTCTTATTTTCCTAATCTTAATTTCATTTTTACCCTTATGCATTATCCTTATACTTACGACTATTGTAAATCAACACAGATATTTGTATACCGTGCACTGGAGGGTACTCCGTACCCGAATTGACATCTATTTCTTCACATGTTCAGTTAAGATAACTGAAAACTTGGCATGTAACATTTGATGATTGCTCAATGTTCGACCAAAACCGAATTAATGCTTTTAATTGATGTTTGGGCACCAATCACTAATTATGTGAAAGAAAAACATAGTCTGATTTTGTTGCTCGGCCTTTGGCCTCACCAAATAATTCACTATTGCTGTACGATTTACTGCAAATCAATTAAGGAATCTAATAGGATAACCCTGACTCAAAAATATAATATTTATTAAAGAAACCTCATCGGAATTTGATATATAATATCAAATATGAAAGAATGTTGTATATCGATTAGGTTAGCTAATAATTGATTGCAAAGTTTGCAATTTTTGTTCAAAAAAGCGACTCTATTAATACATTGTGTCGGCAGTTTGTGTAGTACTCCGATACACTCTTATGCGTGGAGAGTGAAGACCGTCGGAGGACATTTAGTTGTACCTACATCATGGTACAGTTAACGGCGAGCAAATTTCACTTTTTATTGGTATTTTTGTCTTAAATTTGACTATAAAAAAGTAAGATCCACCCCCATCTTAGTAGTACCTTTGCCGAGTTGAAAAACCCCCAGGGATATTACAATGTTAGTACAATGTTAGTCAAAACGGCTTGAAGCTCTCTGAAGCGGAGTGAAGCGAAGAGGGCTAATGAAAGGCTCATCTATGCTATAAAACGCAGGAAATCGCTCAATCATGTAAAATTTTCTAAAATTTTAAAAATTAAGCCCTAGTTATAATGGTTCATAAATTTTTTGTTTTATTATTGATTTTTGGACGATTTTATATAATTCCTTCCTTCAAAAATTTTTAAAATCGGAGTCAGGGTTGACGACCTACTTAAGTAAAAACTCCATGGTCTTCATTTGTGTTGGGATTATGTTCCAAAAAAATGGAAGACTAAATTTCTATTAAATTTTGCCACTCATTTAACGCATTACAATTAATTTTGTTTAGTTTATTGTAGACATATCCGAAATAAATTCATCAAATTCGCTTTAAACAAAAAAACGCAAATTGAATCATTTCGATGCAGATCAGATCTCTAGTCTTACGGGTTGCATGCAACGCAAATCAAGACACTCTTCTAAAAAACCTGGTATTTGATACTTTCTTTTCTCCCAAATTCCCCCCCCCCCCGCACACACTCATGAAGCTAATAGTTGCAAGTAATTAGCAATTATAATTTATTTCGTATCAGAATGTCTTTCTTTGAATAGAACCCCAGTTCGAAAAGCAGATTTTGTAGACGAGGAAAAGCCCACACACTCAATTTTTTACAAACGAAATTCGTTGCCGTATAGAAGTCCTTCCTACAAAGTTTAATCCGTTATTTAAGGAGAAATAATGAGGGCTGGGAACGGAATTCTGATAGGAAGCTTACGTGCGTAAAAATCACATTTCTCCCTCTTTCGGAGTTTCCATCTTTTGTGACGAAATTAAGACATGGACCTAAATGTAGAACAACAAAAAATGTTTATACTCCTTCGGCGCGACGCGCGTGTAAAGGTTTCAAGTACATGCGGGGGTGGTGGGTAGCAACAGACAAACTGATATTATGACGTGCACAGTGGTAGCCGGTAGGCTTAAGCCTAAAAAACTCGAATTTAGTATTTTTGATGTGTCAAAAATGTTAAAAGCGAAACTGGAATATAAGGACAAAAAGTCGGAATGTAAATTAGATTTGTGTCATTGACTTATGATTGCCTTCAGGCAAAGAAAAGCGTCGCGAAGAAAATTGAAAAACCGTTAAGCTTCTGAAATAATTGAATTTTCTTTGTGCTGCTTAGGATTGCAGGTGTTGCCAGTTTTGGCAAACAATTGCAAAACAAAAAATAATTTATAAGCAAAAAATTTGGGAAAACTAAAAAGCAAATTTACTTACTCCATCTTAAACACTGGAAAATTTGTTACATAAATTATGATTGTCGAGCACTTAAAAAAGAACGGAAAATTCAAATTCCAGCGCGGTGGTGGTGTATGTAGGTACGAGGAGTTGGTTATTTTTCAATTTGTCGAAATGGTATGAACAACGGAATAGTGGTTAATTATAACTCAATGGTATTGATAAATTCGATTTAGAAAAAAAAACAAAATTGTTTTAGGGTAAAACCGCCCTCAACAAAGAGAAACTTATGTTATACGAAAATACTAAAAAAAGAAGTAAGAAGAAAAATCGATGTCCTCTCGAACAAAATTTGACGTATCGGAGGTCAGGACTCAAGTAAAACAGAGAGAAATGATATTAAAATCGATATGGTTAGACAGAGAGGTGAAGTGGGACAGGGGAAATTTTTAACACGCAAGCGCTTTTTATAAAATAAAAAATAATTTTTATTACACAAATTTTTTGTTAAAATTTTCTTTCGCGAATTTTTTCAACGACATTTTTAATATTCAACGCCGCCGCTTCTTGGATGGCAAATTTTAATTATAAATAGATTATCATTTTTTTAAACCTTAAGACAGAAAATCACTTAAGAAATTCACATCGACTTGTTTAAATTTGCAGATACTTTTTCTTAAATTTTTTTTTTGTAAAAGTTGAAAGTCAAATTTAATCAAAATAAAATTTGAAATAAATTAAACGAAAAGTCAGAGAACAAAAGAAGTACACAAAAAGTAATAAAATTTACTGTGACGCATATCAAAATAAAAAAAAATCAGTGCCCTCCGAAGCTCCGAATCCGAATGTGCAACGAGGGCACTGTTGCGTCGCTTTTTTAATCGTTACGAAATTTTTTGCACCCTCGAGTTTTTTTAATCGACATTTTTTTCAAAAAAAAAACTGCAACTTGTCTCGCTTTTTGTAAATTTTTTTGACACTTGTGCACTCTGCACGCGTTTAAAGCCTTTTAGGTGTAATTGAATTAGAAGGAGCGACGGGAATTTTTTTTGATTACGTCAGCCTGAAGGATTGAACTTTTATTCGAATGTCGACGAAATCGATATTTTACATCATAGCCAAAATGTGGAAAAAATCTCTTTATGTGGCTGTAACCGAAAAAAGGAATAATTTTATGTCAATGCGACTGACGAACTCGGATCATAGGATAGACAGATTCGTTTACATTCACAAATTAAGTACCGCTGATTTGATTAATTAAAGTTTTATTTTAATATAAAATAGTGGTTAAGGACTGGAAAATTTAATATCATGCATTAATGAATCCTTCAGAGATTTGTCATGACTGTAAAAATATCTACAGTGGATTTAAAAAAAATGTCAAGATGAAAATTTAGAACTACGGAATCAAGTCAGAGAGATTTTTGCTCTTTTCTTATTTCTAATTACAAGATTTTTCACACGTTCATAATTTAATTGAAACAAATAGTTTTATTAGGCAATTCATCAACCCAGGGGGACCGACGGCTTTACGTACACTCCGAAACATGAAGAAATTTAAGCATTATTAAATGAAACTGTGGAGGTTCCATCGGGTCCACTAACCATTAAAAGAAGGAAAGAAAGGCATACCATCGAAAGCGAATAACTACAATAGCCAACTGCGCTACCGAAGCGATAGGATATTTGAAGAATATCGGCGCCGCTGCGCCCTTTTATTATATTTAAAAGTTTTTATTTTTCCCTTGAAGATTTCTCGATACCCAACAATTTCAAAATGCACTAAGAAAAAATTTCAAATTTTAGAGAAAATTGTGTTGGTGGAAATCAGCAATAAAATGAATTTTTTGTTTAAAAAATGACAGTCGGAGTAAAACTTTTACGATCGACTAGCTTTTACTTTTTAATCGAATCCTGATTTCTCGATGTCAATCCGCGTACTTAACCAACTGCGCTAACAAGGCAATTAGTTTTATTGCGTGAATTTCCTTTACTTGTTGCTAACTCGAAGATCGAAAGACCGCCGCAACCAAAAGGTTGATAAAAATTGTCGTTTTCATTCAAGATAATAATCAATCATTTTTACTTCGCTGAAAGTTTCTCAGTTGATTAATTTCAACCACGGTTTTCAAATCAATTTTTTTGAGTTGATTTTATTGTTGTTACAAGGAAACTTTAAAATAAAAAAATATTGAGACGTAATTCCTAATTTAAAAAAGGTTACATCAACATTCAGAAGTCTGGAACTCAACCGCAAGGTTTAACTTAGCAACTCAGGAATATTTGAATATGTAGTATAAATTTCGGGTACTTGAGTACTACGTCATCCTAACAACAAATCACGGAGGCTATTGTAAGTGAGTAACCAATGACGGGGGTTTTGTACGATGACGTAATGCTCACGTCCGAAGATTTATACTCTAGATAAAACAAAATTTGAAAGAACTTTCAGATTTTCGATCTTTATTGTAATTTAAAGTTAAAAGTGGTTCCAAAAATTTACGACGCTTTAAATTATTTCAATAAATCGTTTTCTAGCTTTCAGGGAATCATGAAAGAAAAGCTACAAAATTATTTTGAATTTTAAAATTTAGGTTACTGAAAAATATGCCCTCAACCGACATAAAATTACAATACCTTCAGATTTGATGAATTAGTCCTTAAGGTTCTCAGTCTTGAACAGGGGCGGATGGGCCCATCGGGCTACCAGGAAATTTCCCTGTGGACCGTCGGGCAATGGGACCGTGGGCCCAAGGACGGGTCCAAATGGGGTGGGGATAGGGGGGGTGCTTCCCCCCTCCAATGTTTCAGAAAGTTGGCAAAAAGTGAACAAAAACACCGAAAAGTTGGTCAATTTGGCATTTTTTATGTCTAAATTTACAAAAAATTAAAAAAAACTTACAAAAAGTTGCAAATTTTTAATTGATTCAGTTGGCAAATTTAAAATTTTTCTTCTCCGAATGAAGTTGGTCGGGCACGTCCCTGCGTAGGCCTGCGTCCCTGCGTAGGTAAAATAAAAATTTCGCTCTGGTCTTGAATTTAGAATTTCCAAAAATTATATTTTGTTAATTTATTTAATTTTTATATTTGAAAAAAAATTTGTGTGTCGGATAACATAACTTAATTTTGTGTGAGCTCTAGATTCAAAACCTATAAGAATTTTCAACCAAATTTCCTGATTAGATTTTTGTTGAAATGGGTTCACAAAAACCCGAGAGTGGAAGTGACGCGCACGAATGAATTAACGAGATGCATCTGGTTAATTTAAGAAAAATTAAACTTTTTTTACAAGGATAACTTATGAAATATCAACTTTCTTCAAGTTTCATTTGTATTAACATTAAAAGTTGTTGAGACAATAAGAGAAAATAAATAGTGACCGGGGGGTCTGGGGAGTACGAAGTACCCTCCAGTGCACGAGATGACTTTCAGCACAAAATTGTTGTATTTATTCATATTTAGGATAAAATGTACAATTTTTTTCCTTCCCACTAAATTAACAATTACCACAAGTTAAGAACAAATTTATGCTCTTATAGATTTTGAAAGTCTTAAAAAACCAATTCTTATCAAAATCTTTGCCGTGGCTAAAATGAATCAGTAACAGAATCGACGTTTCATTGGTGATGAGGAGATCCAGGGGGTATACGAATAATAAATGGTGAAACTGCACTATATATGTACCGGGGTGACTAGGGAGTATGGAATACTCCGTACTTTGTACCCCCCAGACCCCCCGGTTTCACATCCCACTTCTTGAAACGCGCTACTATTAGAGAGCCCTAACAATGTGGGCTAGCTAATCGAGTCACCATAATCTGTTTTTGTTATACTTATACATTTCTGGTTTTGTCTGTCTGTTAGTAACGCTCAAGCCACATAAAAGTAAAATTAATCAGTATTGAAATCGGAGTTTTAGTGGTTATCACTTTATCATCAGAGATCCAGGAGGTATACGAGTAAAAAATAGTAAAACTGTACTGCATGTATACCGGGGGGTCTAGGGGGTACGGATTATGGAATACCCCCAGTCCTATTTAACAAAAGTTTGAATCACTGTTTTGTAATTCGAGAAGCAAAATCAAACTAAGAACTAAATTATAACGACAAATTGAAGTTGGTGATTTCTTCCTCATTTCCGCGCCAAGGTATAAACTATAATTTAAGGGTATGTCGGTTATATTATTTAAAAAATATCCCCGTGCACTGGAGGGTACTCCGTACCCCCCAGACCCCCCGGTTTCATACCCCATTTCTTGGAACGCTTTGCAATTAGAAAACCCTAACAATGTAGGCTAGCTAATCAAGTCACCATAATCTTTTTATCTGTTATACTTATACATTTCTAGTTTTGTCTGCCTGTTAGTAACGCTGATGTCACGTAAAAGTAAAATTAATCAATAATAAAATCGGCGGTTTAGTGATTATCAGAGATCCAGGGGTATACGAACAAGATATTGTAAAACTGTACTGTATATATACCGGGGGGTCTGGGGGGTACGGAGTATGGAATACCCCCCAGTACTGTTTAACAAAGGTTTGAATAACTGTTTTGTAATTCGAGAAGCAAAATCAAACTAAGAACTAAATTATAACGACAAATTGAAGTTGGTGGTTTCTTCCTCCTTTCCGCGCTAAGTTATGAACTATAATTATAAGGGTATGTCCGTTATATTATTTAAAAATATCCCCGTGCACTGGAGGGTACTCCGTACCCCCAGACCCCCCGGTTTCACATCCCATTTCTTGGAACGCTCTGCAATTAGAAAGCCCTAACAATGTAGGCTATAGCTAATCGAGTCACTATAATCTTTTTTTTTTGTTATTCTTATTTCTAGGTTCTGTCTGTCTGTTAGTAACGCTAGAGTCTCGTACGAGCAAAATTAATCAGTAATATTACATTTTATTATTATAACATTCAATAAAAAAAACTTTTGTTAAAATTTTTTTTTATTTTTGTAACTCATGGGTCATGGGTACCTACACTATGTACGTCGTACATGGGCGCCAAATCATAGTAGCGGCCAAAAACTTAAACTATTTCTAGAGGCAGGTCGTTAATGGGTACAATGTGTGTACTCTGCACATGGGAACAGAATAATAGAGGCCCTAAAATCGGATACAAATATATAAAATGAGAATTATTTAAAACGAAAAAATATTAACATCTATTAATTTTGTTATAGTGCAATAGCTACTTTAAAAAACATAATTTTGAGTTTATCGAGTACAATGCCCCTTTTCCTAGTGAAAAACTTCCTGTTTATTATAATCTTTTTGATACTTTGCAATTTCAAAATAAATAAATCTTATGCAATATAAAACTCAGATCTGTTCGTAACGCACCAAGTTGTTTGCAGACAACTTTGATTTGATAGACAGTAGTTTGACTTTGACATTAATTCAAATTAACATTTTTAAGTGATTGCTTCTTATTTTTACCCCCCCCCCCCGGTCAGCCCCCGATTATAAAAAGTAATTGATAAAATTGATGATTTAATCGGTGTAATTTTGTAATAGTATAAATTACGATTTATTTTATCAAATTTATACTTTTTAACAGAATTTCAACAATTCTAGGTTGTTATGGCAACCGCAACATGACCTTCTAGTAAATTTCTGATTTAAAAATTTCAAATATGCGAGGAAAAATTTCAGTTTCGTCGCAAAATTTAATACTTAAAAATAATAAAATATTAAAATTACGGAGTGAGAGGATGTACAAAAATTGTCTGAGTATCTAAAACTTTTAATTTTTAATTACCTTCGTTTCTTAAATTAGCAAAATTTGAAAACGAAGACGTCGAAGCGGAATCGTAGGTCCTCAAAGATTTTTGAATTTGCATACAGACAAAAATGAAAAACGTTAAAATAAACCGTCACGTTCGACTTAAACAAAAAATAATTTTAGAAATTTGCATATACACCTTGATGGTTAAATTTTTTCACAAGCGATCCAACACATTACGCGCCTAAACAAAAAGAGACCCCCTAATTTTTTTTATCTTAAACTCAACCCGCAGCGGTTCTCACGACGATTCAAATGAATCAGAATCATCTATCTTCCATTTGTCTATTTCCTAATAGGCATTTTTGTCACGTCGGTATTTGCATATGCAGGCCACTGGATGCTTCACAACCCCTTCCGAGTTTAATATGCAGATGCATCTTTAGTTTTTTCCTTTATCTCAGGGACGCTTTTATTATTTAACATTTTTTATAATGATGGGTAAATTTTTTTAATTTTATTTATTTATGCGTGTATGACTATTTAAACCTGTTCATCCCTTCTCTTCCCTCCCGGAAATTTTCAACTTTTAAATCGTTAAAATTATAAAAAAAATCCTCAAGTTTGAAGGGTACGGTAAGGTAATTACCGGACTCTCTCAACCCTTCCTTTTGAGTTGTACAGAAATAAAGGAAGGATTACGTGTATATTCATTAAGCCTTTAAATATATGGGATGCACACTAACGTATGCAAAAGACGTGTGTGAAAAAATCACCACGGAAAAGACGAGTAGGTACGCATCGTAAAAAATTCCTGTACGTTAAATTTTTTTCTGCGGTTTCAACCCTTCCGTTTATTTTTTATGCGAGATTATGTAAAAAATTACCGGGTTCGTTTGCATTTTTGTTTACGATTTTTTTACGGCGCACCGTTGCATAACACAACGCAAAAAATTTAATCAATGGGTTTGTTATGAATGCAACGTCACCTGACATTTGCACTAACAGCTGCTAATTAAATTTCAATTTAATAATTGGATTAAGACAAATTCGAAAGTGTAGTGGATAATAATTTTTTTCATGAAAAAAAATTTGAAAATTATGCAATTTTGATGACACGAAATTTGAAATTATTAAGTTTGTTAAAAGTTATGCTAAGTGAGATTAGTTGAAGGGCCCGGGGCGCTTAATCGGGCATGGGCCAAAGATTTCGGTAGGTACCCGCAGCGGGGGGCACTAGGAAGTGCAAGCAAAGGGTTGCATTTACATAATCGGTCTATTATCATATTTGAAACGTGTTTTGGTTTTAACAATGTTCTTACAACCATTTTTAGCTTTCAAAAGCACTCGAGTGTGAGTTTTTGTCTTATTGTGTTATTGGGTCCTTCGTGAATGAAGGAATCTTCATGAAAAGTTCGTAAATTTCACCCCGGGCTACTTACACCGCTGATGAAATTTTTTTTCATCAGTTTTCTTAAATAAATAAATTGGGTCCTTCGTGAATGAAAAAATTTTCATGAAAAGTTATTTGAAAATTTCACCCTGCGCCACTTACTCCGTCAATGAAATTTTTTTTCAATTTCAGGGCTGGACTAACTGCACGTCAGTAAAATTGATAAGAAAAATAATATGGAAGAAAAAATTGCACCTAATAAAAACAACCGAGAATCAACGTAAAAATGTCGTACAAAAAACAATTTTTCAATTTGTAACGTTATAATGACGTTAAATAGACGTGCAAATTTAACTAATAAGTTCTACTCGCCTATCATACGCTGGTGTATATTTCAACAAATACAAGTTTTTTGTTTTGTTTGTATTTCAACAAATACAAGTTTTTCGACGCTTAACGTGAAAAGTACGTGAATAACACGTTAATAAACTTTATACTTGATTGATAAGATAATTAATTAAAAATTATAGATAACTGCTTTATATCCTATAGGTTCTTTGCTAGACTGACTTATAGATGTGCCTGTGACTCTAATTTTTAAGAAAATGATGGCAATTTATCAATTCAGGGGAACTGACACGGAGGCACGGACTTCCTAACGATCGCATTCATAGTTACTACATCAGGTTTAGAATTAAAATCAAAAAAAATATAGTATATAATTGGTGACCCCGCAAGAATTAAACTTCTTCTATTCTAGAATCTAATGTGTAAAAAGTATCAAAAGTAGTTTCTAGGCAACCGTCGTAGTTGCTAAGCAACCGACTGGTTGCTGGGAGATGGTGAGATGAGCGCTTGACTACCGAGGCGATAATACCAGGTTTGACTCCTGGTAAAACTAATACTGCTCTGAATCTGCTTGCAGAAAAACTACCTCTACTTTTTATTAAATTAAACCAAAAAAAGGGGGGGGTTGGCAGATAAGACAAGAAAACCTGTCATGGATTACAGTAGAAAATAAATATGTAGATAGATTGCTAGGAGTTCCACGCAACATTAAACTAATTCTCTCAGCAGCGCAGTTGGTTTAACATACAAATTCACAGCTGGTACTTTTTTAAAAATCCCCCTCCCCGGATTTCACCTACGGAGCCAGACAGTAAGCGACTATAACCCTCTTTTCCTGCCAGAGTGAGAAGTGCAAATATAAAATTTTAAAATTATTAAGTCAATTCAGCTCAATAAGAATCAATTATAATATTCTCGTGAACTTCAATATAGTTCTAGTGCGGCCTTTAGGCCATACAGCTTGGACAATTTAGTCATAATAAATCATGTGACATTCTGGATTTACTTTGGAGGGCAAGACAAGCTCGCACGCACTTAGGCTACTAAGTCGGACCGACATTGCTACCTCTAAACGTCTTGATTGAAAGTTGAAATCTTTTAAGACAATCGTGACGTCACACTCATGATTATGTGTGCATGGGATTCAAATATCCTTGTTAATTCACAATAGTCCTAAGTATAACAAATGCATAAAGATAAAAATTATATTAATGTTAGGCAAATGGATGTCAGACCGGGGGGTCTGACGGGGGGGGGGGGTGTACGGAATTCATTTTTTGTGATGCTTTACAATGGTCACATGTGTAAAAAATATTGTCTGGCACCACCCATTTCTTTGCATCTTCGGAATTACATTATAATTTACATTTTATTCTTACGCATTCCTTATCCTATCAGGATTGGTTTACTCATTTATTGCAAACTAAAAGCAGGCATAATGCGGCCTTCAGGCTAAACGATCTAGTCCCGATACGGTCAGAATCAGTAACACTCCGCCTAAAGATCCTAGAGTTCATTCTACAGCTAGGATGGCTTGAGTGGAGAGTGAAAGGATCGGGGTAAAGCTAAAAACCGGAAGTAGTGCAATGAGCCCAATTTAGAAGCCTAGATCCAGGTGAGTTTATCTTACCCTCCACAACAAATCCAGAACATAAAAGCTTAAAACAATCTCAGTGCGGCCTTCAGGCCGCACAACCTGGACAATATAATTAGATATTATTAAAATGTATTGCTTATAAATTGCAACTTATCAATTTCAATAATATTTAGGTACTACAAATACAAAAATTTGCTTATTTTGTGCTTAGTTATAACTTTTTAAATTTAATTCACCAACCCGAAAATTCAGTAATCCGAGCAGAAGTTTACATTTTAGTTCGGATTATAGAAATTCCTATGAATATTTAATATTATTCAAAAAGCCCAAAAAATATTAATCATTTTTGTTAAAAAGATTGAATGTGCGTATACTCTTACGGGTGGTTTATACAGTGAGCTAAAAAAACTTGGAACAAATTTATTCAAATTAAATAAGAAATTCTTTTGGAAAAAATTCTCGAACATTTAGATTTCATCACATCAAATTTTTCCACGGTCATTTGGCTACCCTTGTTTATTTTACGAATTTGCTAAAAACACATTTTTATGAGTATAGAAAGGTTAAAAACGTTGACCTTGAAGTGGAAAATGAGGCGCTGTTGGAAAAAGTTTCTGGATAAATTCATAACCTTAGAAATTCAATCATGTTCATCTTTTACTGGCAGAGCGTCGCGTTTATGTCATTAAAACAAGTTACAAATTTTTGTTTTTCTTTTGTTTTTAACCCCCAAAAAATAAAATCGGTTAACTTTGGTAAAGATTATTAAATGAACTTATGAAGTTGAAGAATTTGCTTGAGTATTATCAAGTAAAAACTTAATACTTAAAAAATTTAAAATATTAGTTTGCTGCACTAACGTAGCAAGGTCGGAAAAATTTAAATCGGTTAACTTTTAAAGAAGTTATCAACATAATTTAATGTCTGCAGGCAATTTTAACCTATTAACCGTAAATTTTTAAAGATTTGCAATAAAATTAGAATTATGAAAGAGTAAATTTTCTGCTGAGAGAAAACCGCATAGTTCACGAATTGAAAATAAAAAGCCCGTCCGCCCCTGACCAAGTTAAAAAAAAGTTTCGTTAATTTAACGCGTATTACGGTTTGACAACTTAATTAAATTTTTTACCCCAAGTGACAAATTGTTATCACAACCCCCTGTTGAACATTTCTTAGAATTCGCCCAAATCCATTCGATTCATACGACTAAATGCTTTTAGCAAGTCACGGTGGGTTTTATTCCCTGGGATTGAAAGCCATTTTTAACGGTGCGTAATTTGAAGCGGAATTATTTAAAAGGAAACATAAGTCTAATTAATGAATTTTTACCTCTTGATTCCAGGACATGTAGTGAGAGACAGCTGGATCCATGTGTTCTGCCATAACACTCATCCAATGGACCAAACCTTGAGCACCTTGTCCACCTACACCTCCAGTTTGTGGTCCCACGGGACTTCCACCCGTTTGGGTACCGTCCCAACCAAACGCTTTCTGGAAGAAAAGAAAAGAAAATTAGTGTTATTATTTGGGTGAAATGTCTCCCTCACCTGGTCAAAATCCCTATCCTTATGAAATAACATATTTTTATAAATATTGTTTTTATTTTCGGTGTTGGAAGAAAAAACCGCTTTAGCGAGCAAAGTTTTATAAAACTGAGCCGGCAATAACAATTGGTTATTGTTATATGCATCAAGTTTATTGGCGAAACCACCGCACTTTAACGGATCAGTTTTATAAACATTTAAGTTGGAATTATTATTATTATTATTGCTAATTTCGTTATTTACAAAAGACGAATCGCTGGAATCCGAACTATCGGTAACATCCTGAATGGCTCTCATTGTGGTCATTTTTTATCACAATCAAAATTTAGGAACTTTCGTTTCGGTGGTACTACTACTATTAAAATTAGGTTTAAAGGAAAAGTGGCCGCACATCGTTTAAAAGTATAAAAATTTGCGGGAAATTTACGGTAAGATAAGTAAAGTTCCCCCACTCTTCGTAACGTCACTTAATTTAGTTGTATGTATTGTATGAGAGGGTTAATTAGCGCGTTCGTCAAGAATGAGCAAGCGAATCGCGCATTTGAGGAAAGTCAGCCGGAGGACTCAACGGACGAAGAACTAAGAAGCGCATAGATGCACTTAGTACACGGGTTTTCCGCAGACTGAGAAGACGGCGCCACCAGAACTGGGTTACTGAAATAAGAAAAAGAAGTGCACCGAGGAAAAAATGCTAAAAAAATGTATGTACATACACGCGGAAGATAGTATAGAGCGCAAGAAGTTTAATATTGATTGGGTATTTCGTCATGGTGCAAGTGCAACGGAGTTTCCGCTCTCAAGACGCCCACCAAGAACCAACCACGTCCTGACGCAGTTCATCTTTTTTTCCACTACCCTTTTTTAAATTTAAAAAATATTATCGGAAAAAAGTGCAATCGATACGAAAACTGCACGATTTCCTCTTCGTCCGCTAACATTTAGGAAAATTAAAAGAAACGGATTATAATACCTTGGCTCGACTTTTTCCTTTCCTGCAAAACTACATTGTTCCTCCTGCTCGTACACTACAAATTTATTTAATCAAACTAAAAATAAGCAAACTTTTCAAATTTTCACCTTAACGCTTTTTGCCGCTTTCATTTACACGACCGACTTGGTCGTCACGATAATTGAACTTTTTTTAAGTGTGAAAAGTTTACGCGATAAAATTAAATTAAGACTCATAAACATATTTCTCAATTTTAGTTATGAAAACAACGAACAGGATAATTATGATGCGCCGTTACTACAACGGTGCGGCGCGGCGCGACAAAAGCTCTACGCTGCTTCGTCAAACTTAAAAAGCTTGATTGTATTATTTAAATAAATTATTAATGATGTGTACTTTACGATTGCAGAAAAACATTATTTTACACTTTTAAGTAATCGTTCGCTTATTAAACGCCGACTTGATCGATTTTCACTTGTTTTGATAGATGCGGTCGCCGTTAATAACAGAAATTGCTCTTGCTAAATGGAAAACTTTTAAAAATGCGCTGCATTAGGAACCAAGGTTTGATGTTGCTTTTTTAATCGACCTCATCAGAATTTTGTTTAACTGTATTTTAGCGCGAGGCCGCAGGCCGAGTCAAATTGATTCTCGGAATATTAATCTAAATCATTTGTTTCTTGGATAACTAGCACTTGAATGGATGACCGATTTAACAACATCAATTCATAATTGACCAATGTGGTAAGATAAAGCCAGAAATTTACCTCTAAGATATTGGAAAGGGTACCAATGATGAACAAGCCCCCCCCCCCCCCGAAGGAGGAATTAACCTGCATTCCTAGAGAGATAAAACTATCTCTAAAGACGGAAAAACCACTACAGATGAATAGCCTCATAGGAAAATCATCATAGCATCAATAGGTCTAGATCTTGATCAATGGGCCATGGTGATCGCCGCAATGTCCACAGCAGAAAAGGCACTAAGAGAAGAAAATGAACGAGTTCATTTCTAGAGGAATGGAAATCTAATTATTGGAAAAGTTCCTAAGCTAAGAGTTTTTAGCCGGTCTAGGTCCTCCTATGTTTGGCATCGGTCTGAAAACTACAACAGCTTCGAGCTCTAGCTTTCTGCCTTTTTTTTTATTTAAGATTATGATTAGCGATATTTTCCACAATAAGGAAATACCTTGTTCTGAAGGGTACTCCGTACCCCCCAGACCCCCCGGTCTATAGCCTCTTCTAGCACTCTAACCTATCTAAGCCGATGATTTTTAATATAGACGCTCCATCACCTACTCTTTTCTCGATACTGCCATTATTGGAGTCCAACTCATTGCATAAGGGTACACCGTTGATGACCTCCAAAAACTGGTAGTATAGCAAAACCATACCGATGTTTCAAGGAATCGAATTTTGTTTATTGAAAAGGTAAAAAAACTTATGATGGTGTAATGGAATATCGCCGGTCGCCTCCTTTATAACCAAGGTTATGAAGAGAATCATCATCGGTATGGTTTTAGAGTTAGAACAAAAAGGAAACGCCTTGTTCTGGAGGGTACTCCGTACCCCCCAGACCCCCCGGTTTATAGCCCCTTCAGGCACTCTAACCTATCTAAGCCGTTAATTCTTGATATAAGCGCTCCACCTACTCTTTCCTCGATACTGCCATTATTGAAGTCATATTCTCATTGCATAGAGATACACCGTTGACCTCCAAAAACTGGTAGTATGGTAAAACCATACCGATGATTCACAGAAATCGAATTCTGTTTATTGAAAATGTCAAAAAACTTATGATGGAGTAATGGAATATCGTCGGTCGCCTCCTTTACCAAAGTTATGAAGAGAATCATCATCGGTATGGTTTTAGAGTCAGAACAAAAACAAAAACACTTTGTTCTGGAGGGTACTCCGTACCCCCCAGACCCCCCGGTTTATAGCCCTTTCTAACACTCTAACCTATCTAAGCCGATAATTCTTGATATAGACGCTCCACCTACTATTTCCTAGATCCTGCCATTATTGGAGTCCAACTCATTGCATAGAGGTACACCGTTGACCTCCAAAAACTGGTAGTATGGTAAAACCATAACGATGATTCAAAAGAATCCAATTCTGCTTATTGGAAAGGTAAACAAACTTATGATAGTTATGAAATGTCACCGGTTCAAGGTCACAAAGAGAATCATCATCGGTATAGTTTTGGAGTTAGAAGGTCATTGATGGCAACGCCCTTGTCAAATTGGATGTTTGCAATGCGTTGAACTCTAATAATGCCAGTGTTGAGAATAGATTAAGTGGGATCTTATATCAAAAACCACCGGCTTAGATAAGTTGAAGTGTTAGAAGGGGTTAGAAACCGGGGGGTCTGGGGGGTACGGAGTACCCTCCAGAACAAGGTGTTTCTGAAGGCAGGAAGCTAAAACTGGCTCTGTCTAAGTCTTTAAAGCTATTCACAGATTGTTCTAACGCTACCATTAATTTAAATCAACTCCCAAGAAAAAATATTATCATTTTAAGGCAAGTACCTAAATTTTAAGACATCTGTATTAAATTTTTTGAAAGTCTTGATATCTTCGTTTTTTTTATTAAACCTAAATGGTTCTTAAACAACCTGAGAAATTTAATAATTATCGTCATTTTGTGATCCAAGGAGAGATTAGTTCCAGGTAGGCCAATACTTGCAGTGCGACCTTGAGGCCGCACAGCAGGTGCTATCTAGTTTTATAGTTAGAAACGTTTATATTTGTCCATGAAGGGGAATAAACCGGGTGGTCAGAACAAGGTGCTTCTTTTTTGAAGAAAATGTGCCTAATCTTAATCTCAAAATAACTAGAAGAGAAGGCAGGAAACTAAAACTGGTCTTGTCCAACTTCACAGCTATGCCGAACATGGAAGACCTAGACCGGCTAAGAAATGAGGTCGTGGCGTTGTAATTTTATACTCTAATTAGGAAATGAAAAGCTGATGCGAAAAAGCACAAGTTGAATGAAGAGGCTAATTCTCCATACTTCGATAACATGAGGTGACGATACCCCAAATGTTCTTCTCCAGTCAGCTATTCCAACAGTGCGTTCCACTTAAGCTCATGGGAGACCGCGGCGTGGTCTCTTGATTCTTTGATTGGACTCATGGGCGTTCATTGAGGGAGGCAAAAGGGTCGGCTGCCCCCTCCTGGCTCTTGATTACTTAAATTTTTTTTAGACATTTAATATTTCACCAGCCCAAGTTTTTAAAATTTTCTAAAACTTGCGGTTTTAAATGTTTAAAATTTTTTTATAATAATTATTTTTCGATTTTGCCCCCCCCCCCCTGAAAATGGTCCTATGGACGCCCATGATTGGACTGAAGATCTAGCGCGCTTATTTGACTGGACTTGACGATCGACCGTGGTCGTCATAGACTTTAAGTGGAACGCACCCAAAGTGTAGTGTATTTCACTGTGTGAGAAGGAAAACTTAAAAAGAAAGAACGAAAATGAAACTCAGGATTATTAGGTCACAACCGTGCCTAAAGAGCATAGCAAATGGGAGATCCTCGCCGATGTTATTTAGAAGAACACGAAATTAAAAAAAGTCTTACAGTTGACTATCAGTAAGCTCTCGGTAGAACCCACTTAGCTACTTATAGCTAACTACTATTAGCTGTCTGTTATTACAAATAGTCAGAGAGCTACCAACTCTCTATGAACCAGAATTCATCAATCCAGAAAAACCGGCGGGCGTTACACGTCCTCCAAAGCATGGAGACAAAGGCCTAACTAAAAGCTCAAAATCCGTGGTTAAGATTCCACGTTAAACTATCTATAGTTTACAATAACTTTTTTTAACTGATTTCGTGGGTTTGCTGTTCGTTCCACACCTCCAAAAAAAAATTGGACGAGAAAGTCGGATTGATAAATGCGAATCAACCAACGACTTCCATCCAAGCCGATCTAAAAATTCAAGAACTGAAATATAAACTGGAAACGATCCAAATCATCGTTCATTCAAATTTCGTGTTTGAAAAGTCGAAGTATTTTCGTTTCTTATCACAAGTAAATGAAAGAATTCTTCACAAAATTTGCAAAAGATGAAGAAGCAGACAGTAAGTTTTTGGAGTAACTTCCGAGGCGGTAGATAATTTAAAATTTTATATTGATTTAGTTTAGAAAATGCGGGGCCATAAAAGTAGAAGTCGTAAAAATTTTCATCATGTCAATTTAAAACAAATCGAATTGTATTATTGGGCAATAAAGAGACATTTAATTACTCGTGTAATAATTTGGTGATTACGAAACCAATTAAAAGTTTATTCAACAAACCGAAATTGTTGACAATAAATTATTAAATTTTAGCTAACTGATTTGTGTCCAATAAAATATCGGATAATGCTAACGATTTAATTACACCTGACCTTGAAATGTTACGGTTAGCGATTGTATGTTCCTTGTTTTCCAGTAAATAAGCAGGGATTTTAACTCTCAAGCTATTAAAATGTTCATTTTCTATTTTTAAAGATCGGATTTATATGCAAATTGGCAATCCACGTATCGCGAGGGTAATATATTCTTGTGTACCGCAGGTTTACAAAGTTTTGACTCGTCAAATGGAAGAATTTGAGGAGAGTAATATTTAAAAAATCTGAGCCAATATGCAAAGCGAGCCCTTTTTTGAAATATGAGCCATAACACCCATTGTGTTCTTCTGGGTCTCACAACCAAGTGCCATTATCGGAAGAAAATAGAAGTAAGTAGGTTTAAGATATTTAAATTATGCGCCTTTATAACCCTTTGTTAAGCATACCGCAAGCAAAGTACACACAACACAAAATCCATTTAGAAATTTTATATTATCATTGCAAAGCTAAACAAATAGGAAGAAATTTATTGTCGTATTTGTTTTTAAGGCGTACATTTTTTAGCCGATTGGCCCGTGTGAGTGAAAACGCAATAAATATTTATGAATTAACGTTATTTGATAGTGCACGGGGATGAAATGGTTAATTTAAATTTCACGAAGACGGAGAGCGCTGCATAACTTATGACGAATTCATGTGGTAATATAAAATCCAGTGCAAATAAAATGCATCGGATGTTATATATTTTTATGTGTTTTTCTGGAAATAAAGTTTTTGTGCTTTTTTGAAATAGTCTTGCGCGTTGCATTTTAACATTTACTTGCACCCCCACCCACCCAATAAATATACCTTCTTATATTTTTCTAGACTTCCTGTCGCGAGATGGGTTTACACTGGACTGGGTTAAAAGAAGTTTTGATTTCTTTTAACTTAAACCAACTTCACTACTACATCCACCATTCACGGACAATTAAATCAAAAATTATTATTGCAAGTTGACAGAATTTATTCTCCGAGCAAGTTCTGCATAAGAACAAGAAAATAACGTCTGAATTAACCAAGCCAGTATTCCCTTGATAGTTCGCAATTTCAAGTTTTCTCTTTATTTCCTTCATGCAAACGATGAAGCATTGGACGTATAACCTAATAAAATTAAGGCATCGGAGTGTCAGGTGAAGTGTAAAACAAAAAATGTAAATTGACTTTCAAGTTGATTACCAAGTCACAAAATATCTCTAGTTTCGTGTTAAGTTTATAAGTTCAATTGTAAACACAAATTGAATTTTACAATAATAAACATTGTTTGGGAAAAGTTTTGAATAAATGAGTTAAGAAGTTAACTACTTCCTCATCCGCAGTTTACCAGCTGACAGTTAGCTATCAAGCACATTTTACGATTAGCTTACACAGTCAAGGAGCTATGATAGCCTGTCACCTAACAAAAGTTAGTATAAGTAATCATTAAGATCTAATAATCAGTTGGTTAATCCAGTTGTTAGTAGAAGCTATCGCTCAGCTGATTATTTACAGCTTACTTAGCAGCTTAGAAGCTGTTACTATCGATTATTACAGTTTACCACGAGCTAAAAATTAAGTAAGTGAAATTTATAACACAAAAATATCTGTAACGAGATTTTCACCAAATCATTGGTACGCAGCGTCAAACCCCCTGCACCATGTATTAGCTGCTGAACAGGCCAACTATTACGAAAATGACCGTTTCAATTACATTATAATTATTTCCAAAAGCAAAAATGGTCTGCATTTTTATAAACATAGCTTTATTTATAAGTGCTAGCTCGGCTTTTGGCCTCACTGCGGAAGTGACTGTAAAGAATTACAACCATTGGGCTTTTTCTTTTCCTTAGGTTGGTTAAAGTTCTTTGTTGGATAATAAATAAACGAACCAATAGTACGCCCAAAAATTACACTTATCTGTCCACCACTAATGCGCATGAATGGGTTAACAAGATTCTCGCTACCGACCGCTTACTCACTGACCACACATTTACTATAAAATAAAGCAAAGTTGAACAATATTCCAAACGTATTCGTCTAGATTGCATTTTGACCACAATTTAATATAAAATAATTAATAACAAGTGAGCGGTCGGTAGCGGAAATCTCGTTAATCCTGTCATGCGCATTAGTGGTGGACAGATATTGGAAGAGTTCTAAGATTTCTAATAAATTATTGAATTCAGACCCATAATTTAGACTTTATGTGTGCTTAGACCAATGCCCCGTAACTCTGTCTATAGTTGGGGGGTATTCCATACCCCCCAAACCCCCCAGTCCAAACACCCAAGTTACTATCATTGATTTTATAAAAGATATCAATCAGGCTTTATGTGTGCTTAGACCGATACCCCGTAACTCTGTTTAACCCAAACCCCCCGGTCAATACAACCACTTTGCTATCATTGATTTTAAAAAAGATTTATTAATCTCTCCTCCCCGTGCCATAAAGTTAATTAAAAGTTATGCAAAATTTTTAAATTATTAATATACTACACGACACATTTAGTCAATTAAAACATAACAGGGTTGCCACAGATACACTTTTTTCACTTTATTCACTTTTTTGAAAATCTTACATTTTTCTTCACTTTTTTAAAAAATAATCACTATTTTCACTTTTTTTTACGATTTCACTTACAAAAATTAAATTTTTTGATACATTTATAAATTTAATAACCAGAATTTTTAAAATTATCGACACATGTTGCTTGGAGCAAATGTAAACTAGCTAATCAACAAGTAAAATTATGAAATAGAGTTAAAAAAAGTAATTCAAAAAAATTTCGGGGAAAAAATTAGATGGGGAAAGGGGTAAAACAATCATTTGTGCCACCCGTAAAAATTTTGCTTGGAGGAAGTGGCCCACGGCTGGAATGAGTTTGACACCTCTGTACACGCAAAATAAAGAATCTCGTAAATTCATTCATGCGCGTCAGCAGTGGCCTAACTACCGGTGTGCAAAAATATTCCGTCCGTGAACTCCTAGGGGCTTAAAGGGTAGTTCACACTACATGATTTATCATATGACTTGTCACATGACTTCTCATATGAGAGATTTTTTTACGTTCACATTATATGATTTTTGATATTATAGAAATTATGGCATTTATGATTGGCTGTTGTGATGGTATAATTTTAGCCATGACTTTTCTTATGACTAAGTCATATGATAAATCATGTAGTGTGAACTACCCTTAAAAGCAGTGACGTAGCAGGAGGCGGTGCCGGGTCTCCGAGAAAATTAAGCAATCATGTTAGAGTGTAAAATCGAGTCGCCACTGCCTTCTACAAAAAATTACGATATACACAGAACAAATATTGGAGTAGTACGCATGTTGCTCGGAAGAAATACTATTTAAAAAAGGTCATTTAAAAATAATTTTTTTGGAAAAAAAGGCCGATAGGTATAAAATGTGTAAAAAATTGAACCGTTTGCAAGTTTTGCTTTGCAAATTTAATAGGGAGTCAAAAAGGGGTCTTTAGTTGATGGTCATAGTTTAGATCTTCTTCATATTTGGTGTGGAGAAGTCCCATGATGTCCTGAACACGAATCACTAAAAATTTTTGCGCGGAAACTATTTATAAGCCCGTTAAAAAAATTTTGAAAATCATGGTTTTCAATAGTAAATGTGCAGGAAAAATGGCTTAAAGCGCTCGAGCGCAGCGAGAAGTGCTTTAAGTCAATTTTTGCTTGCACAACCACCCTGCTTTTAAAATCCACGCAAACGAGTTTCACCCCTCAAAGATCACCATTTTCCGTAATCTACGGGCCTAGGGGTATTTTTTAAATTAGTGTAGTTTTTACAAAAATGGCCCGAAGCGTAGGCTAGCGCAGGGTTAATTTTTGTAAAAACCACCACGGCACGAGGAGGATCCACGCAAAAACAAAAGTTCCGCGGAAAATTTTTGCTTTTTTCCGAGACATTTTAACCCCCCTCCTCCTATCCAAAAACAAAAAATTTCAATTCCAGGTTATGACCATAAACTAGAATCATACCAAAGTTCTCAAATGCACAAAGAGCAGTTCCAAACACTGATTCTAAAAAAAGGGGGCCCGCTGTGTGTCTTGCCCCAGGACCTGTGGTGTTAGCTTGCTACGTTACTGCCCGAAGTAAAATATTTTTACACTATTTGTCACTTTTTTCAAAATTTCTATACACTTTTCTTCACTTTTTTTGAAAATTTACACACTTTTTTCACTCACTTCTTACTTAGAACTCTGTGGCAACTCTGCATAATCAAAATTATCTAAATAAAATGGATCTAGCAGATATTATCAATGATGTGGTGGTTTGACCTTCGGTCTCAGTATGGCCAAAATGCTAAATTGTTGGATTGTTCGGCCTGCAGCTTCACTTGGAGAGATTGTGACAGATCAAATGTGTGCGTTGCATACTTCTAAACTTTGAAGATCGTAAACTTGTTTTTTGGTTTGAGGAGGAGATTTCTAGCAAATTATTATATTGAATTTAAATCTAAATTTGAAAAAACCAATAACTTCATTTTGTTACTACATAAACAAGGTTCGTGTTTCATTTTCACATCGCTTTGATGCCATAATTTTAATTTGTTAGCCGGCGGCTGACAAAGTAAAACTTTACCTACTGTCATAAGAAATATAGTACAACTGGTTTCTATTAATTTAATTATTGTTTAAACAACTAAATTTTAGGACATTTATATTAAATTCTTTAAAGTCTTGATTTCTTTCTTTTAGTAATAACCTGAAATTTTTTTAGTGCGGCCTTTAGGCCGCATATGTTGGATAATCTAATGATTATTATCAACATAAAAAGAAAAATCTAGACCAGTTTGTGACACAAGTAAGGTTAGGTCCAGTTAGCTACGTCAATAATTACAGTGCGGCCTTCAGGCCGCACAACCTAGTTTATTTAGTTTTAGGTAGGTTAGATGGACCCTAGTGACCGTCAACGTTCACATAAAATAAAGCACTAATGCAAAGCACTTGGTTCAACTCCCGACTAAGTAAAAATCTTTTTCAGGCCGTCTCCCCTTGGAAGGCAATGGCAAACCACCGGGTAGTAATTTGCCATGAAATCCTTTGTTAAAAGATCTTCTACTTAGAAGCATACGACTAAGGCCCGGTATTTCAGTGAGCAGTTAAGCTTTCGCTTAAGCTAATCTTAAGTTTAACTCAGTTCAACCAATCAACATGGTTAAATGCGAGATGTTGTTTGGCTGAACTGAATTAAACTTGAGATTACTTAACTGCCCACTGAAATACCGGGCCTTAGAAGAAAAAGAGTTAGAAGATCAACATAATACACCACACAAATTTGAAATGGAAAGGGTAGGTGGAGTTTTATAACAAAAACCATCTGGTGAGATAAGTTAAAGTGCTAGAAGGGGTTTATAAACCGGGGGGTCTGGGGGGTACGGAGTACCCTCCAGAACAACGTCTTCTTGAGGGCAAAAAGCTAGAACTGACTCTATTCTAGTCGGCAGTTTGTTCTGACGTTATCACTAAGTTTAATCAACTTTCAAGTAAAAATATTAACATTTTAGGTTATTAACAATCTGAGAAATCTAATCATTACTGCCATTTTTTAATCCAAAATAAAATTAGTTTTAGTTAAGCTAATATTTACAGTGCGGCCTTCAGGCCGCACAACCTAGGTATCTGGTTTTATAGTTAAAAACGTTTATAGATATGTCCACAAAGTTCTGTCGATTGAGATTGATTAACATGGAATTAACTACGCACTTTACACCAATCAACGAAGTAACTTTTGTTACTTTTTTATTAGGAATGGAAATTTCGTCTACCACGGCAACTTCTCTTATACAAAATTATTTTTCTTTATTTCTTGCATTTCATTCATAAGGCAAGCAGGACAATTTATGAAGCTTTGTAACATTCACGTAGAGTAAGGATTTTCAATCTATGAGGCCGAAGGCCGAGTAACAATATTAATAACGAGTTATGGCGGCCAAAATATCCAAGCAGTTGATTAAACCGTAATATTCTAGAACTTTGTTTTAAGAGAAATTCTTTCTCAACCAGAAAGTGGGAAGTCAAAATTTCCAATAACTAGGCATAATAACCTCCTCCTTCTTTCTTCATATTGTCAAGAAATCAAGCTCCTTTTTATAACGGAATCGAGACAATTCATCAACCCACTACAAAAAGAATTCCCGAAAACCAACAAAGTGGAAAACGTAAAAAATAAATTTGTATATTATTTTCTGTTTTATTTAATTATACGCAACAAAATTCTTTCTTGAACAACGCAAAACACTTAATTGACGCAACAATTTGTTGAAGTGTAATGAAAATTGCGCATGTATGACGTCACAAGTATCTAAGGAATAAACCATCCCTTCGTGCGTTTTTCACAGTTCGATTAACTTGACAATTTTGCGGAATGAGTCCCAATTAGGTTAGTTTTTTTTAATTTTGTTTCAAAAATATTTCATTAAATGTTGTGTTTTGGAACCAAAATAAAGTTGGTAAAAATAAACTTCTTCAGAAATCGATATGTTAATTTAACCTACTGTCATTAACAGATCGGAAAATTTTTGTTTTATTTCATAAAAAAAAAATATAATGTAACAGTTGTTATGCCATCAACTAACAGGGCGGATCCAAAACAAAGTTCTTGAAGGGGAATGAAATAATTTTGATGTATGGGGTAGTTATCATACCACGATATGATTGGAATTCACCCCCACCCCCCCGCATATACTAGAAAATTTATTTTTTAACGTCATCGCTGTATAACACACGCTCACATTACAAAATATAAATAACGGTTCAGGAAAACTGAAAACCTGAAATTGTTCATGAAAAATTAAAACGGAGCTCTCGTTTTAGATACACAAAGAAATTGCGGTATAACGTGTAATGCCGAGTGAAAAAGCAAAGGAAAAAGATAGAGGTAAAATCGATAATCTTGGCTAGACACTCTGTAGACGAGTATGAAAGAAAGAAATGGTGATATGTGCCGACAGGGCGATGAAAAAAGAAGGAAAGAGTTTAATGCTCACATCGTGTTGTTCCAATATCAATTACAAATTATCGCTGCTTCTTTACCTCTGCCTATGCGCGATCCCACTAAAAATACCGCCGACCAATTACTTAATTTTTCAAATAAATTACATTCGCCACTAGTAAATATAAAAGTTTTTCAAAAAGTACAAAATTTTCTAGCAAAAACAGTTAATACCAGTTATTTCAAATAGCCTCGCGAAGAAAAAAATAAAGAGTTGTTATTTTAACAAATAGAAAAACAGAATTTTTCATAATGCGGCGAACCAAGCATTCAATCGAAATTCTTCTGTGGTTTCATACTTTTGAACTTTTGTTAAAAAATTTGGTCGATTGCTTCGTTGGAGCGTTGTTATTTTTTCATTTTTTAGTGTGTTTTCTTTGAAAACACGAATAGATGGTACTAGAGAGCTCGAAAGGACGCTTAATTTCAGAGATAGAATGATGAAAACACCCCAATAGCTCCTGACAGGTCCCCAATTCGATATTCTTATAAAAACTTCGCAATTCAACAATTTTTTTTTTTTCAATTAAGTTAATTATAAAAAAATAAAAACTTCTCTTTTATAGTACAGAGTTTGAAATGAAAAGCGTGCAGTTCCGAATTCGAAGATTCGAATCGACCTCAAATTAATAAAGAGCGTCGACTGCGCCAAGTCACATTTTTTGACAGGTGCTTAATTTAATCGAAAATATCAGGGGAAAATTAGAAAAAAAAAGAAAATATGCAGATACCCAGAACTTCCTTAATTGGTAAGCTTTTCAATAATTACTGAGTAATGAGCTCATTAAACTCTAACAAGTGACCATTCCAGTTTTTCTCTTAATTCCTACAAAGCTTTATCGTCGAGGAACTACTGCACCTTTCGTGATTAGCATTTTTAATAATTGCTGATAATCGATGATAACTTTTAATATTTCAACCAATTAATTATCCCTATAAAATTCATAAATTAATCGTTAATTAGGTATGTAAATACAGCCGATAATAAAATAAAAATTTAGGCTACACAATAAAAGGACAAAGACCCAACCAGCAAACCACTAATCGATAAAAAAGTTAGTACTACGTAAAAAAACAGGATCGTCTCAACAAACTAAAAATTTCGTTTTCAAAATTTCTTCGAGCCGGTCCTACCCGAATTTATTATCGCAAAATCAAATCACCTGTGCGTATTTACATAAAATATTTAAATCCCGCGCTTTTTATAAACTTTCATTAAACGACAAAAAAATAAATGAATAAATAATAGAAAAACCAATTAATGAATTAATTTTTTTCTAAGCCCGAATAACTTTTAGGTAACTTTTGTGCTCTATCGATTGACCCTAGTCTATTCGACTAATTTTAGTATTATAATAATTTTGTTAACTTCAGTTTTTGTTTTATAATAAATAAAATTATGTTAACTTTTTTTTACGTTAATGGCTACAATTTCAGTATTATTTATATTCGGGTTAATGATGAAGCTGAAAAATAGATTGGTAATTTTACCAATTAAATCATTTTTACTTTAAAGTATCAAATATTGTTCAATTTCTAAATGGAATTACGTTTGAACTGTGTAAATAACGTTTTTGCTGCTTTTATCTTTTACATTTTACGAAATCAAAAGCGAAATGGTTCCTACCCGAAATCGATTTAAATAAACATAATTATACTAATTTAACAATTTTAAGCATGGAATTTCATCTACCGTTAGGATTCGTTTGGGAATGTGAATAAGGTGAAATTTTCAGGTTTGATTCCTGATAAAACTCATGCTGAAATCAACCAAACAGTCATTCGGAATCGACGTTAAACTGTAGATCTCTGAACCCCCCCCCCCCCGCAGAGAATTTTGACTACTCCATTAGATACCACTAAAGTAAAATTATCTAGAAATAACTTGGGAGGGATAAAATTAAAAGGAGCGCACAGATTAAAAACGCAAAGTAAGTTAAAAAGCTTAACTATTCTAAATAAAAAATAAAAGTTAAAGATTATGTAGTTTATATTCCTGAAAAAATCTTTCCCTGACTTGACCTAAATAGTCAAAAACTGGGAGATCTGGAGGGTTCGGAAAACCTCCAGCAGTAAGCTACTTCTGTGTGCTGGAGAGTATTCCATACCCCCCAGACCCCCCGGTTTTACGATCGTTGCTTCACATTTTAGGGGGATCTACCAAACTGATCTCATTGAAAAATTAGGTAAAATTAAATATTCTATTGTTTATCTTCCTTGAAAAGCTTTCCCTAGCCTGGAGGATACTTTTAAAAGTAAACAATCCAAAAAGAGAGGAAAGGGGGAGTTAAGAATATTCCGCACATCTAAAAGTAAGCAAAGAAACGATGTTTTTGTAAGAATTAAATTCATACTCGTCACCATGACAACTTGAAGCATCCATACAGCTGAAGAGTATTCCGTAGTCTGCACCCCCCCCCCCAGTATCTCATTCAATTCTTCAATTTTTATACCCGGCGTCATACAATAAGGGAGAGAACTTTTAGCTGACCCTAAAAGAAGTGTTTAAAAATTGTGATAAACTTAAGTAAATGATTTTTCAAAACAATTCGTATAGAAACCGGGGGGTCTGGGGGGTATGGAATACCCCCCAGCTGTAAGTAAGCAACAAGGCAATTTCTTAAGAACTAAATTTGTGTCGTTATCAATTTTGAGAAAACATTTCGTTACTTCCTTATGCTGGGGGGTATTCCATACCCCCCAGACCCCCCGGTTTTTCTTTACATTATGAAAAGGTCTGGCGGACTTAGTCGTTCTTGACCAACTAGAAATTTGTTAGAAATGCGGTTTGCCCTAGGAAACATTAGGTACGAATTGGGTAAACTGTTGAAGTGTAACGCAAAGAGGTCTGTCAAATCCAAATCCGGCTGATCTGAGTGGAGACACATCACGCTTTGATTGCCGGATCGATAACTATCAGAAGCATTCATGACTGTTCTGATACGGCTCACAAGATCGAAACCGGATTGACATCACCAGAGCCAATAGCGATAGAGCCATAACAAGCAACTCTCGGGTCTTGTCGTCACTATCCTTATGCCTCCTTATCCTTATGGGTTTGCCATACTTTATCATTATCCGGCCTAGAATATGTTAAGGGTTACCTTAAGAAAATTTCTTGACCGGGAAAATAGAAAGATTATGTAGTTTAGAAAAAGCCTTTCCCTGGCCTAGAGGGTACTTTCAAAAGGAAACAAGCAAAAACAGGGGGGTCTGGGGGGTATGGAATACCCCCCAGCTATAACTAAGCAACCAAGCGATTAGACAAATTTACGTCGTTTCTAATTATGAAAAGTTGTCGTCTTGATGCTTTCTTACAGCTGAAGGGTACTCCGTAGTGGCAGCTACCTGGTGGTTAAAATGCAACAAAACTACGGGCCTCTTTTGATCGAAATTTGTCCAGCAAACATTTCAACATTACTAGTTGCTCCTGTGTATCGGCTCACCTCGCTTCCTTCCTATCTAGGTCCCTGTCATCCTCTCCCGTTTTATTCCTTCCCATTTTTTTTATCGTTTCTTCTCCACCAAACCCATCAAGCATTCTCTCTCCCTGGTCATCCCTATTTACTATTGATATTACTATATATCACGAAAATGTTAAAGCCTACCATAGACTTGATTAATCAAAGATTCAAAAATTTGGAGAAAATTGAGAAAATACATTTTAAATAATTGCATTTGACATTTCAATTAAAAAATTTTATTTGAAATGTGAATTTTTTTCCGATGTTACTTTGTACCTCACTCAACCCTCATTTCTTGAAATGTCATGTTCATATTGTGTTTAATTAAGTGTTCAAAGAAATAAAGTTTAATTAGTTTATTATTATAATTAAGCAGTGAAAACCCGGGGGGGGGTAAAACGTTACCGCACAGTTACGTTATCTCAGAAAATGTGATTGCAATTTAAGCTTGTATTTTATTCTCTATTTTCTATAGTAGGTTCATTTTTTAAAAAAATAAATAATCAGAAAATTTTTCAGATTGTTTCCACCTCAGATTAACTTTTGATAACAATTAAGGTGTCCGTTTTTCCCCACGCTCCCTACCACAATTTACTACGTATTTACGAGTAAAATTAATATCGAATTTTATTTCTTACATCCGCTATGTTATAAAAGTCGTTTGTTGCGGTACAACGTGAAAGAACACTGCTGTAAAATGTCCTCTCCTCCGGAAAGAATTTTTTATACGATTTTACAGTACCCCGACTCCATTTTGAACCGATTTCAGCAGTTTTAAGTTTATCCAGCCCGTGAAAACTGCAGAAGTTTGTTTTCCTTTCAGAAATGTACCTTTAATCTTCCTTTTATTTTTTTCAATTTAATTTAGGCATTTTTTCAGTTAGTTATCCCGGCTCTCGACACTGAATATAAAAGCTAGTCGCTCTCGAAGATTTGAGTAGAAGAGTTAAAGGCAGTGGTCCATGTGCTTCAATTCAATTTCAATGAAGACTCTGTGAACGTTTGGGGCAATATTTTCTAATGTCATACCGAAAAACGTCACAAACACGTCATATGAGCACCCGAATTACACCTAATTTACACTTTGACGTTTGTTTTCGGCAATTTTCAATGTATAGGAAGCGAAAATCGACTAAATTTGATTACTTTCACCAAGTTAAGTCTACGAAGCATTGGTTCGTTCCCGAATCAAAAGATTTAAAGCTCTTAGACCAAATGATTTGTGTGAATAATGCGCCCACATGAATTATTCCGTAAATTTTTAATTATGTTGTTCAAATAAAGGTCAATCTCCTGACGGTCTGATAGTCAACGAAAGCTTTTCGAATTCGACATGACAAATAAAATAAAAAAAAAGAACTCGTAAATTTTCTATTAAGCGCCTAGCTCGTAATGACAAATAAATTATTTATTTTATGTTAATTTAACGTGACTCAAAATAATTACACTGTATAATAAAAATGTAGTATAGGTATGTGTATTGCAAACACAATCCTTGATAATTGGAATAAGCAAGGACTGTAAGTAAATCGACAATAATATAAAGCAAACTAACAACAGAAAAGTTCAAAAATAATCACCGTCTGAAGGTCGATACTAAAAATCTACTGCTATTAACTATTCGTTTCGATGTTGTCTAGTAGGTAATCTTCCTAACACGCCACGTAATAATAAAATGGTAATCCCGCTCAAATTTGATGCTGTGGTTCCCGTACCGGCGGCATGTTACGCCACTGTCGGATAACCAAATTCAGGACCCGGTTCAATTTTGAATAAGTTTTTAATTCCCCCAAAAATTCTTGATCGATGGTTCATTATTCACCATCACATTTGATTTATCAAAATATGACAGTTGATAAAATGGAATCTTAAAGTATGACATCATCATCTGATGTATTTGAATATGTTTAATTTAAAAAAGCACGATAATTACGCATGTTTAGATCGAACTACAAGAGGGATATATTAAATAAAACGTTGCCTAAAGCACAAGGAAATACGTCGAGGACAACCTGTTTATCGAATTACTTCAAGAACATGAGATTGTAGGAGAATGGAGCACTAACACCGCACTAATTATTCTGTCATGCTGTCGATAAGTAGGCCCAGTTACTTATTTTCGCGGTATTGAATTGATTCCCGTTGGGAAATAGAGGAAATAATAATAAAACATGTTAATTACATATTACACCCCCCCCTCGCGCGCTCCGGCCGCGCTGTCCCGCATACGGATACGTTAGCTATTAAAATCGTATTAATGTGATTACACCTGTTGCCAGAAGGGTTAGCAAAAAATAGAAGGTATTGCAATCAGAATTTAAATTTATGTCAGGAACTAATTTGCCTACTCTCGTGCAAGGCCAGCAACCTGCGCGTTTTCAAAAACGTTATTTTGATAAAAAAAATCACCTACGGAGTGAAGATGGTGCACCTTGCCTTCCCTAATCGTAATTGCGAATTTTGGACGGCGGGGTCACCCTTTTACCACCCGAAAGTGCCCCGAAATCGCTCACATTTACTTATAGAAAAATATGAAATAGATCGATCGAATCCGAGTAGCAACATTTAAATTAGCAAAGTTGTGTTTGGCTAATGTTTAAAAACCTGTTTGCTTAATGTTGTCTGTCTAACTTGTTTGATAGGTGAAGGAATAAATCAAGAACGAATATTAATGCGAAATAATAATTTAAGTTAAAAATTTTTTGGATCTAATTGCTGGCATAGCCGTATTACAGTTCGGTCTTCCAACACTTCTTATTTTTTGAGCCATTTGTATATTCGCACGTAATTAACCGTCTTAATATAAAATAATTATGGTTTAATGTTTATTGATGATTAAAATTACCAGCAGGTGATGTAAATATTATAAAGAGACATGAGTGAAGGTCGTTCATATTTTTGCTTCGTGTAATTAGTCTTTTGTAATAATGTTAGTTTTCCACTTTTATCATTTTACCATCACGATTTTATTTCGTTGACGTTCAAGGCTCCTATCGAAATTAATCAATTCCTTCGGCCGCACACGGCGATACGCCACTGGCAAAGCGCGCAAACTGACTCAAAAAACCGAGTCCGGTCCTGACTACAATTAAAATTGATCATACATTTATTATTCGTCTCACGTAAACCAAAATTTGCGCCGCGTTCTATTTCATTGAATAATAATTTCGAATCAATATAATTATTTAAAGTTACAGAAAATAATTAAGAAAAATATTTTTAAACTTAACTCCCATAATTTAGTCAATTATGCAAATAATAATTAGGTGCATTGCTCCAGGACGATTTTTAGTTTACAAGGTCAAACGAATTATTTTAACGTGTTTTTGTTAATCACGCGGGCAAAATTTGCTAATTAATAATCGAAAAATTGGGAGACCGAAACGACGTTACTCTTCGGCTCAGGAGGAATCACCGTTTTAGTTGTTTTCCAAAAATCATCACCTCGACCTTCATTTTAAATTGCAATGAAAAAGACATTTTTTGGTCTTCTTACCTTAATTAATTCTACTTCTTATCTTCTTATTTGTTATAAAAAATAGAAAATTCTTTCCTCAACCCAGATACAAAATATAAGCATTGCTTTTTCCTATTATACTTTTCCGTTCCTGAGCATACAAAAATGTATCCTGTAAGAAAATTGAAAAAATCAGTCACGTGACCGCAAATGTCCATCAGGAATGATGAAAGTGTACAACGAATAAATGTGAGGTTGGTTGGGTGTGTGTGATAAAAACGGGTGCAAAAATACGACAAATAAAATACCTTGTTAAAAATATGCATTGCAATCCAAAAACCCCCCCAAGACTACATTGCAAGTAAAAAATTGAGCACAATCAAAGTATGCAATATCACAGCACATCTTTCAATCTTATTCTGGATGGTTACGTTTTCCTAAAATTATTTTTGATTTGAGCTTATGGTTTGGAAAATGTATGGCATCATCTTCAAAGAGTATACGGAGAAGACGCCCGAATCGCGCCAAATACTAAAGTTTTTGTTCAATTTCGATTCACGTGCAAACAGCAGGCGCGCGCATTTTGTATCGGTGCAGAAGCTTCAGATTTATTAGGTAGGGAACGTGAAAATTTTAATTTCACCAGCTTATTGACGTGTCTCATTATAATCAAAAATCTTTATTAGCTGATTAGCCCAAAATCATCCGTCACAAACAGCGTCCACTGAGCTCTACAGGAAATTAACTCGCGGAAAATGTTTTTTAATCCCAACTCAAACTTCCGACGATTTCGGATTTCCTAACAAGATTAACTTATAAAGAAAATGGAAAATAAGCCATTCTTTTGTTTTCTGTTACATTTTTTTGGTCAAAAGTTTTGTTTATTATCATTTGAAAGTAATCGGACTGCGCCTGCTTATACTTTGCAGTGTCATTGTTGATCTCTTATTGCGAATTTATTCGTTTTGGTTACCAAATTAGATCTGACCGAGCGGGAAAACCAGACCTGATATTTTGACGCGTACATTGTGACTCTTATTTTTGACAGTCATAAAATCTTTTACAAACATCACCAAAATTTATTAATTTGTTGGAAATCTAAAACCCAATAAAATTAAAATGTTTTGTATTATAAAAAATTGCACTGTTGGTAAATATGCGTGTACGATACGACCTACGCCGTGCTGATGAGTCTCTGATAAGGATGAAACACGCAACTACAATTCATTATAAAAGATGAAGTCTTGTTAATTTTGTAAGCATTTAGCATTTCGATTAAATTATTAGTGAACTATTAAAATCCTTTTAGAATGAGCTTGTGGAGCGGGGGGGGGGAGGAGGTTAGACACGATATTTCCAATTGAATCGATTGATTCGTTTACTCGTCATCTTGGTTTAAAAAGGTCATTTTCGATGACGATGGATAAAAGCAACTTCGGAAATAGTTGGAAAAGATGTGGAAGATGGAGGACAGATGTTCCTCAGATCCCTGAGAACCACGCTAGTTCTTTGGTTGATTTTAATTGGCGGAACGGTCAGACTCTCCTGAACAGCCCGAAACTATAGATTAGATTAACAAACACATGCAGAAACAGTAGAATTGTTAGGCCTTGTTCCATAATAGCAATGCCTTGTGGCGCTTTTTTACCACCAAAGGGGGGGGGTAGCCAGTAAAAGTCTAACATTACTGTCATAGATTGTGACGGTGTTTCGTATAAAAATTCCTCCTCCTTACAAAATGGAAATAAAATCTTTTTCTGTAAAATGGCATATGTCATATTATCAATTTCGCATTTGTTCTTATTACAAATTGACCATATTGTCATGGAAACTGACTGATTTTTCACTTAAGGCTCTCGAGTTGCAGTGTAAATTCCAGGAATGCGAACTTATTGGACGGGTTTTATGTAAAAGATAACGATGATGGATGGCTAAACGCCATTTTAAAAAATATCAACCGACTGCGTGTAAATCTAATTTCCATTCCCCCATCCCTCTCGACTATTCAAACAAATGGAAAAACTTCCAGAAAAAAGTTCCACACGTTTTTCAGAAAAAACCTGAACCTAGTCAGAGTGGAAAACTATAATTAGAAATTATGAATTTCAAAGTAAAATTCCATGTCATCGGTTCAAACGGATTTTTATCCTTCATTTCCATGACATTTTAAATTAAAATCATAAAGCAATGTTAAATCTGCTAAGAGGGCTTGTCTAAATGTTTTTTTTAGGGTTAGCAATTCATCAACAGGGAGACCGACAGCTTTACGTGCCCTCCGAAATCCGAAGACAATCAAAAAATAATTTGGCTCTTCCAATTTTTGACTAGACCACCCGACTAGAAATTTCCTTCGACTGCGGAATTACCCGTAAGAAAAATCAGAAAACTTAGTCAAAATTACGAATTAATTTGTTGGAATAAATGAAGACCGACCGGGGGGTCTGGGGGGTATGGAATACCCCCCAGCCGTAAGAAAACTTTTTTTTCTTGGGATGCTTTGTTAGTTACAAGCAAATTATGTACTCTGTTAGACCTAAATCAACAAAACTATCATCAAACTTTTTGCAAAAAAAAAATTAAATATCAACCAACTAACTATAAAGTAATTTTTACCTCTATGTTTTAATTTTATTCAGTTTTATTTGAACAGACGAAACACAATTTTTTAAAATTTTAACAAGTTTTAACATCAAACGCCGTTTTTCTATGCCTACTGTGAGTTTTACAAGAAAAAATTTTCAGTCACACACAAATTGGAACGTGAAATATTTTAAAAGTTGCCTAGTGGATTTTTTAAAACGCCGAAGGCGATTTTTGGAAGTTCAGAAAGTTTAGCATCGTACAGCAATTCAAACTAAAATTTTACGTCATGAGTTGACCTGGGAAACAAAAAAAGTGATAATAGTAGTTATTATGACAAAAAAAAATTTCCTCAATCATTTTGATGGGGGTACTTTAGGTGAAAATATCGAAGCGATAATTTAGTGAGGAAAAAAGCACAGGCAAAGTTAAAATTGTATGGAAATCATAAAACAAACAAAGTTTTCAGTAATGTACACACAGTCTAATTATCACATACACCAAATAAATGTTAGATTTAAACGATTAAACAAAAACTATATCCAATATTGACTAAATAATTAGTTGAAATACAAATATTGTATATAATTTGTTATAATATTTGGGTGTGCGTTTTTTGTCTTTCTACATTATTACTAGACAAGGTATATATATCGTCTCGCCTTAAAGAGGATATTTCAGGAACTTTTTTTAAAGCAGGCCTCGCGAAAAACAGAGTAAAACGTGTTGCCAACAAAAACAAACAATTAAGGGAAGTCTACCTTATTAGTGTCACTTATTTCTCTATCGTTCCGCACTGCAAATAAATTTGAAGGCGTAATTTTAATTTTTGGACTTTTCTACCCGGCAAATGATTGATTTTTAATGAAACGGTCCTGTTTTTTATCGATTCAAATAGAGCGACCTATTTGAACCCAAAAATCGTTAAGGTGTGGCGGGGTTGTTGATTAAGGCAAACTTCATAGAACGAAAAAGTAAGGGTACCTAATGAATTTTTAAGGACTTGATTAGAGACGTTCGGAAAAAATGCGATGGGTAAAAAAACTTCTAGTTCGAAATAACTGTAGTCTGGCAATCTCTAAGTATTTCTAAAATTCAGATCCGAAATATAAATTGTAGAATTATAAGCTCAAAAATATTTAAGCGTGCAAAACGAGATGAACAAAAGGCGGCTTCGGCAAGACAAAAGAATTGTTGCATTTCTGACGAACTTCTGACAGTGACGTACGATTGTCAACTTTTGCAAAAAGTGGTTTTAGAATTCCACGGCCTACTGTGATACGCGTTACCTGCGCGACTTTTAGTTAATAACGCAAAAGTCGTCCTGTGGAGACGATTAAATTGCTAATTAAAGGCCATTTTCATTAGCATTCTACGAATTACTTGGTATTCTATACCACCCCATAAAATTTTAATTTACCTTATTCACTTGACAACCGTAAATAAAATATTATTTGTCTCGACTATCATTATCGAACAAACCCTTATTAAAAAAAAATTATTTCCAGCGTGTCTACTAACGTCGCCCTCTTACCAGCGATAGAGGAACTAAATTTGGGGTTGAAATTTTGGGCTGCGCACGCTTCCCGTTTCAACCCTTCGATTACGTTTAACACGAGGGTTGTTTCGGGAAAACGTTGAGCGAGGGCGTTCGGTTCTCCGCAGCATCGCAGGAAGCGCTTTTAAAAATATAAACATGACCTTTCTATTCGGTAGCCGGCAAAAAATGCACTAGGTGAAAAAACTCGTGACCGAGATCCTTTGCGAAAGCAGATTATTTAAATGTAACTGTAAATACATACACATATACGTAATAATTATCCAACACTTACTTATGTATCCTAACTATTAATAAATTGCTCTAGAAAAATGTGACCGCCACATCCATCACACATTCGTAGATACAGGATGCTTGGTAATTTTAGTAGCATGAGAAAATGGAATTTGGTGATTGATTACTGAAAGACTAATTATTTCAAAATTAAAAAGTGCTTTACAAATGTCTCGTTAATTACTCCTTTTAATAATAATTCGAGTGTAGCTTCGGGAAAAATTTTATTTTGGAATGCGATTTTGAGTTTCTAAACTTTTTCCTCCTAGAAAAAATCGCGTGCAAACGAAAGTTTGCTCTATTTTCCAATTTACCCCTTTCTCTTTTCACCTGCGGTCATCTCAATTTCCCTGAAATTAAATGAGCAAAACTCGTGTTCCAGCCACGTATATCAATCAATATTATAAAAATCTCTACATTCGCATCAGGATCAAAGATGGTTCAGCTGAGGACGATACTTAAAATAAAAAAAAACGGTAATCATTTCTGAATAAAGCAAAGATTCGATTGTTAAATAAACAAAATCTGATTTTTATTATCAAACCCCCCCCCCCCCCGTGTTCAGTTTATCAAATGAAACTTTGATTTTGTGATAGCTTTAAGCTTGCAATTGCTTTCATCAGTCGAAGAGGTAGAAAATTTCAAATTAATGAATTTCAAAATCCCAAATTTTTTCGACTCCACCTTGAACCCCCCAAGCAAAAATAAATTCAGCTACAAAACAGATAAGAACAGATTTTTTTACAATTAAAAAACTTAAAAATGTGATAAGATAATATGTAAGAAGGAAGAGCCCCTGATAAATCCCGGTTTTGCTATTTTTGTTTTACCCATAAAACCCCCCAGTAAGGGTACTAACTCTATTACACAGAGTGACACCGGGGGGTCTGGGGGGTATGGAATACCCCCCAGCTGTAAGCAAGGAACAGTTCTAAACAGTTGTCCTTGAGATCCCTTCCAGTTGAAGGGTACATCGTACCCCCCCCCCCCCCCCCAGTAAAACACCCATTTCTTGACATTTTACACACGACGTCCTGTAGTAAGAGGAAACATTTTTAGCCCACTACATACAAAACATTTAAAAATAAGTTAAATTAAATAATACATTCCTCCTCTTCTTTTAAGCCAAGAAGACTTTACTAAGAAAATGTTAATAGAGTGGTTTTCTCTTGCTTTTCCCATAGTCCACAGATCAGTTTTGAACTTTTTAGATCACAGCAATGCAATTAGGATTAGTACCGCGGTTTCCCGTGCTCTAGTCTATCCGTGTCTGACTTACGCCAGGCTACTGCTCAGTAATAATACATTACTAAAAATATTTCGATTATACGAACGTACGAACCTGGGGGACTACCCACTTACCCAGGAAAAATACCTCCTCCCAGCCGTTAGTAAGCATAAAAATGTTTTCTCAAGAATTAAATTTGCTTCGTTATCAATTTATAAAAGTCATCTCATTGCTTCCGTATGCTTGAAGGTAAAAATTTTTACTCCGTACCCCCCAGACCCCCCAGATTCCCATCCGTTTCTTCATATTTTATTTAAAGGTGAACTAAATTAACGGGCAAAGGACCGGACTCTAGGCTAGAAGTCCTAGGTTCGATTTCCAACCCGGCTACAAAATTTATCCAACTTCATTATAACCCTCTTCTCTCGGCAGGCAATGGCAAACCAACGGGAGTAATTTGCCAAAAAAACCATAAGGTCACCATACTCTTTCGAGAGTGAAGGATAGAGAAGGAAATGCACTGGAGGGTACTCCGTACCCCCCAGACCCCCCGGATTCACGTCCGCTTCTTCATATTTTAGGGGGCTAAATAATTTAGCGACTCAAAAATAGGAAATAAACTTAACAGTCAGATTAAAATAAGTATTACGTATTTATATTCATTAAAAATCTTCCCCTGACCCTTGACAGTACTTTCAAAAGTAAACAATTAGAAAACCGTAGGTCTGGGGGTATGGAGTACCTCCAACCAAAAGCAAACAAAAATACGATTTCTCAAGAATCAAATTTGCGTTGTTAACAATTTTGAAATCGTCTCATTACTTTTCCCGCCGGTGTCGTGCCTATTTTTATTTGAGGTCTGAAACCCTCCCCCCCACCCCCCGGTTGATTCCGTTTTGTTTGCCGTGAATACTAAGATGGCTAATAATGTTACTGCAGAGTGCTGTGTGTAAAACAAAAATAGGTTGAAACCGGGGGGTCTGGGGGTATGGAATACCCCCCAGTCCACCAGTGTGATCCGAGGCTCTCTTTTTGGACAAAATATTACGTATTACTTAACTTTATCGTTTAAGTGTTTTTTCCATCTTTTCTAGGAAGACATAAAAAGTTTCTTGCGTATGATAAAAATAATGCTGATGGTTTTATGAGCGAGGGGTAGGATTTGAATCGCCCAGTCAGCTGTGGGTGAATAAAAGTTAACTTACTCACTAGTTACTATAATTGAGTCGTCCAGATGCAAAACCAGACATAGACAAAAATTTTTTTTTTGAGTTTTTGGTGTCTAGGGATTCATAATATTATTACGAGTCGTTAGATACCAAACACTCAAAAAAAATTTTTTTGTGTATGTCTGGTTTTGCATCTGGACGACTCAATTAGTAATTAAAGCAATTTCACTTTCAATTTTCTTGCAGTTCAGTCTATTTGACAATATCCTATTGGGGAGAGGGGGGTATTCCATGCATACCCAGGAAATAGAATTCTGATTCTGAACAGGATGACACAATCATAAACTTAAAACAGTTCCAATGGAATCTTTAAGGCCGCACACTATGCAATTTAGTATTCGGAGACTCACTGAACCATCGATAACCACCAAGCACTATCAACCAAAATTATCATACAATTAAATGGCGTTTGATTCATTGACAACTTTGGTTGATGGTGCTTGATGGTTATCGATGTCCCAGTGAGACCATGGTTTTCCACGATACCTACAATTGATAGTCGGATTTGAGTCGACTGTCCTGTTGGATGTGTGGAATTCCACCCGTACTTTCTTCGTCGTAACTGACGTAAGCTTTAGGTATCAATAGCTTATAAATGTCGAATAATTATGAGAGCCACGCATCATGTCGCAAAATAACCATTTGCCATCTTCCTTAGGGTTCGGGAAATTTGACCCATTTTTTCTATATTTTTCATAACATTTCGAGTCTTTTTTCTAGGTTGATGACTTTTCCTTTTTTGGTTATGGAGCCCACGCACTACATAAAGATGGAGATTGTTCTTTCCACAAAGGAACCAAAAGATGCAGTTTTAGGTCATACCCAGGACCGGACTTGCGTTGGCGTTGAGAAAGACAAAAAAAGTAAAATAGACAATTATAAAACAGCAAAGAAGGGTGGAAAAGAGATAAATCCTACTCCGCAAGACCGCACTGAAATTATTTTGTTTTAACTTCAAGATATGTCCACTAGAGGCACGAACGTGCCCAACCAACTTTTTTCAAGGGAGGGGGGAGAATTCAAAATTGCCAACTTTTTGTAAATTTAAAAAAACAAATTGCCAAATTGACTAACTTTTGAGTGTTTTTACCAACTTTCTACAAAATTTGGGGGGGGGGAGGGAGAAGCTCCCACGGGCACGTCTCTGACAGAGGGCTTAAGCCATCTATGACAGAACTAACTGGTAGTTATAATAGATTAGCAAGAGCATAATTTTACCCGTTTAATGTAATTTTACACTTGATCACAGTTTGGAGTTTTAAAACCATTAGGCGCATGCGGAGATTAAAATTATAACGTAAATTCAAAACTGCGCATGCGTACAACAATTTTCAAGCGGTTTCAAACTGTTGAAAACGTCAAATTGCTGAAAGAACACTTACGATTTTTTGTGTAATTTTTGACGGGAAGTTTAAAAATATTAATCTATGATCCGCTTTAATTTCTTTTTTAATTCAAAAACATTTACAATTTAAAAGTTAAAAACTAATCGAAAGTAAAATTTTACTGTTTCCAGTTTTTTTTTTGCTTTATTTACAAGTTGAATGCGCATCGAGTTAAAATGCTTTAATTTTAATTAACGTTCTATTTAATTTTAAAACTTTCTGTCAGGATCCGCTGCATCTCCGACGCATTGCGTCGGCCGGCAGAAAATTTTCGGATCTGGATGGGCCAGTCCCGCAACAGAAATTATGTATTTTTACGCTTTCCGTTATAATTTTGTTATTAGTTATCAAAATTTTTTCATTTCAAACCCAGAAAATTCAATTATTAGTTCGGAAAAATCTAAAAATACTTCAACTGCATCTTCTGCTTCCTCCCTTATGATGAAACTTGGATATGCATATAAACATCCTTTACAGACCATACCTAGACGGTTTATAGTTGCGGGACAAAAAATTAAAGGAACTGAATTAAAAAAATGAATAACGCTTAATAAGTAAATAAGGACAGTGGCGTGCGATTTGTCATGTGGGTTTGTTTTGCATGCAATTTTAATGCGGTTTCGTTTGTTAGGGAGGGATTTAATGGTAAAAATTTAGAATTGCGTGCCGGCTTTCAGGTTTATAATTTAATTTTTTACTTGTTTTGTAGCTTTATTATAGATGTCATCGTAAGTTTTATTTTAAGCACCTTTCATTATTTTCTTGACCACACGTTTGCATTGTGCTTTTTCAAGCCTTTGATGAGATTTTGATTGATCTTGGCGTATTAACTCAAAAATGTGCAAATGTACACAACAAAGAAGCGTGTAATTAGAGTTTCCATCAAGCGTTATTTTTATTAAAAGAAGCAAAAGGTGAGGAGGTTTCGTGTCGCGCAGTTCCACTTCTGATTGATTAACTTTTCTAATTTCCTAACTGCGCTATCAGGTCATCTTCGGTGGTAACCTGATAGTGGTTCGTCTATAAAACCAGTTCTCCTCTCAAATCATTCTCGCTACTGGTTGTCAATATCACCAATGAATTAAACTTAAAAATTAACGCGCTCCTCTTTGTTGCTCGGAGGGTTAGGATGACCTGTGCGCGGAAATAAATTCCCATTTCTTTGTTCTTCCGCGACCTACAACTGCAAGTGTAATTATTACATTTAGCAATAAATTAAGCGCGTTATAGTAGTTAATAGCGACTTTCTTTCAATGCTTACTTTTAATAACGTTAAATGAAAAAAGGCTGCTATTTATGATTGCACATTATTAATGAATGCGTGAATAGCTGTATAGAAAATATATAATCAACTAATGACATTGTGCATCTGTAATTTTCATCACATAATTATAATTACATAATTATATGATCAAACAATTGAACAATTACGAAGCATGTAACCTGTAACTGCTCCAACAATGTTGTTATGTTATGTTATGTGTTATTTATGCTAATTAATGTCACCGTGTCAATGTTTTAAACTAAATTTTCTTTAATTACCAAAACTCTTTCAATTTTGATTTAATGGAGCAATTAACTTCGTTCGTCATAATTTCTAATCAAATTAACCAAAATATTGCTAACTCTTATCATCAATTGCAGAATTTAAATAATTTGTAACCGAAGTAAAAAAAAAATTATTATATTCTAATTAAATTATCGCGTATAATTACTATTACATATTATTTTTCATGTTATAAGATCAGAACTTGTTTAATAAATACATAATTACTGACATTTTTCCAATAAATGATTTATCGACACTGTTCTTCAATGAACAACGTTCGCTTTTTCAAAAAAAAAAAAATCGCTGCATGTGCCCCCTATATTCGACCGTAATCTTTTTACTAGATCAACTATTTTGAGTTTAATTTTTAAACTTCCCACCATTACGACACAAAATAATTCAACAATTCTTACAATTTATATTAGGATCTCCTCCATTTCATTACTTCCTAGACCGACATTAATCATAAAACAATTTTTTTCAAAACAACAACTTCCGCAAAATATTTCTACGTTTCCTTCAAACATCAGAATTTACATTTTCAAAAAACATGCAACTTTATTACATAATTGCTTGATTCATAATTTAATCACTTAAGGCCTAAACAGAATGAACGCGAAACCAACGCGACGTAACGTCCGTCAAAAGTTAAATGTATGTAGTTGCAATACGTTCGAACAGAATGAACGCTCGCAACGCGATCCTAACGTCGAACGTTGGCAAACTTAACGCGAAACGACCACTACCAACTACAATTTGGTGATTTAATTTTAAAATCAATATAAGTTGGTAACATTATTTGTCATTTTTATAAGATACATTAAAAATAACATGTAAAAATTTAAAAATAGTTCGATATCATCCATTGTCTTTAATTTTAATAAGAATAAGCTAAGAGAATAAGTTAACACATCAACAAATAACAACACTTATTTTAAGATTATGCAGGTTAGGCTGTGAGGTTAGGTTTTTGACGTCGCGTCGGTTTCGCGCTATTCTGTGCAGTATCGTTTCGAAAGCGTAACGTCAGCGTTTGACGGACGTTACGTCGCGTTGGTTTCGCGTTCATTCTGTTTAGGCCTTTAAACTTTAAACTTAAAAAAATGTTTACTGTTTAGAAGTCTCTTGCATCGAGATAAAATAAATAAAAAGCAGGACCGGCTCAGATTTTCTGTGCGCCAGTCTGGTCAAAAAAAATGTAATATTAGTAACAAAAATTTGTATTTTTTCGAGATTTTGAACTGAAAAACGTTTGTGCGCGGGATAAATTGCGCCCATTCATTCCTTCAAGAAGTAATTAGAAGTAAATCATTTTGATTTATTAGATTAAAAAAAAAATTATAAAATAATAATCGATAATTGCTTGAACTCAATTAACATGTTTTTATAATAGAGGCCGAGTGTCATGTGAATGTTATTTTACCTAATTTATGAAAATTATACGTTAGTATTTATTAGCGCTAGTACCTACTAGGTAATAATGTAATTTAGGGGGGACTGAAAGATTTTGTTTTACTACTACGGAATTTTTTGCTGAAGCTACCGCCGATGCTGTATCGATTATCCGAGGCTGGGAGCAAAAAGTGTCATCTGCCAAAGACGAAATAAACTCGATCGAATGCACACATTTTATCAGTTTAACAAAAACTGGTGGCAGTCGCAATGCAGGTAAAAATGCACCTGTATGACGTCAAGGGACGTGCGAAGGAAGTAGGCGGAGAATTTGCTTTCCTTTCATTGGCTGTGTGGGTGGAATGAAACAATAGAGCCGCCTACACCAACCAGGATAAATCCTTTTTACCAATTTTTTCATATCTAATTTTTATCAGGATAGTACGCAGTGTTAATCTTCTCACCGAAAGAAAAAAATCCGATCGAAAAAATCATCGATTCAAATTTCCGAATTGTTCAAGGACTAACTCCTTAAATTAATTACATGGTTTTAGAAAAGCATAAAATTTCAATTTTCCAAAAGGTTCGATACTTTTACCCATTAGCATTGAATAGACAGATCTCATTAGTTTAGGTTTTAGTATTGCAAGGTCGGCCCGACGGTAATCAAATTTTCTGTCATCGTAAAATTTACACGTAAAAGCTTACAATTTACGGTTCAAATAGAAGATTCGACTCATTTTGACCACAAATGAAAGTCAAAATTCAAAAAATGATCCCAAAGTTTTCAAAAACAAACTGCGCCCCAAACATTTTTTTTGAGAAGATTCCTTAAATGGCATTAGGTTCGTCTGAATACGAAGATTAAAAATGTTGCAAATTAATACAAGGAAGCAAACATTTAATAAATTGGTTGTCATGGCAACGCTTCGATTCAAGATCAATATAATTATCTTTTTTGACACCCAATAGAAATTGTTAGTCCAAATGAAAGCTGGAACAAAATAATTTAACAACATTTTTCTCAATGATAAAACTTCCACTGTCACCCCTTCTCCGGAGTCATAAAAAATCACGACAATATTAATTTTGTTTGTCTGTTCCTTAAAAATAACGTGAAGGAAGACTTTACTTTTCAGAGTTTATTTCCGAAGCGAACCCGATTTTTCAAACCGATGTCGAAAAAAAAATAAATTTTAAGTGGATCTCCCTATTTTTTACTTTATTCTCACTGTTGGTTAACCCCCACTTTTTGTCTCTTGCTTTTTTTTGCAGGAGTAAAAGAAGCACTTTTAGTGTGTCTTCGAAAACTACAAATGTATCCAACGAGCGATGAGATATTAAGTATTTAAAAAGCTAGCATTAAAGGGTGAGTGGGGGGGCGGGAGGGTTAAAAATTTAAAGATGTTTTCATTCATAAATTGATTACCCAGAAGGAAGAAAACCCAGCGGATTTCGACACGCCGGCCGACAATTTATAGTATTTCTCAAATAACCATAAAAAAGTTGTCAATTTTAATTTTTAAACTACAAGGTCAAACACGTGCAGATTGCCGTTGGTGAAGTTGTTTTCCAAATTGTCTCATTCCACAGTCATAAAATTTTAATTTATTATTTTAAATAATATTAATTTTACGAAACTAAAACTTGATTTGGTCATCAATTTTTCAATTAATTGATAGTAAAGTTTTATTGAGAAGAAAGTGGAGATTTAATCAAGAACATCGAAATAAAATTTTAATTATAAAATTATTTGAAAATTTATCAAATTTTTTAGGTTTTCAATTAATCGACAACAAAATTTTAATTTACGACTGACTGATCTTTGGTTTGGTACTTGAAACATTCAAAATCGCACGTAAACGTGAAAAAACGCCGATAATTTTTTCAGCGGAATAAAATAATTGAGTTGACCTAGACGTCACTCCCTTAAAATATTTATCGACAGTTTTCCATTCTTATAAGGTTTTTAAAGAGGAAAAACTAAATTTAATTTCAATACACACAGAACCACAGAAGGACAAACTTTCAAAAAACTAATGTAAATCCCAGACATTTTTTTAAACTAATAATTCCTTGCAATTTATAAAAAAGTCTAAAGTATTAAATTATAAGAATGGCTCGAAGAAAACTTGCAGTTTTACGAAATTCTTGCATCAAAAAATCTCCTGCGGCGGTGTTTATAAACAAATCAGAAGCGTTTATTACAAAACTGATATTGTTTTTTACCGACTTCAGAGTGAAATGGAGAATAAATTTAATGTAAACAAATTTCGTAAAACCAACACTGCAATAAATCTGTTGTGAAAAAAGTCACCTACGGCGATGTTTATAAAGAAATAGCAAACACTGCTTAAATAATCAACACCCGTAAAACTAGTAATGCTTTCCTATCAAAGTACCTACTTTATATTTAGAACAATTACCTACGTCGGCGCCGCTGATTACGTTCAAATAGAAAACTGGATTTAAAAATGAAAAACTTCTTTTCAATCATTTTAATTTTACATTCGTTAAAAATGATAGTGCAATCCTGATGTGTAACATCATCTTTCGTAAAATCGCCTGCGGCGATATTTATTTTCACAATAACCATTTCAAAATTTTGGCTTCCGATCTTTTAGATTCAATTTCAGCAGAAGTTTTATTTCAAATTTTGTAAGTTTTTCAAAATCGCCTACGGCTGCTTTTTCAAAATAGGTAATTCGAGATTTAATTTTCGAAAATTTATTACCTCCTTCCATACGCAAGCATAATAAATATTATAAAAAATTATTCCAACATTTTTGAAAACCCGGAACTTGTGAAATCCAAACCAAGAAATAAATTTATTAAAAATTTCCCTTGCGGGCTGATAAAACATCAATTAGATACATAAAAAAGATTTTAATGTAATAGACAATAAAAGAGTAGTAATAAAAAATTTTGGAACATTTCAATGTCAAACATGGTTACACTTCCAATTATGAGTAAAAGGCTATTTTAAAATGCGGTGATCTCACCATCCTGGTCCTGTCCCAAGTCCGCCACTGCCTGCGGCTCAGCTTGGTTTTTCTGACTCGTCTAATTACGGAAAAACGGGAGTTTGAACAAAAAGCGAAAATACTCCAAGTTGGGAAGCATTTAACCATAATAGCGTCTAAATGCTCGCCTCTTCGCCTCGCCAGATCCAAGAGCATTCATTAAAATTCCATTTCATTTAACATTTATTGCAAATTCTGAGAACCTTACGACTTTCAAGTAGAAAACACGCATACACGTTTTGGTTAATGGCAAACATGACTTAATTATTATTATTATTTATGATAAATCAATTATGAAAATAATTATTAATTGCATATTAGGGCACTGCAATTTATTCTAACATTTTTTAAATAACAAATTCTTGCACAAATAATTTGCATAAAAAATAAGCTAAAATGCGCCGTATTAGATTATTTACATAAAATTATTAATATGTGAGTAATAATAACCTTGCCTTCAAATACGAGCAAAATGAAATGTTGAAGGTTTTATTGGATAGTAATTATACGTTCATTGTCAGGGTAGTGCTGTTACGTAAGTTTCATGTTCTTTATGTAACTATCCATAGGCGTAGTAAACATACTTAGGTTAAGAATTAACTATTTTGCATTTCGGTATTAGCTGAGATTAGAGCACGAGATAGTGCTGAAGTGATCCAGGAAGGAGGTAAATGTTAAAGAGAGTCAAAGTCGAGCGAAGTTCGTAATGGCTCGCACTTGGATGGGTAACCGATTTAAGATCACCGTATGTGGCTGATCTATCGACGCCAAAAGATGATTTAGCGTTCTCTTCTCTAGAAGGGGGACCTACAGTTTAAAATAAGTTTCAAATTACTTATTTTTAAATAAATGTTTCAGTAACAATTGTATATGGTTGATTGATAAGAGGTTTGAGCAAAAAAACACTCTGTATATTAAATATAATAAAGCTGCAAATGCCACAAATGCATTTGATAATTTAGAATCCTTGACAGTTCCATTTTTCCTGAGGAATACGGAGTGTTTTTCAGCTGTAAGGAGGCATCAAGACGACTTTGGGGTCGTCCATAAATTTCTTATGCAAAGACGGGGTAGGGGGCGATTGCCTTGCGTGATGAAATGTGACAAGGAGGCGGGGGGGGGGGGAAGGTGAACAAACGTAACGTGACGCAACGTTTTGTATATTATGTTTTACTGAAAATTATAAAATTGGTAATTCATTAAGGTGTCCAAGATTTGTGACGTAACATTAAGTAGAAGGTCAAAATAAATGTGATGCAGCGTAACAAAGGAGGAAAGAGAGGTTAAAAATGCTGAAATCTTGCGTAATGTAATTTATAGACGACCCCTTTTCATAATTAAAAACGACCTAAATTTGATTCATGAAAAGTCGTCTGGTTGCTTAGAGGAGTTCCACACCCCCAATCCAATTGTTTAATTAGTACCTTCCAGGTCACGGAAAAATATTTTTGTGAAAATAAACTGCATAATCCTTAATTTTATCTCGTTCTTTCTAAGAACGACAAAAAGATAAAATTGATAACGACACAAATTTGATTCTTATGAAATTGTCTTGTTGCTTACTTACAGCTGGGGGGTATTCCATACCCCCAGACCCCCCGGTTTCTATAGGAATTGATTTGAGAAGTCATTTACTTAATAATTATCACAATTTTTCAACACTTCTTTTAGAGTCAGCTAAAAGTTTTTTCTTCTATTATATTTTATACCCCGTGCATCGGGTATAAAATTTGAAGACATGAATGTGGCGTAAAACCGGGGAAGTCCGGGGGGTCTGGGGGGTATGGAATACCCCCCAGTATAAACAAGTAACGAAACGCTTTCTCAAAACTGATAAAAACACAAATTTAATTCTTAAGAAATTGCCTTGTTGCTTACTTACAGCTGGGGGGTATTCCATACCCCCCAGACCCCCCGGTCCTGACAGAAATTGTTTTAAAAAAGCATTTACTTAATTTTATCACACTCATTAAATACTTTTTTTAGCGTCAGGTCAAAGTTTTCTACCTTATTTGTAGGACGGGTAGAAAATGTGAAAAATAGATGTGATAACCAAAATTCTGAGGAAGGGGGGCGGGGGGTACGGAGAGTACCCTACAGCTGAGCATGAATTTAATGTTTGCAAAAACATTTATTTGCTTGCTTTCTAAGCTTTCAGCTGTGGAGTTCCTCTTACCCCCCAGACCTACCCATATTTTGATTGGTTAATATTAAAAAATATCCTTCAGGTCACGAGAAGTTTAATTAATTTTATCTCGTTCATTTTATTTTGTATGGTGGTAATCGGCTAATTTCACAAACCCCCCCCAAAAAATTTAAGAAACTGGTATAAAACCGGGGGGTCTGGGGGTATGGAGAATACCCCCCAACACAACAAAGCAACGGGGAAACTTCAAAATTGATAACTACACAAATTTAATTTGAAAACATCTTTTTCTTATTTATAACTGACCTCCTAAACACCCGAGTTTTCGATTGTTTACTTTTAAAAGTATCCTCCATGTCAGAGAAGATTTTTTCAAGAACATCAATTAATACATAATTTTATCTAATTTTTAAGTATTTTTTCTATTTTCCAAGGTGACCAAACACATTAAACTCCCCTAAAATGTGAAGAAACAGACATAAAATGGAAGGTTTAAAATACCCCCCCCCGTTTCCACCCCAGCATAAGAAAAAAAACGAGATAACTTTTGAAAACTGACAAAGACCCAAATTCAGTTCTTGAGAAAGCGTTTTTTTCTGACGGCTGGGGGGTATTCCATACCCCCCAGACCCCCCGGTTTTTGATTGTTTACTTTTAAACATACCGTCTCAGTCAGAAAAAAATTTCATGAAAATAAACAATATTATAAATAAGTAGTACTTCATTTTATCACATTTTTTAAGTGTTTTTTTCTATTTTCTGTTAGAGTAGGTAATAATACTTCTAGTTTATTTTGCGTTTTAAATCTGTGCGCCTGTTGTTTGCACCACCTTCGGTAGGCCCTAATTACGGCGCTGTTAGGAATCCTTAAAATCACCGGCGTAGCTTATCTCCAAGCTTATCTGTTATTTTGGTGAGTAAAATAAAAAGAAATTAATAAGAAACCGCGGGGGGGGGGGGGAGAAATATAAAACCTTTTTCTGAAAAATTATAACCTATAATATTTAATTTTATCTTAAAATCATAGGCGTAGATTGTTAAAGTAAAACTGTGGGAGGGAGGGGTACGGATTGTCCCCCTTATTCCTGCCTCTTAAAATTTATTTAAAAAAAATAACTTACATATTATTTAATTTTATCTCCAAATCACAAGCGTAACTTGTCTTGAGAGCTAGGAGGTTTTAATCCTTCACCGTAAGGCGTCGTATGTTAAATAAGAAGAAAACAATGAGAAACCGGTGGGTTTGGGGGGTATGGAGTACCCCCCATTAGGCCTACCTCTGAAAAATTATTTAAGAAGAATACCCTACATAATAACAAATACTTTAACATTTACATACGGAAAATTTATGTAAATTAGCCGTGAGAGGCTTTCATTGCGTCGGTTAGAGTATGCGGCCCGTGGGCCGCTCATCCCTGTTATATTTGGATCCTAAAAGACTGAAATATTACAATAATCAAAGAAATGATAAAATTGGCATTATAATCTTGTGATATCGACCCTAATCACTAACGTGTTCGGCGATGTGTGGAGGCAGCATTTAGAAAGATTAACATCTTTGCATCAAGGATATGTTCGTGCCGGTCCGCCCCTCCCCGAAATGTTGTCAGTGATGACTCTTCGGCAGTTAACACAATTACAGAATTTATCAAACGCTGTAAGATAATCCAAAAATAAAACGATAAAATAATTAAAAACTCAGGAGATCAATGCTCCCATTTATCATTAGGTACAACTGTCAAGGGTAATCAAGATAGGCCGCTGCCACCGCATGCAATGTTTGTGTTTATTAGTGATTGTATTTTATATTATAGGAAGAAGGCAGCAAAATGGAATTACATAACAAGAATAACAGAGGAAATAAGAAAAGAAGAATTGCGATTTGAAATTTGTCGATTAGTTTGGCAAACATTTTTTTGTTGAATAGTTTGGCGGTGATAATCCTAAGATAGCGGTCTCCTAATGCATTTATATCGGATCTGGGTTCTGATATGTTGTTCGGACGTGTACAAATGATCGGGGGTGGTCTCACCATTATCGTTAGCCCCGGGCTTGTGGGGTGGTAGGTCAGTGGGTGTACACCGACAGGCACACAGTCATCAGTCATTAGCAATCTTTTCTGTCTGTGCATCAGCACTATACGTGAAGAAGACGACATCCCTTATCTACTACCGATTCCCCAAGGGAGTTTTCTTAAAATTTTTGACGTTAAAAACCCGTGATCTAACGATCGCATTTGTAAATAAAAATGCAATTTAAAAGCAGAAATTGTTATGAAAACGGAAAGGCAGCTGTCATTTCCCTCACAACAGGTTTTATTTAATAAATCATGATGTAAATTAAAATGCAATTCACATGTTGACAAAGATGGAAAACTGTACAGTAAATAACAACTTTGTTTATTATTCTCTTCATTAGCTATTCTTTACGACTCGACTCACTCAGTGTGTGATGTGTGCGTATATCCATCATTTCGTGAAAATACAAGAGAAATTACCTATGCAAATAGCGTTCGTACTTAATTATCTAATGAACTTTACACCGAATAAATTATACTTTACAATCATTCGTGTCTTTTACGAATTTTTGAACATCATTAAATAAAAATTATTTTTATAACTCGAGGGCCGAACCGTTAGAGAAGAAGAAGCATGTAATTAAAATTAGATAAAAAAGGTTTAAACAAAAAAATCTAGCATTAATGGAAAATCTACTGGTAGCAATTATGCACATCACAATTTTATGCTCGACTAGGTAAGGCGATGGTTTAACAAGAACGACCGTTACAAATTCAAATTTTAGATCTGTGATATTAAAATGCGATGTAATTTTGGATAACAAAACTTGACGATGAGACGAGTAAAATGATATGTAACAAACCACCAATCGGATCTGTACTTTTTCAGTTGTAAGCTACTCATAGAAAACATGGAAGAGGAACAACAATGTTAATACGGTCCTGTTCGTTTTATGACAGAGTGAATTTAAACTTTTCCTCATCAGCATTATCATCTTCCTGTTTCTCACATTTTATTCTTATTTTGAAATACTCTCATTCAATTTGTTTATTTAATTATTATTAAAGATTCAAGATCAAAGGTGCCGGGGATTTACGATAAGCTCTCACATACTACGATATTCAACTAACCTACTATGGAAATTTATTTTCTAAGTTTGCATTAATTGAAACTGACGAGTCGGAAAAAATTTGTTTGAGGGCTAAATCAAAAAAATAAGAGCATAAAATTATCAGATTAGTTTAATTTGCGAGGTAACACTGGGCGTAAAATTAATCCACTTATGATACACCCCGTATTTTATGTTTTTTATGACAACTCCTAATGGTGAGTTCGACATCTGAGATTTAAAAAAAAATTCCGTGCACTTCCTACGGTAATTATATAGAGCAGCAGAAATCCATGGCTGGTTCTGCCCATTAAGCATAAGAAATTCAATTTTCCCGCTCAGGAACTAAAGTTGGTTAAATCTAGGTATTGTTTGATAGGGCCCAGATAATTCACGGTAAATATATTTAATGGTATTTCGGCATTCTAAAAGTGATAAAAGTTAACTTTGAAGCTTAGACCTTCCAAATTTATTACTGCATAAACAATTTTACTAGAATGAGTGTATAATAATGAGGCAGTTTAATGCAAATATGAATTTTTTTACAAAATATACAGGTAGGTTAGAATAATAATTAACACTTTATAGAAATGTTAAACCGACTATGCAATTTAGAATTGATTAGCATAAATTTAATTACGGTTTAAAGTTATGTAAACTCCTCCACTATTCTTATTGTAGTGCTGTTTATTTTTTATGGACTAAAGGTTTTATTAAATAATTTAAAAATACAACAAAGTGCATATTAAGTAACAAGCAACCAGTTTAAAATTTAATTAATTATATTCTGCCACATAAATTACTTAACTGCGATATAAAAACGTGGGAGAACGTTGGAAAAAAATCCTAAAAAGTATTTGCTCTATTAAAGAATGAAATAAAATATTTAAGACGCATTTTTTTTGGGTTATCGCCAAATTTTGTTGTATAAAATAGATAAAAATTGACCCCAAGTTTGACGACATTTCGATAAGAACCGTTTTATTTACTAAAGAATATATAACGCCTCAGCTTAAAATATCAATAAGAGTTTATAAATACACATAAAAAAAGTCCCCTAAAAACTTTTTCGTGTGGTTAAGAGTGCTTAATTTAATAGAGTTGTCCATTATCAGGTGGAATGCGGTCATTACAAGAATCACTAATTGAAATTTAAATTGACAGTCAATTATTTAATTTCGATCACCTCGAAATTGATTAAATCCATTAACATCTGATAATTTCTTCACAACTTGTTGTTTTAGTTACTAAAAAAAAATAGACCCACCTGAAGGTTGGCTAGCTACAGTATCGAATTTTTAATGGTGAACCGACCGAGAGATGGCGTAACGATCAGATTTTGCACATTTAACGTATGTTAGACTTGCACAAAAATTTTCTCACAAATTTGAGCGTAACAAATCTATGCGTGTAATTTTTCAGCTATTCTTTCTTCATTAACAATTGTTGAAGAAAATCGGATTTTAAGCAATTAAACTCAGTCTATTGTTATTTTCTACACAACAATTACCCAATAGGATATTGAACGATAATTCCTTTTATCACGAATCAAATTTCGATTGCAAACATTTTATGCATCAACGCACAACGCAATTAGTATTCAATCACTTGAGGAAAAAAGGCAAAAAATTGGACTTACTTGAGGAAGAAGTTCAATTACTACCAGCAAACGTGACACTAATTTTTTTACGTCGGTGTGAGGTGATGTTAATGGGGCGTTCAAACGAGAACTTTTTTCTTTCGTGATCTGCAACTTTTACGTTAATTTACTTTTTTCTTCATAAAAATTTGAAGAAAGACGCACAATATATTAAAAAGTTCGATTTGTGTGACGAATTCGTTTTGCATTGATAAGTCACATTCGATTAAACATTTCGTTCATTTTTCTTGTGCGATTTCGAAGCCCACCACTCCAAGAATCGAACTACCATTTACCAAGATATTGTGATGTCTTTTATTTGTGTACTCATTTCTCATGTTTTCTTAAAGGATTTTAAAAGTCAAGCCCAATAAAATATGACATACTAAATTTCCCAAGATGTGCGGCCTGCAGGCCCCACAAAAACTAATTTTAATGTGAGGATATTAGATTTGCTTTTTAGAAAATTATGATTTTCAGTAAAGTACACTTTAAATCTAAAGCTGCCTTGAAGTTATCATAAAATCGGAAGTAATTACATGTAAGGATTTTGTAAGACTAAAAACAAGATAACGGTAAACCAAGGATAAGAAGATTTTAAAGAAGATAATTTTATATATGCGAGGCCGTAAACCGAGTTAAAAATATTAAACAGTTAAAAGGGCAGTTCCGGCTTCGCCGTTACTGTATAGTTCCAGTACATAAATACAAATACATAATTTGTTAGTACTGTCTGTTTGAAATTCTTCGAAAAACTCTCATAAGGTTGGCATATCTGATACTATAAAAAATGCAATTCAACTCCTTCTGCAACTTTTCCCTTGAGAAATTTGACATATTTACATTTAGAGTAAATTTCAAAACCACTGTCAAATGGACAGTTACAAGATTGTGCTCGTTCAGCGAGCTCAACTGCTTAGTGTCATCAGTCAACTATGATGAGTAGATGACACTCAGCAGTTTGAATTTCGCTGAACGATGTGCTTCCAGTCAGCAACCATTGCCTAGCAACCTAAAACTAATCATAAGTTGAACAAACGCAGCGTAAAATTTTTGCACTGAGTTTTTTAGTCAACAGTTGTAAGTAAGCGCTCCGTTCAGCGAAACCTGATCAGTCAACTTCTCAGGCGCTGAGCTTCGCTGAACGCGCCCATTGATTCTCTTCACCTCATTGGAGGGTAAACTCAAAGTTCCATTCATTCAACAACAAACAGCAACAACAATAACATGAACAGCATCTGCGGATCATATAGCTCGCTTATCTCCTACATCTAATTTCGACACCTGAAGTTGAGAAATTCAATTGAGAACTTTTCTGACCCGTTGTGGCATTGAACCTGATTTGAAAAAGAGTATAAAAAATGAAAGGAGGAGAATGTCAAATGAGGGAGAGAAGAAAGGAAGATCCGTAGGTGCTTTTCTGCGGGATGCAATGTAGAGAAGCACCACAGACGATTCATCATAGGTGCTTTGCTTCAGAGTCCAATGGAGCAAAGCACCGCGGGTGCTTCGAACGGTGAAAATTCTACTGTCTTCAGAGTTGTCATTTTTACACCATATCTTGCCGCATGACAATAAATAAGAAATACCCTGTATATAAAAAAAAAGAATGTTGCAATAGTCGATTCCTGTACTACCACAAATTGATATTACGATTGTAGCAAGTACTAAAATTTGTAGGTAAATTTTACTAGGTTTTCTTTTCGTGCGGCGGGGGGGGGGGGCATTGGCGGTTTCAGAGGGGGGTAATTGGGTAATTACCCCCCCTAATCTATGTTGAAATTTACATTGATATAGGTAAATTACCCCCCCTAAGGCAGTTGGCTGGAAACGCCTCTGGCCGGAGGGGGGGGGGGGCTAAAGATGAATATAATAATGAGAATTTCTCATATTAAACCGAAATAATTGTATATTAATATCAGCAAAGTAACTTAAGCGAGACAAAAGAAGCACACGACAAAGGTGCACAAATTTGAGGCGCAAAATTAGCCAAAGGTTTAGCTGTCCTAAAAATTAGAAAACACACTATAAAATGAGATAAAATTAAGTATTATGTAGTTTATGGTCCTGAAAAAATCTTGTCTTGTTCTGGAAGGTATTTTTAAAAGTAAACAATCGGAAAACCAGAGAGTCCGGGGGGTCTGGGGGTATGAAATACCCCCCAGCTAATAAGAAAAAATATTTTTTCTAGAATTAAATTTACATCTTTACCAATTTTTAAAGTCATTTTGTTAGTTCTATATGCTGGAGGGTATTCCATACCCCCCAGACCCCCCGGTTTTACGCCCATTTCTTTAGGGTTCTTTTAAAAGTAAACAAGTAAAACACCGGGGTGTCAGGGAGGTCAGCTTATAAGTTAGAAAAAAAATGTTTTTTTTTGTAATTAAATTTGTGTGGTTATCAATTTTGAAAAACCATCTCTTTACTTCTTTGTGCTGGGGGGTATTCCATACCCCCCAGACCCCCCGGTTTCACGCCCGTTTCTTTACATTTTAAAAGAGACGGTCCAGGCCCCTTAGAAAATAGAAACAATTTTTGAAAATGAGATAAAATTTAGTATTGTGTAGTTTATTTTTCTTACAAAATCTTTCCCTGATCTGGAGGATGCTTTTAAAAGTAAACAATCGAGAAACCATAGATGAAAGTGTGCAAAAGCATTTTTTCGCAAGAATTAAATTCATGCTCATCATCATGACAACTTTCTAGCTTCCATACAGCGGGTCCTCCGTAGTTTGTGCTCCCGCCCCCCAAACCCCCAGTATTACATCCATTTTTTCACGTGTTATACCCGGCGTCGTACAAAAAAAGAGAAAACTGTTAACTGACCCTAAGAGAAATACTTAAAAAATGTGGTAGAATTAAGTAAATTACTCCTCAAAACAATTCCTGTAAAATCCGGGGGGTCTGGGGGGTATGGAATACCCCCCAGCCGCAAGTAAGCAGCAAGACAAAATTCTTAAGAACAAATTTGTGTTGTTTTCAATTTTTAAAAGACATCGCCTCGTTTTTTCTCATACTGGGGGTTTTCTTACCCCCAAACTCGCGGTTTTACGCCCGTTGCTGATTAAAAAAACTTTAAATTAGCTTTAACAATATTTTTAATAAATTAATCTTTGGTTCGTAAGGGTGCCGGGGAGGGGATAGCGCAAATTAAACGATTTCTTTCTGTCTTTCTGTCCTCGTTTTTACCCTAAATAATATTATAATATGTATATTTTATCAAATCAGAAATTGTGGAAGGGAGCACAGGTCTCTTCTATCTCCTCTGTAAATAATCAACAAGCACTGTTCAAATTATTTTTGTAAGCGATGCAGCTTTTCCACATTTCATTTTCTTCCATTAAATAAACGTACCTACGGTTGTCATGGCAACCGATATTAATTTAACACAGGAACGCTTTATTTGTAAGGACAGTTTTGTACTCCTACCTAAGGACGTCTGTCCTGTCCTTAAGCACGTCTTTCATTACCTTCGATAAGAATTTTTAAAATTCAAAAATTACAATTGAAATTTTGATTTCAGAAACCGGGGGTAGAGGTCAGAGGTAAAGATATTGAGAATTATTTTATCCCATATTTCCTTCCCACAGTTTTTTTAAGAGTATTACTGAATTACCTACGTTTAAAATTTTAATTACCTCGCTTGAGTAAAATTCCACTCTAAGGTAAAAATTAAGTGTTATTATTAAGCAAAACTTGTGCCGATTTTCTATTATGCATTGTTGATGCGCTTCATGCATAAAAAAAACGAAGGAACTTTAAAGTTTAACGAACGAATCTAACTTGTAAAACTTGAATCTTAACTTGTGCAAATTGCAGAAATTCTCATTCATTGAACAGTTGCACGAAATTAGTGTGAATGGCCTTTTGAAGAAATTTTTAAATAAACGGGAAATTTAAAATTCCCAACTTGTAATAAATTAAAACTTTATTTTGAAATATATTTTCGGAGTTGCCTATCGGTTAACGTGGATTCCAAACCATGGAAATAATCGATTTCTACACTAATAAAAAATTTTCTATTTAATGATGATAAATCTTCGTAATTTTGAAAGCAGTAAACTGACCATTGATGATCACCTTAAGTCTTATTATTGCAATGTTACTAATAATTATAGTGCACCGAACTAATTATAAATTTAACTATATACGATGCAAGCAGCAATAATAATTATTGTTTAATAGTTTAACCCTGACCTGTCTTTTTTGTTCGAAATATTTTCTTCAGAATCGATTCCATAATTACTAATCTCTCTTTTACAATTCGCAAAGAGGTAAATTAATTGGCATTTTCCGATGCAAAATATTGTTGCACCCTGTACACCAAAATATTTTGGAATTTTTTCTTTCGTACATGCAAAATGATAAATAGAAGAACCAAGAAAGCAAAACTATCTGGTATTTATACAAAGACGTTGGCGCCGGTCCATTTGTCATGACGTCACGCTGTCACTTCCGGGACAGCGTCGTTCCCTATCCTAGTCGCCGGAGACTAACTATCTGTAACATCATCTATTGCTAATGTGCATCTCGTTTAGACTATTTGTTTGACTTTTTCTTAATGCCTATCCTTAAAAAGAATAATTGCTAACAACCTACCATCAATTTTATTTCTATTATTATTATTATCATTATTTTTATTTCACTTTTATCGCCGATATAATCGAAAAAAATTTATTAGTCGATTTTCGAGAAATGAGATCGATAAATTAAGAATGCGTCAATTCTTCATGTTCGGTAAGATTAATGCACTAATTATGTGTAAGACAGTAGCAACCTAATTAATTTAGAAAATAAATATTTAATTAACTAATTAATAATATATTTTTAATATTGAGATTATAATTGAAATTTTAATTGCGTAATAAATACAATTTCATTATGTAAATGTTCAACTTTAAGTAAAAAATTAACATATTTTATTTTATGTGCATATAACTCATTTCTTTTTTTTCAGTGCCTTATTTCTCGGTTCGTTTCAATTATTGCAGTTTAGAATTTAAAAAATACAATAAAAATCTTAACAGATAAAAGAAAACCAGAACAACCACCCCCGCCCTTGTTAAAAAAGTGTTCTACTTTTAATTTTAATGTTTCCTTTAATTTTTATTATTTCCTTAATTTTAAAAACTTATTTATTTGTTTGTAGTAATTTTTGATAACTTTTAATCATTTTTGTTTCGTGTCGCAAATAAAAATTGTAGTATTATACTAGTAAATAAAATTATAAATTTATGGCTTCGTGTAGGTACTTTAAATATTATTGTAATAAATTACGGAATAGAAGAAAAAGTATTAAACCAAAGTAAACAGTGAGGGGAGTTTGAACAAGGGGAACTTTTTTTAATTTGAAAGGTTCGTTGTACAGTGCATAAAAATTATAATATTATTTGTTTATAAATACCGCACGTGTAAAACTATAGCCTGATTACAAAATTTTACGATGATAATAATAATCTCCAAAATGTTACTATACTTACGGAAATCATTCCATTTATATCGGGAATCGGGTCACTTACAATAAATAAATATACATCATTCAAGTAATAAATAATTGATTGCGCAGACTTTACATTAATAAATTTTAAATAATATTTTCATATTTTATTTAATTTTTTTACAAATCACCAATTAATTTTTTTCGGTTCTAATCTTTTATTTTTAGAAATTTGGAGTAAGTACTTTTGAACTGCTAATATTTAGATCGCATTAAAAAACTAATAATTAGATACCGAGTTAGATTTTCTAATTTGTCACTGTAATAATTTTTTTGACCTTTGAAGGGTCCAAAGGTCGGACGAGTGATAAAATGCGATGGAATGTATTCAAAAATCGTTATTTTTTTACTCGTTTAAAAAATTCACTGTATTAATTTACCCCCACAAATAATAAAAAATTTTCAAAATTGACACGAAAAAATTAATTTCTCACTTTTTTCAATTTATCCTAAAAAATATTTATGAACAAATAAGTAACAGATTTAACTTTTATTGTCAAACAAAAAATGTAAATGGTGCAAAAAAAATGGCACTGATTCTGTTTGAAATTAATAGCCCTACGTATTTTGTTAATCATTTTTTACTCCTTGGCGCAATTAAATAAACAGTGTTGCCTTATTTACCTACAAAACTTACATGAAGTTTAAAGAAAAGTAGGTTAGTCTTCGTTCTTGATTACCCTGGCAACCAGATTATCTCGGTTGCCATGGCAATCAACAAAAATACTATTATGTAAATTAAATTATTAAAGAGTTAAATATTAAAGATTTTCTAAAGTCCCGCAAGAAATGGTCCTATAAAAGTTTACTTTTTGTCTTCAAGTGTGAAAGTCACTTTTACTCCCGAGGGAGTAAAATATTTTTTTTGAACAAGTCAGGATTGTGCTGTTGTCATTAAATATTTTTAAATGATTCAAAAAAATTAATTTCAGTAAAATATAAAACCATCTTGGTATTGGCTTACAATTTTGATATTAAAATTATTTTCAAATATTTATTAAATTAAAAAAATTTATTTGTTTCAAAATAGTTTTATGTTTTACTGAAAGAAATTTTTTTTTAATCATTTAAAAATATTTAATGATAACAGCACAATCTTGACTTGTTAAAATCCTGAATTTTCAACTACAGGAGAGGCGCCCTCATTCTCGGATACCATGACAACCAGATTCTTAGTTGCCAAGGCAACCAACGATAACAACGTTTAAAATTATTTTCACTTTTGATGTTTTTAATTTTTATATTTTTAATTTATTTAATTAAAACATTTTTTAATTTTTACTGCAAAATTATTTATATATTGAGACCGCTTAAACTGTCCTTATATTTTTGACAGAAATTCGTTAATGAGCAAATCCAAAAGAGTGATAATGGATACGTAAAGTTTCAGATAAAGGCGGATCTAGATCATGGTTTACGGGGGGGGGGGGTAAAAAAGCAAATTTTTGTATTTTCCTTCAGAGGTTATGCTTTCATTAGTAATTCATGTACTGGGGGGTATTCCATACCCCCCAGACCCCCCGGTCCCCCAAGCACAGTCTATACATAATTTCTCTGATTATTACGATCTCAGAATGCATTGTGTGTTAAATTATCAAATATTCGTTTCGTAGTGATAATGTTGGTACTAATCAATCAATTGTACAATACATCATTTTCAATCGAAAATGTGTCCAGCGTAGATTTTAGTATGGATCCGAGATTAGATCTAGTTGCATTATCAAAATCGACTCTCCGCGCGCTCCGCTCCGTCACCTCAGATCCACACGCTGCGAACCGTTTTGACTAATGCTGTACCAATTAAAAATATCTCCCAAGCCGATCCAACTAGCAAAAATGTGCTACTAAGAAGGGGATGAATTACCCATGATGTGAAACCCTTAAACAGTAAAATTTGGTCATCGAGAGAGACTATAGCTCTCTATCTCTAGGGCGCCAAATGTAACATATGAAAAATAAATGTAAAACCGGGGGTATGGGGATATGGAATGCCCCCCACTACATGATATATGGGGGTAGCAAATTTTGCTCATCGAGAGAGACTATAGCCTTTTATCTATTGAATGCCAAAAAATGTAACATATAAAAAAACCGGAGGGTCTGGGGGGTATGGAATAGGAATATACTAATGAAAGCATAACCTCCGTGGGAAAATACAAAAATTTAAGAGAAAATTTTAAAGATCTCTCAGTTTTCTTCCTTTTACGAAAAAATATAGTGGCATTTTTAAATGTTCTCTAACCAGATTTACACCTCGGTGGTTTGCCGTTGCCTTCCGAGTAGAGACGGCAGTTAGTCTAGGCTTTTATATTTTCACAAACCGATGCCTAAACTCAAACCTGAATTCCGAATATTTCTCAAGTTTCTAAGAATACTTGCGAATTATGGCCCATAAATGTTATTTTTTCATCATCGTGCTAGATCCGTTGCTAGGAGACGACCACTATAAAGTCCTTACTTACACTAGAGCAAAATATGGGATGTGCAAAAGATGTTAAAAAACTTTAATTTAAAAAAGGTAAAAAATGAGTTCCGAATTTATACTACGCCCCCCCCCCGTCGATAATCCGGACAAATAAATGTAAAACTGTTCGGAATATCGAATTTTATTATTTTAAATTGGGGTTCGGCTTATCGAGGTTCCACTGTACTAAAATTCCGATCAAACGGTTATAAGGAGCATTTGAAGTGAAGGAGCTAACAAAATTACTGAGAGATAAATCAAATAAACAAATCATTTGATTGAATTAAATGCCATTCCCTGGGGGCATTTTCGTGTCGCGTTGTTTTGCAAGAAGGTCTTCTTGCAGTAGCCAAGAATTTGTAGCCAGCGGAAATATTTTTGATCATTCCGCTGCTGTCGCGTTACCGCTGTGCTGCTTATAATTATTAATATTTGCTCCTCCTCTAGAGGAAATCTTCAAATAAATCGATTTAAAACAAAAAATGACCCCCCTCCCGTGCCGGACCACTTTTTCAGAAATATTGAAGGTTTCCGCTATTCACTGATTTTATGAGCAATGCAATATTTTTTTGCATAGGAATTTTGTAACTTATTTTATCGATCCTGTTTGTTACCTTGTAAGCTAAGCAAATTACCATTTATGTAAATGGTTTGCCGACTAACATGGAATTTTGCTAATTTTTCGAAAACTGCTGGATAAAATAAAAAGCTTAGAACAAAATAACAGGACCAATTTGGTGGTTTACCCTAGTTTTGCAGTAATTCTCTTCCCCCCACCCCCGTTTTACAAAATTAAAAATTTGGAAAATCCAAATTTAAATTACAACAATAAAGAGGAAATCGCGCCGTTAATTAGAAAATGTAATAACCAAAATAGGTAATAAATTTAGAATATTACTTATGCAAATGACATACAGCAAGTGGTCCTACGAGCCGGATGCATCAATCAAAAATAATAAAGTTTAAAGTACGAATAACAACATTACATACAATAAAATAAAGGTAGCAAAGGTAGGTAATTAATTTATAAAATGAAATGAAATTTTTAAAAAATGGCCTCTTCTAATATAGAAAATTGCAAGTCGTTTTATCTTGTCAACGAAAGAATTTGTAACGGTTCTAACCGTTGCTGTAATCTAACCTGCCATCATCGCAGCTTTTTTTTCTTGCAGACATCTTCTCGATGTTTTACAAATTATTACCGAGTGCAATGGTTATAATATTTTTGTTATTAATGTTTATATCAATTTTTTGTCCGAGTAATGACTTTTCAAGAGATATCATTGTATAATGAGATTATAACGTAATTATCTAATTTTAAATTACCAAATTATCTTTGGTTTCGTATAAACGAATTATAATTAGGTCGTCCACTTTATCGATGTCATTTTGGAACAAACAAAAAAATATTTTTCCTTTTTACTCCAAAACCTTCCCACGTACCTCCGCGACAAATTTGTATGTATTTGGTCGTTTTCACTTTAAAACATACAAAATGACCCGTACCAACCCAAAGGGTAATCAAGAGATGAATTCTTCGACTTAATCTTAAAATATAATCATCATTACTGCTTGAAAATTCGTCTGCTGCTAAATCATGTCGGTAGCACAGGAAATGTTCACATTTAGTACTAATGACATAAAACAAAACAAAAACGACTCTTGGGTAGGTAAAAGTCACTTTCAAAATAACTAACACAAACAACTATCTAAATTTTAAATTAAATCCTTTAATTAAAAAATTAATTAAGTTCGGCGTTAGATAACACAATCGAACACCATCCTAAAAAAATTTATTTTCAAAAAAAAAAGAAAGGGCCTTTTCGAAAAAAACTTTTTTTATAATTAATCAAGTTAACGAGTTAAGGAAGTACGTGGCTTCATCTAGGAGGCGATAGCCGAACTTCCAAATTTAAGTCCCACTCCATTTCCTATCTTCTTTTATTTCTCGATTTGAATATTCAAAACTTAACGTGTTTTGTTTTTTTTTATTAATCACCCAAGCGGAGGGAGCAAAAAATAAATCTCGTTCCGCTTATTAATTATTTGTCCAATAAAATAAACGTCACGATTATTTTCCTATCACAATGTGATAAAATACGTTTTCCTTTCATAACCAGGGGGAAATTTTATTGCATCGTAGTGCGCACGGAGAAACAATTAAAAAAATTCCTCTTGCATAACTGCGAAAAAAATGGACAAAAGATTTTCGAATAACAACTTAAAAAGAGTAAATTTATCGTTTTTGCTTTTCCTACTTGAGTCGTTTGTGGAAAAAAGTGGCAGCAATGGCCACCGAGATATTTGAAATTCATGTTGGCGATTCTTGAAATGCCTTAACTGTCAACTCTTGTCAATTGCATAACCAATGGCAGAGTTTGTTTTAACCACGCCCAATGCCAAATAAACAACAATTGCTTTAATTAAATTACTTTTTGCTTCTTTTCTTTCAAGTACATCTCTGCCAAAGAATGTCCATAATGATGATATCAATACGCTTTTTGCGCGCACATAAATTCTCAAGAATCGGTTCATTGTTAACCATACCAACTTAACGTTTTTTTGTGGTTGGCAAGCATGATGCTAATGTTTTTTGAAAATAAGGCGTGTTCTTCGGTGACGCTCTATTTGCTAATCTCAAATTTTTCTTAAAGGTTTACGATAAAATATCAAGCAAATTGCAGTTAGAACGAAGACGCTTTTCGTTGGTACTTGCATGGTTGCCTAATCTACACTGAAAAAATGGTAATTTCCTCTAGGTACTTACCGATAAGCGGTGAATTAATCATATTTACGCTTATCGGTGTACTTCTTGTTCGACCGAATTTTGCAAAGTTTCAATATCAAAAAGTTAAAATAAGTTGCACATATTAGTTCACATTACCAGGATCTAAGTCACGTTTTTGAAAACACTTGGTGATCCCGGATCAAAGTCACGTTTTGGATCCAAAAAGGTCAACATAATATCTGCTAGTCTTTCAATCAAAATAATTTATTATTTTACCTACAACCTTGAAAATGAAAGTTCTAATACTCAAAAAGAAAATTTTAGCTGACCATCACGGAATTTCTAGGTGTTCGATCTAATGCGTTCTAATATTTTAGAATAAAATTCCATTTAAAGTTACTTAATCTCGTTAATCCATTTATACGCGTCGTTATTTATAAAAACTGAAAGTGTGAATTTTTTCGAAAATAAAACCAAAATAAAAATAACCAAAATTAGAAGATGACCAATCAATACCTCCCATTTCCCTGTTCAAATTTTTAAGTCAATTTTAATTTTTGATTTGTATATTTTCAGAATACAGAAATATAACATGCAACTGACACAAATTGATAAAATAAGTAGCATATGACAGTAAAACAAAATACCGCAGGCGATTTTCGGATACGAAATGAATGTTACAAAATTGTAAAATTAAATAATTTAAAAAATTACTTTATGAGTAAAGTGATCTAATTAATGCAATACCACGTATCGTTTTATACTTGACTAAAGTCAATATTTGTTTGTTTTGTCCTGGACATTAAGTACAACAATTATTCAGAAAAATAAGAAACAAAACAGGCAATACATTTAGAACCGGGGGGTCTGGGAGTTATGGAATACCCCCCAGCCTTATATAAAAAAGTAATATGATACATTGAAAAGCGCAACTCAAGTAAATTAAATTGTAAAATAGAACTGATTTTAACAAATTTCAACTTTTATTTATGTATTGCTGGGGGGTATTCCTTACCCCCCAGACCCCCCGGTCTCCAAAGCACGGTCTATACATAATATCTCTGATTATTACGACCTCGAAATGCATTGTAATTATAGAATATTCATTTAGTAGTGAAAATGTTGATATGAAACTAAACATCTAATGAAAGTTTACTTTTCATTTTTAAAAGTTAAAGTATTACTTTTACTCCCAAGGGAGTAAAGCAGATATAAACAGTGTTGCCTTAGTTACCTATAAAAGTTGTATGTTCATTAAATGGCCAGACTATTTTCATTCTCGGTTACCACAGTAAACAGATCATTCTTGGTTGCCATGACAACAGACGATAATAGGTCTGTTTGTAATGTTACTCCGAACTACTCGAAGTAAGTTAGTGTAAAAAATTGCGAAAATCGATTGGTATTGCATTTTTTTGTTTTTAATTTAAGAGCAAATTAAAAATAGTGAGCATGAACACCTGAGCTTCAAATAAGCAAGAATGGATCTATTTCTCTATTTACAGGGAAAGTGGGCAAAGTTTTTATTTAGTGTAAGAAATTCCATCTTCATGATTTAATAATGTGAATGCCATCATATTATGTTTATGATACTCAAATTTCTGTAGTTTCCTACATAGGATAGGTCATTAATCAAAGATGTACTGGGGGGTATTCCATACCCCCCAAACCCCCCGGTTTCAAATGTAAGATTTCCAAAAACTTTTTTTTCATGGCTACTTTTCAGCTTTTCATAATAATGCAACTATTTCGTTCCATTGTAGTATCTACAGAGATTAAAACAATTAACACGACAACTTGAAAGAAAAAGGAGCCGTAGATGATTTTTTGAACATTTTATGGTCATTTATATTTTGAATTTTAGTGAACTAAGAAAAGCCTTCAAAATAAATAATTAATTAGTTCGGTGAATTAATTGCAAATGCACAATAAAAACGCAATCATCATCGCAACGAGTTTAGTGGGAGGGGGGGGTACTGTAGCTAATATTATTGCGGTAATAAAACTCATCAGCAAATTATGATGTCTTAAAATATTAAATTAATTTTGATTGCGTTTATTTTATCTACTTTTAAATTATTTGCGTATTAATAAGAATTTAATATAAATATTTTGACAAAATCAAAATTTAATTACTGCATAGTACGTAAATATAATAACCGTGAAAAACAAAATAATTAAAAGATTAAAATTTAATTCACCTAAATAAAAAATATGAAGTTTTTAAAAATTAAAAAAATATTTTATGATAAGCAAAAACTCAAGTCTTTAAGTCAATGATCATTAATTTGCCTTCAACGTGATAAATGTAAGAAAACAGTCCCCCCAGACCCCCCGGTTTTTAGTCATCATTTGAAGAAATCGTAACTGATAAAGTCAATAATTACTTGATTTGATTTAGATTCGACAAACGTAAAACAATCATTTAGAAAAAAAGGTTACAATTTAAATAAATCATTTGGAACCGGGGGGTCTGGGGGGTATAGAATACCCCCCAGCCAGATAAATAAAAGTATGGTTGATTGAGAAAGCAATTCAAGCAAATTAAAGTTGTGAGTTGAACTGATTTTGACAAAAATTTTACTTTTATTTATATGTAGCTGAGGGTACTTCCCCCCCCCCCGAGCCCCTGTTTCTAAAGTTATATTTTACAATTTCTTTTTCTTGCTCCCTATCTTTCTGTATGTTTCTTTTTAAGATTTCATTTGAAAGGTAAAATAAAATTCTGACTCTTAGCCGTCCTAAAAGTTAAAACGGATTAACTTCATTTATTTTCTAAGCTGTTTTCAAAAACGCCAGTCCGCCCGAAACTGCAACAATTCTCACATTTTAACTTCCGATTGAAGGGGGGGACGAAAAGAAAAAGTTACCATGTAGATGTACTTGTTGTTCGTCTTTTCGAAATTTGATGCCTCGATTTACAAAAAAACAGTGGCGGCGCCGAGAATTTTCCTGCCGTCGGAAGGCTGTCTAATTTTAATCCTTTCACGTAGTAAGTAGGTACATATGGTTTTAATTATTTAAGAAAAAGACACTTAGTTAATGATCATGGTTTAGGTTGTGGTATTTAAAATTTGTCACGAAGATATAAATTGCTATTGGAAGTAGTATAGTAATATAATGGAATTTTTAAATCGTTTTGTGTATAGTTACGCGATGTAGGAACGGCAAAATTCAAAAGGAGACGTCGAGTTGGTTGATTATAATATAAAGCATGTCTATGGAAGAGCCCATATCTGGTGGTTAAAATCAGCAACACAAGCTCTACTTGTCGCCGCAAATTTATGGTCTTATCTTTTAGCATCTTCTCCCAAGACTGCTGCAATCTTACGCTAGGCTCCGTCCTGGTTTATTCACTCCTCGTCCAAGATCTCGATATTCTAATTTCGGTAATTGCTTTTTCCTAATCAAAATTGACCCATTTATCCGATATTATAACCGATAGAATATTTGTCCATAAATTAACTACGACTTGATCATCGCTAGCTATAAAATTGTAGGCATTTCCAATGAGTTTGTTTATTTCTGAAACTCAAAGATAAAGATCGTGTTGATCACGTATCGCAGTTAATTAATTGTTCGGTCTGAACAAGGGGCCACTGTTAATTACTCGTAAAACGTCTCTCCATGTGTGGTGCACTTTAAAATCCTTGTGCAATTCAACTTTTATGGTTTAGGTGGACTCTTGCAAAATTCCCAAACAATGACTCTTTTGTCCATGCACGTTTTTCACAAAAAATAATCCACGTTTTGAATATCGACAACGTCTCATTCGATGGCCAAGTTCAAGTTGACGTTTCGCACATCGCGGACAGGTATCACGTTTGCTAAATATGGAAAAACGACTTGACATTCATAGTTGTTCTTTGAGGCTAACTTTATTTTTTAACGGAATTCTTTCCTTTTCGATAATTTTAACTAATGACAAAAAATTACTCCACGTTTTCGAGAAACCAATGCAAGAAAAAGTGGTTAGTTTGAGCAATTCTAAAGAATTGACTTACTAAGTAAATGAAGATTTGGCTCGATTTAGCTCTTCTCGAGCTTTCTACGATTATCCAGACGCCATTAGGCCAAATTTTCCGTTTTGGGAACGGTGTAAACTTATTTTTATGGAAGCTCCGAGCAACACGCGTAAAAGTTACATATTATTTATTGCAACAAATATCTCAATTTGTAAGTTTTAAATTGGATAATTGACCGCAACGTTAGCTTGGTGAGTTACATACCGAAAATTATATTATAATAATTATATAAAATTATTATAAATAAGGTCACAAATAAATGTAACATTTTATTTGTTAAAAAATGAATAGAAATAATTGTTTAATTTTTTCTAAATTTCGAATTTTGGTACTTCTAACTATGACAAAATTATTATTGTATTATCATATTATCAATATTAATAATTCCTTAAATTTCAACTTTTAAATTGTTTCAATTTTCTTCTTCACCTGAAATATTTTTTTCTTCAGTCTCTTTTATCAACTTCCATTTCCATTATTATTTTAACTATATTTATTACTATTTAATTCTAATTTATTCAATCTTAACTTTTACATAAGAATTAGCTCAATTCCGCTGATGTTGCCGGATAACCTAATAAAATTTACTAACCGGTGATTGTCAACAAACAATAAAATTTTGAAGTCTTATCAAGAAATTTATCAAGGTTTATCCGATTTTTTCTCAGGTGAGATTTCAATCTAAATTTTTGAAGAATTCAGCACTGACTAAAGTAGACCGTCAGATTTTCTCTAATAACTCAAAAATGGTGAAATATATCAAAAATATTAAAGAATACAAAAATGTTCAGCAGAAAAAAACCAACAACTTTTCTTCATAAACATTTTTGATATCATCCATCGTTTTAGAGTTATTGGTGAAAAACTGACGTCAGTCATACTCGAGCTCTCGTGGTTACGGCTATAACATAACACAACATGAGACGTGACGTAATTTAATTAATAATAACAATCGAATCGTTTGTACCGGTCATACCTATAACTCTTTTACTCTGTGAAATTGAAAATTATTTTGGTTAATTAAAAATTGAATGCAATAATCGGTTATATTCTCATGATTCTTTCAGCTACATAAAAATTATTATGAATTTGATATTAAAAACAATAAAATATTTAAAGTTAGTATTTTTATTTATAAATTATAAAAGTGATTTATTTTTTATCCCAAGGCTAAATTTAAAAAAAAATTCATCCGAGAAACTGCGCCTTTAAAAAATATTACCTACTTAATTTAACGTGAATTTAAAATTTTTTGTTTTAACTAAATTGAATATAAAAAAATATGCGACGGTTCACTTTTGAATCGGTTGCCATGGCAACCACGAAATGTTGGATATTACTCGGAGAAAACTAAAAATGGACTTATTGTACAAAAGGACATTTTATTAGACAATGCAGGTAGTTAACAGAAAAAGCCGAAGATTTTAATTTTTAACGAGAATAAATAGTAACTCAAAATAAGTCGAACAGTAAATTCATATAAAACGGGGAGGTATAAAATAGCCCGCAGCAACACATAGAAAAAATCAGAATTCTAAATTGAACAGATTTTAACAAAAGTTTTAAAACTTTTGACAGTAATTCATGTGCAGCTGGGGGGTATTCCATACCCCCCAGACCCCCCGGATTCTACTGTCAATAATTGTTTGTTCTGACCTGTACTCGACTTAAGTAAAACAATTATTTACAAAAGCAGGTTACATATTAAACAATACAATTAAAACCGGGGGGTCTTCCATACCCCCCAGCCATATATAAAAAAGTATGGTACATTGAAAAACAACTCGAGTAAATTAAAATTGATTTTAACAAAATTTTGAAAAATTTCAACTTCTGTTCATGTGGGATTTCATACCCCCCAGGCCCCAGTAATTTCTACATTCTCGTCTTTCCCAAAATCATGACTGCAGTCAATACTCGTTTGTTTTGATCTGCACTAAACGTAAATTAAACAATAACTTATAGGAACAGGTTATAAAACATAAAATATACTCAAAACCGGGGAGTCTGGGGGGTATGGAATACCCCCCAGCCGCATATGAAAAGGTAAGGTGCTTTGATGAAGCAACTCAAGCGAATTGAAGTGATTTAGACAAAATCTTAAAAAATTTCAACTTGTGTTCGTGTGCAGCTAGAAGTATTTAATACCCCCCAAACCCCCCGGTTTCTACAATCATATTTTACAAAACTTTTTCTTGTTGCCGATTTTTATGTTTACATTACTGCATTTAATTTAATCAAATTTCTATACATCTCTAGAGATATTAATGGATAATTATAGAACAACTCGAATCAAAAAAGCGCCGTAGTTGATTTTTTGAAAATTATATACACATTTTTGAAGATTAAAAGTATTGGAAAAATGAGGGATACTAAGCGGAAGTGTCTGATCGTGAGACAAATAAATTTGTAAAGCACTCTTTGAATAATTTTTCATATTTATTCAATAATAATAAAAAAAAATTTAGTTAGAAGAAAAAGTTTAATTTCGACTGCCGACTTTAGCTAAGCTTTCTCATAAAAATTTCAAACCCCTCCAGCAATTTGAAGGGTCTTTGAACCCCTTTGATGGTATAAGCTTCAATTTTCGCTAGTTTTTGCAAAATTGAAGAAATAACCGATATGGAATACAACAAAAATTCACTTCAAACCCTCCACCTCTTCCGATTTCAGTCTTCTAAATAATTAAAATGAAACAAAATTAAAAGTTAAAAATGGAATGGAATCCTAAACCATAATTTGCATAATAAAATTACTGATGGTTATTAGTGAATATTGACGAATTTCTCTACTTTTTTTATTTTGCTAATAAAATTTAACGACGTAAAGGAACGAAAGGGATGGAATAATTACGATAAAAATCTGCGCAAAACTTATGCATACATTTTTGCATAACAAGTTTCCTCCATAATATAAAAGCAGGTGCGAATCAAATTTCAATTCCTCAAGGCATACTGAGATACAAATAATTGTATTTAGTTTTAAAAAATAAGAAAATCGCTTAAATGGGTCTTAATAATAACTTTTATAAATTAGATTAGAGTTACCGATCGATGATTAAGGTCAGGTGCAATTTTATTTATCAAGATTTAAGACTAAGTAATAATAATAAAAGGCAAAACAAAAAAATATTTACATCTTTAATATCGGGCAATTTGTTGCTACTGACGATCAAATTAAATAAACATGGGGTAGCGGTCGAATCAACGTTTACACAAGCGATTTAAAACATGAGCACTCCTATCCTTTCAATCCTTCTACTGGACAAATGTCTCAATTAGCATTTCAGATCTAGGTGGTCGTGTTTACATACCTATGGGGGACTACTTTTCAAATCTGACCTAAACGCGCCACGAATATTTTAAGCAATTTACCTATTTACATTGTTAGTGTAAGGAAGCGCACCGATAGTTAGGGTCAAATTTTTTAATTATCCTATCACTAACCCAATTTTACCTTATCAGCATAAGAAAAACAAATAACATCTGAAGGATGATTTTATCTCCCCGATATTCCAATACCCAAAATTATAGCCCGCAGTCCGTGGTGCCAATTATAAGTAGCCGCTTGAGTTATGCTAACTACTCAGCGTGGACGTCCTTGAAAGGAGAGCAGAACATCTCGACGAGGCCAAAGACCGAGCAACTAAATTAGAATTTCTTCTTCTACAACCACCTGAGGAAAGATCAATTGGTACCTACTTTACAAACTTTCCGAACGAGAAGAAAATTAGAGAATTTACATTACAAGTAGACACTTCATTTTTATATCGCAAAATTATGTTAATATTTATTTACAAAAAAATTTCACAGGAACTCGACGTTTCTGATACCTGAATTTGCTCGCTAAAGTAAAATACAAATGCATGCCAAAAGACTCACCTTACTCTGCGTAGCGTAATCTAAAGCCAGCATACAATCGTTGTACCCATTTTCGGTCTTGATGGTGGTAGCCATGGGTCCACACAACTGGCCCAATTGACTCCCCATAGAGTCGCGATACCAAGGATACATTTCGAATCTATAACAAATCAGAACAAAAAAAAAATTAGAAAAAAAACCTAAAGTTACAATAATTTAAATTTTAAATATTTACACTTGAAATCGATTCCAATGACCGACAATTTTAACTCGAATACTAAAATAGGAATTCAATTGTAATAAGTGGGATGATTATAGGTTATTATTGCGGTTGCACGCCACCGTATCTCATTATTTTAGGCTGCGTTTTTGCTTATATTAATGACCTACCATCATCCGCCAATTCAAACAATAACTCGTGTAACGCAATTTCTTCATTCATCCTCGTAAGTTACCAATAAATCGAACTCATTCTTTGAATTATACAATTTTCATTCATCGATTAAAAATTTGTTCCGTTATTTCGTGCCTAGTTTAAATTGGGATTGTTGTAATTATTATTATTAATTAATTTTGTGGTTCTGAGGTTTAGTGAAAATTTAAAAGTTAATATTAGGTAGATAGTATTTAAAAATAGTGGATATGAAATTTTTTTTTTGAAGAACAGGAAAGGTTGGAGCAGACCTCTCAAAAACCATCATCGCAAAGAGAGACGGTTACTCTTTGGTCAAAAAATGTAAACAAAAAGAAAAGAATCAAACAAATTGTAGAGGAACTGTCGTGGTCTGGGAGTTTAGCCCCCCCCCTTCTAGATAGTAGTACAGATAATGAGATAACTTACTATAGAGCCAACCCCAGCACCCAGAGTTAAAATTGCTTTTTACCCATCCAGAAGGCTAGGATGGAAATGAAAACCAATCAAACATCAGCTAGAGTGGTTTTCAATTTATTGCTTTCAAACACTGAAAAACATGTAAAAAAATGGGGTAACTCTTACATGTGGTAGTAGTGACCTTAACATTTAAAAGGAGAATTTAATTAATTTATTACTCCCATGAAAACACCGCACTAATCGAATAAATAATAAATATATAAAATTGCGTGATTATTATTAAACAAAGTATTGATTTTCTAAATTTAAAGCAGTTTAGTATTTTCTCTCTTTTTCTATAACCTCTCTTTTGATCTTCTCGTCACTGCCCCCCATTTAAATAGCAAAGAATATCAAAGTCAGATGTGCAAAAACCAGACCAGCATTTTATATCTTCTTCTCCATAACTTTAACTTTTGAAGGAGATGGAGGCCTCAAATGTATCAATTGCTCCAGGTCTCGCATTCTCTCTGAGAGATCCCCGAAAAGTCCCCGAAAAAAAAATTGACCAAACTTTGTGTAATCACATCTTATTTTCTTTATCTAAATGGTTCTATCCTCCTTCTTCCACATTTTTATCAACATAAAGCCAAATAGTTCGCTGGTGAATAAAAATCAAATAGTAAAAATAATATTAGTTTGGTTCCGATCAGGCCCGTAGCCAAAGGGGGGCACCTGGGGGCACGTCCATCTTGATCAGTCCATCTCTTCTTAGGTCTGCCAATACAGCGCCTTCCTATTGATCGATACGAGAATATTTGCCCAATATAAACCCAACTCACAATTTTAATTCTTGGCATTGCTTCTTCAATGTATTTAATCTTTTTTTCTCATGTAAGGCTGGGGGGTATTCCATACCCCCCAAACCCCCCGGTCTCTAAATGTACTTCCTGAATTGTTTCATAATTATTAATATCGACTTCATTATTGCATGAATACCCCTGCCTACAGATCATTTGCCGGTGAAATCTGTAATGCGATAAGAACTGGGGGGGGGGGGAATACGGATATTAACAACCATTATCATTAAACAACTAACGCAAACAGCTTGAACTTGTTACATGTAGCTAATTTTAACAAAAAATAAAAAATTTACAATTCTTCTTCATCTACTACCGATCGGGGGGTCTGGGGGGTATGGAATACCCTCCAGTACATAATTTATTAATTAAAGTAATTTTAGTAGGAAATTACACATTTGTGTAAACCATGATAATATAATTAATTACATTTATGTTGTTAAACGATGGAGATTATGTTTTACCAAACAAAAATATTGCTATTTTACCCCCCTCCCCCCCAACCAACATCATATCCACTTCTGTCTGAAACTCTTTCAGCAAATACTGATCTAAATATAATTTTATTATTTAATAATGAAGTAACCATTACCTCACAGAGTTAAAGATTTTTCTGTTTATCATTTGTGTTATTCCATACCCCCGCCCCCGAACAACAACAGATTCTATTTAAATTTACTGTGTATTCTGTTTCAGTTTTCAGTAAATGTTTTCTTCCTTATGTTCAGTTCCATTCGTAACAAATTAATGATTATTAACTGTAGACTGACAACAACGATTTCTCCAAGGGGGTGGCTAAACCAGTTGAGGTTGAAATTACTGTACTACTAGGAAATGTAGATTTTTCCACTGCTTCTAGATATTTCTTTGTATCATAAAAAATATTCCATGCTGATTCACACAAATAAAATCAGTAGATGCTTTGGCTTGATTTTTCATCCAAAAGAACAAGATAAATAAAAATTATTTCAATGATCGTAGATACAGTAGGTACCTACCCCCCCCCTCCCCCAGCATTAAACAGCTTTTATTGTGTATTGGTAATCAAATCACTGAGCTACTTATTTATTGTAAAGATTTTCACACATAGGGAGCGAGAAAGCTAACGTTAGCGTCCTCTAAAGTTAAAAATTTTCATGATAAAAGTTCACTTTTTTAACGCTAGAAGCGCTAACATTGAGCTTGCTCGCTCCTTTATTGGAGAATTAGCAAGAAAGCCTTGCTTTCTTAGAATTAGTGCCGTGCCTTCAAATCTTTGAGTTTATCCTATTTGCAAAAATTGCAAAAAAGAAAAAGTTTTTGGAAAATATGACATCAGAAACCGGGATATCTGGACTCGTGTCGGTCCCACCTATTCTTGCGTCCCCCCCTTCCCCCCCCCCCCAGCAAATTTCAAATATGTCGCTCCAAATCACCAAACACAAATTTAGATTTTATTCGCTGATAAGCGGTTTTAATGCTGATTTTGTACCCCGATGCGTTGCTTAACGCCTAGCACTGTTTGACAAACGGCAAACGATGGTCATTTTATCGGTGAATGTGCGCACTAAAAAACGACTACTGTTATTGCTTAGTTTTTTGAGGCTGTGCCTTCTTTTCTTTGCGTAATTTAACTTGGCATCCGGTCTTTGCACTTCTCCTCTCTTATTTCATATACACTTCATATGTCGCATAACATTGCTCGGCCTACAACCTCCTACTGATCTTCTGTAACTTTAATCCTCCAATTTTCCTGCAGTTGAAGCAATCCTGATTTTTTATAAATGGATCAATTAGTAATTATTATTTGCTGATTTGAGTTTTGAGAGAAAAATGACACCTTTCAGGCTCTGGCCACACGTGCAGTAGAATGACGCTGGCAGCAGCAATAACACTGCAGGAACGCCCATCCTCAAGGTAAATGAAAGGTAATGTCGCAGCTTTAGCAATGCACTTGTATCAGTATTACCTTGAAAATGCGCCTACTTGGGCTTTTACTGCTGCTGCCAGCAGCATTTTACTGCACGTGTGGCCAGAGCCTTATTCTTTATTATGTATCTTTAGGGAGAAGTGGCGAGGCCAAAGACCGAGCTATGTAACTTAGTATAGGTAGCGTGGAGCTTGTAGGCTGAGTTATGTTTTGTAATGATGAGGAGCCGCATCAGCCTTACACTTCAGCAGTGTGCAAGTTTATACAAAAAAAATAGTAAAATTTAAAAAAATATTTTCCTTTAATATTTCGAGGATTCCAAATTTAAGCAGTGCCGGTGGCACTCGCTTTTGGACCCCATGAAAATTTCAAATTTGTCGCCCCAAATCACAATGACAAAGTTAGATATTATTTTTGGGCCATAATGTAAATTCTGAAGCGCTCCCTCTTCCTAACATTTTGCGCTTATTTTTACTTGGTTTGCCGCTCAGCACTACCCGTGCAAGAGGGGGGGTTATCCTCAATCTGGATAATATCTTGTTCAATCGTAGCTTTACAATTGTTTTATTAAAAAATATTAAGCGTATCCGATTTTTTAATTTAAAATATTTATTTACGGTGCCTCTCTTGGCTTAAAATGTTAATAATAGTACAAGTCGAGATTGTGCTGTTAACCTGTTAAAAATAAGTATTTTTAATGATTTAAAAAATATTAGTTAGATAAAACATAAAATCATTTTGGTACAGGCTTCAAATTTTGAAATTGGTGTATGACCAATCACAGCGTTTACATTGTTGATCACATTATTTCGTTGAAATTAATTTTAATTTGAAAATTTTAAGCCTGTACCAAAATAGTTTTATGTTTTACCTACATAATTTTTTTGGAATCATTTAAAAATATTTATTATTAACAGCACAATTTTGACTTCTTCAAGACCTTCATTTTAAGCTACGAGAGAGGCGCCTTAATAATAAAAAATATGACATTAGTAATCGAAGGGTCTGAAATACGTCCCAGTCCGGTATGAAATACAAAGTTAACCTTTTCAAAATTTTATTAAAAACAAGTCCAATTCAATTTGTTAACATTGATTTTTCAATGTAGTATACTCGTACTATTTTTTTTTGTACAACTGGGGGGGTATTCCATATCCCGGTTTCTAATAATGTGAATTTTTACACGAACATGTCCTTGTGATAATTTTCATATTAATAACGTAACCACTACCTCACGTACTTAAAAATTTATATATTTATAAAATATTTACAAATGAAAAATACATTACCTTTTCCATTTACAATTTGTTGTTTATTTTTTTTTTTGTAAGAAATCGAACTCAAAACCACCTATTTTTGTAATGAAACTTACAGCACCTTAGGTCATTTTATTTCAATACAAAACAGCAAAACTCAAAAATACCATCAGCAATTAATTGACCGATCAATATTTACAGAATATTGGAGGGGGGGGGGGGTATATTTTGTTTAAGCCGTTGCGTAGAAGTAAAAGAAAATTAAAAATCAAAATTTTGGTCTGAAATTTATAAAAAATTTCTGCTTCCTAATTTTTGAAATAAAAATTGTTGAAGTAAAACTCTATTAAAATCCCCCCTATAATTCTTCAAAATTTGTAATTTCCCCTCTTTTTGTTTTCTCATCTTTTGTTCTTCTCATTGAAATTGACTCTCTTAAAAAAATTAATCGGATCGGATAATTTTCATTTTAAAAATGTGTGCAACTTTGCCGCAATGATAACATTTATAAAATTTTTTGCACTTGCGATAAAATAATAAAGAATTTCTTGCAAGATGTTCAAGCAGATGCCCCCTTTTCTTATCGACAGGTTACTCTGTCGATCCATTGTGCTGCAATAATTAATTTCTAGGAATTTGGTAATACATTTTAAAATTCTTTACCGCCCGCCAAATTATCGCACTTGAATCCAAAGAACTCTCACAGCGGAGCGTTTCAAAATTAGGTGGTTTTGAGTTCGAATCCTAGCTGAGAAAGGAAACAACGAATTGTAACTTGTATAAATGGAAAAAGTAATAAATTTTTCATTGAACTTGAGGAAAGTTTCAACAAGTTCATTGCAAACAGTAATTTATATGCAATCATCGTCAAGATTGTAAATATTTTATAAACAGATATTTTTTTAAATGTTTATAATCTTTTTTATTAAGGGAGTTGATTTTTACACCATCAGAAAGTGTGATGTAATAGAACAGTTGACTAATTACTTTAAGATGATCAGCAATATCGACAAAACTTCATTAAAGCAAGGGGGCCGAGGTAAAAAGGGGGCATTACTAATTAGAAATGTGAACACTTCAAGCTACCGTATCCAACAAAACCATTAAGTGATCAAGAAAAATCGTGTAAAATTGAAATTAAAAATAAATTCGTGTGTAACAAAAGTTTAAACTTGAAAGAAATTTTCAAGTTTCATTCATAAACTTTTCGATCTGATCAAGTATTGCGAATCGTAAAATTAAAAAAGCCACCGAAATACGTGCAATAAATTTTATGTGATTAAAGTTACGTTTTTAACGACCAATTAACGTAAAATTTTTGGGAGGTGGGTTAAACAAACATTTTTGGATTTAATTATATGGAATTAAATTTACAACCAAATAATAATTAAGGGTCATAAAAAACTGTTTATTTTGGTTTGGTACCTTTTCTTCTTGATGGAAAAAACCGCAAAATTTCGAAAATGAGCAATTAATTGTTATTATGTAATTAAAATTAATTTTTATGAATTTTTTAACAAAAAACTGGAAGTTTTACATACCAACATTTTACTGGAAGTTTGAATGACCGGAAATTATCAAAAATGATTTTTTTTTCGAAGGAAAAAATGTATGAAATGAAGAAATGAGTGCACAGGAGCGAGTGATCCTTCATTCGGAAAATTTGCAAAATGTGACGGATTTGTCTCCAAAATTTCATAAGAAAAGCAAACTTTTGAAATGTTCCAATGAAAATATCAAAATAAATTTCAATTCAAAACCTGGTCAAGGATAAAAAGATCTTGGAATGGAAGATGGAAAGAAATTTTTCATCGACGGCTTTGCAGGAAGTCCGTAACGTAACCGAAGTGATTGAGGGCTAGAACGATAGCATTTTACTCTCAAAATTTGCCAGAAAAGGACAATTTTCAGATCTGTTCAGAAAGTTTGGCCAAAGAGAAAACTGAAGAGGAACCAAGAAAACCCAATAGATTTGCAAAATTCGGTACTTTTATTTTCAAAACTTCACAAAGAAGCAAATTTTTGAAGTTATTTCAATGAAAACTTTCTGTTCTGCAGGAAGTCTGTGACCTAACCGATGTACTAAATGTGACTGTTTTGCACTCAAAATTTACCAAAGTTGGTGACCGATTTTTGAAACGCCTCAAAAAATCTGCTGATCAAAGTTGGCTTTCCAAAAGGCAACCTCATCGCAGATGAAGAAAATCGCAAAAGGCAATTCTGCTTCCTGATTGGCTCGAGAGAAATCGCAAGTTTCGGCAGCATCCAGCCAGAAACAGACTCAATAAAATTTTAAAACTGAATATTTTAAAAAGCAAAAATTTGCAAAACATAGAACATTTGTGCGATAAATTTTATTTTTGAAATTAAATTTTCTTGTTATCTATAAAAACATGCATAAAGAAACAAATTGGAGTGTTTTCCATATCTTAAAAAGCAGAAATAAATAAAATATTCAACTTACAGCGCAGTTTTGTCAATTTAAATTCGAAAAATTTGTCTTTCTCAATAAAACACAAAACTCATAACTTCCACCGTATGACGCACGTCGAAGCTACCGGCAAACTCACTCGGCACAACTTTTCCGAGTTTTCCTCCAACGGTTTCACACTTATTTAATCCAAGACTGTTGAGTTTTGATTTAAAGTCTCAAAAATGCACGGTTACATTTTTTTTTGGCAAAAACTGGGATGATGAAGGTTTTTTTGGCGGTTTTTCACAAAGTTTGAAAAAACTTGTTTTCATCAAGTAGGTTGAAAAAATTTGTTGCGATCAATTAGCAATTGTCGCAAAAAGTTGGCAATGGTTGGTGATGATGTTAAAAAACTCGTTCGGTTTTTTGCACCTCACTGACATACACGAGAAGTTTTTTTGAAAAGTGCATTCAACGCGCCCTCTGCTATCTTTACGAAAACCGAAGGTATACTACAAGTTGAAGGAAATGCCACAGTGCAAAGGTTTGCTCGATTCGTTTCGGCACCGATCGGAAGTTAAAAGCTCCGCCTTTACGTATAAAACAATTGTTTCGAAAAAGACAATTGCAAGCATCTAACTCTTTCACTTGTTTCGATAAAAATTTTGAAAAAGTTGAAGGTGCTAATTAAGCTTTCAATTATTAAGAAAAGTCGGGTTGAGAAAATTTAAAAAAAAGTTAACCTTTTTTTTCGGAAATTTTTTTCGAAAATTAAAACTTGACAGTAGGTAACACAGTAAAATCAAAAATAAATAAATTAACGTACCTACGGATAAATCGATCTGAATATTTAAAACCATTAAACTTTCGTTCGAGCAGCAAAAAATGAAAAAGCGCTTAAATGGCCAATTAAGAAAAAAGAAGGAAGAAGAAAAAGTTAAATTCAACTTGACCTAGTCAAAGTTTAAGGTATAACAAGTAAGCCAAAGACAGTACAAGAAATGATCGTAAATAGCAGTAAGGAAGTGGCTTACAAAAACGTTTTATTTTGGTTTCTTATGTCTCGTCGGTTTATGTTGCAGCAATCTGAAAAAGTAACTGAAAAACGGCCTCACTTATAAAAAGGGACATATTTTAGTCGGGGTACCTTTTTGCGCCAAACTTGGGATAGGTTAGGAATTGAAATGGCAAAAACCTTCCTCCACTTTCTTATATTATTACGACCGTTCGAGTATCTAATTTCGACAAATTTTTTATCGTTTATTATTCGACTGCTTCAATTTAATTACTTTAATCGACGCGTGATTAAGGAGGTGGATAGATGGGTTAGTCTTTTTCTTACTTTTTGATCTGAAAATGCACGCTCGGACGAAACGTTGCCTAATTATGATAAGAAATTTGTTTTTAAATATACAATGAAGATGATGTGCAAGTGGCTTGGTGTGTACGTACCGTAAAATTCACGTCATAAACTTATTCGCGTATTTTATTCAAAAACATGACACATAAAACATTCATCGCGGTATGACTCAAAATTTTATAAACAAAACGCCTACCTTGGTTATATCCTGTCTGAACTTGCCGCCTGCTTCGACATCATTCTGAAACAAAAATAACAAAAATTAGAATCCTGGAAAATCATGTGCTCCTGAGCAGTCGGCTTATTATTAAATTAACAGGGAGGAAATTATTAAAATTTCATATCCTCACCTCCAGAATTCCTGATAGATAAATCCTCCCCAAAAGCACTCCGCACTAACACTATCAAAAAATTAATTAACCCACCCCCCAAACGTTAAGCGTTTACGTCTCTAATTTAACAGTTTTAACACCGTCGACACGTCCGAAGATCGCTAATTAACACTCAATCAAACAAATTTTGGCCATTTTTGCACACACAAACGCATAAAATTGAAGATTTTCGCGAGCTCTTGCACAACTAACCAACGACACGATAAAACTAACTAACGCCAAATGAATACGCAATTTCGGCTCGATAAGGTCCGTAGCTACGACTTTATTGCGAGGGGGGGACGATGAATAACAAATTAACATAGGTAGTTATATAAACATTCACTATTTTCGTAAAAATCAAGCAAACTTGCGTCATTTTGAACAAAAGATTATGGTCTTCATAAACCGGGGGGGGGGAGAAAGCGTTTAAACGTCGCTTTTACCAATCGTCTTTTGTTTTCGAAATTTTTTTAAACCGTTGCGTAAGCAGTAGTACAAAGAAAATTATTAAGTCACATTCGTGGCTTGGTGTGACCACTGGAGAGTTACAATACCCCCCTTCCCACCCTGTACCTTTATTATTTCTTATTTGAAATTAACTCATCGAGGTAATTGTTTATCCAAAAGATTTTTCTTAAGATCTAAGATCGCAAATGTAGAGAAGATAACTGCAAAAAAGTTTTTGATCAGAAACCGGGGGGCCTGGGGGGTATTCCATACCCCCCCCCCCCCCGGTGAAAAATTGTTCAATCGCATTCGCTCACAATTACAAGATATCCGAACTACATTATTTTTTCACACTAATTTCAGTGCCATCAGTAGTGGCTTGGTGTGACCACTCGAGAGTTACAAAACCAAAAAATGTTGGTTCAAATCTCAGATTTCGAGGAAACTCCGATAGCCAATGTCCCTCTATGTTTGACATGACAAATTATATGCAAATTTTTTGAAAGTAAGTACACTTAATAATATTATTAATTAACCCCCTTTCACCATCAACCCTTTCCAAAAATTTAATTTTACCTTCTACTTATTATTATTTTGCTAACCTCAATTTTTTCATAAACCAGTAGTTCTAAAATTTTGAACAATTTTTTAAGAACTACCCCCACAGTTCATTTAAGATCCTCTCTTCCAGCACTTTCCTAGTATAAAATAATTAACAAGCTGACTTTACCCTGTTTTACTTTCGTGCAAGCAACGGAAAACACAGTGGAAATTTTTGAATTATCTTAATGATGCATCTTTAGTGAATTATTTATAAAGTATAGATGAGAAAACAAGGTAAACGTGAAAATCTGTTATTTGCATCAGCGAAGTTGGTGCGTGTGAGTGTGTGCGTTAAGCGGGGGGAGAATTGCGTGCCGTACAATAAGAGCCTTAAATACACGAGCCAGACAAAAGCTAAGTTTTTTTCGAGGTGGAAAAATGCATTAAACATAATATTGCAAGTGGGCGTAGTTTTGTTTTTCAAGGTAGATGCTTATACAGTGTCAAAGATGAACCAATGGTGGAATGACTAGAAATATAACGCTTTCCCATTGGCTGCTTCTTCGTGTTGGCCTTTACCTGCGCTTATATTCTCGACGTGCGTTATAAGAAATTTACTGTACACAAATTTATTGCTTTGACGTACAAAAGAGAATGCGATAATTTTTTCCCATTTTAGTTTAGGTTCATTCGATCAAGCCGATTAATGGATTATTTGTGGGAAAATTATTTTATAGCGTCTTGAAATTGTCGCTCTCGAGTACCACACCTACGTTTTATTTACATTTTCAACACAAAATACGAATACTAATTTGTTCATTTTAAACCTTCTAATTTGATTTAAATTTTTTTAACCCTTACTACTGATTAATTATCAAAATTGTTGCAAAGTACGCCAATATTACGTAAGATTTTAAGGGTAGGTATAGTACCTACAATTATTTGCAGATTTCAAAAGGGTGGACTGGCGAATACCTTAACAATGCAGAAAAATTACATTAATCGGTTTCAGTAAAAATCGGTTCAACTTTAGTAATTTTCAATTACTATATAAATAATCAAAAATTTTCAGTGTTCCACTTTGAGATTAAAATTTTAGTTTGAATTTTACTTGATCAATAAACACAAATTTTTTAATTAGGTATAGGTACTAACCTATAAATGGCTCATGATTTAGTTTCAGATAAACTCGGTCTCGACCCGCAGACGACTTTCCTTTAGCCCGCCAATTTTATTGCAAAGATTGAATCATCACAAAGTTTACAACTCTGGGGACGTTATACACAGCAGATAACATAGCACCATTGGATTCATTGTTTATTTTCATGATGCAAACAGAAATTCTTGCATTATTTCAAAATACTACTGAGCGCCGCAGGTGATTTTCCAGAGAAACTATTAAATTAAGCGTATCTTATTAAGCTAATTGTTTAGATCAAAACATTTTTTAGGAAATTTTGAATCTTTGGGTTCACTTAGAACCCGCATTCCCTGTATTCCTGGATCATATTATTGACACATTTAACCAGGAATAAAAAGTATTAATAGCAATTAACATTCGTAAGATTTTCTGGCCGTACAAGATTTTGGATAATGTAAGTAGTACTGAGTATATAGTGCCTACTTCAGGAACGTTCCAGAAAAGATAATTATAATCGACAAGTTTTGAGTATTATTTTGTAAACAAAAACAAACTACTTTTTCGCCGTTGCTAAGGACAGTTGCGCATAAAAGTAATGTTTGCATTTGCACTGTTTTATGTTGCTGTTTAGAATTGTCTTTATTTAGAACGTTATCTTTCATATACTGCCAGTTAATGATCATTAAGAATTCGTAAAATTTCATCTGAAATGATCATTAACATAGCATTGTCTCAAAGTAAAAACAGAGGTGATATTCCACTAGTAGAGTGGCCACTGATGTATTCCTTATTTTCGCAAAGCAAAGTATCACTTTTTTTCCTACAATATAAAATCGGAAGAAAAAGATGATTAAAATGGTAATTTACGTTCTCCATTCTGATGACACCTTTAATTTCTTAAATTTCTTTAAGTTAAGTGGTTTTGCTTCACTAATCTCTTAATTATTAATTATCTGGTCACTTGAGTAAAACTGTAATAATATAAACGAAATTCGATTTTACGGTATTTTTAATTCTTTCTAAAGAAAATAACAAAATATTACGGGGCCAAGTTCTAATATTTACCGGACTCAAATTGATTCTGTAAAGATGGAAATACGACACAGTATGAACAAAATTAGCAATTTTTAATTTTGTGATCGAAAATATGCAAAATATTGTGGGACAACCTAGGCAGAACCGATGCCTCCCGTTCCTGCGCCCCCATGCAAATTCACGGCCCCAGGGCCATATGTAAAAGTGAGTTAGGGTTCAACCGCCCCCATGGCATAAGTAATTCTAAATAAATTATAATTTTTATTAAAAAAAAAAATATTAAAATTATTATTGACCCCCCCCCCATGACCAATGTTTAGCTACGGCCATGATCGCTCCCAATCATAAATTTGTAATGAAACAGTTAAAAAATATTTTTTGGCCATACTGCAAATGTAGATCATATTCTGAAGCACCCTCTCACATTTTTTGCTCCGATACGTCGCTCACCTGACTTACTGTTTAGCATAACCCGCACCCGCCTCTGTATTTAAGGTTATGTTTAACAAAGCAAACAGTGGCCATTTTGTTCGTAGACGTGCATAGTTTTTTAAAGGTAGCTTCTCAACTTTGCTCAACATAGCTCGTCCTACGGCCTCGCACTGCACATAAACAATCCCGATTTTCTTAGGAATAAAGCAGTCAATATAAGAACTTTTTACTAACTTAATTTTTGTCTTTAGCTGGATTCGAAGCACAAAACTTTGTAACTTAACGATCCAAATTATTTGTTTTAATTTAAAAAAATTAAATTTGGTAGAACATCTTAATATTTATTATGCACTATTTTGAGAAAAAGTGCGAGGCCGGAGGCCGATCTATGTTACGCAATAAGTATAGGTAGTGCGAAGGCCGCAGGCCGAGCTGTGTGCAAGAAGGGGGGACACGTTTTTTGTTACGTTACTGTTTTTAATATCTTCCGAAAAACCGTACAATGTACGGTCACGCTCCTGTCCACTGACACACTGACGTGTACATACCCTTGTATTTCTACACCGTTGTATTTATCCTAGCAACGCCAAGTAAAGTTGTGTATTACTAGACGCTGCTAGGATATTACAATGGTGTATAAATACAACACCAATACACGAGCCAGTGTGAATACCCCTACTATAAATAGCTCAATTGTACTCAATTGTAAGTACATTGATATACACTAAAAAAATAAAGTAAAAGTATTTTAAATATGAAAGTCTCAAAGTTCTGTATAAGAAAATAGTTAAGTGAGCGCTGTCAGCGCCATCTGGTGATTAAATTAAAAAGATCTGAATTAAAGGCTTCTCTTAAAAATGTGATAAAAATCAATATTGTATATCTCAAAAAACTTTCATCTAGAACCTTGACCTGGAGGGTACTCCGTACCCCCCAGACCCCTCGGTTTCACATGCATGGCTGACCCTAGCAATCGAGGTTAGCTACACCAACGCGTAAATTTAAAAATTATATTTATCTTACATATTGATGCAGCTATAGCTTCGAATGTTAAGAGTGGGGGGGGGGAGGCTGTAGCAGCTTCTCACTGTATTAAAGCGACGCATATAAAATATTAAGAAATTAAAGAGAAACCGGGGGGTCTGGTGGTACGGAGTACCTTCCAGATCGGTGTTACGAAGTGACTTTTTTGAAAATCTTGAAATTATTTTTTCACTTTAGCTTTCCTTAAAATTAAAATTTACAAAAATATACTGTTGGATGTGTGCAGGAGATGTTTTACATTACATCCCCAAATTCAATTTTGTTTAGTGCTCCATATCCATAAAAACATACGGATTGAAGTGAAAGATAGGACATTTCAACACCGCCAATTATTACATATGCTTCGTTATAGATAAATGTTTTTTAATTAATACCGATTAATTTTTTAATTAACCTACCGAGGTTTCTATAATAAATAATTAATATAATTGTCATATCATATTTTGAGTGTGAAAATTTATTAAAATTAGTAAAATTTGAAGACACGAAAAGATAACAATTTTAGTAGTACCTAGACTGACGAGCGGCTCGTGAAGCCGCCAAATGCGTAATGTTATAAATTCAGGATTGTAAATAAAATTTACTAGATGATAAAATGATTGCTTGCGAAACAAATTGGTAATAAAAAAATTAAATACTCACAATCAAGAGAGTGCTAGACACAGGCTACCGAATAATGCCCTACTACCAAGAAAACACAACGCACAATAAACCTTGTGTTTCGGGCTTTTTAGCCCTCATCAGTAGCACTTACTCCGTTATTACACATTGATTGTGAGGCACGAATTAGGCATTAATTGTGGTGCCTAATTCGTTAATTAATCCTAATTCGTAAAATTAATTAAAATTTCAATGTGTAATAACGGAGTAAGTGCTACTGATGAGGGCTAAAAAGCCCGAAACACAAGGTTTTTTGTGCGTTGTGATTTCGTGGTAGTAGGGCATTATTCGGTAGCTTGTGTCTAGCACTCTCTTGATTGTGAGTATTTAATTTTTTCTAACGTAGTGCATCAACTGTCATATGCAAGAATTTTTATCCAAAATTGGTAATAAGTTCAAGGCTGCGCGATAACCGCCGTGTGGGCGATAAAGATTGAAACGACGCGACGACGTATAAAATTTAAAAAAAACGGCTAAGCTAGCAGAATCGGAAATTTGTAAAAATTTATGAAAGTGTGGAAAAGTACAATTTAGAAATTTAGTTTAATAAAAAATTTGGGCAGTTAAATTTAAAAAGAAAAATTATTTAAATTAGTTACAGAAAGCTTCGATTTATTTATCTGAATGGAAAGAGGGAGGCGGCCGTTTTTAATGTTGATCCAGGGACCTAAACTTCCTAGTCACCTAGGAAATATCATAGTATTTTATAAAAGACGACGGTCTTTCTTGCTACTTCTGCAACGTTTCTCAACATTAAGCGTTGATATAAATAGCTCGGCCTGCGGCCTCGCATAAATAAAAATTGGTCGTAACAAATTTTTGCAGTAGATTGAAGTTACGACAGGGCAATTCAATTCCTACAAAAACTAAAGTGTAAAGAAAAATTAAACTGTAATCAAAAAAAAGTCAAACCGCTCTAAGAAGATCCGCGCTTGCTCTCGATCATAGACTAACATGCAAAATATTAGTTTCGTCATTTCTAGTTTCACTACAAAATTATTTTACGCAAAAATCCTTCAAATTTAATAAGTTTTAAGGCGTAAAACTGTAAATCTCAATCAATAAATAAGCAATATTCATTTTGCATGCTTTGTAACGTCAGAAATTAGTTACGAAACAGACAAAAATTACCTCAACTTATGCGTAAAAAATTGATTTTATTTATTAATTTAAATAAAATTTTAAAGTTAGTTTTGCCTAAAATATATTAAGAATTTAAGTCTTCATAACCGAGATTCGTGATCACGAAAAATTTAAATTGAATTGTTAGTTTTCCGATGATTAATTTTAAAAATTTTATTTGCGAGGGGCACGCCTTCTTTGTCATCAGATTTCTTCATTTTTAAAATTTTAAAATTAAATTGCTGTCTGAAATTTTTGGATCTAGTGATGAAATAAACTTCAAACTCGGAGGGGGTTAATGTGAATATTAGGATCGAACAGATTATTTTGTTATTTTCATGGCGCGACGCAATTTTTCATGATTCATCAGTAGCTACGTTTAGGTCTATAAAATTGCGATTGCAACCCCCTGTAGTTTTTATACTACTGCATTTCCCTGTTTTCCGGATATCTCCGATAAATTTCATCCCGCCCGCTAACAAGATGTAATTTTGTAAAAATATTTGGAAAGCGAGTTTCTTGACCACTCCGGTGCGCATTCCAAATTTTTAAACTTTCATTCTGATTTCGCTTGGTCTCGCGATGATGTTATTTTTTACCGTGTAAAATTATAGCAAGAATGAAAGAAAGAGAGGCATGCAAGTTGCAAATAACTGGGTGATTGTATATCGGAAATTATTGAGGCAAAATAAATTGTTTCTTAAAGCATAGAAAATCAATTAAAAGTGTGTTTATTTTGCATAGCTGAATGGTCAGGAAGAATGTTGATTAAATTCGTGTATGCTATGGTATATCTATATATACATAAGGTAACATATTAGGTAGATATATCTACCATAGTAATATATTAAAAATTGCTCGTTTAAAAGGTGACTCTCGAGATTGCCTTGTTCTATTTTGGTTTTACGGTCAATGGATATGAAGTAAATGGAGCTTGGTAGGTAAAGTAGCCGTACGATTTTCTGTTTATTTAAATGAATAAACTTAACTATTTCGATTTATTACAGCGACATTATTTAGTATAACGGAAGCAGCGTCGTTAATTATTTCGGTGATGCCAAGTCTTTAATTAACGGATCACAATTTTTTTTTTGAGGTTTGAACAGTAAGTAATGGATGGGCGCACGATTACATAATATGCATTATCAATAAATTTTATAACGAGAAGGCGTTTGGGCACAGTAAATGATTTATACGACTTTAGTAATTGTATTGTATGCAAATAAATGAAACAAATGCAATATAGCTAGTTTTGCATTAACGACGCCGTTAAAAACGCATCGTCGTTAAAATTACTCATTAACTTTTTACGATCACACAATAACATATCAGTGGACGCACATCAAATAGCCACCGTGGGAGTGCAATTGAAAAGAATCCAAAAATTAAAAAAGCGAGATTATGCCGCAACTGTTAGATATAGACGGTGCTGATGAGATGAAAAGGAATGTTCGAAATGCTATGATTATTTAAGCGACGCTGTTCTATTTGTAATGCGTCTTTAATGTTAATCAGAAGACTGAGAACTGACGAATTAAATCACTAATTGTATAAATATTAATGTCACATACTGGACTGGAATTAACGCACGAGTTACACGAATGGAATGAGTAAACGGCGTGGTTAGAAAGAAAATATGCACCTAACTCGTTTTAAAAGCGCATACGACAAAAAATATGTTGGTACCTATAAAACTTGTGGCAAAAGCAATAAGAACAACGAAAACGTGCACGTACAAGGTAGAGAACTACAAAAATAGAATATGTTAAGTGACTTTTTTAAATTGAGTTAAAAAGTCGCCATTTTGTTTTCTCGTTGACATTTGCTTTTATTTAAGACTACGGGTTTCTTTTTCTTACACTTGGGAATAATAAAATTTTTTGGTTTCAAAATTTTGACGTTTCGAGCAGATTAATTACAGCTTCAATTTATAACCCGAGTAATTAATTAATTTTTTTAAAAAAGTCGATACATAGCATAGTAATTTAATTAAAACATAACGATACCGCATTTAAATCAACATTCCGTTCAAACCAATTCAGGTAATGTAAAGTTTTTCTTTTTCATCAACGTGTCTTGTAACACATCAACCATAGAGAAAATAACCAACGCAATTATTACAATTTTTATCATTTTAATGAAGTTATTAAATTATAATCAACTTCATTTATTACAACTTTATAGGAACACAAGTTCCTCCCGCCTCCAACAAATTTTTAAAAAATCATTTTGGTATCAAATCTTGTCTAAAATATTTAGTACTAGTGGCGCCCAAGGTTATCATAATCTAAAAGAGCTTTTTCCCCTCTTTTCGGTGATATAAAACTCGATAGGTTTATTTTGAGAACTAAGCGAATTAAGGGTAAAAATATTATAAATAATTTAGTTCTCAAAAACAGAGTGGTGGAGTAACTAACTCCCCCCCCGTTTACCTTCTAAGGGCGTTCGTGATTATTATTTAATAAATAAAATAGTAATTCATAGAATAGAAATTCATAATAGAAAAGCGTCACAAAGAATTTTTTTTAATTTTTCACGGTCAAATGGAAGGAATTAATTTTGTCAAACAAAATTTTCAAAAAATTTTTTTGAAAATTTCTGGCTACGGACCTGCATATTTTAATAAAAATAAAAAAAAGGAAAATTGTGACTTGATTTATTTTGAAGTTTCTCAATAATTAATTGTGTAATACACAAAATTTTATGAAAAAAATTAAATTTTTTCAGGCCTCGCTGGTAAATTTTTGGGCACTTTTTTGAAACTTTGGCAGTGATTATCCCAAAAAATTTTCTCTTCGAGATCATACATTTTTGACATTTTAGAGAATTCAGAAAAATGTGCTCAATTCAAATCCGTGAATAAAAAATAACTTACAAAGAAAAATCAGAATAAGAAAATAAAAATGGCGGAAAAGTGCGAAATTAAAAAGAAAATCTTCTGAAACCACGAGTGTTTTACATGAAAAAACCAGGATAAGGAAGGACGTACCTATAACCGTCCATTTGTAGTAGCAATATAATGAAAAGTAGGATCTATATTTTAACGTGGAATCCGAACCAAAGCACTTATAAATTTGAAAAATTGTACCTATAGATTTATAAAAAGAAGTGAAGTTAGGTGTAGGTATAACAACTTTAAATAATATTAAAAAATGAACTGACTTCTTTTATAGACTTTCAACTGACCCGAAGGGTACTCGATATCCACCAAACCTCCCGGTCACACTTAATTACGTTTTGTGACCCCCTTCCCCCGACAACCCCTACTTATTTATGTATAGATTATTTGCCTCATGGACTTTTCGGCATTCAAACCTCCTTAAATTTGCAGTTATTTCAGACGAGTAGAATCCCTATAATAAAGATTATTTTCCTGAAAAGATTTACACTTATTTAGGGGTTACTACTTTTTAGTGCTGAATTCGGGAGCTCCAAAGAAAAATTACTAGAGACTTCACCCCCCGTGAAGAATAAAATCAATATAAATGTAATAAAAATAGTAAATTTACTTTAAAATATTATTCATTTGCGACCGGGGGGTTTGGGGGGTATGGAATACTCCCCAGCTGAAAGTAAGCAATAAGGTGACTTTTCAAGAATCAATTATAAAAAATCATCTTGTTGATTTTAATTATTTGGTGAGGCCGAAGGCCGAGCAATAAAATAAGACTATGTCCTTCTTTCACACAATTGGTGATTGGTGCCCAAACATCAACCTTCAGTTGCTTAAAGTCTTAATTAAAAGCATTAATTCGGTTTCGGTCGAACATTGAGCAATCATCAAAAGTTAAATGTCAAGTTTTCAGTTTTCTTAATTGAACATGTGAAGAAATAGATGTCACTACCGGGGGGTCTGGGGGGTACGGAGTACCCTCCAGCGAACGGTATTCAAATATCTGTGTTGATTCACAATAGTCGTAAGCTCGTAAGTATAAGAAACCCATAAGGGTAAAAATAATATTAATATTAAGAAAGTAAAAAAAAAATTCAAAAGATGTGAAGAAATGGATGTCAGACCGGGGGGTCTGGGGGGTACGGAGTACCCTCCAGTGCACGGTATTTATTTTTTTGTGATTTCTTTCATTTCTTATACTTGCGGTCATTGTAAATCGATGCAGAAAAATAAAGACCGTGCACTGGAGGGTACTCCATACCTCCCGTACCCCCCAGTTTCACAACCATTTCATCACATTTTGAATAAAATGTTTTACAGTAAAGGCTATAAATCGAGGTTAGCTGTGCCGATAGCCACTTGAAAAGCAAAAGAATTTGTGTTAGTGTAGTAGTACTTTCTTCTTAAGGTGCCGTCTCCTATCGGAGATTGGCGACCAATTTAATTTATTATTAAATGGATTTTTTGGCAGATTACTCTCGGTGGTTTGCCATTGCCTTCCGAGAGAAGAGGGTCATAATGAAGTCGGATAAATTTTGTAACCGGGTTAGGGATCGAACCTAGGGCTTCTAACCTAGAGTCCGGTCCTTAGCCCATCGACTTAGCTCACCTCTCTCAGTGCAGTACTATAGAATCAAGTAATCAATTACTATATAAAAATATAAACTAAGGGGACTAGGGGTATGAAATAACCCTCTTAAGGAATAATTTAATTACTTGACAACAAAGACGCAAATGGAAATTTATTTGAATTTCACTATAGACTTTGGGCATGGGAGTGTCGATGTATGTCATGGAGTCTAGGATGACTCCATGAAGAAATGTGTCACACCGGGGGGTGTGAGGGTTATCGAGTACCTACCCTCCAGTGCACGGTACTCATTTTCCTGTGATGGTTTACGTTAGCCAAAATTAAATTTAGATTGTATTAAACAAAAATTAGTTTACTACCACTGCTACAATAAAAAACTCAATATAAACGCGGAAAAACTTTTTAGCCGGTAGCAGAGTAGCTCTTTGGGTCGCTAGAACTACCTCAAAAATACCTAAATAATAAATTTCTCGAGAAAAAGCACCATGAGTGTGAATTGCCTATACAATAAAAACTCTTGTGGACTAAAAAAAAAACAATACTTTAATAATTCAAAGGGAAAATTTTTAGTGCATATAAATAAATGAAAAAAATCGACACCTCAATTATGAGATTTGAATTTGGGGAGATGAGTTATGTGAACGGGCTAAGGATCGGACCCTAGGCCCAATAGGCCCTAGGTTTGATCACCAACTCAGCTACTAAATTTATCCGACTCCGTGGTTCAGATTCCAGCATCAACTGTAGGTTCCAACCAGCAAGCATATTATGCTGGAAGAGAAAAAAGAAACAAAAGAGCCCGATTAATGCATTCAATTCTTCTATAGCTCTTTTATTTGTTGTTCAAAACAATCGCACGACATACAATAAACACAAAAATGTGATTAGATTTGCGTTGTTTCGTTATTTATTTATATTATTACTCTTTAGAGGGGGGGGATGCACTCGAAGTTAGTTACGACAGTGATTAAAAGCCACAAGCAGTTTCACCCCCAGCTGCAAGCTACAAGAACTATTCAAGAAGAAAATCTAGACTTCAAAAATAAAGTCACTATATAAAATGAGCGAAATGTAATAAAATTAAGTAATTATATCCTCCGTATCCGCCCCCCCCCCCTTAAAACTCCCGATTTCACATTATTTCTTCAGATTTTACACACTTTACCCTTCAATCCTGGCATTCCAAGCTATAGCTTCGCTTCTGCTTTTATTAACGCTTAATTCAAAGTTCACGACAAATGCGAAATTATATAGAAATAAACAATTCGATTTGCGTTGTTTCGTATTGCGATATTATACATAAACTTGGTCGCAAAAAAAAGATATGATTAGCGTTTACCATTGTTGATGTGAAAAGGAGTCAACTTTACTCATCATAATTTTATCACTATAAAGAATGAAGACACGGAGGATAAACTCATAATAAAAAAAGCGCCATAGGCGAATTTTTAGAAAATTCCAAGATCAAATGCGTTAAAATGAAAAAGTTCAGTAGTGTTGTACACGTACTAATTAAAATAATATCAAAATAAATTTTGATGCTGGGCACTCGGCCAGGTTCTCTCCTCACCCTAGCGATTAGGGTGATTAGGATTAACACAATTAAATTCTGGATATCGAAATTCGACGGGCAAGATAATCGGCGAGAAGTCGGTAAAAAATTGGAACACATTCCACTTTTCCATAAAGGTTCGTTTATTTAGTCGACCATGGTGGGTATCCACACGAATCCATAATAAAGTTACAAGAAAAAGCAGCGGCCAGTACGGCCCTGCACGACGCTGTTTCTTGCACCAATTCATGTTATCAATGGAAAATGTATTAGTTGTTGTCTTTAAGTGGATAAAAATTTGCATTAAAGTTAATGAATCCGACTTGAAGAGCGTGATTAATCGTGAGGATTAAGCAAGCAGGGGGGACGAGGGGGCCATAAAAGGACAAGTGTTTTTAAAATTAATATGTAGCTACAATAAATACCATACTAAGGCATGTGGTTTAAATTTTTTGTCACCTCATAACATGTGTGTATCGTTTTAAGTTTTTTTGTCGACCATGGCATGGCTTTTAATAACAAATTTTGAAAGCATAACCACCAATGTTGAATATTATTTTTCCCGCGTGTTTATTTGTCGAACTGTACACAATTTAAATTGACAAAAAATTAATCGTCGATATAAATTCATTTTCAATTTTGATAATCGGAAATGGAGCTCTTAGTTTTATTAAAAGACGACGCATTCGAGCAAGTGACTTTAAATCAAAATCGAATTATTGCTAATAACAGATTGCCTTAAGTTTAGCGAAAGAGGCAAAAATAAATCTAAATAACGGAGGAAAAAATATTTAAATTAAAAAATGTGCGTTTCCACTTTAGCGTTTGTTTTTATTAAATTGAGCTGTAAATGCATATGGGTTAAATGCCGGGCGTAGCCGAAACGTTTGTTTTAATGAGAAATACGCAAATTGGCTTAATAAGCGGAAAATTATAAGATTGACTTACCAATTTCTGAAGCTTTGGTCCTTCACATGTTGATTTCTGTAATTACGCTTTCCTGTAACAATCTAAAACAACACAAATTAGATTTTTTTGTTCGTTTTAATTCAATTATATTTTAATTATCAAATTATAATTAACCAAGTTATTTTAATTTAAGCAGGTAATTATATGTTACAAGAAGACGAGTAATTAAGTAAGAAGGGGTGGGCCGAAAATGCATAATCGCACGTGAACGTGAAGTAATTAAAAAAGTGCACGATTTCTTTTATATACGCAGCGAGTCAATTTATTAATTTGTTTTAGTACACGTCAAATTTAAAAATCATTAATTAAGAGATCTGCCAAAGAAACTCATTAGAAATCGAATAAGCAGTGTAAACTGCGTTCGGTTTGGAGCCTTTCAGCGCTTGCTATTGCTCTAGCGCTGCGTTCGGTTTAAAACAATTCGCGCTTACAACATCCTAGACTGCTAATTTACGAAATTTGAAGCCGCGGTGGCAAAAGTGCAAATTAATTTGAATTAAAATTTAAACTTTGGTTTTTCTAAACAGCCAAATAACTATGATTTAGATATTCAGATTTCGTAATCACGAACGCTATTTATCGACGATTTCAAAGTCTCTGCTGGAAACAGCAGCAGAACATTGGGATGATTTGTAAAAAAAAACTTGTAAATTTTTGGCATATGTACTGGAACGCACATGCTTTCTCGTTTGTTTGGTCATTGCAAAACGCGATTCTAACGGGTGGTCTGGATTTCATGTTATCGGAACTGTAATTAATCTGTCATTATAAACTCGAGTGTCTCCCTGTTTGACCGATATGCACGCCATCACATTCGCAAAACTCCGATAGGTATAAATTTACTAATTCGTAATTAATGTCAATTAAAAATTGATGCTTAAATTAATTTTTGTAATAATTAACGCTTTAAATAAATGAAGTAATTAAGAAAACTGCCAACGTCGGATGTAATGAATACAATTTTACATCAAAATTAAAGGTATGCGGAATAAAAGTTTGAAAAAGTAATAAAAAAAATAATAATCAGAGTAACTAAAGGCGGCATCGTCTAAGAACAACCACTTACTAATTACGGGGGCAATATAACATAAACTACCAGTCATTTTCCTAGTCATCTTACGAAGATCATTAACAACATAACTCGGATTGTAATCGTTCCGTGCGGCAAACAAAATTTAAATTTGTGAAAGGTAGGTGGCACAAGAGTGGAAGCCGTTACAAAAACTTATTGCACTTGCAATAATAGCGCATTATCATATTTCAATTTGCATGCGGAGTATTTCACAACTGGATGACGTTAGAAAAAAGAGTTGGCGCAGTCGATAGAGCCGATTAAAAAATTGAGGAATTTGAAATATATAGCCGCTTGTTTCGTATCAAGGTTTCGTAGTAGGTGGTGCAGGCGTAAACTCAGAAATCCTAAGAAATAAAATAAATGAAAATTAACAACTAAGAAATAACTTTTATTTTATTTGGTCCTTTTTTCCTGCACACATGAAATGAGTGAATTAGCTTCTGTTTGATTCCTTTTATCCTTTTTGGATTTTGTGATATCCTAATCTAATAATAACCACGCGAAGTGTTATAGGTACCTGGTTTTACGGTTATAGCATCCCCGAGGGGCTCAACCTACCTACGTACATAAGTATGTACATGAAACGTCTAATTGCATTAATTAAAAATAAAATATGAAACGAATGTTTTTTCTTCGTTTCAAGAGAATAGAAATGACTTGGAAGCTTGGAACAAACAAACGCATGAATGACCGACCGACCATTACGAAATGCAGTAGCTGAGCTGTCGTCAATATAATTTGAGTGACCGGATATGGTTGTCTTCGTTGGATTTCTTATAAATTTGGCGCATCTTTCTTTATCAGATACCTTAAATCAGACTGCTATTCGTCAAAAGCCGCTCAGTTTAAAGGACATACATTATGTGCATATTTTCAGCTCCTGTCGCCGAAATGTTCCGACAAAAACGGTAATCTTTTGTCGAACCGCACTTCTTTGTCTTGCCGCGCATCAACTACCTAATTCAGATAGTTCAGAATTTTAACTTTGCCAATCGTTAATGGCATTTTTACTCCTTTATTTGTGGCAGGCAGTTCACTATCTGTTGACGACCACGACACTCAATTCCAGTAGCACGATGCATTCTCAGAATTTCTAAATTTATTTCCTATACTTGCTTAAAATTTTGCAACTCGAAGAAGAAAGACAAAAATTCCTCCTAACGTAGTACTAAATCTGATAAATAGAAGTAAATATGGTCACACCGAAGACAATTAATCAGGAAAGTAAATCTGCGAACATATTTGAACAGAGGAAAACGAAAAAATTGATAAATGACCCCATTAGGGTACAGCATTTAACGGATACCTGCTTAAATGTCCTCGGTACTTTAATCCTGACTAATAATATTAAAGACAACGAAGAATTGGCTAACGGAAAAAATAAAAATGTTAAGTTTTAATTAAATCGCATTAAATAATTTGAACCACGTCAAAATAGTGCTGGGTGTACATTAAGAAGAGCTTAACTAAATACGTAAGTTTGGTAAGAGTAAATTATTAAACGTCTAAAGCCGCTAACGAACCGCTCCTAACCGTTGTAAGAGTATTACAGCCCCCGCGAAGTCACCCTTAAGACTAACCCCTAGTGAAGTTGGACACTACTTCATAATAGCATAAGTACACGTCGTAACCAGCCGCAAAGCGGTGATAAATGATGATTTTCAGTTAATATTTCAACAACTTATGTTAAGTATAACTTTCAACTATATTGGACGCATACTCAAATAAACTTTCAACTTTTTCTTCTTAACATTGCAAGAAATTTCCTCAAATTATTTATAAAATTTCAATTTTTGTTCTAAAATTTAACAGACATTTATTGGCTTCTTCTGCATTGTGACATCGAAATATGATAGTGTGAGTTCACGAAATTATGAGAAAGGAGAAAAAGGTAATTGATTGCATTTCGCACATTAAACGTTAAATTAACGTGTATTTGACGTTATTATATCGTAACTTGTTAAAGCACTCGTGGATTCCTAAAACTGGTCAGTTTTTGTATAAATTGGTAGCACGAAGATCCAGCTTCACATTGCTTTAGGTGGGAGGTTCTTTCTGGAACCGTTGTCCTACTGGAAGTAATCCTGGCAATGGCGCTTTTACTTTCCTTTTCAGTTTTCCTCACTGCTGCTTCCTGAACCGGACACCTAATCGTATCGGCTTTGTAATCTTTAGTGACGCAGATGAGACACATGCTCTATAACTAGAATCTCAATATCTATTCAAAGAATTGGAATTAACCTCCAGGAAACTTCAATAGTCATTTAAACAACGGGACTTCTAGAGTGAACTCTGCTTTACTTTCGCCTGGTTTTGATTCTATTAGCTTTCGATACTTTTGTCCTTCTTTGAATTCCAATTGCAACAACGACCATCCTCCTTATGAGGATGACCTCGGAGTAAGACACTCCTTATTTCACACTTCAGGTCTTGATTTCTTTTTTTTTAAGATCTTATGAACCGCGTTTTCCATTTCCATCAGACTTTGTCTGTCGTCCTCCTTCGATCCATTCTTGGGATTCTTGTAGATCATGTTAATATGACAAGCTGGACTTCCCTTTCTAAATTTTCCTGCTTGTATAAACCCTGATCAAAAAAAGTCCGCTCGTTGCACTCATTCCATCCACATTTTGTCTTATCTCTATGATTTATTTGACTGGACCATATTTTACAACTTTAGATTAGGTACCACCGCGACCAGAATTTGAACTACGACTTCCTGCTTGCAGACGTCAAACTGCACTGGTATTTATTTACATTTCACTATTTCAAAGCAGAACTTCGATCAGCTGATGAAATGAATTCCAAAATATGGAATAGATAGAGTTGGGCCACTTTACGATGAACTATCACGTCATAATATGCAGATACGAAAATTCATCCTGTCAAGTCCATCTTTAAATTTAAGGGGTGATACCCTTGTGTCATAATAATGACACAATCAACCCATCCTGAGGTAGTCAACGTTAAATTATTATAATCCAAAAAAAAAATAGAAAAAAACGTCTCCTGTTCTCGTTAATATTTGTTGCAATGACAATCATGAATATCCCAATATTTAATTATTATTTCATTAATTAAATTATTTTTAATTAAAATTAATTTTATTTTTAATTAATTTAGTAATAAAAACGGTCATTAGAATGTAAAACCTACATTTCCCACCTTGCATGTGGGTAGGTTTAACATATTCAAACCTCGTAACTTTGTTTATTATTGGAGGGTATTCCATACCCCCCAAACCCCCCGGTCAAAATTACCAACATGGTCTACGCAAGATCAGAAAGTTAAAAGTTATATACAATTTTCAAATATAGTACACAGTAAATTTTGATATTGTCATTAATATGATTGTTTATAACCTTCGGCCTCACTCACTCACAAAGAGGGCTAAAGAATTTATTAAATAAAAATTGTGTATGTTCTGTAGCTGATTTTATTAATTTGTAACTCTCCCAAATAGATATAATCAAAATGTTATGGTATTCAAAACGTGGGGTCTGGGGGGGTATGGAATACCCTCCAGCTAACAAAAAAACAACCCCGTATTTCATACCCCAAAGCCCCCATTTACGAAGATCAACTTCTCAGTCTAGTGCTGATTAGAGAAGAAGGGGGGGATATCGAATTACTCCGTTTATATTTGAAGAGTATTCCATACCTCTCAAAGCCTCCCAGTCAAAGAGACTAACCTAGTGTATGTTTTGTTATTGATTTTATTAAAACGCAAATATTTTCTATTAGACATTTTCAAAAGACATAGTTATTTAGCGTGTAGCTTCACTCTGGGAGAGGGAAATTTTCTAGATCGTAAACTTTCTTTGGTTATCCAAAGTTTCCCCCCCCCCCGGCCAGCATGAGACTGAGAGTAGATTTTTGTAACCGAGAGACTTTAGGATGAGTTATCTCCTACTGACTGGGGGGGGGGTATTCCATACCGAGGGTATCTAACCTAAGGAGTTTATTTAACAGTTGCTTTACCATATTTCTGATAAGAAAAGCTGTTATTATCGATGTTATTATATTCCAATATTCCATACCCCCCAGACCCCCCGGTTCAAATACCATAACATGTTGATTATTTATTTGGGAAGGTTACAAAGATAAGCAAACCAATCAGAGGCGTGCCTATAAATAACAGAGAAAAAGAGAAGATTTCTACGTTTGCTCGTACTTTTGTGCATATTAAATCCACCTGAAGAGCTTAAACAAAACCGAACCTAACAAATTAGTTTAGTTATAAAATAAATTTCTTGAAAGTAAATGACTGAAACTGAATAAAATAAAGTAATCAGAGAAAATCTAATTTTCTAATTGCAACTAAACTAATTGGTTGCCATGGCAACCACTATTTATTTCTTATCCTGCTTGACAATTCCCAATGTTACAAAAATTTGGTTTTAATTAAATTTTGAAAACTTTTTTTATGGTGAAAGAATAATATCAAAGTAGGGACTTTAATCGATAATAACAGCTTTTCTTATCAGAAATATGGTAAAGCAACTGTTAAATAGACCTTAGGTTAGATCCCCCCGAGCTCCGAGCTCACGGTAAAAATAAATAAAAATTAGCAATTTGCAATTATTAATATAGTAGTCGTAGACTTTTCTTAATTTTACCTACAAGTTTTTTTAGCATTTCTTATTAAGCATTATATATTTCAGGGAGAAACATTCGTAAACATAGTTCTAGTGCGGCCTTCAGGCCGCACAACTTGATTAATCTAGAATACTTTATAAATGAAGTACCACTGTTATTTTTCTTAAATTCGGTTAAAGCAGCTGTGCGGCTTGAATGCCGCATTAGAATTTCTCATAGTTGGTAATAAATGACCAAACCAATCCCAATTGGTGGTGGTAGTTTTGACAGTCATGAGGTGCGCTTTAGCATTGTGCATAAATTAAATAAAATTTTTAAGTTTTGATGAGATCGGAAAGTCATATTTTAATAGTGAGGTTTAAAGACAGTACTCGCACGTTCTCCCTCCACCACCCACTGCACACAAAATGGCAACATCACTGCCAGGATTTATTGTCTAAACTATGCAATCCTAGATAATTCCTCTTTTGAAAAATACATAAAATAGAATTTTCTACAAACTTTGGACTATACGGAATTCGTTCTTGGGTCTCAATGTTCCTCATCCATGGTTTACATCAGTAACACATAAAAATCTGATGGAAATTTAATAAAATCTCAGATTGTGACGCATTTGCTTTGTATTACTACCATCAGTTTTTCAGTTTTAATACATCCTCGTTATATCAACAGCTTTTAAAACACTTCAGTGTTTGTCCTTCAATTTGAGCCCTCGGAAGTATTAAAATTTTTTTTTTGTTAACTTAGTAACCGTAAAAAATATTTCACCTCTTTATTGTCCACTTGGGACGCGATAATCATAGGAATATTTTCGTTTAAAAACCAATCGTATAACATTGACATTTCAGAACCCATCATCATAATCGGTCCTTTTGTACCATAAGATGTCGAGGTTAACTAGCGATCACCTTTCCTTAATAAATAATAGTACTCCATTCCCTTATGTCTTGCGCTTAGTATTTTAGTTGCATCATCGTTCCAAGTTAATTCCAGCCATCGCAATTTGAATTGTTCCACTTGGTTTGGATCAATGGAACAGTTCCTGAGCATTTCGAGTTTCGTTGCTCTTTCAATTCATTAATTCAGAAACTTAAAATGTTTATGACTTATTTCATTTCGTAAAGATGCGAGAGACGCATCATCCAAAGGTAAATCTTCGCTTTTGCATCATAGTTAATTGCATATTAACTTTCCATAATTGCATTTTAGTCTTGCATAATTAAAATTTATTATTATAGAAAATCAAAATCGAAAGGCTGAAATAAAATTCGGTATGGTCATCAGCAGCAGGACCATGACAAAAAGTTTAATTTCCTCATAAAGAAACAGAAGCTGTTTTAGATGATCTATAATATTGTAATAGATGCGAAACGGTGCTATTAAAAAAAAGGCATGTCAAATCGGTCGAATTTTACATCAGGTAAAGAAGGTTGAAAAATCAATTATTTTGTGATTAATATGCCTTTGAAGGAGTTGAAGAATCAAAGCAGTAATAAGTTTATGTGTTGGGTGAGAAACAAAAGGTTAATTTTTTAATGGGTTAAGCGAATCGGTGTTTGGAACGATTTAGGCAAATTCTCACGTAAAGGTGACTTTTGAGCGGTGCCCTGTATTTAATAGTATTTTAGATCGGCGTGGAATGGTATACCTTTGGTGTCAGTGTCGCTTAATGACAATTTAATAAAAAACGGAAATGTCAAATTACAATAAGCTGGTAGTGTGAAAATGATATCTTGATGACTTTAAAATTACCTCTTTGATAGCTAACAATGTTGTAATGTCATTTCAACTGGGCCGTTTTGTGTAACTGTGCACACCTCGGGGTTATGTGGCTCGGTAATTTGACACATGTGAAGTCAAAAATTGCTCTCGAGTTACGCCTATTTAAAATTACCGAATAATGATAAATTTATTATGGGAAAAATTCATTTTTTTTTACATCTACATCCCGGTTCGCTTTTTTACACAAATTACCACTCACTCGTACAAGAGAATAAGGAAAATTTCTTTTCTTTACTCAAAACTTAATTTGCTAAATGTGCGACTCGCACTGCCTTATCGAATTAAGATATTCCTTCATTCTGACATCGTTCCTCTCTTGAGTGGTGGCATTTGTCAACTTTTATATCAGTAATGGCGTCATTTGTCGCGAAATGGCATCATTTTCAACGCGGACACCAATGCAATGTCCGTTCAAATTAACTCATATAAATTCGAGAAAGTCGAGCATAAAATAAAAGGATGTACTGCTTACACCTGCAATAAATACGTGAGGGGGTGAGTGAGTCGGTAGGGTGTATTATATTTCATAAAATGTACTCTCTCGACTCGAGATAAATACAATTCATAAACAGTGTAGATATTTAGAAAATAGTATTACAAAGGAACTGGGGAGAACTGTGGTGCCAACCGAATGACAAACTAGCTAACTGTGGATCCGACAACCCGATGGCAAAAACTGTGCCACAAAAACTTGAAGCGCAAAAACTTAGAAGCGAGCGAGTGGAATCGAGTTTTGCACGCTGAATAGGACATGAGGGAGGAAGGAATTAGTTTAGAGGGTGCTTTTTTAATAATAAAATATAACTTTGACTGCACACTAATGTTGGGTACATTTTTCAGTTAATAATAACGACATTATCCTTATTCTCAAGAAATATCTTATCAAACTTTTTTAAATTCCAATTTTCAAACGGCAAATCAATACCGTACACATTAAAAGCATAACACCCCGTCCTTGGTTCGTTCACAGATTTAAAAAAGCATCCATTATCATTCACCGCTTCTCATAACTTACAACGACCGGTAAGCGAACCGGAGTTTCTCGGTCGCAACCATCAGCTAGCAGGGTGCGATCTAATCCACACCGCGCTACGCACGAAAAATAAAAGCTGTCTTTGTACAACTGATGCTTCAATAATGTTAAAATTGTAATATTTCCGTCTCTTTAAAACAAGAATAGATATAAATTATAAGGTTAGATATCAAATAATTTTATGATCATCAGGAAATTTCCTCTTCCGTCGGTAAACAAACTTTCCGTCGGTTTCAAAAATACTGAAAATTAGAAGACAAGAAAATGTTTAGCATTTTCGCGATTCTACATCAACTTTTTAATGTAATTTTATTTCGAGTTTTCAACGAATTCCGCACTCTTGTACTTAGTGTGCAAATCCTAGCACTGTAAATATGACCTTAAAGGGTTAAATTAATCTAATTTTATAAATTACTTATATTATACAAATTACTTATTAATTATAATTATGAAATTGATCGATCAAGTTCAATCAATTCTGACCCCGACTGAAAATGAAATTTTCTTTTAGAGTTCAATATTTTCTCAAAAAACTGCCCTAAAAATCGCCAATAATACCTATACTTTTTTCTTTTGTCTAAAAAGTGCCACTTTACTTCCGTAAAGATGTATAATATTCTATTAACATTTTTAATTATTTTAACAAATTTCTAAAAAAAATCATCTGCGGCGCTTTTTTATTACGACGATGAAAGTATACTTCACTTTCGCATCTTTTTTATCGCACCTTAAGATAAGCTTAATCTTATCTTCCGAGTTTGCGTTCTTTTTAGCAATCTAAATGTAATATTACTGCCTTTTGACTAAGCCCCCCCCCCACATCCAAACCTAGCATCGCACCGTTACCAAGAATTTTTTTCCGTGTTGATCACATATTCTACAAAAGTAATCTTTTCTCTCCACCGGCGCAGTTAAAGAGGTGGGGGTCTCGAAGAACTTAGACCAGCCTAGAAAATGTAAAAACTACTTAAAAATTGTATTAGATTTGAGATGAGCTTCTCAAAAGAGAATTCTCGATATTCCTACACCCACCGCCCTGAAATGACTGACGTCTAGAGACAAAAATTTTATATTTTGATCCCCAATCCAAGCATGCGCATTTGCTTTTGTTTTGTACTTAAAAGTATAATTTTGACAGCTGTCAAATTTCATCCAAGTACGTTTATCATTTAAATTATTCCTTCTTCAATAAACTGGCGTACATACATAATAAACTTCAATAATTTAAAAAAGTGTAGTATTGTCGTATTCAAATTTGAAATGAATTAATTTTTAAATAAATTATACCATCTTAGTTGGTAAATGTCAAGTCAATTTAATATGAATGAATGCAAAGTTAGGTTAGATGTCAAAATTGTTAGATGTTTAAACTTTTTTGTGTTTTTGCAAAAAAGTGGTTTTCGTGAGTGAATATTAATAATAAAATTTTACACCTAACCTAACTTTGCAGTCATTCATATTAAATTGATTTGACATTTACCAAGTACGATGGTATAATTTATTTAAAAATGAATTCATTTCAAATTTGAATATGACGATACCCTCTTTAAATTTTTGAGGTTTATTTTAAACGGCAGTTTGAAAATAATTTAAATGATAAGCGTACTTGGTTGAAATTTGACAGCTGTCAAAATAACATTTTTAAGTACAAAACAGAAGCAAATCCTGAGATGTATGTACTTTGTACACCCCAGAACGCGGTTTTCCATCACTTTATTTTCATTCTACACACGTCACCTTAGCACTCGAGGCTAACTGCACTTAGAAATTATTGAACTTACTCATTCAGATAGCTAGCCTTCAGTGTTAAGAGTGATGTGTCAAAAATGTAAAAAATGGATGGTAAACCGGGAAGTTGGTGAGAAAGAAAGGAAACTAAAAAAAATTCATTTTATCACATTTTTTAAAATGTTCTTCCATTTTCTAAGGTAGGTTATCCCTCCCCTTCACACGTGAACCTTAGTCAAGTCATTTTTATCACGCCACCGTTTGTATACCAGTATTTTGATTCATTATTAAAATACAATATAAAGTATTCAAGGTCGAAAGAAAAAGAAAAGTAGGAGGGCCTCTTAATGGTATTTGTTTTTGGTTTTGCTCTGACTTATCCTGGCACTGATTATTACTAACTATAAAAATGCCAAGTATTCGATTTTGAACGTTTCGCCGTTTCCTTGACGATAGTAATCTTTTTTTCTACATTCATACAAATAATCACAGCTTAGCCAAAAAAGGCATTTACGTTCCAATGGAAAAAAAGGAAGTTATATCTAACTAAGGACATAAGCAAATTTTAAAAGCAAAAACCTGGTAAAATTTGATAAAAAGTCGAACGAAAACCGAAAATTTTGTTTGTTAAAATTAATTAATATTTGAATCTAGAAGGCAGAAAAAATAAATCTAAACTGGAAACAAAAAAACTAAAATCAAAAATTGAAAATTTGCAAATAAATTATGGAGTCGGTGTTCTCTTTCCCCCGCCAGCCGTAACATTTATAATTAAAATATTTACCTCGACAAAAGTTTAATTTTTTTCGAAATTAATTAGTAGTTAATATTTGAAGTAAAAAAGCTGGAAAAGGTAAATCTAAATTCAAAGCAAATAAATCAAAATAAAAAAAAATTGAAAATGTGCCTATAGATAACAGCGTTGGTCCCCCTTCGCGCGCCGTAACAAAATTAACATATTTACTTCAACAAAAATTTTATTTTATTTAAAACATTTGAATCAAAAATGTAGAAAGGTATAAATTGAAATTCGTAGCAAATGAGAAATTTTATATTCGCAAGAAATTGACGGAGTTGGTGCTCCACCCCCCCGCGGAATTAAAATATTTACCTTGACGAAAATTTAATTATATTCGAAAAATTAATTTATATTTGAAGAAAAAAGAAAAAAAACATGTAAATCTAAACTAAAAATAATTTAAACAAAACAAAAAATACGAAAATTTATTAATAAATAACGGGGTTGAATAAACTAAAAAAATTTATTTTGCTCAAAATTAATTAACACCTATTTTAAGTAAAACATGTAAATCTAAATTAAAAATAATTGAAACAAAACAAAAAATACGAAAATTTATTATTAAATAAGGGGGTTGAATACGCCCCCCCCCCGCTAAACTAAAAAATTTTATTTTGCTCAAAATTAATTAACACCTATTTTAAGTAAAACAGTTAAAAATTGGTTAGTTTCATTTCAAATCAAATAAATTTAAAAAATCAAAAGCGGAGTTTGCCCCCCCCCTCACCGCGTCGTAATGAAATTATATTTACCCAAATAAAAATTTAGTTTTGTTTAAATTAGAAAGGCAGAAAACGGTAATCTAAAATAAAAGCAAATAAAACAAACTGAATAAAATCAAAATTTTGTCTAGATAACGGAGTTGAAGCCCCGTACTCCCTGTCATAATGAATTGAAAAATTTACTTCAATAAAAATTTAATTTTGTTGTAAATGAATTAATTTTTGAAGTAAAATGACAGAAAAGTACTTTAAATTCGAAGCAAATAAAACAAAATAAAAAACTCAAAAATTAGCCTATAGTTAACGGAGTTCCAATCTCCCCCTCCCCATCATAATAGAATTAAAATATTTACCGCAACAAAAGTTTATTTTGATCGAAATTAATTAATATTTGAAGTAAAAAGGCGGAAAAAAAGAAACTTAAATTTAAAACAAAATGAAAAATCAAAAATTCGAACGAAGTTGGAGCCCCTCCTCTTCCTCGTCATAATGGAATTCAAATTTTACCTCAGGGAAACTTTAATTATGCAGTAAATTAATTAATTTATAAAATAAAGTGACAAAAAAATGTAACACAAAATGCGAAGTAAATAAAACAAAATAAAAAAACTCGAAAATTTGCTTATTGCAAATAATGGAATTGGAAGTCCTCCCCCCCCCCCGGTCGTAATGGAATTAAAATATTTACCTCAACAAAAATTTAATTTTGATCAAAATTAATTAAAATTTAAGTGTAAAAAGACGGAAAAAAAGTAAATTTTAATTTGAAACTAAATAAAAAAATCGAAAAAATTCTTGTAATAATTAACGGATTTGGAGCCTTCCCTCCCCTGTCTGTCATTAAATTAAAAAGAAGTTCATGATTTAGAATTTTATGGAGTTACTCTATAGCTACGCCACATCAATGTCAAATTTCGGCTTTTCCAGCGATTCAGAATTAGTCAAACATTTTAAATAATAAAAATTCGTCAAAATGGGGTAGTGTTAGGACTATTATTTTTTTTTAAATAACTACCCTTGTTTTTTACGAATTTAGTGTAAACCCATTTTCCTGAGTAGGTATGTAAATATTAAAAACCCTTGAGGAAGAAAATTTTCGAAATAATCAATTCCAAAGTTTCAAAAATCTAAATCAAAAATATATCAAGGAGGCACTAGAAAACAAAAGCAGTTTTGAAAATCTACAAAAATACAAATCCTCGAATTTGGTAATAAAAACCTTTGAGGTTTCTGAAAAAAAAATTATAATACTTGTAAATAAAAATGAAAACTTTTCTCGTGCTGAAAGAAACGTCATACGTTTTGAGATTTTTGCATTCTAAAAACTCGATGACGTCATTACTCGAAAAGAAATTGACGGTATGGAAAATTGAATTTTAAATAAAAAAAAATTATCTTATAAAGTAAAGTTAGGTAAAATAATTTTCTAAATTCCTTTTAGAATGTTTTTCATACTTTACGAGGTCTTTGTATAATACTAGTCAGATGTGTTTGCTCTGTCTACGACCTCACTGAAGAGAAGTGCGATTATATTCGGTACCCTCTAATACTTGAATATAATTGCGCTGACCTAAAAATTTGTAGCAAAAGCTTATAGCCTACCTCCGATTTGTTCATTCGCTTATTGTTAACCCAAAAACATTTAAGTGCGGCCTTTGGGCCGCACAGCCTAGATTACTCGGTGATTTTATTTTATATGCATAATTTTATTTGAAATATCAAATTCATAGATTTGATTGGCCTGAAAACTCACTTTTCAACAAGTTTACTTTTGAGGACTGCCTTATAATTTTTAAATTCTAATAATCAGATGTTTCACTTCAAACTTTTATTCGTTCCTTCCATTCAGTTAATTATGGAACAGCTTCAAAATGTTTCAGGATTCATCAGTTCGAATCATCTAAATTATTCCGAAAATTGCCAAAAATTAAATTACCTTTCGAGTTTTGGTTTGATTCACTTTCACTCATCCGGTTTGGTTTAATCATTTCTGTTTCAAATTCTGTGTGAATTCTCTCGAGTCATCAATCACTTGCAAATATTGCAGTTTAACCTAAGACACTAGGAGAAACATTTAGTTCCCCAAAATTAATTAAAAGTAATAAACCAAATTTAATTTTAAACCAAATCACGTTTCGAATATTAAACTGAAGTAATCTATTGTAAACCCAAAAGGTCAATTTGGATTGGAGAGATAGCGTTACCTTTGCTATCTCTAACCGCAAGTAGGTATAAATCAATTAGTGAATCGAAATAATTATAATCAAATTTGAACGAAATACGAACTACGGTGGTTATACAAAAAAGCACCATCATCAGGAAGTTTAAAGAAGATTTATAAATAGGGGAGAATGTGGGTCAAAATTTATTACCTAAAAATCGATATTTGTTAGCTACAAACAGCTGATAATTTTTACTCTATAATTCTTTCATCGTTCCAGCAATGGGAATTAATGCGATGCATTAAAATAAAGTAATCGATGTAATGGAATATAAGAGGGGGCCCATCATTTATAATACGGCATTAGCGTTGTCGTTGTAGAGGAAGATAAAATATTCGGAAAAGAGACGAAAACAGCATGAGGATTTACAGAGACACTTTGCTAACTATGTACTAATACCATCTTGTCTATCTTACGTCCAAATCTACCTACCATCGATTATATTGGATTAACTCGACGTGTGTAAAAGATGCCTTATCTCATTTCTTACTTTTTACCAAAAGCTTTCCGTTAGAAATAATAAAAATTATTTTTAACGCCGCCACCACCACCGAATTAAGAAAAAATAAAATGGTCACTTAAACTTTTATCCGTTTTTGTCTACTTTTCTCCCCTACGATGTACATCTCTTTCCATCATTATACTCATTCGACTGACATGATATGGAATCCACCGTTCCCCTAACAGTCGTAACTGATCACAGTGTTTGTTTTTCAAAAAACAATTCTAGTTTGATTTCGAAACATTGGCCAAAGAAAAATTGTGCATTGTGGATGTGGCCAGTCCATCCCTGCACAAATTAGTACGCTACTCTTTTTTGGAGGTAATTTTATAAAAAAGCGTTAAATTAATTTAATTGTTTAAAAAGTGATTCCCGAGTGTTATAATGTAATGTGTAAAACGTTTATAAAGAATTTTGAAACAATAAGTCATTAAATTTCTTTGTGGTTAATTCTTTCTTTGACTAACAAACATTAAAATAAATTCTCTTTGTTGAACGCGCGTTACGCAAAGAAATTTCAATTGAAATGTGCAATACCATTCACGTCTTAAAAATTGATCCACTTTTTGTTAAATCTGTGCAGATTTGTTGCTTGTGGGTATACGTGGTGCCATTGTGAAATTTAACGCCAGAATTTCACACAAATTAAGAACAAATTTTATTTCTCCTAAACTGTAGCATTTGTGTGTTTAATGTTTCGGGTACCTACAATTTTATGTAGTAATAGCAGATAAGTGAGTTTTTAACGTTGTACGCTCAAATTTAATTAGCGGGAAAGTGAAAATCCGGCTCGAAGGACCAAATGTTTGTTATTCAATTTATTAAAGCAAATTTTGCAATAATTAAAATTAGGAACTTGAATGTTTGATGTTTCTTAATCGGCCTGTGATATAAACGGACGGCGTATAAACCTTAATGTAAATATTTCTCACGATGGTTTAAACATGTGGTAGCAAGTTTTATCACTTGTACAAAGTAATTTCAACATGTGCTCGAACCAACTAACTTCTCGAACAGAACAGAAACAAACGATACCCGGATGAACTTGCATTCGCCTATTTTTATCTCGACAATTTTTTTTTAATTATTAAATAATTCCAGCTCCCAATGCCAATACAACTTTTTTCTATCAATTAAATTAATTCTCTACAACCATTAAACGAACGATAAATTAAAATTCTTCTCTACATTTCCACTTTTCATGAATTAAAAAATATTTATCAACCGTAAATCAGACTTAATTTAGTCATTAATATTTCAATTATTTAAGTATGCAATGTTTTGACCGATTAAATGCGAAAATAAAGCGGAAAGAAAATTTTTTTTATAAGTTTCCTCGAGCTGTTAATCGTGTAATGACTTGAATTTATTGAGTTATGATAAGAAAAAGTTACAATTTATTAGACCGATCGATACACTGTAAGTCATTTTTTTCAAAAATAATATATTCCAGTCTACGGAATAAACATTCCAAAAAAAGTTGCTTTAGGTTGATTTTTGAACTCAAAAAGAAAATTAGCAGCATGTAAATCCAAGTTACGCAAGGACGCGGGAGGAGATTGAAAATGAAATTTTAAAAGAACTTAATTTGCTAGAAAAAAGTTTCGGTTCCATTTGTCGGTTGCGATTTAAGAAGAACAAAGTGGGTTAAAAAATTTTACAACAAAATAAAAAATCTTTTAATAAAATTAATGGAGACTACGGGTGGATGCGCACGAACAATATTCTCAACACTTCGTGTAATAAATTTTGTTGTAATTTGACCATTTTGTGCTTCCGCTTTTTATTTAATTTTAATTTTTCTCATAATAACACTTTCAACACGTTCATTATCATCTCATCAGTTGTGTTCCGATGTTTTTTCGGGCTCCAGTCCAGAGCACAGCCGCTATCCTTCTAGCTTTTTTCTATCGAACAAAAAGCTATTAAATAAGATATTATTTGCATTCAACAGTAAAATTTTTTTTTCTTTTAGTTCGCCAAACCTTTACGGGATCATGGAATAACAGAAATTGTACTTTAACAGAAGATGGTCCATCAGAAGATCTTTGCAAAAATATTGAATAAATTTTTTGAACATATCGCGCCACCTATGATACATTATCGTCTTGCTCGAAAGCGTTTAGAATGGACTACAGTTTTATAATAACAAATTTAAAGCGTCGAAGTTAATTAAGGTATGCGCTAGAGCACGGAGAGAGAAGCAGACGGACAAACGGTTAGTTTATCATCAACAACGTTAATAATCAAGGTTCTGTTTTTAAAATCCCGTTCAAGTTCAGGTTTCTTTCTTCAGTGTGTTTATACGAATTTTAGCCGAACCAATTTTATAAATCGGACCTCCAGACACATGGTTACACTTTATACTACTACACACTAGATGTTCAGCCTTCGGCACCACTACCAGCTCTTTAAAGGCACGTAAAAGCATCAAAATTTTGAAAAACATTGATACAAAACCGGGGGGTCTGGGGGGTATGGAGTACCCTCCAGAACACGAAGAATATAACCCATACATAGTAAAACTAAAAGACCAAATGTTTTTCATGAAGTGGTATTTACGCGAAGCCCCAGCCCTGGAGTGGTGTGACCGCTCGTTAAGTTACAGAGCGACGAAAATTCTGGGCTTAAGCCGCAGATTTCACAGAACTTCTTATCTTGGTCATCTAATAGGCTTCTACACGTTGTGGTGATATTGAACAAACATGGAAACAAATAAAAAGGTATACCTATATATGAAGTCTAATCCTCCCCTTAAAACGGATTTATAAATCCCGGAAATTCATAAGGAATGTAAAGCTTTAGGATATGATATTTATGGGTATGTCGACTTACTATTGTTATCAAACTACGTTAGAGATACCAAATTAAAACAAGATTATAGAAGGTAACGGAAGAGCGAGAGAGATTTTTATGTTAGAATAATAATAATAAAGTTCATCTGTTTCACAGCACAGAGCTAACTACAAAGATAGCTGTAAGTAGTGGCTAACCTGAATTACAATTGACGTTTTCTGAATTGAAGCTAAAAATTGTTTTATTATCAATATAAAACGATTTGTACTGAGTAATTTCAATAACTCTCCTCGTGTACTGGAGGGTACTCCGTACCCCCCAGACCCCTCGGTTTCACTTCCACTTCTTTATATTTACACATGGCGCAGCGCGCTACAATAAGTGACTGTAATTCCCCCTCCCCCCTTACCATTTAAAGTTAGTTACGCCCTGGCTTATTTTTCTTGCGATTTACAGATGTTCAAAAATCAATACAAAATTTAAGGTTTACAAACAAAACTCGACACCGATAATAAAGATTTATTGGTATCTTAACCTCCCCCCCCCCGCTACTAAGCTCCTGATTTAATTCTTCCAAAAAATTATCACTAGCGGTGCTTGTGCGGCGAAGACTAAAGTTCAATTTTCATGTATTCTTTTTTTCTTTCGTCCGTCATCCAAAAGCGCTTTCATTGGTCCAATGACTTTGACAATGAGAGTGATAAAGAACCTGGACCAATGATGGCGCTTTCGGATGACGGATGAAAGAAAAAACGGATACATAAAAATTAAATTAACAGTGAAGTTCAAAAGCTTTACATGCTTATTTTTTTTATAAATCAAATAAATTCAGTCTAAGATTGTCGGATAAAAATTGCTACAAAAATGTAGAATGTACATAAGAACATCATTTTTTTTAAATTGCACTGCAACTGAATTTTAAAAACAGAACTTTGTTTGCGTTTTTAAACACTCATATCGACGTCGCCATTATTATTTTATTTGTTTCATAAAGCTTTCAAATTCTTAAAATTGCTCATGCTTGTGAAAGTTTCAAATCCGCTTCAAACCGCTGAAACCGATAAAAAAACAAAACTGTAGGGGTAGCTAGGAGTTAGGGGACAAAAGGATTAATTCACCCTAGAAAATGACAAAAACAAATTTAAAATGAGATCAAATTAAGATTACCCTGATTATTTTACTCAAAATGAACCACCTCCAATCGCAGTCCGGGGGGTCTGGGGGGTATGGAATACCCTCCAGGCATAAGCAAGCAACGGACAATTTTAATAATAAAGTTTACGCTGTTATCAACTTTGATAAAAGTTTTGCGGTGACTTTCTTGCTGCTGGGGGGTATTCCATACCCCCCGGTTCCCATGCGTCTTTTAACACTTTGCACAGAGACTACCGCGCCACCGTAGGTACACACAGAATGACGATAGTGTTTGCCAAAACAACCGCATCCATTTTTTGTTGAAAAGTTGAATGTTTGCCAATGAAAAAATACTGAAGAAACTGTGAATAAAAATTTCATAATTAGGGTCTAGATTGTAGAAAAATCAAAATTTTAGTCTTTTCTAACACAATTGTACTTAAATTTTATACAATTTGTATTTGTCTATAATCTAGACCTAAGTTGTGCTACTTTTAAGCACAGTTCTTTCAGTGAATAAACCTAAAAATTTGTTGTCTAAAAATTTGGATCTAGATTGTAGACAAATTCAAATTATACTAATTTTTAACACAATTGTATTTAAATTTAATACAATTTGGATTTGTCATCAATTTACATCCAAATGTGCTACTTTTAAGCACAGTTCTTTCAGTGAATGAACCCAAAAAGTTGTTGTTTAAAAATTTGGATCTAGATTGTAGACAAATTCAAATTGTACTCACTTTTAACACAATTGTATTTAAATTTAATACAATTTGGATTTATCATTAATTTAGATCCAAATTGTGCTACTTTTAAGCACAGTTCTTTCAGTGAATGAACCCTAAAATTTGTTGTCTAAAAATTTGGATCTAGATTGTAGACAAATTCAAATTATACTAATTTTTAACACAATTGTATTTAAATTTAATACAATTTGGATTTGTCATCAATTTACATCCAAATTGTGCTACTTTTAAGCACAGTTCTTTCAGTGAATGAACCCAAAAATTTGTTGTTTAAAAATTTGAATCTAGTTTGTAGACAAATTCAAATTGTACTCACTTTTAACACAATTGTATTTAAATTTAAAACAATTTGGATTTGTGATTAATTTAGATCCAAATTGTGCTACTTTTAAGCACAGTTCTTTCAGTGAATGAACCCTAAAATTTGTTGTCTAAAAATTTGGATCTAGATTGTAGACAAATTCAAATTATACTAATTTTTAACACAATTGTATTTAAATTTAATACAATTTGGATTTGTCATCAATTTACATCCAAACTGTGCTACTTTTAAGCACAGTTCTTTCAGTGAATGAACCCAAAAATTTGTTGTTTAAAAATTTGGATCTAGTTTGTAGACAAATTCAAATTGTACTCACTTTTAACACAATTGTATTTAAATTTAAAACAATTTGGATTTGTGATTAATTTAGATCCAAATTGTGCTACTTTTAAGCACAGTTCTTTCAGTGAATGAACCCTAAAATTTGTTGTCTAAAAATTTGGATCTAGATTGTAGACAAATTCAAATTATACTAATTTTTAACACAATTGTATTTAAATTTAATACAATTTGGATTTGTCATCAATTTATATCCAAATTGTGCTACTTTTAAGCACAGTTCTTTCAGTGAATGAACCCAAAAATTTGTTGTTTAAAAATTTGGATCTAGTTTGTAGACAAATTCAAATTGTACTCACTTTTAACACAATTGTATTTAAATTTAAAACAATTTGGATTTGTGATTAATTTAGATCCAAATTGTGCTACTTTTAAGCACAGTTCTTTCAGTGAATGAACCTAAAAATTTGTTATCTAAAAATTTGGATTTAAATTTTAGACAAATTCAAATTATACTAATTTTTAACACAATTGTATTTAAATTTAATACAATTTGGATTTGTCATCAATTTACATCCAAATTGTGCTACTTTTAAGCAGTATTTTTTTCAGCGACTTCGCCTAAATTTGATGTTTAAAAATTTGGTCTATATGACACATCCAAATTGTGCTCACTTATAACACAATTGTACTTAAATTTAATACAATTTAAATTTGTCAACAAGCTGAGCCCAATTGTACTACTTTTAAGCACATTTTTCTTTTCAGTACATGAGCCTAAAGTTGTCTAAAAATTTAGGTCTAGATTGTAGACAAATCGTAATTGTACTAATTTCTAACACAATTGTACCTACTTAAATTTAATACAATTAAGATTTATCAACAATCTGGACCCAAATTTTACTACTTTTGAGTAGTTTTTCTTTCAGTAATGAGCTTAAATTGTCGTGTAAAAAAAATTTAGAAATGAATTAGAAATATTATAATATTTTTTACGAAACATCTCGGGTTTTTTTAGTTCCTGTCAATTTTTCTGATTCCTCTTAGATGTCACTTTAAGTTCCCGTTAAAAAAAATTCGCGTTTATTTAACATAAATATTTGAAAAATATGGGGTATATGAAGATGGCACGCAGATAATACACAAACAGCGGTCATTCAGTGAGGTTAATTTATTAATATTTAACCGCAGTCTTACATTTAATTTTGGATTTGAGGGTTTCGAGATTGTAATAACTTCGAAATTAGCTCTAACAAGAATTTTTTGGTTTTCAATTTTATTTTCTTTTTGCCAAGATTCCCAGGACCTTGTGACGCCCGCCTTTTCATCTTTCACCAATGTAATATGAATGGATTTTTATTTGACAATTGACACCGAACCAAATACACCCAGAGTAGCAAAAAAAAACTAACTTCTAAATTAACCCCCCCCCCTCCCCCGTTAACAACCGTAATTTTTGTAATATAAAACTTGATATTCACTAAGCAGCTAATAATCGAAAAATTTGACGGAAAATTTACATTTGAATGACTTTTTTTGGTGTCGATTTAAGGATGCAATCATGAAGAGGGTGTAAATTTAGCAATGGACTAGAATGCTTTTTGATAGGTCATATATTCCAAGTTTGAACGAAGCAGATGTTGCGTTGCGGTGGTCACTTGGGGTTACACTTTTATATTAAAAGGTGATACCGCAAATGTTTAACAAGAAAAAACTAAAATTTTCCTTAATCCGTATGCTAAATATTACGTTTGAGCAAAAAAGCAAAAGATCAAATGAAATGAAATTGGATCGATCGAAGGTTCGCATAAACCGGTGGCGCGGTATTTCAAAATGCGTTGCGGTTTTGTTTTTTATTTTGGGAACTACTGGTATTTGACCATTGTTGTAAAAAGTCCCACTTCTCATAATCTACTCTCACAGAATTCATAAGATGCTTTTCAATATTAGATAACTTAGACGCGCTCACACTCAACCAGACGAGCGGTTAAAAATTCAGCAGCTGAAAGTCTCGTCTTCTTTTATTAATATCGAAGAAATTAAAATGTTAAGGCATAAATTTTCTTTTTTAAAATAAAACACACCTTTTTATAATTACTCGTAATTTATAAATGCACGTTTTTGCTAGACGTAATAATAACTCACACGAACAAAATTTCTTAATTATCGCAATGACTCAGGATCTGTGCGGAACGTTAATGATTTTTCTCATTTCTTGTGTCTTGTTTTAGGGATGGCAACACACGCCATTCGAATCGACCACTTTAAGATTAAAATAAGTTACGAAAAATGTCGTAGAGCGGGGGGGTGGTACTTAGGCGCCAGAAGGTTTTGAATAATATCAAAAAAGTTATTTTTGCGATTCTGTGTATAAAGGGAAAATGAAATAAACGAATTAAAGTGGGAAGGTTATTTTTAGACAAATACACGCACAGAAAATGCGTTACACCATTATCTATCTACAGTCCACCCCAATTCATCAAGAAAGATTGGCGGCGTTAATTTCGTTCGGATCATTAGGTAAGCCCTGTGTCATCAAGCTCCACGTCTACAAGACGCTAGTTAGGTTCGGCTAAATGAGAACCAAAAGCAACACCACGAGGAAGTAATTTTCATTTTCATCAGTTACGCACAACTGTGGGAAATTTAACGAAACGTTGGAAACAAAAGAATTCACGCGGTTAAAAAGTTTCGTGTAATTTTTTTTTTAAATTTGTCACAAATTAGGCGGCAATTTAAAAAATAAAAATATTTTATTACTTAATTTTTTGAACGCTTAAAAGACGTTTAGGCAAATTATTAAGTAAGCGACTTTTAGCATAAGTGCCTTAACGGCAAATCTAATTACTCCTCACCGGTAGCTCTCATCAATAAAACTTTTATTAGCCCATTTAAAAACAAGTTTCTTAAATTATGCATAAATTTTGTTTAACTTCGGTGTTTTTGTAATGTAGGAGCTTCTTTATTACCTCGGCTAATTAAATTGCATCTAAGCTTTACCAATTGATAAAAATTAAAGTTTTCACTTTGATTTATGCCCCTTTTTAAATTTTTGTACATTCAATTTCATTCTGTTGCCCACATTAGGAAATTTTTATGTTTTTTAAACAAACAATTTATTGCTTAAGTCTTAATTAAAACATTCCTAATATGAAAGTTTTAAAATAAAAAAATATTACTACAAACAGCAATAGATCAACCCCCCCCCCCGCCTCAAGATGACCGTGTACAAAGCTACCCCATCTTTTGAAGTGTTTGCACTCCGGCTACGTGAAACATCAAATTGAGATCACGATGTGTCTTCACAGACTCTCAAATGTGCCATGGTACGTCAATAACCGACATCTCCACTCTGATGTTAAACTGGAATCCCTAGAAGTCAACCGAAAAATTATACCATAATGTCAAAATTAATAAGTTTATTCATTACTAACTTAAGAATAACTTCAGTGCGGCCTTCAGGCCGCACAACCTGGTCAAACACTAGTCAAAAAACAGTACATTATCTTAGATTATATAAGATAGTCGGTGTTGCCAATTTAGTGGTTTTCCCGCTAGATCTGACTTATTGGAAGTTATCTTAGTGATGCCAAACTACCATTTAGCGGCTAGCGGAAATTCTTGCTTAATTAAAAAATATCTGACGGAAAATATGACAATTTTTAAAAATTTCCGACTTTAGAAGGTTGAAAGCAGTCGAAATTTAAAATTTAACATTTCACCGCACAATCTTCTTCTTCAGCAAGAAAGCTGACGTTAGCGTCCTTTAGAGTTAAAAAATTTCATGATGGAAGTTCACTTTTTTAACGCTAGAAGCGCTAACGTCGGGCTGTTAAATTTAAAAAATCAAATAACAAGTTTAATATTTAGTTTAAATAATATGAATTTAACGCCCTCTTGAAATGCCGCCCTAGACAGGCACCCCGGTTTGCCCTAGCCCCCTGGATCCGGGACTGATCTTCAATCATTCTGTTCCTTCAAACAAATATCCAAGATTATGATAGGGGGATATCTGGCAGAATCAACGTGTCATCTAGTGATTTCGTAAATTTAACAGTTGGCAACGCTGAAAGTAGTAAATTATTCTAACCAGCTGAAAAACCGTACAATATACGGTCGGTTAGAACAAGCGTAGTATAAGATTCAATTGATGGTTTTTGGTTTTGTAAGCGCCTAATATACTTCAAAACACTGTCGAGAGATGGTGCTGCTAAATTTGAATGGTTGATAAATTGTTTTAAAACCGATAAAAACCAATCATCAAACCAATCATCAAACCAGAATCACAATAATACTTGAATTTATTAAGTGGATATATTCAAATATAATGGCACTATCTGTTGACAGTTTTTTGAACTAAATCAGGTGTTTCCAAAATCAACAATGGAATCGCCAATCTGATACTACAATAATCAAAGATAATTCAAAGCTAAGAGTTCTCAGTTCTCACTTACTCAACCATCAAAAAATCAGCGATTGGCTTTCAAGGATCCAATCGACGACAAATCGTAAGACTTTACCAGTGAAAATATCTCAAGATAAAAAGTAAAATATTACTGTTAGAGCTCATCCATCCCGGGGGGGGGGGAAGAGATCACAAAACGTAATTAACTTTGCTAAATATAACTGGAGGTTAGAAACTTGCAGGACTAATAAAATCGAAGAATTTTCACCTATCTTTTTTCAAATTTTAATTTGATTGATGATTTGAATCCCCAAAATGTAAAGAAACCGAAGTAAAACCGGAAGTCTGGGGGATATAGTGGTACTGAATATCCCCCCAGCACAAGGATATAGCAAAAAGATTTTTCAAAATGGATAACGACATAAAGTGAATTCTAGAGAAAACATCGTTTTCTTACTTAGAGATGACCACTGCAAAAATAATTTTTTCTCATTGCCTAACAATGAATGACTTCATATTTATTAACTAACCTAACAGGGTTATTTGATTGCTTACAAGGAAAGATTTTTTCACAAACTACCTTAATTTTATCTAATTTTGAAGTGCTTTTCAATTTTCTAGGGTAAATGCAGTGACTAATTACGAGTGATAGCACTGCATAGAAATTGGCGCCCAACGTGGGACTACATAAAAAGAGAGCTGAAATGCACCCTAATTATGTGAATTTTATAACTTACAAAATAAAGTTTGATTTTTCAGCCCCCATTTTTTTTATCCTAAAGCTGCCCCACGTCTGGACTCTAATTTAAATGCAGTGATATCCGCGTTTAGGAGTTTCATTCTTTGGCACCTATTCGATTCTACATCTGAGAGCACTTATTTGGCCACGAGATTTTGTTACCGTGACGTAATATAAATTTTCATACAAATCTATGTAATTTTTCAGTAATTTTCAAATTCTAGTACTTATACCTTAGCTCACCACTCTATAATCGGCATGCGACTGTGACCATATGGAGCAAAAAATTGGTAAGTTTGGAGCTTAAAATACATCACGCATGGTAGATGAAGCAATTAAACCAAATTATGATCGAATTAAATTAATAACTCGAACACGAAGAATTTAATTAAATGTAATAAATTTGGTGCCGGAGTTAATATATCAAAATATCAAAACAATACGTGCGCCGCAAATACGCGGTGTCTTCGTGTTAGTTGATGGAGACGCTAGCTGCGTGCATATACCAGGCGACTTGTGGCAGTTATTTTAATGGGGGTGCAATAATATATTTTATGGGGTGGTTTTTGCGGCTGTCAAACTTCATAACTTCCTTATTACGGATAAAATAAAAATTATTTCATTTTGAGGTTATAATGAACACTTTTTGTCCTCTATCCGGTAGCTAAATAATCATACACTCATTACAAATAGCCAATCATTGTGGGCATACGTGCATACAACGTAAACTTTTTGTTCGATACAGTTGCATACCTTGAAGTCATTAAAGCGAGCAATTGAAAAAGATATTATGAAGAAATTTCAGTTTACCATTAATGGCAAAGAAGTGACCAAGTAAATTTTAACTTGCGGTTTTCTACACAATTTAAACGGTTGCAGCACGTGACTGAATAAATTTTACCTTCTTTCTTTCTTGCAATATTCACAGTTATTAAATATTATATATTATCCAACAATTTAATAGTGCAGTGCTTTATCGACCCTGCATCTTCATCTTAAAGTAATTTTCATAAAATTCAACTTTTATTTACTATACACAAAGTGGTGAGGCGTTTGTAATAAGAAAGTGGAAACATAACAAACTTTGATCGCTTTAAGGGGCTTTATATGATCGTAAACGCACTCCGGGGTGCGATTTAAAGGAAATCTTGTTTAACACTTTGCTTTAGTTCTCTTTATTGCTTTTGCCTTTCTGTTATTGCATGCATGCATTCCGTGCTCTCCAAACTTTACTTATTAGATAGATTTTCAAATTTTCGAACCAAAAAAGTGCCGCCTCTTAAAATCTGCATGTCTAGATCATCATGCTTGGCTTCTCACATTCTTCTCCGTTTCTTGTATCATCACCATCTGTAAGTCATTCACATCTAACAACGGGTTATCACAAACCATAACTAATTTAAACAAATTGAACCACACTTTCAATTATTTAAAATTAATTTTTTTTCTTATTTGTTTAGGTTTCACATTTTTTGCGACTATCAATTTCATCCGAGCGCTTTAACGAGATTTCTTTGGAGGAGTTTAAGTTACCATTTGTAATATTTGGATATAACATTTGTTATCGTTCATCCCTAAAAATTAATTCCATGATCGTCCCCTTTAAAGCGTCCACGCCACAATGAGCAACATAGACTCCCCGCCGAGCGAAGAAATATCACTTTGTTCGTCTTAACTGTGCAACCCCTTACCGCTTCATTACGTCTTTATGCGACGAAATTTAAAAAATATTTCGAAAAACTCACCTCGGTCTTCTTCTTCTCCGTTAGGCCTCGGAATAAGAAACTGAAACAATAAAATAATCTTATAAGTGGCGTTCAGCCCCTAATTGGTCAATTAGTAAGCATGCAAAGTGTGGTGGCAGTGGTCAAGCTGAGATATAAAGAACATAAATCAAAATTTCTTACATTTCGAGATAACGTTTATTAATTAAATTTTCTTGCTTCCACCGCCTTGTACTACTAGTTTATCCCATAATTTACACCGGACAATCGCAGACAAATTTACTATAGTCCTTATCAGTAGGGGGTAAACAGTTAAATACATAATACGAGCAGGAAATTCAAACTTGAACATTTTTGCGTAACAAATATTTTAAGGGTGCTTAAGCAATGAAAGCAATAAGTTAAGTCACGATGATAATGCTTCATATATTCGAGAAATCTATTCGAACTCACCCCTTCTTTTAGTTATGGTGGACAAGGGTCAAGTATAATTAACGTCTATCGTTAATCATGCTAACAGCTTCATAACAAAAAATTTACTTTGTTTAAGACTTCCTAGCTCTTGGCGTAATTATGCATGTAAAACATTAAACAGCCGGGTAAGATAAGGGTTGCGTTCACCGTCAGAACAATTACTTTACGAGCGCGCCCCGTACTAAGATGAAAACTCAAAATCAAAAAAAGAAGCCTTGGATGTAATTTGTTTGGGTTGATGTTACAAATGCCAGCAACAAATCAAATATGAAAACAATTCGTTTAAGCAAATCATGTTAAAGTTATACATTAGGGGACGAATACGATAAGAAATGTTAGGTCCTTATCGAAAGGGTGAAAGAGTGGACGTTTGGACAAAGGGTGACCAACCACTTAGAATATGAAGATTTGATATATTACGCCATTTACAGTCATTTAACCCGATTATACATCTTGCAGTGCCCTTTGTGTTTTAATCTAGTTATTAGTTGGCGTTTCCGTGCGTCGCATTTATTTTCCTTTCAATATTTTAAGTTTTCCATTATTTAGCGATTCGGAGGAAAACAACACTAATGAGATATCAAAGTAAAACTTAATCCTGAAACTTGGGGCTTTAACTACTCCGCCACTTCTTATTACCTCGCATAAAGGCTCTTACGGTTAATTATTTTAAATCCCTTTAAATTATTAATTTTAAAACAAGAAACGAATCGTTTACTTGTAGATTACTTCAACTAGACGCGATTTAAAGTGCATATATCGTCGATATATCTTACGACGTCAGTGCAATCGCATTACAAATGCTAAAATATGCCATCTGGTAGATGATTTATTAGGATTAGCAAGACGCAGGGTGGATTTTGTCGTTGCTTGTTTGAAAAACTCGCCTTTAAATTCTTGTATGCCATATCTTAGAGCCAAACCAAAAACTACATCAATCTTATGCAATACTTTTCAACTTTTTACTCCAACAACCTAATTTCATTCAATTTTTAAGCATAATTAACTCGAATATTATCTAATTTATCATACGACTAAAATTGTTCATGTTTTCATTAACTAATTCATCTCCGAGCAACGCCCGTATCGAATACGATTTTTTGTGAAAAATAGACAAGAAAGTTAACTAATTTTGAAAGAAATGCGTATATTCCTGTTCAAGAGTCCCCGTTTGGTAATGCAAAGAAAAAGGTTCAAAAAATTGGAGAAGAAAACTTAATTTTTGCTAATGAAAAGGCCCTAACGTGAAATATTCCTCCTGGCACTTGCGGAAAATCAGCAGCTCGAGAAAGTGCCATAACTAGGAAGAGAAAAATAAGACGTAGGCCCCAGATTTAAGGTGCTTTTTTAAAGATTTAAGGTAAGGTAAATAAATTTGAAGGTTTAGTGATCCAATAGTAAAAAACATTTAAAAAATGAGATCAAATTAAAGATTACTCCCATATTTAGTAGTGAGAGCAAGGACTGAGATGGCTTGGACACATCACAAGAATGGAGAAAGAGAGAGTGCCATCCAAAATGTGGAAAACCCAAATAGACGATCGGGAAAGAAGGGAAAGACCAATTCGAATAGAAAATAAAAATTAAATTAAATTTGCGTCTTTATCAATTTTAAAAAGTGATCTCGTTACTTCCTTGTGCTGGGGGGTATTCTATACCCCCCAGTTTCACGCCCCCATTTCTTCAAATGTATAAGAAGAGTCTAGCAGATTTAGCGTAAATTAAACCGCTTTTAACGTGCCGCTGGAGGGTATTCCATACCCCCCAGACCCACCGGTTTCACGCCCACATTTTTTCAAATGTAAGGAGAGTCTAGCAGATTTAGCGTAAATTAAACCGCTTCTAACAAGGGCTAGTAAAAGTGGCATTCCAATTTGCTTTTAAAACTTTTAAAAGTAAACAACAGGAAAACCGGGGGGTCTGGGGGGTATGGAATACCCCCCAGCGGCACGAATATAAGAAGATGTTTTATCAAGAATTAAATTTGCGTTTTTATCAATTTTGAAAAGTGAGCTCGTTACTTCCTTGTGCTGGGGGGTATTCCATACCCCCCAGACCCCCCGGTTTCACGCCCACATTTTTTCAAATATAAGGAGAGTCTAGCAGATTTAGCGTAAATTAAACCGCTTCTAACAAGGGTTAGTAAAAGTGGCATTCCAATTTGCTTTTAAAACTTTTAAAAGTAAACAACAGGAAAACCGGGGGGTCTGGGGGGTATGGAATACCCCCCAGCGGCACGAATATAAGAAGATGTTTTATCAAGAATTAAATTTGCGGTTTTATCAATTTTGAAAAGTGAGCTCGTTACTTCCTTGTGCTGGGGGGTATTCCATACCCCCCAGAACCCCCGGTTTTAGGCCCCCATTTTTTCAAATGTAAGAAAAGTCTAGCAGATTTAGCGTAATTTAAACCGCTTCTAACAAGGGCTAGTAAAAGTGGCATTCCAATTTGCTTTTGAAACTTTTAAAAGTAAGCAACAGGAAAACCGGGAGGTCTGGGGGGTATGAAATACCCCTCAGCGGCACGAATATAAGAAGATATTTTATCAAGAATTAAATTTGCGTCTTTATCAGTTTTGAAAAGTGAGCTCGTTACTTCCTTGTGCCCCCCGGTTTCACGCCCACATTTTTTCAAATGTAAGGAGAGTCTAGCCAATGTAGGATAAATTAAACCTCTTTTAACAAGCGCTAGTAAAAGTGGGATTCCAATTCGCTTTAAAACTTTTAAAAGTAAACAGTAGGAAACCCGGGGGGGTCTGGGGGGTATTCCATACCCCCCAGCAACACGTAAGTAAAAAGATGATTTATCAAGAATTAAATTTGCGTCTTTATCAATTTTGGAAAGTTCTTCTTTATGCTCCAGACCTCCCGGTTTCACGCCCCTATTTCTTCAAATGTATAAGAAGAGTCTAGCAGATAAAAGCAACTTTCTGTTTCGCTTTATTGGCTTCGATCTTTGTATTGCAATATATCTGTCCGGTGGTTAACACCTTTGTTTGTCTTCCTTCACATTCATGACATTGGAAAGAGATGAAGCTGGTAAGCCAGCGCCGGTAAATCTGCGCACACCGTGGAAGCACGCAAACGCTGCTAGACCTTTTAACCTGGTGCTTGATTTCTGTGGTGAAGTCATCAAAGATTACATTCTGGATGTTGTTTTTCTTCAGTTTATGAATCTGCAGCATTACTGATCCGTAAGTAACCTTCTGGACTCCAATTTTTTGCATGTGGAAAAGTTCCTTTGCCACTAATTCAATTCTTGCTCCCGATTCCCGTATTCCTTTTCTTTTTCAACGTAGTTTAAGACTTAAGACTTGCGATTGCCAACATCTGCATCGTTTTCTTAGATCTCTGAACATATAAATATTTTACATCCATCGGCGGAATCGTCGGCTTAACGTGTCCTCCAAAGCACGGAAACTTAGTCATAAGAATGTTGACTCTCCCCAGGTTTAAACCCGATACTTTTTCAGGAGTTAGCAGATGCTAGCTGCAAGGCAACGACCGTTTCGTCAAGAAATTAAGATCCTGAAAACCTTCCAAACAAATCAAAAAAACGATAAAGAAAGGCAAAACACAGAAAAGCTCAGGACTCCGATGTCCTGTCACATCCCAACTAAGCCCTCGGGCAGCTTCATCAGTAAACTATCTAAGGTACTTAAAAGATGACCGACATCTTGCCCCAACTATGCATGCCGTGACTTTTAGGACATTTATACGTGGTCCTGGTCTAGCATACCTGATAAGGTCGATCCCATTCGGGAAGTCCTGACAATAGATTGTACTATCCTAGTCCTAAACCCTATAGTAATCCAATTTTGATCTGGAGAGCCTTATCCATGAGTAACCACTCGGTAAGCCGCATTTCATCCTGACCAAGTTTTTTAGCGTTACATTACCAGATCCGCTCCAGACCAAGTCACCTGATCTTTTCTAGGGTAAACCAGATCCGGCCAGCATTCCAACCTTAAGAAATTTCTAATGGGACACAAAAGCCTAGAACTTTCTCGCAAAATTATAAAATCACCAAGAAAATAATTCTCAATAGAATTCGTAGCATTTCGCCCTTTTATCAGATCCTAAACGTCATCGATTTAATTCTCCAAACCTACTACAGAAAGGAAGTCGATCAGAGCTGTTTTTCTCTGAAAAACCTGAAGATTTAGCTTTCAAATGTTTTAGACCGTTGGATACAATAAAATCATCCAAAGTCAGCTTCCGCCCCAAATATTCCACTATTCCACTTTTTAGAATTATTAACATCGTACTTTTGTACTAATTTTCCTCTCCACATTTTGTATTATATACAGGGTGGCGCTATAAAATATGATACTAATTTCAGATACAAATGATTTAATTTCTGGAACTATTAGACAATTAAGGGGGGGGGGTAATAATTATACACAATAACTATGTTAAATCTGAAGAACCAGTAGTAAAACCGGGAGGTCTGGGGGGTACGGAGTACCCTCCGGGTAGGGGAAAAACTTTGTTTCATTTTCCTAAACTGCTCTAAACTCTAAAGTGTTATTTTAAAATAAATTGGTCAGCGAATGAGCGGTTGAATTTCGTTAATCGATTCATGCGTGTCTGTGATGGACAGATAACGGAAAATATCCATAAATTTTAACTCCCCCCCCCCCCAATAGCAATTATCTGAATCTATTACTCTAAAGACCTAACCTATCATGTAAACAATGCATTATTAGAAGTGAATTTGAATTCTTTAATCACGATTTAAATTATTAGTTTACTGATGCATTTTCATATTATAAATCACATCCAGCTGACCCCTGTGTTCGAGCGTTTTCTCTGAAACTATTCAAATCAAAAACTATCATTAGATATTGATCAGCGGTCTGAAAGTAAATAACCAACCACCTTCTAACGTGAAAGAGGCACGGCGGTTACCGTTGAATACTTTCAGGTTAGATTTTCGTTCTTCGTTAACTCTTAGTAATTGGCCACCAGGTAATCAGTGACCGAGTGCAGTTTCCACACCGCATTCCGACCAAACTATTAGCTTTTAACTAATAAACTTCGGTCGATATTCATTCTTTTGTTTTATAGCAAAAGTGTAGTTTAATCTTGTTCTGTTATGGATTAACATTCTAAAATTTAAAAAAATCCGACAATTTCGTTTATTTTGTAACTCAGGACCAATTTGCCGGTTAGCTGTTAAAGTAGCGGTTCCTAGGGGCCATAAGTAGAAAATCTCTTTAAAAATCTTTACTCTTTCAGAGTAGTTTTCCTTTTCGGATAGACCAGCCACCCTATCATCGATGCCCTATGATGGAAATTGTAGGCTAGAGCTTTGGATTAAATATACTTTTTGATTATATTGGAACTAAAAAAAGTTATTTACATAAGCTCAGTTCTTTCAACAGACGCATGCGCAGTTTCGAATTATCGTTATAAATTGTAATCTGCGCATGCGTTTGACGGTTTCAGACTCTTTAAGATGTCTGAAACAACAGAGCTAACTCTGCTTGATCAGAAGTTCCAAAACAATTTTTTTTAAATAATTTTACGTTCCATTTAGTGCCACTGTGAGCATGTCATTCATTATTGTTTTTGAAAATTTAAAAAAAGAACAGATTATTATGTTTAAGATCTCCCCTGACAGATAAAAGAAATCAAAAGATAAACTTTGTGTATAGATATTAATTGGCACTTGTAGATAAATCCAGATCGAAGGAGAAATTGAAGTATTGGGTCAACTTGCATAATTAATTCGACCTAAATAATACAATGAAAAAGAGCAAGTCATCCCTAAGCACTTAAGGGTGCACACATTTAACAATACAAACTTAAATCAGTTGACTATTAATTTAAACACTAAACTAAAGTCAATTACGTATCGAAGGCATAAGACTTTTTTTAAAGGAACGGGACCCCTTCGGAAATTTTCGATGAAGCTGAACGACGTTGGTCGCCCTTTTCCGGTGCAAGCATTTCCCTGTTTGACTTTAAGGGGTGGCATTGATTACAAAACTAATCAAATGAGGCCATTGGGGCGTTACAATCTTTAAAGAAGGAAGTAAAAAGTTTGTTCTCGACTACAAATTAATTTAGATTTTTGGGCGCAACTTGGTTGTTTTTAAAAAAATAAATTAATATAGTAAAATTTATGCTGGAGCAAATCTCATGGAAGTTGTTCACAAAGTGCTAATGACATAATAATAATGGCTTTTCGCAATTAATATCGCATAATGTTAAACGATGCCGTCATATTGTTTCATAATGGGCTAAATTTGCATTAATTATCATAGTCATTTAAATAACGTTTCGATATTATGAACTTTAAATTTAATACTTAGCGCACTCGTTTACACCATGCACCCTTATAAAAGAGTCACGAATAAAATTTGTTTTTGAAAAAAAGTAACAAAGCCAAAACTAAAGCAAACAACAAACAAAAAACTACGAGCGAGGCAATGATTGAGCCGGCATCTTAATTCAAAGAGATTAATGTGATGTCACCGACATTCCCAACCCTTATGCATTCCTAGATTCTCATTCTGCACCCCTTGTCACATCATCACACACCCACTAGTCCTAATATCGTCAGTGGCTGCACGAACCTTTTCATACTTTTAAGTAAATAAAATTATTAATCACGCAGTAACTTTCAGAATAATTTATTATGTCACCGAAATGATCCATATTTAAGGGCGGTTTTTAATTTATTCCAAAAATTACTTTCACCATTTCAAATTTGCGGACGTTTCGCACCTTCAACATTCGTCAGACATTCAAAAGTTATGAAAAATTTTGCGAGTTACAAACGACGCCTCTGGAAAAGACGTCCGTTATCAGACAAAGAGTCGCCTTGTGCTGACGTGGAAAAATCGCATCACAGCATAACATTGACCGCGCAACGACATCCATTGTTACGTCATCTGACAGAAATTTTTTGCAAACCCAAAACTACTTTTGTTTGCTTCGACTTCCTAATGAAAGCAACTATCGGAGTACACACTTTTGTTATGCTCTGTTGCTCATTTTGACACATTGATAGAGCATCCCCTAAATTCGATCAAACATTATTTAGTGAAAATTGATACTCCAACTTGAAAAGTTTGGTTTGAGTAAAAAAGTTACAACTTTCTTCATTCAATTTACCGTTACAAAAAAATTTCAAATTTTCATCTAACGATGTCACTTTAGTGTCAGCTTCTTCGTTATGTCAAAGTTGAAACCGGCGTGGCTTAGTAATCAAGGAACACCGCACTTTGCTGGGTTCATCGAGCGCCGGAAATCACATAAAAATTAAATATTCATCGATAGTTATTTTGACCCTGCAAGTGCGAATTTACCGAATCGTGCAAATAAATTTATCCCTTTCGATGAAACAAGAAAACAAACATGAAATATATTTAACGTGTAGTTAGTACAAAATAAATTTCTTTTTTTGGTGACATAGTCACCGGAAGGAAACTAAAACGTTACGGAATTTTTCAGTTTCGTTGTATTTTTTATTTCCTTTTTTGACGCGCCTTACAATGCGAGGGAAAGAAACGGATGGAAATATTGGGGCTTATTTTGTCTGCAATAAATTGTAGATACATCGCTGTGAGAAGGGTACCATAATCACTCAGGGAAGGACTTATTTGCGACATTGTCCAATTTGTAAAAAAATCGATTATTTAATTAAGGGTGAAATCTGATCTATGCTTTTTCCCCCGATTAATCGAATTTGAAAAAAAGTAATTTTTAATCCACTACCACCGAAGATGTTCAGTAATTCACCTGATCAATTTTATTGTTGCAGTTACGTATAAGAAAATAAAAATGGAACATTTTTTCAAGTACGCTCCTGGCCTAGATTTTTCCGGAGTAGTCCGGAGACTCAAAGATCCGGGCAGGCTCCGGCTCATTTTTCACTCCCCAAAAAACATCAGTACGCCTTCCCAGTTTTTTTCTGTCGAATACAATTTTTTGTTGTATTTTAGTTGGAAACACCGAGCATAAGAAGCGCATTCATCTACATTTTCTTACTTTTCCTAATAAACTATCCAAATTTTCCAAAACACCAATAAATTATCGAATTTTTTTTGAAAAATTAGTTTCATTAATTTGTTTTTAAAAATGAACTTCTTGAAAAGAAAATGCCAACGTTTCCGGTCATTTTTTCACGTCAAGTTCGGTAATCCCCGAACAGACGTTCTAATTCCCCCGTAACAATTTTGTGACACACGATTAAAACAAAATGTCACTCTAATCTTCCTTGCGCTGCCCTTAACAAGTATTTACATATCTCGACGGTCTTAATCCCTTAAAATTTTGTATTGCGAAACTTCAGTTCGAAATCGTCGTTTGAAGTTATTTTTCAAAAATCTCACAAATCGTGCAAGATTTTTCCGACTTGTTTAGCTAATTAAAAGAGTTGAAACGTACGAGAGGGCATCGAAAAGTAAACCGACGGAACTTGCTCGGAGTAAATGATTACATAAACAAATTCATTTGAACTTTTATAAAAAATCATTCAGAATTTATTGAATAAATGATGAAAGTTTTCTTTTGACTCATTCGCTAAGAAAAATGGTTAAAAGTGTACCAGGGTTAGTCAAAAAGTTAGAATCGAATCGAAAACTGACGAAACTTACTCGGAGCAAATGATCAAACTGAATGAATTGGGACTCTTCTATTGATCGAGTCTACAGGTAAAACCAGTTACAAAACAGCTGTTTGCATGTCTAATAATATTATATCGTACAAAAGTAATTAATTAATTATACAAATAGCGTACATAGTAAATATTATGAACCTTTATAAATATACAATTGAATTATGTATTAGTTTATAAATATCAAACTTATTAAATAATTAATTTTAAGATTTTCAGATTCGTTTGCTATTAAAAAATAAGTTACTACTATACGATGGATTGCCATGAAAAAACCAACAGAACTTGCTCGGAGCAAGTCAATATTAAAATTGTGTAGGTAAGTCGCACAAAATTTTTTCGACTTATCCGCTAACGAAAAAGACTAAACAGGTAGTTGCATAAAATCCACGGATCTTATACATTATGTTGTGTCCACCGCACTGACACACACAAATAGATTGACAAGATTTCCGCTACAGACCGCTCACTTACTGACCACAAATTTATATAAAAAAAAAAGTTTAAATTATAAAGTAGTTCACACACCAGAGCGGTGGCGATCATTCATGTTTGATGATTTCATGAATCATCCGATTGCGCCATCGCAAACCGCCACCGCTCTGGTGTGTGAACTACTTAAGATAAACTGGTAGGTTGGAAAGTGTAAGAAAGCTTTTGGTTATTTGTTATTTCATTTTTTTTTAAATAAATTTGTTGTTAGTGAGCATGAGTGAGCGGTTGTTAGAATCTCGTTAATCCATTCGTGCGCGTCAATGGATAAAAATTCAAAGCCACGAATCAAATTAAAGTAAAAGAAGATGTTTTAATTTTATCATTGTTTTTAAGTTTTTATAAAACTATTAGCCTTGCTCGCAGAAGCAGTTCCGACCCCATTCAGAGATCATGCGTAGTTATAATTTCATCGTTCGCAATAATAAAATTACACGTTCAGATTTAAAAGTTTTGTGTTGGCAAAACTCAGGTTTTAATTCCGGTTAAGTTCAAAACGTGTTTAATCCACTCCCAAGAGCCAAGATCTTTGCTGGAATTTTTAATCTGACTTATAAGCTGACAATATCATACTATTTAAAATTGTAGCGCCGCTAGTGGCCATGTTGGTACTAGAGGTGAAGAGACAACTACTAAATAAATTAATGAATTGACCATGATATTACAAACAAACAAGCAGCAGATAAGATATCTATCATATTAAAAACATAATCAGTACACAACTGCACACTTATGCTGAATAAAATTGATAGTAAACAACCATTCCAGTGCACTACCTCTAGTACAAAAATTACCACCAGATAGCGTATTGATTCTCTTGAAACGCCTATACATAAAATATCGACAGGTAAAGTTGCCAACCTGCAAAGCGGCAAGAAATTGAATTTAAAAAATATTTATTTCAAACACTTTCGCGGGCTTTTGTAATTGTACGAGGACTTGCAAAAAAATGTTCAAGAACATGTAAATCCATTGAATATTCAGATTTCTCACAATCTTCTCTCCATTTATTTTTAAACCGACTTCAAAAAAAGGAGGAGTTTCTCAATTCGTCTGTTTGTATGTTTTTTTTTTTTCTTATGTATGTTCGGGCATAACTTTTTACAGAGTAATCCGATTTTGATGAATTTTGTTTTATCCGATAGAGTATACTTCCATGGTGGTCCCATTTAATTTTCACAAAAAAATTCCATTCGTAAGGGTAAAAAATAAGGGAAAATTGCACCCGTAAGGGTAGAAAATAGGGAATGATTGTTTTTCATTTATTGATTTTTTACTTGTCAACCTATTCTGTTGAAAGTTGGGGTGGAGAAAAACTTTATATCGAGCAAATTAATTAATTAATTAATTAAGGAAGTAATTAGCAGATTTTAATCACTAAAAATTAAAAAATAAAAAACTTTTTAACAAAAAATTAAACCGACCTCAAAAAGGAAACTAAAAAGCATAAAATAAATATATTACATTTTGAGTCTTAAGAAGTAATGTAAGTAACTAATTTTGAGTCGGTGCAAAAAATCAACGATTACTAAATTACTTTAAAAAAATTATTAAAACAAAAGTCACCCATTCTGCACCGACTCAAACTTAGTTACTTACATTACTTATTAAGACTCAAAATGTAATATATTTATTTTATGCTTTTTAGTTTCCTTTTTGAGGTCGGTTTAATTTTTTGTTAAAAAGTTTTTTATGCTACCTAGAACCATCCCTGAACCCAGCCATTCCAAAACGGAATTAGGTTCAGACCACACCAAAGTAGAATTCATGAGCGTTCCTTCTTCCTTAAGACAAAAGTGGCTATCGACGTAGTTATTGTTGAATTCTTTTTATATAAAATGTGAGGAATTGGGTTTGAAACCGGGGGGTCTGGGGAGTATGGAATACCCCCCAGCTATAGCAAAGAAATTGATCATCTTAATCCTGTCACAATGAAGACGCAAATTTAGTTCTTCAGAAGTCTTGTTGCTTGTATACAACTGGGGGGTATTCCATACCCCCCAGACCCCCCGGTTCCTTCAGGAAATTTTTTGAGAAAACTAATTATACTACTTAATTTTATCACATTTTTTATATGCCTTTTTAGTTTGGGCTAGAAATTTTCACGGTTATTGTAGAACGTCACATTTAAATGTGAAAAAAAGAGTTAGACACCGAGAGGGGGGGTTACAAAGTACCCTCCAGCTGTAAGAAAGCATCAAGATGACTTTATAATTAATTGAAAACGACACAAATTTGAATCTGTATAAAATCGCTTTCTGGTGTACCTCAGTCTGGGGGTGTATCCTCCAAACCTCCCCCCCCGGTTTCAAGTTATTTACTTTTCTAACTACCCTCAAAGCTAGAAGGCCTAGGCTCCTAGGAGGAGTTTTTGAAGAACGTAAACTGCATATTTACTACTTAGTTTTATCTCAAACTTTTTTTTCCATATTCTAGGGTAGGTTAAGCTCCCCCCCCCAGCTACGCTTTTGTTCACCCCTTTATAACTTTTGCCACCTTCATTTCAATTATATCAAGGTTTAAAAATTATACGAAAACCAATTTTTTTAGACTATCGCAAAATTGAATCACACCCACTTTTTTTCATTCATTCACCTGCGGCGCTTCTTTAAGATTTCAGTTGTCCGGTTTCAAGGTCCCTACTGTAAAATAGCTATAGAATCAATTTTAGCTGTTTATAAAAATATAATTGTCCATTCTGTCCATATGTTCCACCATATGGACAATCTCTCTCTCTCAGATTCCTTCGTCCTACGAAAGGACATAGTGACATTTTTTCAAATGTTCTCTAGGCAAATTACACCTCGGTGGTTTGCCGTTGCCTTCCGAGTGGAGACGGTCGGAATAATATTCTTACTTCACCCGGAGTCGAACTGGGTTTTCTGAATTAGCAGTCTGTGCGCTTAATCGCTATGCTAACGACCGATATGGACAATAGGAGACCGGTAAAACTAATTTTGGGATACCATCCCAAAGGAAAAAGAGATGTTGGGCGACCGAGGAAACGATGGATGCCGGAACAGGCTTTAGCCTAATCCAGGAAGTTTGAAGAAGAAGAAGAATAAAAATATAATATCATGCTGCATAAAATAAAACACTCATCAAAATCATTTATCAAGAGACTAAGACGATTTTTTTAAATTTCATGTTAAAGAAATAATATGTAAGTTGACTGAAGTAATATTTTCAGTAAATAATAATTAAAAATTCTTTTGCTTGTTGGTTTGCAAGACAAATGTAGCTATCGGCACAGCTAACCTCGAGTTATAGCCTTTAGTTATCGGGCATTTTATGTGAAATGCGAAGAAATGGTTGTGGCACCGGGGGGTCTGGGGGGTACGGAGTACCCTCCAGTGCACGGTATACATTTTTTTGTGTTGATTCGCAATGACCGAAAGTATAAGAAGTGCACAAGGATTCTAAATTTTGGTAAACCATCTCAGAAAAAATCATACGGTGCACTAGAGAATACCCAGTACCGCCACACTCCCCTCGATCTAGCACCCATATTTCTTCATAGAGTCGCTCTAGAACCATGACATACATGAACACTCCCACGCGGAAAATCAATAGAACAATCCAAATAAATTAACATTTTGTGTCATTGTTGCCCAGCAATTAAATTATCAATATTGAGCAATCAGAGATTGGTGGATTTGTAAGATATTTTAAATAAAATGTAAATAGATGCGTAGTCTGGAGGTTATGGAATATCCAGTTGTACGAAAGTAACAAGATTCAAAATTATTCATTTTTCATTTTCAATTATTCATTATTCATTTTTCAAAATTAATTCTTGAAATGTCATTGTGTTGCTTGCTTAATGCTGGGGGTATTCCATACCCCCCAGTACCAGGTGGAACATATTTTAAAGCAGTAGCCTACTTTTACTAATTTTAACAACATTTTTGAAATGTTGATATAATTCATGAAAATGGGCTAAGCCCCTACTATTCAATTTTAGAAGCTCCCGATTTCAGCACTAAAAGTAGTAACCTCACTAAGCAACTAAAATTTTTTTTGAAGAAAATATCCTACACGGGGTTTTTACTCGTCTGAAAAACCTGGAATACTATAGAATATCAGAGAATTTGAAAAACAAAAGAGTTCAGAAAAAAACAATTTATCTAATCGAATTGGGGTGGTCTATGTCTGGAAGGGAGGTGACAAAACGATTATGATCAGAGGATTTCCCCTGTTGTTTTTCATTGTTGGGATTAGAAGAAAATTGTGCTTGAATATTTCAGTTACTCGATTCATCATCGTTCATAGTAAAAAAAAAGAGTAAATTCCTATTTGTTCGATTTTAAAGAGATAAAGAAGATCTTTGATTTGTGACTATCGGACGTTCTTGGTGAGAGAGGTCCAAAGATTGTGGCCAACTTTGACATAAGAGTGAGAAGAGAGGTCAAGTATAGTCTGAAAAAATTGCGAATGTTTTAAATAAACGACCTCGTACATTATTTTATCACATCTTAAGGGTGTTTTTTTTTCATTTCCTAGGGTGAGCGAAGCCTAATTTTTAATATCTATTTAGAATTCGGTTAAAAGCATAAATTCGCTTAAAATCAAGCTATTTGCACAATACTTTCTGATCTAGAGGAACCTGTGATTTTCTCCGGGCAAAGTAAGAATTTTATTGTGACCATCTACTTTCGAAAGACAACCGGGAAGAATCTGCCAAAAGAGCCCTTATAAATAAAATGGTGAGGTGAGTGGAATCACAATTTTTGTGTTCATTGCTGAGTGATCTTGTGATGCTGATGAAATTTGCCACGTGAGCTTAATTTTACTCAAATTTACAACCATGAAAGATTGGAACTGTAAAAATGCAAAATATAAGTTTAATTAGATTTTTTCGCAAAGTAAGAAGGTGATGGAAAACCGACGGAACTTGTTCAGATACGAGGGGCGGTGGAAAAGTAATAATCTGATGGAAAACTGCTTAAAGCAGAAATGATTGAAGGAATTGGATTAATTTGAGCGTTTGCAAATATTGGTTCCATATTTTTCAAAATTGAATATAAAATTGAGTTTAATAAATCAACGGATGTTCACAATAAAACGATTTCCTTAGAATTTTGGGTAGATGTAAAACAGGGTCTTAAGTGGTGACATTTGGCAGAATATAAGAAGATTTGCAACAGTGGGTGTAGATATGTTGGTTATATGAATTATGACCGAACGCTGACCACCGTCCCTAAATTCTCCAGACGCGGATTCTGTGATTTGTTTCTATAAATCACACACCCCATATCTTACGGCAACATATAGTGACAAAGTGCACTTCTATGACAAATCGTTTAATTTCCACTATTCGACTTTTACCTTCTATACAAACTTGCGGTTCTTGATATCTCACACTCTTTTTTCGCTTCACGTAACCGTAACACGTAACAACACAAAGTCATGTTTTCATTAAAAAAAAAAAGAAAAAAGTTGTGATGCGGCGCATTTATCATAATAAATTGTGTCGAAAACAAAAAGTCATTAGAATAATAGAGTACGACCAACTATAATCAATTTTTCTTGACGAACGAACGAGGAGATATTCTGTTAGTAACAGAAGCATCCAAACAATTGTTAAGTAGTTCTAGTGTAACAGTGGTAGCATCTAGCTAATGACACGGTTATCAGGAAAGCGAGGGTAGTCCGCTCTTCAGTCATGTGTAGCGGCAAAAACTCATATTAGACTCGGCCTTAATTAACACAAAAAACCTGGACTTTACTTCGATTCACGTTAACTGGAAGGCGGCATCCACAAGCCGAGCGAAAGAATTGCGAATCAAGAAAACTTAACTTTTTACTAGGAAGCGGCAAACGGGTCCTTCGTGGATGTCATAAAGGAATTTTTTGTTCCGACGGAAAATGCATTTATAAAATTAAAATGTAAGATATGCATTTGTGTCAAAACTATCATAATAACGAAGCGGTGACATTATTAATTATGCAGAGAATCAACACATCCTTAGAGACATGCAAACAATGACTTCCCAACAATAGTTTATTATAACAACGTATCGCCATTATTAATGATACCCAAAGCTCCTCAAGTATAGAAGTCATTCGCAGGCTTTTGTTTGTAATTATATCAGCCCTAATGAGTTTTAAGTAGCCTTATCACGGTTGCGGGGGAAGTCGTCTTCCACATTTTCTATTCTATTGTTAAGCTTAATTTACCATAATAAGAAAACGACATCCAATAATAATATATAATAATAAATAAATAAGAAGAAGCAATGAGGTAGCCCAGTTATCTCGTGTTTGGTGGTTCGACATTGTACAACTCGCGCCCTTCTCGTGGTCTGCTTATTTTAATGCTCATTCGAGCTTATCGCCTGCAAGACTAATTTATATAGAAAATTGCTCCTTACATTTCAAAATGTAAAACAATTTACATAAAATTGCTCACGGTAATCGATATTTGCTGAGTAATCTTATTTGTTCAACTTTTCTGGTAGGAAACTGGCCGATTTACCGCACAAAGCAATTCGCTCTCCGGCGCACCATTACGTAATATTTTAGCTACGAAAGCTTGTCAGATGACATTGAGCGTTTTTTCGAGAGCCGATGCAGAAATTTTCTGCAAGAATTTTTCAAAACAAGAAACAAAATTTTTTAGTTCATAATGAGGAAAATTAGGAAAAAAATAAAATTTTGTCTAAAGTCAGAAATTTTACCATTAAAACAAAAGTAGGGAAAATATGCCTTTGATGGCACTCTAACGATTATTCATAATAAATCAATCAGAATTCAATTTTATACTTATAAAATGTTTTAATTTTTAAGAAAAAAAAAGTTCCCCTTGTTAGTTCAATAATAAAGTAAACATACAAAATTTGACTCTTTTTTACATTGACAATTTGAACTTGCACTAAAAATGTGAAAAACACTTCGAGTATGCATCATTAAAATCACAATTTTTTATGATTAATTACAAGAATTTCATAAAATGCACAAAAACTATGTAGATTATCATAATCCTACGTAAGTGCCAGATCTCGGACGGGGGAGGGATTGAACGGAAGCTAAAGTGCCTCATGATTCATGAAGGAGCTCGAAAATCTTAATTTAAAATTTTTAACAAAATGTGATCTCTCTGAAAATAATCGTTTGTTATTAACAAATTAAAAATTCGAATCTTTGAAAAAAATTTTAAAGATCTCTCGTTTTGTATGCCTAATTTTTTGCTTTTGTGAAAATATATCACCCCCATATAGATTAAATTACATATACAGCAGCTCTTTTGAAGCGCAATATTGGATTAACAAGATTATTATTTAAAATTAATAAGAGATATCTTCAATTGCCTTTTTTTTCAATTCACATTCAATTGGGTACTCCGTACCTCCCAGACCCTCCGGTTTCTCGAACCCTTTTTTCACATTTTACACACATAGTCTTACAATAAAGGGGCTGTAGCTTCGTCTAGCGCGCCGCTGATTAATTATTTCTCATCTACCTTTACGCTGAAATAATTTTTGCTTCTATTGCTGGAGGGAGGGGGGAGGCAAAGGTATTCAAATCTTCCACACAACTGTCCATTATTTACTACCTTTCAGCCTTTCTATCATTTTCACATTTGCGCTCCCGTCCAGCTCCAAAAAGTTCACTACTTCTTGAATATTAAATTATTCACTGGCATTATACGTAATTACTCTAATTCATTGTTAATTTTCTCATGAGAAAATAAATAATGAAGTGGTTTTCTTACTTTTCCCCAGTCTGATCAAAGCAACATTCAAAAATTGAGTTTGTCTATCTGATTCGCTTATTGTAAAACAAATCGCATCGATAGCGCAGTTGGTTAAAAAGCCAGGGTTGGCATCCAGATAGAGATATACCATCAATTTCAACTCATCGTCTCGTAAAATTGGCGAGATATCGTAGAACATCAAGCACTTCCTGGGTTAACTCTCTCCATTCTCATCAAGAGCTAAATTAAATCACATAACAGAGTCCAGTTATACCAACTTCGAAAGCTACGGTCAATATTCACAACACTGGTAAAGCTTGCTAGAGGAAGGAGCGGTGTAGCGGTCATAGATTTATCACCTGGTAGTGCAAGTTATTTTACCACGTTCTTGATACGCTAAAATTCGAATTTAGATCAAAAATAATATTTTGAAAACCCTGACGCTACAATTTCCAAAGTTTTATCCGCGTAAATGGAATCTCCTTCAGAATTATTTATCAATCCACCACAGAAATGAAACTTCGGTTCTTCAAAGTGACCAATGTTTATTACTTTCTATTGGTGGCTTCCCTGGAAAAATCTTGAGAAATAAAAACGTAGCCACGGACTTGACCACCAAAATTTAAATAGATGAAATTCATTAGGCAGAGCTGGAGAGAGCCTTAAGGTTTTAGGGCTTAAAATCTTCCAAAATATGAATTAACACCCCTACTCGCGGGGTGGAAGATGTAAATTCTAGTTTTTATTAACACTTTCGAAGTTCTTTGAACTATAATAGGCAATACACCACAATAGCAGTAAACCACAACAAGCAATTTTATAAATTTAGAATTTCTATTAGAGTAGCTTTCTAGCTGCAACTTGCTCGGAGCTAGTTTAAATTATTCTCAAGGCTATGAAAAAGTATAAATTGAAAGAATCATCCACAACAGTAAATAAAATAAAATATCAGAGTATTTAAAATCATAGCCAAAAATTTTACACCGTCAAAAAGTTTTTTAATTAACATTTTAGAAAAGTTTCTCCCTGAAAATGTCAACAATCGAAACTTTGTTTAAATTAAAACACCACGCCCGCCCCTTTTAATTACAAAAGCCGATCAAATTATCTCAAGTATTTTCTTTGTGGTGAATTTAGTTTTGAAAAATCAAATTACTGCTGTTGCATTCTTGCCAAGTTAAAGACACCTAAGTTACCCGAACGATTCCAATATGTTTGCTCAACCGAAACAAATTTAAAATTTTTTATGATAATAACCTGAACGCACGAACCTCATTAAAGGCGGGAAGTGTGTGGCTCGTTCGCTAAGGCTGCGGTTTACCACTGCTACAAGATTTCTTAACACTCACTCATAATTTTACCACCAAAAGGAAAAAAAGGATTAAAAAAATAAATAGAATAATCTCGACTAAAAAGTGGTTCAAAAAATTATAATTTAGCTTCCGTGGCCATCTATCAACGGGAAGCTGAATCAAGAAAAAGAGTGGTCGATCAATATCGTGAGGTGTGAAACCCGACTTAAACTTGCAAGTTGATGCGCTAGAGGGGGCGAATTGTAAAACTAACGACTAGATTTTCAAAATTATTTTAAGATTTTTGGACTAAAAAATCAAATTTAGCAATCGGAAAGTTTGTTTATTCGGGTTTATTTTGATTAAATTTTCGAAAAAGTTGAATTTTGGGTTCAATTTTGACATAAAGAAACCACCAATCAAAACGCGCCAAGAGGAAACGGTAGTGTGTGATTGGTGGGGCGACCGACCAACTAAATTTCAGGATGGTATAAGCACCACCTTAATGCACCGTTCGATTGAACAGGAGTGCAAAATAAAATAAAAAAATTTGTTTTCAGGTTTGGGTTTAAATGGCCCAGCGTAATCATAATGTCTTTCGATGATGATGACATCATCATTCTTGTGCTAATTTTTATGAAGCAGTTCGGTGTGATTTTAAAATTTGGAGGTGATTCAAAAAATGTAAACGTATTGGTAACAGGAACTCATAAGGCATTAAAAAAATTTAAACTGATTTTCTATTGTTTACTCAGTAATGGTGATTATGAAAATTGGTACTATTATCTAGGTATATTGATCTAATAAATGACGTTTATGATAAACCGATATTAGTACGTCAGAATTTAAAATTTTTTTATAAAGCTCGCCGAGGTCTTTAACCCCGTTAAACATAAAAGATGCAGGTAACATGGACGTTCCTAGGATTTTATCAAAGAACCCAGATTCAAAATTAAAAATATGTTTTTTTTTAATAAACATTGCAATATTAGATTAAAAAGTTTGTTTAAATATATCAATTATATTTATAATACATAGAAAACTAAATAATATTATTATAATTAAATTATACAAAATAAAAAATATTTGTAGATATAGAAAAAGATTAAAATTAACATTCAAATAATTAAAATGAAGTTGACCTTCTTAGATATTTCAAAATTTAATTTTGGAAAATCATCAGAATAATCAAAGCACTACCACATCTAGTAAATAAATTATTTTATTTACCTAAGCAAATAAAGTAGAACCTTTTTATAATATCTGTTGATTACTTTTCCCCCCCCCCCCCCGCCCCCGAAAATCTACATACGTCGTTAAATACCATTAATATACATAGGTACTTCCAGATTTTCTGTATATATGGGCAGCTCAATTAATTATAGACATATATCGTACGTCAAGTCTATTTGTGTTGCAATTTAGCCCCCCCCCCCCCCCCGAAAAGCTAAACTATATTCTTTGAAACTTACGAATAAGTATAAAGTACCAAATATTGGTAGGCCCCAGAAATTTCTAGGTAGGCTACGAAAAGTTCACGTTCAGATGTAAGTAAGAATTATGAATCCAGAATTACTGTACTTATCAGTCTACAGTGAGACACCTTGAACAGTGAAATAATGAAATTTTCTCCAATAGTTATGTGTCATTATTTGATCAACGATGCTTCTTAGTCCTACCACTTCCTTAAAATATCAGTAACTTTAAAAGAAAAATTTCTTGTCTCACTGTAGACTACTCTGTCCTACTGATACTAAATTAAGTTAAAAAAATCTAAATAATAATAATTTAATAATCATAGGCTAATTCACTTTATTAGGTAAGTATTACCTTGCAATAAGCAGTAGCGTAAATTACAACCCCCCCCCCCAAGCCAGATAGTACTTGAAAAGCTTCGAGGCAACCACAAAAAAATTTCGCACAAAAATAATAATGCACAATTAGACTTTCCTAAATGTTTAAAATCCCCGCAAAATTATGGTTTAATTTACAAACTTTAACACTTCGACATGTCACCGAATTACGTGCTATTATTCTGACTCAAATTCCAAATAATTGTACTATTCTTGTGACTGACGTATCAGTAGGCCGATGCCTCAAATCGGGTTTTTATTTCACCTTTCCCTACTACAAACCGTAATTTATGTGGAATGTTAGTTAGTTTTATAGAATTTATTTCGAATTCCAGTACACGAAAGAGAAACGAGAACAATTTCATTTTTAATTTAAAAATATGCTAAATTAATGTAAAATCTAAAAGACGAGTTAAAATTGTTGATGTAGTCCTACCCATGCATCGACAGGCAATACATAAAACAAGATAAAAATCAAGTTGGTATAAAAAGACGCTCATTGAATAATTTATAATTTTTAAACAGTCAAGCTGTGTGAACAAGCCTTAACCCTGCGCCCCCCGTTTGTCGGACGCGGATTTTTACAAAGGAACCTGTTTATGACCGCTGTAGAGAAAATTCAATCACAATCCATTCGGCTTGTCCGCATGTATTTTAGTATGGGGCTCTCGATGTTTATGTTTTTGTATGGTAAGCCAAAGGTAAAATTCCTGCACATCAACATTTTACCTTATGTATTTACGGCCATGCAATTTCAATTTTGCATATACGGACCACCTATGATGATAAATATTTTTACTTCATGGGACAATTCAATGGGGTCGTAAAATTCTGTAGGTAGTAGTTATCTATAAATTCAAATTTTCATTAATTTGCAAACTTTTTTTTTTAATTATTAAAAATATAAGTCGGTACGGCTCTGTATAGGTGTCCTGAATTTTAATGCACCTAATAAAATTTTATAGAAATTTCCTATTATAACGTAGACTTGAAGATTTTTGTAATATAACGCAAGTTATAAAAGAAAGTTAAAGTTTCTGGTAGACGTATCGAACTCAAGCACATGCAACAAAATCAATAGTTTCCTTTCCTACCTTCATCTCCGCTTCCCATTCGTCCGCAAGTTGAATATAAACCGAGTTGGCCAAATCACAGCAGGAATCTGCAATAATTAAATTTGGTAGGTATTACTTTTAGCAACTTAACTTTAAGATAATATTATTAATATATTGAACTGAATAATTGCACAAAAATCATAGTAACTCCCAAATTTCCTCGCAGTGAAAACAAAGTGAAACTTTTAGTTCAAAATTGTCCGGTAGATTATTAAATGACGAATAAATCAGTCGACGTTGATTTTTTTAGGCATTTCCCTAAACTTGTAATTTTAGTTCAATATTTTTTGATTTTGATTTGATTCCTATAGGATTAACAATAACTTTTTTTTACAAAGTTTCAACATTATCAAACAAAAATCAGTTTTACTACCCCAAAAATTATCCCTTAATTGAAATGCAACCGTACATTGAATTAGGAATGCTGAACAAATTATCAAACTGTGAATCAAATTATATCGTATTAAGTAAATGCATTTAGAATGTCTTGATGGATAAAGCAATTTATAATTTGACCAATGTCACCCCAGTTTAGCACCAACATTTAATCGCTCGACGATTGTTACAATTTTGGATACTGACTTACATCTCTATTCTATTTAATAAGATCGGTTTGGTGCAAGAACTTCATCCCGGAGACGACTAATTATTATGTCTGGAATACTCCCATGCACCCCGTTAAACATCATAGAAAATGATAACGAATTCCACACCACTCCAATAGCTGACGAAGCACATTTTCCTTTAAATAGTTTCGTTAAAAAGTGGGTGCTGACATTTCGCAAAACAACTTCATCACTGGTGTTTCTTTGACAATCGAGGCAAACGTAACTTTACATCAAGAAAAGCAGTTAGATGTTAGTTAGATCCTTTCGGTTTCAACGTCAGGATAAATCGTAAATTGATTATCTTTTAAAATTTATCTCTAAAAAAAATTGCAAATCTTTTTCTTTTTGGGGTTCCCCGAAAAAAAGTCTACGTAAACAAACCACGAATGTTATAAAAGCTAATGGGGCCTACAGACGATCAACTTTTTCGATTTTACAAAGTGGTTGCACACTAAGTTGAACACCAAGTTGATCGTTTGTGGGCCCCTTAAAGAACAACTTTTTATACAATTTATTTTGTTAAAATAATTAATTATTTTGTGTTTTTATTGCATGTGACCATATCATATTTTTGTAGTTTTATGTTGTTATGCCTATAAGGGCCACTTGTATAGTGACGGTTTAATTTTGAGTTTAACAAAACTTCGTTTAATTTATAAACAAGGTTTAAATTCTTAATTAGAAATGCACCCTTGAGTTCACGCATTTTAAGTTTTGTTCTATTTTTGCATGTAAGGGTAATCTTAAGTTGGTATTGTTAGCAGCTTTCATATTTTAAACATCCGTTCAACGCTTTTTATTTCTACTTTTGACTTGAGAATTATTTCTACTTCGATCCACGTAATTAATCAACATAATTATTTCGTGTCGTTAAGAAAAACAGTTTAGAATCATTCGTTATGTGTTCATAACCGACGCAAATGAATGAATTAACGAGATTCCCGCTGCCAGCCGCTCAGTCACTGACCGCAACTTTATTTTAGTAAGAAAAGGACGCATAAGCTCTGAGAGTAATTTATAATAATTCTTTAATAATAATTTATCATTTTAGAACAATGTGTAATCTGCGAGTGAGCAGTCGGTAGCAGGAATCTCGTTAATCCACGCATGCGCGTCAGTGATGAACACATCATAACGGTTAAATCCTAAAATTAAAATAATTTTCTAGTATTTACTATTAAAGAAGCTTACAATAACAACAAATGAACTGGTGACTTGATAATATGTAACAATTCGAAATGATTTTAAAATTTCTATAAATTTAATTGCAGCTCTCCACGCTCCCGAAGAGCGATGATCTTCAAATTGTGTGCCACAAAATGTTTAAAATACTTAAATAGAAATATTATGCAATTACTAATTACACATAGTTCGTCACAAAAAACTTAAATAAGAGTAGCGATATGAAAAAGTTTAAGCAGCACTGTCCAAGAAATGAATGTAATTTTAATAAGATCTGATGTTTATTTTGCCATATTTTTTGCATAGTAGGTACATAAAATTGTATGCAGCCTAACGACGCCAACGACGTCAGTTTTTAAAAATGAAGTAGGTACAATTAGGATTAGTTCGTTCATTTATTATCAACCTAAAAGTAATTCTAGTGCGGCCTGAAGGCCGCACTACCTTGGAAATCTAGCCAAATATATCGTATTTCTAATATACTACATAATAACATGGTAATATGGAAAATGTGTTATTTGGAATTGCATTGCGTCAAAAATATAAAACCGAATATTTAATCTGCGTCGGTGTGGTTGCGTGAGAGTCATATAAATTATTGTACTTACGTACAAGAGCTCGGCCTACTGCTTTCGAACTTCCTATTATATCACATAACATAGCTCGGCCTACGGACTCGCACTTTCTTACACCGATCTTCTGTAATTATATCTTCAAATGTTCTTGCAGTTAAATCAATCCCAATTTTTCATGAATCAATTCTTTGCTGATGATTATTATTTTCTTGCTCGTTGTTGGAGCACAAAAAATTGTACTGCTCCAAAGATTTTTTTTTTTTTTAATTAAGTTTATTACGACATCTTTATGTTTATTATATGTATATCTTTCTTAGGAAGAAGCGCGAGACCGAGCTACGTTACTCGGTACCTATATAGGAAGTGTGAAGGCTGCAGGCCGAGTTATAATATTAAGTGAAGATCAGAAGTGCGAGACCGTAGGCCGAGCTATGTTTTGTGCCAGAAAACTAGATAAGAAGAATGGTCGTTTTTCAGTGTACACAAAATGGCTACGCTTTGCTTTCTTTGGATTGACAAGTCAAAATAAGTCGTCAACAAAAATCGAGGTTGGCACATTTGCATATTGAACCTTGCTACTCGCGTATGAAAAAGCTATGAATCAGCGCGATTTCCATGAAAATCGATTCAATAGTTCATCGTATATCGTGTAACATATTTGTCTCGGCCTCACACTTATCTACCCTAATCGGTTGTAGTTTTAATTTTCAAATTTTCTTACAATTGAAGCAATCCCGATTTTACATGAACGAACCATTTCTTTACTGATGACTAGTTTTTTGTTCGTTGCTGGAGCACAAAAAATTGTGCTACCCCGAAAGTATTTCACTGTTTTAAATCTAAAATTAAGTTTTCTACAAAAGCAAGAAGCAGAAATGCGAGGCCAAAGACCGAGTTATAAAGTGGTCGTTTTTTCAGTGCACCTGTTTACTAACAGAATGGCCACCGTTGCCCCCCCCCCACGAGAACGTCGGATAATCACAAATCGAAGCGCTCCCCACCCCCACTAATTTCTTTAAAATCGAATTTGACAAAAATCATTCATTGGTTTAAATTGTTTTCAAAATTTTGTCAACTTTGAGATGCAAGGTTTTAAACTAGGTATTTTCAAATAAAAAAATTTTTGAAAAATTTGGACTTACGAGGTCTTCACTAGACACTGACGAAGCTACGGGCCCCGCACTCGGCAAAAAGGTGTTGTTATTTTAAGGAAAAAGTAGGGGAAAAAATGATCCCTGTTCGCACCTCGGAAAAAATAGTGCTTTTAGTTAAAAGAATGATAAAAAATGTGATTCAAGAAAAGGGAGCCCGGCGACAACATTTGCTATGGGCCCCATGCTGGCTTAATCCGGCACCGATAACGTGAACTGTGGAAGTCGAGATTTATTTTTGTAGTGTATTTGATGTTTCCACAAAGTCCACCGCAAAAACAAAAACAGTTTATCTACCAACTACCACTGACGTGAATGAATGAATTTTTCCATTCTGTTTAAAAAAAAGAGCAAGCTTTGATAAGTTTGGAGACGTAGGAGATTGAGTTATTTGTTATTTTATTTCGTTAATTAGTACTATACATTTGTGCAGTTAGCGAGTGAGGGCTCAGTTGCGGAAATGTTGTTAATCTATTCGTGCGGGTGAGTCTTGTACACGTAATGGATTAGATACAAATTAAATATTCAACAACTTGAGGTTTGTTGCAGCCAGCAGAAAAATTATACAATATACGGTCACGTGCGTGAGCAATGGGTAAAAGTCATTCACAATAAATAAAAAGCGTTTTTTTTTGACCGATAGTTGGAACAAAACAAACCCTTTATGTCTATCATGGATCATGGATTTTGGGAAGAAGTGCGAGGCCGCAGGACGAGCTATGTTTTGAGATAATGGAAGATGGTGTCAGAATAAAGATAAAAAGAGTGGTAGTTTTTTAGTACGCATGCTTACTAACAAAATGGCCACAGTTTTCAGTTGGCAGCCCAAAATATTTGGCTAACAAAAAGATTTACCTACTCAAAATTTCTGTTTTAGTTAATAATGGGTAAGCAAAAGAAAGCAAGTGGTGACCATTTTGATAACAAACATGCGATATAAAAAAACGAGCAATCCTTTTATCTAGTTTTCTGATGCCGTTCGCCGTCATCACAAAACATAGTAGCTCAGTTAATCCATTCATACGCAGGCAGTGATGGACACAACCGATAAGATCACTCGCTGACCACAAATTTATTATAAAAGGAAGTGCACATCACGTAAGCTCTGATAGCTACATATAAGAAATAAATCGATTTTATTAAAATACCTCAGAAGTTATAAGTATCTCAAGAATCGCGAATATGGCCTAATCATGGCGCCGATATTCAAAATTTTAAATTAAAACTAATGTATTTAATATAGGCGCCGTATGAAGAAAAGCTCCGAAGTTTAAAAAACTAAGAATTTTGAATTTTTGTTGCTGATGATGAGGATAATTTTGTTAGTTATGAACAAAAAATAAGCTCTGTATCTCGATTGAGAAATATGAAAAATTTTATCTGTTGATTAATTACGTGGATCGAAGTAAAAATAAGTCGCAGTAACGGTAGAAATAAAAAACGTTAAACGCTGTTACAATACTAAAGGGGCCCACAAACGATCAACTTGGTGTTCAACTTAGTGTGCAACAACTTTGTAAAATCGAAAAAGCCGACACGACTACGTGTGTGGTCGTGTCGGCTTTCTCGATTTTACAAAGTGGTTGCAAGTTTTGGTTGCATACTAAGTTGATCGTCTACAGGCCCCATTACTTAAGATTTACCCTTACCTATAGGTATATGCTAAAATAGAAAAAAAGCTTAAAATGCGTGAACTCAAATGGTGCATTAATAATCTTTGGGAACACTTAAAATTAAGTTCACAGATGTGTAATATGATACTTATAATATAGGCGTAATAACATAAAACTACAAAAATATGATATGGTCACATGCAACAAAAACACAAAATAATGAATTATTTTAACAAAGCTCAATTAGTTTTTGGGCTTTTTAGTTATGTTCCGGAGCAGTCCGTTATAATAATTTTTTTAATAAAGGGAATTTTAAAAACAGGAAAGAAAAATCGAGAAAAAACCAAGGATTTTGAATTTTTGTTGCTGATGAGGATAATTTGTCCAGTTACGACCAAATAAGCTCTGTATCTCGGTTGATAAAAATAAAAAAATTAAAAATTATATCTATCAATTTTTTATAACTTTTATTAACAACCCTGAAAATATAGATCCAATTTAGAAATCCATTCGTATAATATTTGATTTAATAGCAGGTTTTATTAGGTCTTCTGCCCCGCACTGTGCACTGTGTATCAAAAATTCAAATTACAACTAGTATTGTATAGGCGGCATCCGTATAAAAACCAAAATTAAAATTTCACATAATTATATTAAATTATTAAAGTCAAATTGTTTAAAAATAGGCACCGATTAAATGAAGGCGCCTAATTTTTTTATTTTTTAGTTGGCTAAACTATAAACTATGATAAAAAAAATACTAGGTTATAAGCATATCGTAAGTGAGAAAGCTGACGTTAGCGCCCTCTAGGGTTAAAAAATTTCATGGTAGAAGTTAACCTGTTTAACGTTAAAGGCGCTAACGTTGAGCTTACTCTCTTCCTTATTAGAGAATTAGCTCCCTCATTGGAGAATTCTCGACGGTAGCAACTCAAGATTTAAAAAATTGATCTATTATCATGAAATTTTTTCATTGAGGGGAACCCCAAATCCCCGCATTCGGAGGGGTTAACCCTAAACCCTCACTCGTTTCCGTTAAGGTGCATTTTTCGTACTTGGCCATAGGCGCCAAAAGTTCTAGTTACGACACTGTTAAAAACACATTAAAGCTGCCCGCACACTTAGGCGACGCGACACCACACCACAGACAGAAGCCCACAACACACCACACACCAGGCGACGCGACAGCTTGGTAGGGTCCGCACATTTTTGTGTGTGCTTTTGTGTGTAGTGTGGTGTCGCGTCGCCTAAGTGTGCGGGCAGCTTAAAACCTAACGAATTCCCACTAGAGTAATAATAGTAGTTCTTGTGCACCCTCTTTTTTAAGATTTTTATGTTCACATTTCTACTGTATAAAAAGCACAAAAAGCTATTAAAATGAAATTTTACTCCCAGACCAAAATATCGCTATGTAAAATTTTCAATTATTTCAAAATAGCATATTATTATCATCCCTATTAACATTTAAGGGGTTGTCATCACAGCGCTAAGGGATGAAACCATACGGGAGTGACATTGGTCGCAAAAGTTGGCCACCTCGATGATAAAATTGACCTGTTTTTGCATTTCTTGAAAAAAAAATTCTGCTGGCCACAATCCCGCATGTTTCGTTTTCAGAGAGCCACCCTCTATACCAAATTTTAACAACATCTGAGATGGTCATTAAACACGTTAAAGTGTGTTGATTTCAAATAGAATGACCCCAACCCCAAATAATACTGATCTCTCTCCTAGTGCTCATATCTTTTTATTCAAAAATTTTCTCTCAACATTTGAAATGAAAGCTATAAAATTACCCTATTGTTTAGTGCAAAAGAAAATTAAAATCGGTCAGCTCGCGTCTTCAAGTAACAAAAATGATTCATAATAAAATTTTTTAAACATTTATTTATGTAATACTTAGTGTACCTACTACTAGATAATATCCACATCCAGAAAGCAATTTGATCGTTGAAAATATTTAAAATAAAAATCCGCTGTTCACTCAAAATAATGGAAATGTATAATTTAATATTTATTGGTTCGCAACATAGAAACGACGTAGGTAAATTTAGTAGGTACCTTACAAAGTTAAATAAAAGTTGTAATAAAAATAACAGATCGAAGATGTGCCAGTTTAAATCGCCCTCCGTTTTAAATTTTTTCCAAAACATCAAACAAAATTTAATTTTAAATAACAAACAAATTTTAAAATTGCGAAAACAAAAGCTTGCTGATGACGCGTAAATCACCCCACAAATCTTCAAATGACGCTACCTTAAAATCAAAATGGCGTAGTAACGCGTTCAATTTTTTTCACTTATAACTTTTGGGTTTTAAGATTGCATCGAGGAAATTTGATCATTTAAACTGTAAAATCTTCAAAACCGCAATTTGATTTACATGAATTTGTACTTACAAAGAATTTCCAAGAAACAGCTCGCAAAATCCATCGTCCTTGCATGCACTAACAGTTGTTAAAAGTTTTTAATTTGCATCACAAACACTTCACACGCGAAATCTCCACCGCACGAGATTATTAATTAACGATAATTTTGTAAAAGTGTCTAATTAATATGATTAAATTAAAATACACACTTATAATTAAACACCGCACCCGATGAACGAACTAACCGCGAAAACGACCCGCTTGCAAATAAAACAATTGCAGATCATGCATGCTATGCGTTGCCGAAATACGCTAATTTCATTGGTTACCAGAACGTAAAACAAAAACATGTGGCTCTAAAGCCGAATTCCAAGAAATAGACAAGCAAATTAAATAAAATACACCGAAACTTTCACCGTTTTATGCATTTATAAAAATCGTAGATAGAAAATTTTAAAATTAAAAAATTATAAATCGGTTTTGTATAATACGCAAAGCATTTTAACAAATAATTGAAGACAAAATATGTTTGATTATTTTAAGGTTTGTTATTATAATAACCCATCAGGAAAACATCAAAATGGCGTTAATTTTCTGTTATAATTGCAAAATTTTTGCGGAAAATTAAGAGTGCTGTTTTATTTTTCGAACAAAAATATTAACCCCTTCTTCAACTTTTACAAAACTTTTCCGAATTACATTTTTTTCTGAGTTTTTTAGAAATCTAAATTAGTTAAGGCTATATAATTTTCGTTAATATTTTTGGTTAAAACGCAATTTTTCCTAGATTTCGACATGTTACTCGTCAAAGCAAGAACTTCACCGCCTTGATTTTTCAGAGGAGATTAAATTAATCCAGTTTAGGTTAATATTGAATTAAAATTTGATGAATTGAAAAGTTATTAATTATAAGAGGAGTAGGTACTAAAATTTTCGTCAAGATCTTGATTAGTAAGCAAATATTGTAAAATTAATAATTAGCTATAGCTAAATACTACAGGAGTGTAATGGACCACCGGGACGACCCCTCCATAAATATTAAATCAATTTCGCTTACGAAAAATTTTTCCAACACAAAGACGTAGTTTTAATCTTAATGATACAAAATAACCATTGAAAATTAAAAGAAAAAGATCACAAAAGATTTGGAGATTTCTGCTTCTAGTGATCTACGTGAGCTCTAAGCGGGCGACTAAGCGCTAAACAGTGTAAATTTTAATGATGTATTATTAACTAGGCTCGCAGACCATCTTAATATTAAATTGTGAGACGATTTGTAATTTCATGAGTTTTTGTCGTGCACTAAATAAATTGTAATCAAATCACTCAGGCGGTGCGGCCTGAAGGCCGCACTGGAACACTTATAAAAGACATTGTGAGCTTTACATAGTATAAAAAAATTACTTTCTTTGATGAGTTACGTTTTGGCCTACGTAACACTTTCAATATCTTAACCGCACTTAATGCTCATTGACGTGTCTGACACGTCTATTTCCACGCGCTTCGTGCTGTTGTTTAATGTACTGTACCTATAATTCTAATGTTTATGTCGCATCCTTACTTAACGTTGACCACCCACAATTAATGTGACCATCAAAAAGTTTGAAAACCCATGCCAAAAATGTTCGAAGTAGACGTTACGTTAAATCATAATAATATCAAATATAGAAGATAGCCAAATCTAGAGCGCTAGAAAAAGGGGGTAGTGTGAATCCGGGGGCTCCGAGGGTACGGAGTACCCTCCAGTGCATAAAAAAAATTTATCACGTTTTTTGAATGCTTTTTTCCAAATTTTATTCGCTGTGTGCGTAGGTGTAGAGGGAATACGAAAATCGATCGAAGCGTTTGGAGTGGCCGGTAATAGAACTGAATTGGGACTTGCTTTATGTGATTACCATGGACTTAAAAGGATTATGACCCGCAACTCTTTACCTAAAAGCTTAAAATTTGCCAGCTTTTTATATGTCAAGAGTCCCAATTATTTTGTTTATTTGAGCCACCAGAGGGCAGCAAGAGCAACGCACACAGCGAATAGTGAAATGTTCCTTTAGTTAAGCTCCCGTTTACGTAGCAGTTGTAATTTTTATATTATTGTTGCAATTTAAATCAAAACGACGCAAATCGAATCACGAGAGTACTAATTTTTGATACTACAAGTGACGATTTGTCTTAAAGAGCACAACAGCACTGGGCCTTTCTCCTCAAACTAAAAATAATAAAACGTTAACAGAATTAGCTATAACCTTGTTTTAACCGGTTAATGCACGCTTCTGTGCACTTTGCATGTAGTTATTAATTATTATGAAATAACTTGGTGAATAATTTGCTTTCTGTGTTAAATAACCAAAAATTCTGAAAAAACTACTTTGTAAAGAGTTCTGGAAAAAATTGTAGGTACCTATTCGTGCTGATACAATTAAATGATCAATACCAAAATTCAATTGCCTGAAGTCAATTTAGATATTTTCACCACGATCACAGCTTCAATTTTATGTTAGTTAACATTCCAAGCCAGCGCCGAGTAATTTATTGAGTGCCGACCTGTTTTTAATTATCTTGTTGCACTTTTAACCACTCAATAGACAATAACTTCCACAAAAGTACACAAAACACACTTTTTTCGGAATTTTTAGAAAGCTAATAGTTAGTGCTAAAAAATTTGACTCGTAGTATTTTTTCCCGAAAAGCCTAGTTTTCGAGTTATCGCTTCTTAAATAAACAACAGTTCAATTTGAAATAAATTCAATAAAATTTACGTTTAGTGATATTTTTATCATGACTTTTACAAAAGTTATCCGAATTTAATTTTTCTGAGCTTTTTAAAATGCTAATGGATAAAGCAAAAAAATTGGATTCGTAATTTTTTGGTAATAACACCTGATTTTCCAAGTAGTACTTGTCAAAATACTGAAATTTAATTTGAAAAAGTTCCCAAAATTCCAATTATTTTATCGTAAGTTTTACAAAAGTTGAAACTTAATTTTTGGGAAGCTAATAAAGTGGGCCAATATTTACTCCTAATGTTTTTTCTCAGAAAGCCTATAATTTTCGAAATATCGCTTTTCAAAATAAAAGCAATTTATTTGAAAAAATTCACCATAATTTCCTTTCTTTGGTATTTTTATCACAACTTTTACAAAAGTTATCCGAATTTAACTTTTCTAAACTTTTTAGAAAGTTAAGAAATAAGGCCAAAAAATTGGACTAGTAAATTTTTTCACCATAACACCTAATTTTCTAGACATTGCTTGAATAAAACAGGTTTATTTTGTGATAATTACCAAAATTTCCATTTTCTAATTTTTTTCATAAAAGTCGTCCGAATTTAATTTTTCCGGGCGCTTTTAGGAAGTTAATAGATTGAACAAAAAAATTTTACAACCAGTATTTTTCTTCAAAAAGCCTAATTTTCGAGATATCGCTTCTCAAAATAGAAGCAATTTGATAAGAAAAAATTCACCATAATTTCCATTTTATGATATTTTTATCACAACTTTTACAAAAGTTATCCGAATTTAAATTTTCTAAGCTTTTTAGAAAGCTAATAGATAAAGCCACAAAATCTGAACTCGTAATTTTTTTCGTCATAACGCCTAATCTTCAAAGTATTGTCAAAATAAAACAGTTTAATTTGAAAAGATTATACCAAAATTTCCATTTTCTAATTATTTTATCACAAGTTTTACAAAAGTTAACCGAATTTAATTTTTCCAAGCTTTTTGGAAAGCTAATAGATGGGGCCAAAAAAATTTGTTCGTAGTATTTTTCCTGAAAAAGCCTAATTTTCGAGATATTGTTTCAAAATAAAAGCAATTTAATTTAAAAATTATGAATTCAAAATACGGAATTTCCTGTAAATTTAAGTCTTGAATTTTTCATTTAATTTAATGTCGGGTCCTGCCGGGAATTTTTTTAAGGCCTCCCCCCATTATATTCATAAATATTATTTATTTTGTCGACCAAATTCTATTATATACATTTTTAACATCTCGCAATTAAATTTTGAATACCTACTTCTAAAAGTTTTCGATGTGCGTTGGATGAAGATTTTGGAAAATGCGACACGCTTTGACAAAAAACAACGCAAATCGAATCGCGACCACAGTAATAGGTACATTATGAAATGTGCTGAAGGATTTTTACTAACTGTCATAATAAAATCCCATACAGAAGCGTAGTTAAGTGTGGAGTGCTAAATGTAAAGAAATAATGGGTATGGAACCGGGGGTCTGGGGTACCCTCCAGAACAGAAAAACATTAATGACATATACTTTATTTTGCCATACTGTATTAGGGTGGCATGGCCCCATAATTTTCATCTTTCGATTTAGTGTCATATAGTTGCAACATAAATCCAAACGACGCAAATGGAATCCTGACTATTATTTGATAGCTACAAGTGACGGTTTGTCTTAAATAGCACACCTTCCATACTGAAAATAACCACTATTTCTAAATCTCAACAGAATTAGCTATTTTGTTTAAATTATTGTGAAATATCTTTGTTTTCTGCGTAGAATAAACAAAAATTCAGAAAGAAAAAAAAATTCGTGTACCTATCAAAATTTTACAAAAATCGAGTTTTATTACATCAAAGTTTCACCGTACTTTTTGACAATTTGTACCATTTTGAAATTTTTAGGCTATAAAATTTCTCGGGCCCTCCCGCACAGCTAGGCCTACAACCCTGAGTACCTAAACACAGCCGCGGTGCACTAACCAATGCGAAAAATTGAGAGATTGGTCGCATTTTGGTTGTAAATTTATTGGTAGGTACACTTATAATTTTTATTTATTGATTCTGTGATTTCAAAATTATTTTCTTCAAATAACATTTAGAAATAAAGTAAAAATTCTTACCTTTACTTCGTGCAATTCAGCAGATCTAAAAATCAGGACAAGATGCGGGATTTTTTCTGAGGGAATTTTTACCGAGCCATCTGTAGAAATAAATAAAAAAAATGAAAAAACACCGTATGAAAAAAATTTGCAATCCTTTAAAATAATAATTTTTATGAAAAATTGACACCTTCAAAACTTTGAATTTTTCATTTAAATGTTACTATTGAGCAGTAGAAAAATAAGTTACAATTATTAGTTTTAGAACGAAAAAAATGAGTCGATCGCGCAAAAAAATAGGCAAGTCGGTCATTTGAGGATGGGAGATCGGGTAAGGATCTAAACATAGTATAGATAACAGGACGAGGTGGATGAAAAAATAAAAAATTCACCACTTACCCTTACTCACCATTTCCCTCCTAGCAACCCACAGATAAAAATAAGCGACGCTCAGAGGCCCTAGGGTTCAAATTAAATAAATTAAAATTAATATTTTTTATTGACATTTCATAATCATTTTACACCAATTAGGTACCTATGCGTAGATTTTTCAAGTACTGGTCAAGGAACTACACAATTAAAATTTTTATGAGATTTTTTTTTAGATCTACAAGTTTAAAATGTACTTCCCTTCGTTTACATCTTTACAAAATACAGTAAGTACAAGTTTTCAAAAAATGTACAAAACTTACAAGTGCGCAATTTAAAAATTTCAAATCAAAATTGCAACGCAATTATAACAAAAAACTAATAATTTTTAAAATCCTTCTACATAATTATCTTGTACTATTCACCCCAAATATACACGCGGAGTGGTTTTCCCGGGGCGTCTTCTCCCTCGCACCGAAGCACACCACACCGTCCTTTTTACTTTCTATTTGCACTAAACAACTTTTTAATTACGTAGTACGTGAATTACACAATAATTTAAACATAAAATACAACGGACACTTAAAATTTTCTCGTAACTCTATACATACACTTATAAGGAAGGTAGGTACATGGTTTATACAGGGTGTTTCATAATGACCGTCATTGTAGTGTCACTCCCGAGTGCGTCTACTGAATAAAATTGTGCGTCATCCCATCCCTCATTGTGAAACATCCTGTATATAGAATAAAACGTAATAATAGATAATAATTTAACAGGTAACAGTAAAACCAAATCAATATAAAACTAACAATAAAATATATTAACGTTAAAACCAAGTCTTGTTGAGAGGAACTTAAAAGAAACTTTTATAATACAAAGTATACAAGAGCCACCACATTTGAGAACATCCTGTATAATATATCGTAAACTATAAACCACATTTAATATCTATTAAAATTTATATACACAATCAGATCTAAATGAATTTATAAACATTATAATTTATTACATTTCTCCTTTTTTTGAAAATATATTACAAACTTTTCTGATCAAAGGGTGCGCATTGTAGATAAACTAAATAGCCAACTAAGAGTGTCTATATTCTGGTGCAAATTCTGCCTAAAACGACAAAATTCAATAAAATCTGAGCAATTCTATTGCTTCTTCTCAACACCACTTTCGTTTTTATCCAAACTGGATGTGTCGGGAGTTGAAACCTTTGGTATTTCGTTGCTCTCGTTCGAAGGGGTCGAATTGAGCCGATTTTGATTTTGTTGCCTCATTAACAGCAAACTAGGGTTCGGAATGTTCCGAATACTTTGATTCTGATTAGGCCTCATATTCTTCAGTTGAGGATTGGGTAGACGAAATTGCGTTTTGTTGATTTCGGTAAGTTTTGGCAGCTTGGCGAGATTGGATTTTTGGTTCAAGGTCTGCAAGGTCGTCGAGGTTTTCAGGGTTTGCAGGCTCGGCATTTGTGGTTTTTTGTTGCCGTTGGTTGGTCCGTTAACGGCCGCCGCGGTTTTGTTGATGTTGGGGTGCTCCGTGGCTACTTTCGACAGCATTTGAAGGTTCGAGAGGTGAATGTTCCTCTCAGCTGTCGTCATCGGTTTTTCCGCCGGTAATTTCGAGGAGGCGAACGCCGGCGTCGTACCGTTTGGAACCTGATTTTCAGGCGGTTTTGCAGGTTCTGTATTCTTGTTCGGCTTCGTCAAGTCTAATGCTCCGGAGTTGTCGCATTTATCGGTCGGTTTTGGAATTATGGTAACCCCCGAGGACATTCGATTATTCATCGATTTTTTTATCTTTTCTAGTGGGATTGTTGCGGGTGGGGGTCGCTTTGCAACGTGCTTTACATCGGTGGTGAGGGTCGGTTTTCCGATTATTGGAGGAGGAGGATTTGGTTTTGGAACGGTCGGGGAAGGTGTGGTCCGGACAGTAGGAGACGACGCTGGTCGGACAACGGTAGGAGAAGACGCCGGTCTGACAACTGTAGGAGAAGAAGGTGTTCTGACGGTCGGGGAAGGGAGCGGTTTGATAGTCGGTGAAGGAACGGTCGGACAAGGAACTGTTTTTGGAACAGCTGAGGGAATTGTTTTTGAAATAGTTGCAGGGGTTACTTTAGCAACGGTGGGAGGAAGGTTCGGTTTTTCCGTTGCTGTTGCTGAAGGTGGATTTATTAAGGTTATTTCCAAACTGGGGAACTTTTCTTGAAGGTTTTGGTTATCTTCCAACTTTCGTTTAACCCCCACTTCCACTTTGCTGACCGTAAAACCGGAGGAGTACAGATTTGGTTTCTCAACTGTTGAAAGTTTTTTGTTTATTTTGAGGCTGAGCTTCGACACCGGTTTTGATTCGACGGTTGTGCAGTGTTGCTGTAAACTTTGTATCTTTTGTTCCAGAGCTCGAGTGGTGGTAAGGTTCCTAGCAGGGTAGGTGGTGAGGCGGTTTTTAGGATTGGAGGTGTTGTTTTCGGTGCGAACTTGAGAATACTTTTCGGTGTAGGATTGAAAGGTCTTGAGGAAGGTTTTTTGGGCTTGTCGTTCGACTTGCTCGTGGCGTTCCAGTTGAACGGTCGGACACTTGTTGACGATGGAATCTTTGTTTAAAATCTTTACAGGAGGAGTCGACTCTTTAGGAACAGGATTGGCGGCTAAAACATCTACGGTAGTTTTAAAAGTAACTTTTATCGGTTCGACCGATTCTGTCGGTTTTGGCACTGGAGTAATACTTTCAGATTTGTCGTCGTCGCTCTTATCATCGCCGGGATTTAAACTGTTGTTGTGACACGAACCCTTTATTTTGTCGTCGCTTGAAATGTGCTTATGCCTGACCTGCCGCATTTGCAGTAATTTTTCTTTTGAGCTCATTTCCGCCTTAGGAGACGCTTCGAACGAATGGTTTGTTGAGCTCTTGTGATGTTTGTGTTTGTAGCCGTTATGGGGCATAATTTTAACTTTCAGTTTCAGGCTCTCTTCCTTTTGCAACGATTCGTTAGAGGTAATTTCGGCGTGAAGTTTTCTTTTTTTGTACAAAAGATTGCTTTTTGAGTGTTTACTCTTCTTGCGTTTTTTACCGTTGCGATGTTTCTCTTTCTCTTCGTCCAGTTGTTTCTGTAAAGCCCATTCGCGGTCCCGCTTTTCGGCGAAAGCTCTAATTTCGTCCTTATCTGGTTCTTCGTACTCGTAAATGCACGGGGTGCTTTCGTCCCTAGTTTCCCCTACTTTTACGGATTTTAACCGTTCGATTTTGAAACTTTTGCCGTTGTGTTCGGCCGCTTTTTCTAACACCTTCGACTTACTCTGAAGCTGTAAATTCGCCATAAGTCTTTCTTTGTTACGGTAATTTTGGTCGTCCGTAGTATTGGACACTATGGGGTCGTCTTTAATTGTGTCTAATTTCGCTTCGGCGATTGGGATGGTTTGTGGAAATGCATTGTTTTTAGAAAGAACAACCTGGAGTTGTTTGCCCCCCATCGAAGACGTGTTGATTATTTTTATGGGCTGAATTTTTGCGGGCGTGAAGATGCGGAAGAAGAAGCGCATTGGTTTTATCTTAAAACAATGAAGAAAAGTTTAAAAAAATTAGCAAATCAAGAGAGGGGATTTCAAGTCTATCGTCACGAATTTGTTACTGTTGCATAACCGAGCACGAGTTACATTAGGTATTTATAAGTTCATCAACCTATGAAACGGAAACAACAATGGAGGACGAAATTCGGTTAGAAAAAATTAGCAATTTTCTTTTGAAAAATAATCGATCCCGGTTCGTTATCCGTAAATGGAACTAATTATGGACGAAACATGCACTTAAAGTAATTTAGATAAACCGACCAAGTGATTACGATTCAGTAATTGTAAACATAAATAAGTCATTTATGTGTAATCGACTTACTACTCGATATGGTCTGGATGACTGTTATTACCATTTTTAGAATAAATAAAAAATTTAACCTTGAATGCAATTCCACATTTAGATATAACATGTTAATCAGAGCAATCGAAGGACCCGTTCAACCGTAACATCGTTAATTTAAAAAACTCACCCTTTTCCATTTGAATGTGTAAGCAACATCCATGAGACTGAAGTGCGACGCCAAAACTTCCCCCAAATAAATTATGTCGACCTAAAATTTAAAAAAATATTTTCTATTGTTCCATCAAAAGGCCACTAACGTATAATTTTTTCTTTCAAATTAGGTAATATTTTATTGAGCACACACAATAGAAAATGCTTCCTCTTTCAGAATAGAAGTTAGAACAGCGGAACTAATTGTTGTTAAAATTGTGGAAAAAAGTATAGATAAACAAAAACAAATTAAAAGTAAGCAAGCACTTTCTTATCGGCGGGGGGTGGCTAAAACCATTTAAAATCACTCAGGGATGGTGGAAGCCCCTTTATCACCCCAAGGTTGAACAATTTAAGTACAAAAGAAGAAAAATTGGATACTTACTCGGTGTTCAATACTCAGGGCATATTTCATTCGTAGAAATTTCTGAAGATGAGACATCGTGACAGCAGCTGGACATCGAAGGTACCTTCTATCTGCATCCCTTCTGTTATCACAAAAATCGTCACCACTCTCTTTATTTGCACTACTATCGTTATTTTTTTCATCACCTACACTACTAGTATTAACATCACAATTTTGTGTTTTATCAACTACACTATCACTCAATTTATCAGGAGTTTGTAAATCGCAAAAATTTGTACTTTTGGTTTCAGTTGAATTATTTGTTGTATCTAAATAAGGTTTGTAGTATTCTAACGAAAGCGATATAACTTCGTCCGGACTAAAATACTGATTTTGATCACTGGTCGATAAAACCTAAACGGAAAAACGAAGCAATTAAATAAGAATAGAAAAAAAGTTAGTAGAACCTTACCCATTCGTCGTGCTCGTCGCTTAAATCGCCTAAAACGCTGTCTTCGCTGCACGAACTACCGGCCCTAACGCCCGTACTACGGTAAAAATCTTCTCTCCTTTGTACTTCTTTACTGAAAAGTCCCGGAACGACTTTGTAAACTAAAGACTGAATTGCAGGATCCGATCTAACAAAAAAAAAAAAAGATTAGTGCGAAAAATGCGAAAAGAGAACAAAAGACTCACCTAAAGCACGGATTACTTTTCTTCTTGTAAACCATGTTGCAGGTCGGACATGCCAATTTGAAATTATCGAAATATCGTAAAATGCAGGCTCGACAGACTGAAAATGAAAAGTCATTTAAAAATGAGGATGACGAGGCAAAATTTAAAAGTAGTACTAAATAACCGGCAGTTTTTCAAAAGAATGTGTAATTAAGTGAAAAGTTTTAGATGAATAACAGTTTATCTGAAAAAAAAAACCGAGTTGTTCACCAACATGGAATTTATTCCTATAAGGGACGGTTCATCTATGCAAATTTTAATCCGAAAAAATTTTTCTGCTTCCGGCAAATTATAAATTTTAAACTTTAAATATTAATAGTAGAGATAAGAAGTAAGTATAATTTTGTAGGTTATATTTCACAGCTGTTATCTAAAATCGATTGGATCGTTTCTTTAAAATGAACTGGGGTTTGGAGGGCGGAATAATTTCAGCCACACGATATGGTATACCTTTAAATTATGCAAGACTCTCGGAACTTGATTTGGCACGAAATTTTACGTTCAATTATCTATCGATGATTTTGAAATTTTAATTATTTAAAGCACTATAATTTATTTTGTCATAAAACTCTTCAAAACTTCGCACTGGGTTATCTGACGTGATAACCTTCTGTCATATCTAAATTTGAGAATCACAAAATGCTTATAAAATACATCGTAGTAGATATAATTTCGCAAAAACGATAAGAATTTTTTATGTTTTTGATGAATTTGTGCAAAATAAACTTATAAAATTTTTCCTTCTTTACATTAAATTAAATGAATCCATAACCAGCAGGAAAAAAAAATTCAAAATCCACTAATTCATGACACATTTTTAAATCAGAAAGGTTATGATGCCCTTGGCGGGAAACTTCAGCCATCTTGAAAAATGGAGGCTAAAGAATGTTTTTTGTCAAATATCTCATAAATGATGAAGCTAATCAAAAAATGTTTCAAATAAAAATTATTCCTTATAAAATTCTCTGGAACAAAGGTTCTTACCGTTATTTGCATAAAACCAACCTTTTAGCCACAATCAACAAAAATTTAACCGTTATTGAAAAATAAAGGCCAAAGAACCATTCATTCTCAAATATCTCATGAAGGATTAAGCGAATCAAAAAATGTTTCAAATAAAAAATATTCCCTATAAAATTCCTTTAAACAAAGATTATTACCACTATGTGCCTAAATACACCCCTTAAGCCATAATCGAGGATTGAACTGTTACCATCAGTAAATCTTTATTGTTTAACTGGTCCCAGTTTTTCGGTAGTAACTCAAAAACAGTTTAAAATATCAAAAAAAAATTAAAACAAAAAATATTCGTCTTTTTACGGTAAACACATTTGGCCTTTTTGACATTTTTGATATCTTGCACTGTTTTGGAGTTATTCAAGAAAAAAAAAAAGATGAGTTATTCACTGTCACCATGGTTACTAATGATATCACGTTACCATGGTTACCAATATATAAAAAAAAATATGTGAAAAACTAATATTATGTCGATAATTGAAAATCTTTTGACAAAATGTCAAAATAAAAACAGTAGTAATTCAAAAAATTAATTTCCTCTTTCATTTTGTGATCATAACTTTTACAAAAGCTATCCAAATTTAATTTTTCTGAGATTTTTATAAAGCCAACTATTAGGACAAAAAAATTTTACTCTTCGTATTTTTTCTCAAAAAGCTTAGTTTTGGAGAGATCGCTTCTCAAAATAAAAACAGTTGAAACTTAAAAACTTCAACTAAAACTTACGTTTTCTGATTTTTATTATACTAACTTCTACAAAAGTGAACCAAAATTAATTTTTCCGCGAATTTTAAAAAGCTAACAATTAGGGCCAAAAAAATTAACTATTATTTTACCTCAAAAAGCTTAGCTTTTGAGATATCGCCGCTTCAAATAAAAAAAAGTTAAATTTAAAAACTTCAACTAAAACTTACGTTTTCTGATTTTTAATCATAACTTCTACAAAAGTGAACCAAAATTAATTTTTCCGCGAATTTTAAAAAGCTAACAATTAGGGCCAAAAAAATTAATTTTTATTATTTTACCTCAAAAAGCTTAGCTTTTGAGATATCCCTTCTTCAAATAAAAAAAAGTTAAATTTAAAAACTTCAACTAAAACTTACGTTTTCTGATTTTTAATCATAACTTCTATAAAAGTGAACCGAATTTAATTTTTCCGTGAATTTTAGAAAGCTAACAATTAGGGCCAAAAAAATTAACTTTTATTATTTTACCTCAAAAAGCTTAGTTTTAGAGATAATCGCCGCTTCAAATAAAAAAGAGTTAAATTTAAAAACTTCAACTAAAACGCACGTTTTCTGATTTCTTATCATAACTTCTATAAAAGTGAACAGAATTTAATTTTTCCGCAAATTTTAAAAGCTAACAATTAGGGCCAAAAAAATTAACTTTTATTATTTTACCTCAAAAAGCTTAGCTTTTGAGATATCGCCGCTTCAAATAAAAAAAAGTTAAACTTAAAAACGTCAACTAAAACTTACGTTTTCTCATTTTAATTCATAACTTCTAGAAAAGTGAACCAAATTTAATTTTTCCGCGAATTTTAGAAAGCTAACAATTAGAGCCAAAAAAATTAACTTTTGTTATTTTACCTCAAAAAGCATAGCTTTTGAGATATCGCCGCTTCAAAAAAAAAAAAGTTAAATTTAAAAACTTCTACTGAAACTTACGTTTTCTGATTTTTAATCATAACTTCTACAAAAGTGAACCGAATTTAATTTTTCCGCGAATTTTAAAAAGCTAACAATTAGGGCCAAAAAAATTAACTTTTGTTATTTTACCTCAAAAAGCTTAGTTTTTGAGATATCGCCGCTTCAAATAAAAAAGAGGTAAATTTAAAAACTTCAACTAAAACTTACACGTTTTCTGATTTTTAATCGTAACTTCTACAAAACTGAACCGAATTGAATTTTTCCGCGAATTTTAAAAAGCCAACAGTTAGGGCTAAAAAAATTAATTTTTATTATTTTACCTCAAAAAACTTAGTTTTTGAGATATCCCGTCGTCAAATAAAAAAAAGTTAAATTTAAAAACTTCCAACTAAAACTTACGTTTTCTGATTTTTAATCATAACTTCTACAAAAGTGAACCGAATTTAATTTTTCCGTGAATTTTAGAAAGCTAACAATTAGGGCCAAAAAAATTAACTTTTATTATTTTACCTCAAAAAGCTTAGTTTTAGAGATAATCGCCGCTTCAAATAAAAAAGAGTTAAATTTAAAAACTTCAACTAAAACCCACGTTTTCTGATTTCTTATCATAACTTCTATAAAAGTGAACCGAATTTAATTTTTCCGCAAATTTTAAAAAGCTAAGAATTAGGGCCAAATAATTAACTTTTATTATTTTACCTCAAAAAGCTTAACTTTTGAGATATCGCCGCTTCAAATAAAAAAAAGTTAAATTTAAAAACTTCAACTAAAACTCACGTTTTCTGTTTTCTTATCATAACTTCTACAAAAGTGAACCGAATTTAATTTTTTCGCTAATTTTAAAAAGCTAACAATTAGGGCCAAAAAAATTAACTTTTATTATTTTACCTCAAAAAGCTTAGCTTTTGAGATATCGCTGCTTCAAATAAAAAAAAAGTTGAATTTAAAAACTTCAACTAAAACTTACGATTTCTGATTTTTAATCATAACTTCTGCAAAAGTGAACCGAATTTAATTTTTCCGCGAATTTTAAAAAGCTAACAATTAGGGCCAAAACAATTAAATTCCATTATTTTACCTCAAAAAGCTCAGTTTTTGAGATACCGCCGCTTCAAAAAAAAAAAGTTAAATTTAAAAACTTCAACTAAAACTTACGTTTTTTGATTTTTAATCATAACTTCTACAAAAGTGAACCAAACTTAATTTTTCCGCGAATTTTAGAAAGCTAACAATTCGGGCCAAAAAAATTAATTTTTATTATTTTACCTCAAACAGCTTAGCTTTTGAGATATCCCTTCTTAAAATAAAAAAAAGTTAAATTTAAAAACTTCAATTAAAACTTACGTTTTCTGATTTCTTATCATAACTTCTACAAAAGTGAACCGAATTTAATTTTTTCGCTAATTTTAAAAAGCTAACAATTAGGGCCAAAAAATTAATTTTAATTATTTTACCTCAAAAAGCTTAGCTTTTGAGATATCGCCGTTTCAAATCAAAAAAAGTTAAATTTAAAAACTTGTATTGAAACTTACGTTTTCTGATTTTTAATCATAACTTCTACAAAAGTGAACCGAATTTAATTTTTCCGCGAATTTTAAAAAGCTAACAATTAGGGCCAAAACAATTAACTTTTATTATTTTACCTCAAATAGCTTAGTTTTAGAGATATCGCAGCTTCGAATAAAAAAAAGTTAAATTTAAAAACTTCATCTAAAACTCACGTTTTCTGATTGTTAATCATAACTTCTACAAAAGCTAACCGAATTTAATTTTTTCGCGCTTTGTCGAAAGCTAACAATTGGAGCCAAAAAATTTGACTCTTAGAATTTTTCTTTAAAAAGCTTAGTTTTCGAGATATCGCTTCTCTAAATAAAAACCGTTGAAATTTCAAAACTTCAACTAAAACCAATTTAGATGTATTTTATCCTGTTCCTGATTGTTTCGAAGAATTTTCAATAATTTTACCTTAATAGGAGAGGGGAGTATGAAACAATTTAAATTCGCAATACATAATTGACTTTGAATGCATTAGGAATCTAATGAAGTGGGAAGAGACTTTCACACCGTGGTTTAGATTACACGTTAACTTGATGAAATATTTTTAATTAGTTTTTTAATTTTGTTTCTTTTGTAACATATTACTCAGAATACTTACAGACATGCAGACAATCGACTAGGGCAGTAGCATCTACGAAGTAACCTCTGCAGAGTGGGCAAGTAATACACTGATTCAAATCCTTGACGAGAATTTTTGTGGGTCCCATATTTTTGTGAATTGCGGTCATGTTTAACAGTCTGTAACAAAAGAAAAACATAAATAAACAATACAATGGACATATCGTATCCTTCAAGAACAGTTAGTATAAAATATTCCGTGTAAGCCGGGGTCAGCGGGAGTCTCGTCAAAATCAAGGTAAGACAGGTAATTTGTTTAGTGTCCCGGAGCAAATTTGATGACGGTCATCGAGTAGATTTACAGGTGTAAGTTGGCCGTGGTCATGCCTGTTGGTCGCCCCTCCCTACAAAACGCCCACTTCTTCTTTAAGCAACTGACCCTTGGGTGTAATTGTTCACTTAACACGATAAATTGGAATGGTAAATTAGGAAAAATAATTCTGAAACGCGCACTTTTGAAACGAAACAAAACAAAATTTTAATTAACTTTTGGAAAGTCATCCACCTCCATTTTTATCGGTTAATTTAAATTTTTTAGGGCAATCACGTAAACTCAAAATGCAAGAAATAAAAACTAGATGTCACCCGATGTATCATCGAAAAGTTTCCCTGGAATAAAAACCATTTCGTTTCCCTCCGGGTAACTCACCCCTCATAATAATTCAACATTTAATTTAGTGATATCTTGCGATAACAACAAAAAGGAAACAAGGGTCATAGGTTTAAGGGAACTTAAAGCTCCACCTTATTGGTCGATATTTACCCTCACGCTTAATTGATGAAAGAGGGTGAACGCAACAAAGCCCTTGACAAAAGCATCGATGAATAGGGGTGACGCGAGCTTGGATTAGGGTGGCTTGCCAGGCAAGGGACGTCCCACCTCCTGTGCCATTCTGTTCGCCTAATACACGACCCTTTTAAACCACGTGGTTTCTCTTCGGATATTTGTTTATTTATAACTCAGCAACATTTAAATTTTTTAGGACGGTAATTTTGTTGACTGAATGTCGGTTTTTTTTATCAGTTTCAGTGGGTGGAACTTTTCTAATCAATTGTTGCTTCATCGATTTTTTCGTAAATGCAAGCAATAAATAATTATTACTACTTAAATGCAGCATTGCCATTTTTACCACAAAAGGCGATCGATAGAACGTGGAACGCAGCGCAAGAATAATGCAACAGTGCAAGCGGGATTTAAAATAAATAATTTGAATTTGCAGATCAAAAAATGTTACTTACCACTGCCTCATTGCTATTATTAGCAGCCAATTTAAAGTATTTCAAAGTTTTAGCTTCTGTTTATATAAATAAAGACATTGATAAAATGTAAACAACTTGACGCAACGTTGGTTATTAAAATTCCAACTTGTGTAACATAATATTTAGTTTTTGTGTGAGTAAACAACATTCTAGACTTTCAGAATGAAAAGCAGCCCATCAAGGTTTTGAAATTTGAGCGAAAATGCAAAGCTGCGGCCATTTTTAAAGCGATCGCTTTTGCCCGACCTTGTACTACACCGAAAAAAAGTTGAAAGTTAAATGGATACTCAACTCAATTTTGAAGAAATATTTACCTAATACTTTTATAATGGCTAATAAGTAGGACATCCGGTACGCAAATAGACTTTATATCCGCTATTTAACCCATGAGCGAACGCTTTTTGTGCCATTTGTAAAATAGCCGCTTTGTGACGGTCAGATTAAGAAAAATGAAGGTCAGGACTAAGTGATCATTACTACTCTTATTTTTGTGAAGAAAGAAGTTGACCTGAAACTTAAATTTAGAAGTGAGGGTCGGTCGACATACCAACCCTTAATTTACTATACTAACGAGGTGTAGAAAATATGACGACGGTGCAGAAATATCTTCCACATTTCGTGAATGTGTTAAAAATAAGAAATTAACTCTGCCAGACGTCAAAAAAATTTTGTAACTAATAAAAATAAATTATCATAAACTGATGTGATAAGCATGGAAATAAACTAGCGGACGTGCTTTGAAAGGAAACTGAAGATGTGGCAGTGGAATCAAAAATTTCCTGTTTTGTTACTATCCAAAATTTCGTGAGAAAGAAAAGTCGGTTTGAAAAGATCTTGAATCGATTCCTACCCAAAGACCACCCAACGGGCCCAATCCTGACTTGTAAAAGTCTCGTTTCGAATCGACAAATTGGATTGTTTATCGGTGTACATTTTTTTGCCCTTGTTTTGTTTTCCAATTTTACTAGTACTACCAAAAATGATTTCGTTTGTTTCGGTTCTTTTTGAGATTAGATTCGGCCCTCATTGTTGAAAAGTGCGGGTATGTTGACAGTTTCGACGACGTTCGTTGCCACGTTACAAAACGATTTCATAAAAATTGCAAAACAATTTTGTTGAGAGTTTTACAAATCATCCAAACTTCCGAATATTGGAACCGCCCGCCATTTTGTTTTCAATATTTAAATATCAACTTTTTTCTCCACTTTTTGACGAGTTTTCGTATCAATTTTAGCCTACATCAAAGTAGAATTTGATGAGGTGACTGACTACAACGCCCACGTTCTTCCTCTCGAAGCAAAAAAAAATGTAAATATTTTTAAATTTTTATTGAAGTGGCCAGAAGAAGTGACATAATATTGTTCAATAAGTGCCATAATATGGAATGAAAGACCAATAGGTAGAATCAGAAAATTTGCGTTTTGGTATGGAAGATTCTGGTTCGGTGTCTTTACATCATCAGAAACCTAATCGGCATTGCCTGCGTAAGTCAATTTAAACACTTTCACCTCGATCAAAGCATTTCAATCCTAATCAACATTCCAAACCGATGTGGAATTTACAATTGCAGATTTCTTGTTTTTTTAATTATCTTTCAACATTGTTGCACCTATAACGACTCAACAACCAATAACTTCCACTAAAGTTAACATACGTAACTTTTTCTGAGCTTGTTAGACAGCTAATAGTTAAGGCCAAAAAATTTGTCTCTTAACATTTTTCCTCATACCGCCTAATTTTCGAGATATTTGACGTCAAAATAAAAAGTTAAAATTTTGGAAATTAAGCACCTTTTTTTTCAGATATGGTCAAAAGTACCTAAACCCAGTTAAACAAAATTAATTTTTTTCAGCTCTTTGGAATGCATGTTTAATTAAAATTTTTTTCCATCAGAGTGTCCGAGATCATCTAATCACTAAAATCAAAAACCGCTAAACACAACTTTTTTAAAACGTAAAAAATTTCATCTTCTTCAAGATAATTTCTATGGTAGCTCCTACAAATATTCACACATCTTAATTTTTTCGCATTCTTTTAGAAAGTTAATAATCAGGACTACAAATAAATTTCAGTAATTTTTCTCTAAAAATGATTAGTTTTCGAGATATCTCTCGTCAAAATAAAGTCAGATTAAACTGAAAAAACTCATAAATATTTCCGTTTTCTAATATTTTTATCACAACTTTTGTAAAAGTTAACCGAATTGATTTTTTTCGCGATTTTTGGTTAACTAATAGTTAAGGACAAAAAATTTGTCTGCTAGTATTTTTCTCCCGAAAGCGTGGTTTTCGAGATATCGCATGTCAAAATCAAAACAGTCTCAATAGGAAAATTCACCAAAATTTTTGTTATTCTTATCATAACTTTTACAAAAGTTAACCGAATTTCATTCTCTCGCATTTTTTAGAAAGTTAATTTTTTGGAAAGATAACTTGAATTGCACTATTTATCCTCAAAACGCCCAGTTTTCCAGATTACTATTTGAAATTACCTAAAATAGTTAAAAATGAAAAAGTTCACCAAATTTTCCAACATATTTACCATATCTTTTACAAAAATTAAGCGAATTTAATTTTTTTGCACTTTTCAAAAAGCTAATTAATAAGGCTAACAAATTAGATTAAAAGTATTTTTGCTCACAACGCCTAATTTTCGAGATATCGGAAGCCAAAATTGAAAAAATATATCAAAATTTTAAAAATTTCCGATTTTTAATATTTTTATCACATAACTTTTACCTAAATTAGCCGAATTTAATTTTTCTGAGCTTTTCGGAGCTAAAGCCAAAAAATTTGTCTTTTAGTATTTTTCCGCATGCCCCTTAATTTTCGAGAAATTGAATGTCAAAATTAAAACAATCGAAATTTAAAAAATTTCCGCTTTCTAATATTTTTATCACAACTTTTATAAAAATTAACCAAATTTAATTTTTCTAAGCTTTCTGGAGAGCTAACAGTTAAAGCCAAAACATTTTTTACCTAATATTTTTCACAAGCCGCTTAGTTTTCGAAAAATCAAACGTCAAAATAAAAACAGTTGAAATTTTAAAAATTATCGCTTTCTAATGTTTTTATCATAACTTTTACAACAGTTAACCGAATTTATTTTTTTAGGGCTTTTTAGAAAGCTAATGGTTAAGGCCAAACAATTTGTATCGCAGTATTTTTCCTCACAACGCCTAATTTTCGAGATATCGGTAGTCAAAATAAAACCAGTTGAAATTGAAAGAGTAAATTAAAATTTCCCTTTCTCTAATATTCTAATCACAACTTCTACAAAAACTATCAAAATTTAATTTTTCTAAGCTTTCTGGAGAGCTAACAGTTAATGTCAAAATATTTGTTTTGTATAATATTTCCCGCAGACCGCTTAATTTTCAAAAAATTGAATGTAAAAATAAAAACAGCTACAGTTTCAAAAATTTCCGCTTATTGCATTTTTTTAATCATAACTTTCACAAAAATTAACCGAATTTATTTTTTTCGCGCTTTTTAAAAAGCTAGTGGTTAAGGCCAATTAATTTGTATCGTAGTATTTTTCTTCACAACTCCTAATTTTTGAGATATTCGGTAGTCAAAATAAAAACAGTTTAAATTGAAAAAGTCTATCAAAATTTCCTTTTTTCTAATATTCTAATCACAACTTTTACAAAAATTATCCAAATTTTATTTTTCTAAGCTTTTTCAAGAGCTAATAGTTAAAGCCAAAAAATTTGTCTCGTAGTATTTTTCCGCAGGGCGCCCAATTTTCGAAATTTTTTTAAAAATAAAAACAATTAAAATTAAGAATGTTCCTAAAAATTTCAGGTTTATATGATATTTTAATCACAACTTTTACAAAAATTAACTTAATTTAATTTTTCTAATCTTTTTGGAGAGCCAATACTTACAGCCAAAAAATTCGTCTCGTAGTATTTTACCTTGTGAAGCTTAGTTTTCGAGATCTCTTGTCAAAACGCAGTCTCAATTAAAAAAAATTACCAACATTTCCGCGTTCTAGTATTCCCATTGTAACTTTTACAAAAGTTAACCGAATTTAATTTTTTCGCGTTTGTTAGAAAGCTAATGGTTAAGGCTAAAAATTTTGACTCGTAGCATTTTTTACTATAGGTAATGCCTAATTTTCGAGATATCGCTTATCAAAATATAAACAGTTGAAATTCAAAAAGTTCCTAAATCTTTCCGTTTTTCAGTATTTGTATCGCAACTTTTACAAAAATTAACCGAATTTAATTTTTTTCAGCTATTTAGCAAGCTAATAGTTAAGGCTAAAAAGTTTTATTCGTAGTATTTTTCCTCAAAACGCCTAATCTGCGAATTACCGCTTGTCAAAATAAAAACAGTTTAAATTGAAAAAGTTCATCAAAATTTCCATTTTCTAATATTACTATCTATTAGTAGAAGTTTCACGAAAATTAACCAAAATTTAGGTTTAGAACCTCCAGTTTAAATCACTTATCCAAATCAGAAAAGTTCGAAAATTTACTAAAATTCTTACTTTTTCAAAAATGGAATATTTTTATTTTACTTATAGAACTTTCGATTCTACTGTAGATTTTCTACAAATTTTTTTTAATGTGCACATTTTTTGAGTTATCGTTACCAGTTTGAGAAGATAAAAAAAATGTGAAAACTCCAAAACTGTGCTGCCTTCACCTAAAATCGAGAAATTTATCTAAAAAGTTTTATGCTTTTTATCCAGTTCCTTATTGTTTCATTATTATTTTTAGTGGTTTTATCCTAATTCAACGGAGATGGGAGGTAAATAATCTAAATCCATAATACAGAATTTACGGCAAACAAATCTTGAAATTTTTCGTGGTAGGTATGTCACCACCCAACGCTTAATAATTTTAATCTTTCAGGTAAAAACTTGTTCTATAGCAATTTTTCCCATACGACGCATTTACCGAAATATTGTAAGCTCAAGTCAAAAATAAATTAAGTTTATAAAATTCCGCAATTTTCTGCTGATATCCTACTAGAATTTCATTTGATGTTATTGCCTACTATGTACAGTTTTGGAGTAATTACCGCTAAAAGTTAATGATTGTAATTTGTAAAATGGTAACATTTAAAAACTTTTGTGTAGGTACAAATTTTAGGGTAGATAAATCAGCAGAAAATTTTGCGTTTATTGAGATCGAACAACTTTTAAATTAAAGATACTTACACCCCCCCCCCTGTAAAGTGGAAATCTTCAAATATTTAAATGTTTGTACCTTTATAAACTATGACATATGTTTCGCTTTTATTAACCTCTTAACCAATCCCAGTTGCTGTTTTGTTAAGTAACCAATCACGGTGCTTACATGAGATGACGTAAAGCTCAAGTTCCAAGATTTACCCTATACATTTATTCTTTATTTATTTTTAACAGCCAATAACTTCTTCAAAAGTTAACCAATTTTCATTGTTTTTAGCTTTTTAGAAAGCCGATTGTTTTGACTAAAAAATATGAATGCTGAAAATTTTCAGTACAACGCATAATTTTTAAGATATCGCGCGACTAATCATAACATGATAAAAACTAAAAATTCCTATTTGTTTCTTTCATCAGTTTTCATGGTTCTGTTGTGGATTTCCTATACCAAAACAATGTGCAAAATCAAAATTTGCATTTAAAAAATTAAGAATTCGGAGAACGCTTAATTTTGTACAAATTTATTAGTAAACTTTTAGGATTCATTAAGACCAAAACTCGGCACTCTAAAAGATGAGCACGAAGAGAAAATGAGAAGCTTGGCCCATTTTCTTTCTGAAAGTTTCCGAAAAAAATTAAAATCAGGTTACTTCAAATTAATTTTTAAATTTTGTTATTATTAAGAAGAAAAGGCAATAAATTCAAACTGATGAACGTTTGTCATGACGAATGACAAACATCGGAGTCACATTACCTTAAAAGCTATCACGGATATTAGAAATAGCATCATAAAAAGTGCACAATTCTGCGGTTTCTCTCATTAATTATTATTCATTTGGAGTCGAGTTATTAGGTTCTTTTCAACCGATGGATCTGTTACCGTTCACAACCTGTAATCGAACAGTTAAATGCGCGTGCGCTAACGAATCTCGTAAAATTACTGCAGTTCACAAAATTGCAAGTTGAAATGGTTTTAGAACCATTCTGAAAAAAGTACTACTTAAAAGTAGAAGTCAACAACCCATAAAAAAAATAAAAATTTCCTTTCAGAGGAAGTGGAAGAGTTAAAATCAATATAAATTTTAATATAACTCACTATTGTATTGAATTTGGACTTTCTAATGCCATGAAAAGGTTTATTTTTTAGACCGACTCGAAAATGTTACAAAAAAGCATTCAGAAAAAAGTTAAAATTACCCCTTTAACTTATCAATGGTAGAGCTGTAAAGTACAACTCGTGTCGTGTAAAAAAAGAGTTGTAGTTTTTTTTCATTTAACTCAATAATTGTAAAGCGTTAGATAGTAGGTACAAAAAGAAGTCAACAAATCATAAAAAAAGTAAAAATTATTTTGAATTTTTAAATTCAAATTTTATTAATTTTATTTCATTTATTTTTTTCTCGAACTTAAAACATAATTAATAATTTGTGATTTTTTTAAATATCAGGAAAAAATGTACCTACTAATAAATTTAGAGGTTAATCGGAATTGTCGTAACGTTGATAACTATCAAATTTAAATTTACAAACACAGCAACAATGCGCCTGCGCCGGACTACTTGTAATTGCTTAGAACCAAGAACTATCGGTTCGGTTCGGTCGGTTCAAAATAACCTATTAATTATGTGCAATAACAAAATAAAAGGTTGGACGGTCTCGTTTGATTAAACAAGAGCTTACGGAATGAGCCAAAGGCGAATTTTGTAATCTGTCGAGTCACGCCAACTCAGCGTTTAAGACCACAATAATGGCTACTGAATTAACATCTCTAAATGACGGGGGGAAGGGGAAATTTGTATATTATAGGAACAGTACCTACTTATATTTTACTATACAACAAAACAAACTTTAATCTACATTAATATTTCAAATTCAAGATTTTAAAGGTCCCAAAATGTACTGTTACGACGTAACTATGCCAACATGTCACACGCAGTTAAGTTTTAATGTTACGTGTCCAACGCACGTGTGAAGTTCGAACAATTGGCTTTCAGTTTTTAAAATTACCGCAATAGAACTATAAACTTCTTATTGACTATTTTATTACTTCATATTTCATTTTTCCTGTTATAGAATTTTTCTGGCAAATCTCGTAAATGCAGGTTTTATGTCCTCCGAGATTGCACGGATAATAAAAGTTGAAAGTGCAAAAAAAGTGGATATTTAAAACTCTGTTTTTATAATAGCGATAAGATCGATTGCGCTTGGTGTCTTTAGATGTCGATACGGCGATCCGCGTTATGTAGAAAACGAAGCTTAAAACTATTTTGTAAAACCACTGCTTTTCACAGGTTTCCCATGGTAATAAACCATATTTTTTTATGATACATCATTACAAAAATTGAGGTGTTAGAGTGATGCTATAACATGCACGATGTTCAATTTGCAGCTTTGAAATAAAATAAAACGTGACTTATAACTTCCTACACGCTTATAACATGACAGCGAATTTTTCAAAAACTGACGAGACGAAGTTGTGGTTCTAATTCCGAAAAATTGATATTTTATTGGCCTCAGTAAACCGCAGATCGACGCCGCTAATCTTGATAAACTCGCACGTTTATATATACGTGTCTCGCTTTATTTGGTGTAATTTAGCATCCCCTAAAGATTCCCCAAGGAGACGAACGGCCATAATAACCATTATGATTCGCAAACTGACCTAATTGGTGTAACGGACAACTTTTTTAATGAAAACTTTAATTACTCAACTTTTTTTATTCGCTTGTTCGTCAACATCCAAGAATTCCCATTTAACTGCAAATTAGGATTCCGAAACAAAGCAGACATTAATTAAAACGAATTTCACGAACCGTTACGTTTTAAAATTTAATTAGCAACGAGATTTTTAAAATCGCGAGTATTGTTATTAAAATTTGCAAACCACCCCCCTCAGGGTTCCCCTGGATCGCTAATCCACCCGTATTATTCGATTGGTCATTATCTTAAAAGCACTTCAGTTTGAACTCGCACAAGTTTTAAAAGCGGAATTTAATACGTCACACGTAATGTAACGATAAATTACTTACCATAATAAGTATACAAATTAGCATTTAAAAAATTGATTATGTATACCTCAAACATGAAGCTGAGTTGGTATTTTAACCTAAATTCGTCGGTTTGATGCTGAAAATTGATTAATGCGTGATTGATGATGGCACCAAATTTTAAATAACTACAGTCGGACTCCGATGAGATGAATCCGTTATAACGAAAACTAAGATTTAGACGCGTTCTACTTGACCCCTAACTTGGAGACCACTTTATTAATGTTTATCGATTGGGGTATGAATTAGTAATGAGGGTGGCAGTCGATTCGTAGATATCTACAATTTTAATTAGATTCAAGGGCAAGACGGTTTAAAAATTTAAAAAATTGACGACGAGTAAAATCGATCCCATAGGAAAAAAAATATGAAAGTGCCGATGTAAACAAAAATATTCAAGTGTCAAAAATGACGTGACCCTCCTTTTTGACAATAGGTAAAAGCAGATGTTTAATTTGAAATTAAACCACCCTAAAAAATTGCTATGGACAACAAAATTTCGAATCAAATATGTGAATGAAGTTTCGCACATGTGCAAGTGAAGCGATGAGCTAGCGAGTCAGCACACCCCCGCATCGATCGCTACTTCATCCCCTTCATTTGAATACCTACAATAATTCTTTAATTATTAAAGACCAAACAAACTCTTGCGCGTCAATCGCCCCTGCTTTTCATTGGGGATTAGTTAAGTTATGATGCGAAGCGTAACAGCTGCAAAAATAACCAAAAGAAAAAAAATCGCAGGGGTAGTTTTAGCAATAGGTACGGTCCTGTTTATAAACAACAACAGCAGCAACAATGTAGTAAAAGTAAAACAAAGTGCAAAAATTTTAAATTAAATAAATTCGGGAAGAGTAATAACGTAATAACGAAAACCAGATGCCCGTTTGTTTGATGCTGTCGTTACGAACCAGTGAATATAAAAATTGAATCTCAAAGGAATGTTACGCAAAATGTGCCTGCAGAACATCAATTTCCGTATATCCACGCTACTCTGCACCCCTAACAATATTTTTTAACTGGCGTCCCTTATTGCAGAAGAAGAGAGGAGATAAGAACCCCCCACGTGCGAAAGAAAGAGGTCCGACTCAACCCTCCCCAAACGTCAGTTGAAATGCCGCTCCGGTGAAAGAAGAAAGATATAGTACAAAGGGATCTGCAACAAATAGGCTAAAAAGAGACGAATAAGTAATAGGAAAGAGATGGGTATAAATAAAAGTAGCTTCGACACGCGATTAAAACGAGAGGGTCTTATCGAGAGCGTGATATATGGACAAAGAGGCACACGAGCGGCATAACACAAATGTTGTAAATAACAACTGACAACTCGGTTGTTCGACACTCTCTTTTGTTTATTTTCGCCATCATTCGCCAAGCCTACTTTGATTAATGCTTAATATGGCACACGTGATCGATCGATTTTTAATCAAATGCGACCACCTTAAAACCACAGTTAGGTGGTACCTACTACAACTCTAACTCTAAATATAATTAATTAACATGCAAACATTTTAAAATTTGTTACGTGACAAAATAACATAAAACTCGTCGACTTGAAACTGTGCAACAATTAAAAGTAATAGAAAGGACATGCAAATCTAGCGGGAAAGAGAGCATTGACACAAAAATCACGTTACCTTATAGTGCGCAGTCAACTGTCAGAGGCACAACAATTTCAAGCACATTGCGTCTAGTGCTTACAACAAACCGGCAACGCGGTACGAAACCGTCCACGAATTGACAACGTCGCATCGCCTACATCCAGAGATAGTATATTCCATGTTAAAATATTCCCAATTTAACAACCTTTTTCCATCACTAAAAAAGTCCCGATTTGGTTCAAACTCGCAGAGATGATAGCTGAATTCGTCCTCTACCGATTACCGTTTTTAAAATTACAAAATTTTGATTTTTAAACATAAATATTTCGATTTTTTGAGCAAAGTGTTGTCTTAGTAACAAATGAAGGTATACTACCCGATGCTCGCTTGTTTCACAGGCAGCTTCGACCCGCCTGATGATAGACACGCCCCGATACCAATCATGACGTTGTATTCCTATTGACGTCATTCGAACCAAGCCGAACCTAGCCGAAACATAAAAAGCGCTTTCGAACGCATTCCATTTTGTTATATTCCACGTGTGACCCTTTTGATTAATTTTACGACTATGGATTTTTGGTACCCGAAAATTTAAACCGCACGTTTCTTCTCCGAGCAACAATTACGCCTGCGAATGTTTAACATATTTTTTTTTCTTTTAATTTTTATCATCTCAACGAACTAAAATGTTGTTTGTTAGATACAAATAAGTAAGGCAGAAACGTTGAGTTTCCAGTTTTATTCCAAAATAAAGCGGTAAAACGAGAAAATTCCTTAGAAAACGCTTCGATGCACTTGAAATATATGAGAGCGCTCTTGCTTGGCACGCAACGTCATCGAAAATAACCGCTCTTTCACAAGTTTTGATTAAAATTGGAGACGGAAGGTTTCAATTAAATTTGTCTTTTCAGGGAACTTGAACCGCTTTTGTGCGGTGTTTGCTTTGTTATAGCGCTGATTAAGCAGCGAATCACTAAAATTTGACGTTCTGAAAATGGAGTCTGATTGACAGGTTTCAACTACTTCTCCAATGATCTTCGTCGCCAAAATATCAAAATTTGATGAGAACGATCGAATGATTAAAACAAATTTGATGCTTTTGGTTACAGTACTATCATAAATTTCAGCAAGGTATTCCCGAAAGCATAAATTGCGGAGATAAGGAAATCTTGAAATGTGACATTTTCAGGTATCGAAGCAGAAGAATATGAGATAAGCGCACAGATAAAATGAAAAATACCCAATGTATTCTCCGATGGTGCTGGTTAAAATAAACAGTTTTCTTAAAAAAGTCACTTGAAATTTCTTTTTTCAGTTACTTTGTAGACCTTGAAGTCATTAACTAAACTTGAGTCCTGAAGAAGAACCAAAAAGTTCGAAACTTGATTTTTTGATTAGACCTTGTCCAATGACTCGAAACATTTGAATTTAATTTAAAGAACTCTGGAAAGTTTAAATGCTAAAGAAATTAAAACCCGCTTGTAATGAACTTTAAGAGACCGAATAATTAGTTCATTATAAGCGGAAGTTTATTTTTAGTTATTATCTACGCGGCAGTAGGTACATAGATATATTTTAGTAATAGATAAGTAGGTATTAAGAATTTAAACTAGAAATTCGTTTATTATAGGCGGGTTACCATGCAAGCGAGTTCATTATAAGCAAAATAACAAAACATCTATTTATTTATCCGAGAAACCCAATTTACCAGTTTAAATAGATTTAAATAAGACCTCATATCATACAGAAGTAGGTACAAATTTTCATTAGCTGCTTTGTTTTCTTCAGCTTAAAAAATCGCCCACGGCTCGATTATTTGAAAGATAAATATTGTTGATCATATTAATTTTTCTTATCCGCATTTTAGGTCTTTCTATTTATTAGTTTTCGTATTTTCCATTAAAATCTTTTATTGGGAAATTTCCGAGATTAAACAAAAATCATAAAAAAAATCAAAGTTTACCATTTTTACGAAAATTTCTATAACTTCTACAATAATTGACCTAATTATTTAAATTTTTCCGCAATTTTTAGAAAGGTAATAATCAGGGCTAAAAATATGTTTTGGCACTTCTTTTCATAAAATGCCTAATTTTCGTGATATTGCTTATCAAAATAAAAAAAAGTTGAAATTACAAAAATTCACCAAAATTTCAGTTTCCCATTATTCTTATCACAACTTTTACAAAAGTGATCCGATTTTATTTTTTCTGAGTTTTTCAAAAAGCTAATTGTTAAGGTCAAAAAATTCATCCCTTAAGATTTTTCCCTAAAACACCAAGTTTTCTAGATATATCGCTTTTCAAAACAAAAACAATTTGAATTAAAAAAAGTAACCGACATTTCCGTTTTCAAATATTCTTATCACATCTTCTTTAACAAAATTTAAGCAGACTTAATGTTTTTGATCTTTTCGAAAAGCTGATAGTTAAGGCCCAAAAATTTGACTCGTAATATTTTTCCCTAAAACGCCCTATTTTCGAGCTATCGCTTGTCAAAATAAGAACAGTTTAAATTAAAATATTCACCAAAATTTCTATTTTCAAATGTTTTTATCCCAACTTTTTTAACCGAATTTAACGTTTTTGAGGTTTTTGAAAAGCTAATAGACAAGGCCAAAAATTTTGATTTTTAATACTTTTTCTCATAACAACTAATTTTTGAGATATCGCTCCTCAAAATGAAAAACAGTTTAAATTGAAAAAATTAACTAAAATTTTCATTTTCTGGTATTTTTCTTATAACTTTTACAAAAGTTAACCGAATTGAATTTTTCTGGACTTTTCGAAAAGCCCAAAGTTGGGGTTAAAAAATATGCTTACACATTTTTTTTATAACTAACCTCAGTTTGAAGATATCGCTTGTTAAAATCAAAAAGGTTCAAAACTTGAGCAAAATCAGATACTTTTTAAAAATTTGGGGCATTTTTATTAGTAATTTTCTACAAAAGCTTCTGAGATGATTTTTCCTATTTTTTGAGTTATTTTTGATAATACTTAGTTGAGGGATGCGGTATAACTCAAAAACTTCGCTGTTTTTACTTCTATAGATTTGAACAGTGCATCTCAAAATTTTGATTTGTTTTATTTATTACTTATCGTTTCATGTTATTTTGAGCGGGGGGGGGGGGGAGAGAATAAATAATCTAAATTCTTTAATTTTTTCTTACACCTACCTGCCACCCAGGTGCCAACCATTTTAAATTTTTTTTAAATATTTCTTTTAGAAAGTTTAATCTTGCAGGTAAAAATTTGTTCTATTGTATAATTTTTCCTATAGGTACAACGCAAATTTATTGAAATATTACAGGCAAAACTCAAAAAGAAAGTGAGCTTAAGAATTCCGCAATTTCCTTCACTAATTCTAATTTTACTCCAGATATTCTAATAGAATTTTCATTTAATGTTTTTCCATAGGGTGCACAGTTTTGGAGTTAGTACAACAACTTAACTCCGAGTTAGTGCGAACCCAGACTTACGTCATAGTAATTATTTATTAATTTATCACGGTGGCAAATTGTGAGTTGTGAAATTGAGAAACATTTGCATTTCTTTTAAATCAAACAGCCCCCCTTTGGGCTATGACGTAGCTGAGTTGATTTTTTCTTTATCTTCTGCAAAACCAAACAAGAAATGCAAAGCCTGACAAAAAAATCGCCTGTGGCGCTACAGAGTTTTATTGTTTTTGTTTTCCCTTTTTTGGAAAATCGCCGATGGAAAAAGTCCATATCGAAATTGAAATGCCAGTCCGCCCTCTAATCAGATAAATTCCTGACTGTTTATGTTTAAAAAATTAAAAATTAATGATATTATTAATGTTGTAATAACATTTACGTAGGTTTTATCGCTTTTAAAAACAAAATTAGCATTGAATACAATTAAAGATAATATTCAATTGCATTTTTTAGTAACGTGATAAGTGTAGATTAAAATAATAGTTGATTGTTTCCTGTAATAATAATTAAGCTTCGAAATCAGTTTTTGAAAATAATTATGTAATATGTAATTATAAATCACATATTGTACTAACCATGATAAAATGTAATGCTGAGAGTTGCAGATAAATTGTCAGTAATTGTAGAAGTTCTTGTTATTATAATTAGATAGATTTTTAAGACGAATCGTTTGCAAAATGTCGAGACATGAAAAATTCGAGTAGTACTAAGGGAAGTTCGACGGACGATTTTAGCGCACAAGACAGAAAATTATCGGATCCTCCGTCTAAAACTCTAAAGTCTAAACTATCCAAATTTCGAAATCGTAATTTCTAATGCAAGTTCATCTGATGATTTGAATAGATCCATAAAAGGATGGTTTGGATGATTAAAAGTTACATTTTAGTAATTTTAATTTTCAACGTGAAATCCAAACCATGGCACAAGTAAATCAATCGAGATAAGTTTGAAATTTAAATCTTGACGAAGGTGATAAAACGATAGAATTCTAGTAATCCCAGAAGTGAAAGAACTGTAGGTTCTACTTATTGTTAGAAATCAAACATCTTTAAATGAGGTGCCATTATTACAAAAGTTAATTACAACCAAATATAGCCAAAATCTTATTGTAACGTAGCGACTAACCTCCATTGTTTGTTTTGTGGGTTTTTAAGGGAATTAAAATTCAAATTGGTAGGTGACCGTGTTGCGGAGTTCACACAGGATTATCTACCAAAAAATTGAAAACTACACGTTGCCTAGCAACGAAAATTTAAATTTTATCTAATAATTTGTATTTAGCATCAATCTATGCTCGACTGCAGTGCAATTCTTGATGAATTCAATTTATCCACCGTTGTTAAAATCCATTACCTCCCTCGTCGAATCCAAAAGTTTCGCTTTATAAAAGAAAATTATTTAGGTATACCTACAAATTTTTCGAAACACAGAGTTAGAAATTTTCGCTCCAAATTGTGTTTCAATATCTTGGTACTATTTTTAAATTACAAAGTCAGGTCATTTGTGAAGTCCGCAGTCTCACCACGCAGATAATTTTGTAAGACATAAATTTTTTTAAAAAGCTATAAAAATTCTTGAAGATCGATAAAAATTAACATTTTTCCAAAAAATTGTAAACATTTACCTTGGAAACGACAAAAAATTGTTTTCTGTTTCAGTTTCGACACACGCTTTTGAATAATAATTATTTTTGGATTCCTCAGGGTCAAATCTTGAAATTTAATTCGACAAGATGGTGTTGCTAAACATAATATTCGGTCTTATAATTTCACTAACTTTTTTTTTCAGTAAAACCGGTCGTAATTAAATAAACGAGCGACCGCAAATTAAATTCTAACAAATAAGAAATTTTGTCTTTAATTGCAAAGATTTGCATGGCATTAAGAGTAAATAAAAGTAATTTAAAATTTGTATATTTCTAATTTTTAAACAAAACTAATCAGGACCGGTTTTGGTAAAAGGTCAACGTCAAGTAGAACAAACAGCAGTTAAAAGTCATTCATGTAAAACAGCCTTTGGCAAAAATTAATGCATAACCGTTTGGTTAATAATTAAATTGCAGATTTGAAACTACAAATTTACATTTTTCATTTATCAAAACTAATACATAATTATTAGGTACCTACCCAGCCGAGTGCCAGCGACTACGAATAAGTGGTTACGGGTTCGAATCCTAGCCACAAAAAATAAATTTAATTTTGCACTCCAGGAATCGTTAATATTTTAACGTATCTTTTACGTTTCTTAAACGTTAATTTCACGTTAATCGGGTAAATTGTGCTGTAATTAAAAAAATCTTAGCAGTTTGTACGTGCAGAATGCTTCACGGTGCTCGTAATGTTAAATCGATTGGCGGAACTATTTTGTTCTTAATCGACAAATGAGGTTAAGCCAACAGACTTAGTATGTAATTAAAATTCATGACGCTTAAGATTCTGAAGATAACCAGAAATTCTAAAACACGTATTAGCAATAACACTTAAGTCGATTACCTTTCTTGTTTAATTTGGCATGAAAGTTTACGACTTGTTACTAATTAATTCATAAGTTTTAGTGTGAAAGTCTATTAAAAATGCAACATACACAAACAACAATTGTATATAATATACAATCGAGAATAATTTATTCAAAGCCTACGTTGTAATATTTTTGCAATTTTATTGCTCATTGTAAAGCGAGTTTTATAGTAAATAATTAGTTGTGCATACGAGGCGTTATTGTAAAGCCAACAAATGTAGAAAACAAAAAAGTAATAATAATACTACTATCGCATAAAGTAGGTACCCGTTAAACCAGTTATTTTGTAATCTGCAAAATTGCAAATAAAAAGTAGTTCGCTGTCGCTCGACGTAATAAAATATGTCGACTTTTTCATAAAAATGCAATTTTACCGCCTCGTAGTAATAACGACAGTCTTATCGCTTGGTTGCTAACTTAAAAATAGAAATAGTGGGTACTTCGATTGTCAAGGCCGTACGTTACAAATAAACCATTCAAAATCGCACTCTTTATTATATTTTTGATTGACAAAATAAGAAACCACTTAAATAATCGATAAGGTGACATTACAGTAAATACGAGAAAATTTATACTATGATGCCCAGCAACAGGTACTACTGTATAAAGTGACAAGTATCGTAGTCCCCCCCCCCCGCAAGGACTCATGACAGATTTCTTGAAAAGCACCAGTCAAAAGTTGGGATCAAAACATCAGGAAATGGTCATCATAATAACGCAATAACAAAAATGCAAAATATAAACAATAACCTAAGGTGGTGCTTATGTACAATGACGTAACTTTTCGCGGCAAGGACTGTATGGTGGGGTGCATCATATTCTTGGAAACACCTAATGTAAAATAGTTCTAAGGTGTATTTTTCATCAACTTCACCAGTTTAATATCTAATATTGAAATCATTTTTTAGACCCCTAAAACGAGGTACACTGGGCAGCTGTTCAGGCTCCCTCCCTCCTAGCGCCTTTACCGACGTTATTCTTTTGATTCTTTTATTTTCACACAAATTATCGTTCTTTATTAAATTTACTAACGTGAGAATTGAGTCTTAAATTAGTTAGTTCGTTCGTAAATAGTTTCAGTGCGGCCTTCAGGCCGCACAGCTTGGGCAACCTAATTTTTATGTAAGAATGTATAAGAGGTAGTTTTTGTATATTGTCCACATCCTGTTAGTATGTGCATGTATTAAAAGCTAATACATATATTGAGTCATTCGTCGTATACCAATATCATTTATTGACAAAATGTTTATAAACAAAAGTGTATCTAATTTACTCATAACGATAATTTAATTTAATTTGTTAATTTGTAATTAAAACTTTAATTATTTTCATTCTAACTTTATGTTGTTAAATACAATAAAATGTCATTGTTTTAATGAAGGATAGCTAACTATAGGTAATATCTGTTGTAGTTCGCTTTCAACTTACGGAACGAAATTAATTCTTTAAGTATGAATTGCAACTTCGGCAATTTTTTCAGAATTATCTTTTGTCAACAAATTTAATATTACTTAAAATAATATGTAGTTCTATCAGAATGTTGTTTTACATTTTTTTCTCCATAATTCTGAACTCCGGTTGAAGTCTTCAACTTCAGGAATCATGACAAACTAGAGCAGCAAGAAACTACGAATAAGCAGTTATGGGTGCGAATCCCCAGTCAATTGTTGAGCTACGTTAAAAAGTAAATATAAATTTAAAATCTACCATTCATAGCAAGTCTTACCAATAGAGGTAAGCTAAGTCAACGGGTTAAGGACCGGACTCTAGGCTAGAAGCTCTAGGTTCGATCCCCAACCCGGCTACAAAATTATGGCCCTCTCCTTTCGAAAGGCAATGGCAAACCACCAAAAGTAATCTTCTTTTTCACTAAGAAGAAGAATACCACTCTTAAACGGAAAGTCAAGTCTTATGTTATACTTTTTACCTAAACAACAAAACCACCTTTTATTTACAAGAAAACTAGAAAATAGCTAACTTATGTTGTAAATTGTAAAGAAATATGTGCGAAACCGGGGGGTATGGAGGGTACGGAGTACCCTCCAGTGCACGATGTATATTTTTCAGTGATGATTTACAATGACAAGTATAAGAAATGCATAAAAATAAAGAATAACAATATTATATATATAGTCGGTTTTAAACGTCTTGCGACGTTGTCCGATACCAAACTACCAACCTTGCGAATTGGCGCTTGGTTTTTTTAGCATTTTACATTTTTTACCTACGACGAGGAGCCAGCCCGTCGGTAGAACCCCCAACCTGGAGGACCAAACGAGACGGCCAGAAGTTGTTACTTACCCGGATTCGAACCGGGTATTGAGCGTTCGTAGTCAACTCACTTGACCATTGCTCTTCGACCGTCTCTAGTATAACAATATTACGTATAACAATATACTTGCGGGCACTGCAAACCATTATAGAAAAATGAATAACGTGCACTGGAGGGTACTCCGTACCCCCCAGACCCCCCGGATTGCCATCGGTAAGTAAAAGAGACCTATGCATACGATCAAATGTAATTAACTTGAATATTACGTGCGTAATTGTGATTTATTAACCCAAGTCCCAATTTTCAGAAAAATGTGAAAAAACACTGCTGGGTGCCAGGAAATTCAATAAAAAAAATAAACGGAGGCGAGACATCTAATTCAATTATTAAATATGATGGAGTGAGAAAAACGCACTGGACGCCAAAATTAAAGGCGGCCAAAGTTAGTTTAAAAAGTAGCAATAAACGTTACATGGAGATGCAAAATGCGGCAAGGGGATAAGTGTAAATCACGTAGAAAACTAATAGCCGATTTACATCAACATTTTAACGTTTCTCATTTAACAAGGAGGAAATGCCCTTAGGAACGGTCTCGATGATGGATAAAGGTACTAGGTAGCCTTTTCTAGACAGTCAACATTACAATTCTCCACCCTTACTGAACGTACTTAATGTTTTTATTCTCCCCCCCTCCCGCTAAACCGTCTTTGTTTTAGACACAATTTTATTTTGATGTCATTTATCTAAAATTTCAGATCCCGTCTGATCTTAATGCTGATTAATAATCACTAATTAAAATAATACAAATATGGTAACCATGGTAACGCAGAATAAACACATCGTTCGTTTAGAATGTGACTTTATGAACAAGTCAATGCAAAGCCTCAAATTTGTGCAAAACCGAGGGGTCTCGGGGGTACGGAGTACCCTCCAGTGCACGATATATATTTTTCAGTGTTGATTTACAATGACAAGTATAAGAAATGCATAAAAATAAAGAATAAAAATATTATGTGAAGAAATGAATGTCAGAATGTCAGTTATACTTGCGGCCACCGTAAACCATTACAGAAAAATAAATACCGTGCACTGGAGGGTACTCCGTACCCCCCAGACCCCCCGGACTGCTATCGGTAAATAAAAAGGGCCTATGTATACGATCAAACGTAATTAACTTGAATATTACGTACGTAATTGTGATTTATTGACTCAAGTCCCAATTTTCAAAAAACTGTAAAAAAACATTGCCGAGTGCCAGGAAATTCAATAAAAATAAGAAACCGGAGGCGAGACACCTAATTCAATTATTAAATTAAATATGATGGACAAGGTCGTCACGACCTATTATGGAGTGTGCAAAACGCACTGGGCGCCAAAATTGAAGCCGGCCAAAATTACATGGGGTTGCAAAGTGCAGCAAAAGAACTAAATGTAAAAAAACTAATAGTTGATTTATACTCAACATTTTAACATTTTTCATTTTTCAGAAAATACCCCTAAAGACGGTCCTGATAATAGATAAAGGTAGCAGGTAGCTCCTCACAATTTTATTTCGTTGTTATTTATCTAAAATTTCAGATGCTGTCTGAACATATAATGCTGATTAGCAATGAACAATTAAAATAATATAACCATGGTTACCATGGTAACGCAGTATAAACTCATAATTATTTAAGATGCAACTTCAATGTTGTGCCATAAATATATGCGAAACCGGGGGGTCTGGGGGGTACGGAGTACCCTCCAGTGCACGGTATATGTAGGTACATTTTTTTAGTGCTGATTCACAATATGCAGATATAACATGCACGCGTTAGCTCGAGCAGCTCTAGATCTTAAAATTGAATGCAGAGCTGGTACTAAGGGCAGTTTAACCTTGGTTTGATCAATCTGGGTTGGGAACACTGCTTTTACTTCGAGCTGACTGAATGCATGTATGTAATACTACCCTAGAACCGTAATTTTAAAACCGACTTTGCTTGGATCGATCTAATGTTCAGCTCGAGCTAACGCACACATATAGATATACTTGGTATATGACCACAAGTATAAGAAATGCATAAAGATAAAGAATTTGAATATACGCTTAAATAATGATGCACTTTATTACTATTTTACGAATTCATTTGGGTTTTTAAAAATGTATGTAAATCTTAAATTTAGTCCTTAATTTATTAAAGTTGAGAAAAAAATTGAATCCATAAGAGATGACGGACTCAGTAGTGCTTAGCATCCATTACAACCGTCACTAAGCACTGAGCCAGTAACGCTGTGTCGTCTACACTAATGGGGTCAATCTTCAAATATCTACAGACGCGGAAAGAAAATTTCGTTCGATTGGTACCATTTTTATTCTCATCCGAAACCGCGGAAAGCAAAAATCATAAAAAAATGTATTCAATATTTTGTTCTCTTGGGCGTAAGGTGTGTCACCCGGTATTATACGTAAATTTTACAAAAACTGAAACGTTAAAATAACAAAATATAAGTTCAAACAATAACGTAGATTAAGGTAAAAATTTACAATTAGAGTAAATAATCCAAAAAAATAAAAATTTAAAATATAATTAATCATTGATATAATTTATTATCGCAGGTATTGCGCAAATTATTATTGGTCCTAATTTAATCCGATGATCTGGTTATTTGATTCAAAAGATAAGTCAAAATAATCAGCAGTGTGGTGTTAAGCATCTGGCAAGCTAGGAAGCGGAAAACCGTGGTTCTATTCCCAGTCGCGCCACATACACCGCTGGGAAATTAATGTGCTGGTTTATAGACTTAAGTGCTTGCAAGTTTATCTTGCCCTCCACAATAAAATACAGGATCTAGATAAATAGTCAAATAATTTTTTCTAAAAATTTCTAAATATATGTAGCACTGATGAGATGAAATAAGTTCGAAACATGTCTGTCGTCTGAATTCTTTGTTATAATTAATTTGAACTTAAATTAGTAACGAGAAGGGAAGGGAGGGGCTAAAAATGAATAAAAATATTTGAAAACAATTACATACTAAGTAAAATAATTATTTCATTTGAAGCCCTACATGGATACGTAACTGATGAACTTCTAAAGACGCAAAACTTGGAAATAAAGTGTTAAAATAGACTCGTTTTCGGCTCATTCTGTAAGTTTGCCTGCCCACCTTAAAACGAAACTTTTGCTAATAGAAAATGATACTTTTCATTTTTTCGTAACTCTCAGAGCGCCGTAGACGATTTTCACTTAGATTCTAAATTAGATTTTAAAAAACAAACAAAGATTCCTTTCGATATACGTAGGTATACGTAAATAAAATATTAAATTAAAAAAATATACAAAATTTTTGATTGAGTTCTCGGACGCTTTGTTATCCCTGTTATTTTGATAAGCCCTTTTGTACAACCCTGCAACTCTGTAAAAAGTTAAAAGTTTTCAGAACGCCCTTTATTTAACCCAAGAAATCCTTTAATAATGCCCTTTATTTTTTTCAATTTCCGATTTTAATTAATTCAAAGTAAAATTTTGAATGGGGCTCAAAAATTTCGTATTAATCTGATTGCACTAAAAGTACCTAGTTACCTACGACATAATAAACAACACAAAAGCATTCTTCTTCACTTCCTCCATTTTCCTTTCAACAAAAGATTAGCTGTCAATTCACTGATTCGAATTTAAACAACCCCTGCATTATTTTATCTACCCACACCAAACACTCGTGATTTTACCTTGTCGAGTTATCGATTTTTGAAATAAATGCGATGTCGATGTATTTGAATCGCTTTGAGGAAAATGCATCAATCACATTAACAAGAAAAGAACAACAATAAAATAGAACAGAAAGGATGTGGTTATTTGGTCACGATCCTGTTTATTATAAAAAATGTAAGCAGCGCGCCACAAGGATTAACGAGACTGATTTTTTCGAAGGCGATTTTGAATTTTTTTTCACTTTTTAAAAGTTGCTACTTTATCGTCGCCATTGCTTGCCGCACTTTAATAATAAACTAATTTTTGCTAAAATAGGTAAAACAACCACAGCAGTGCCAGTGGCTTGCTGTGAGCGCTACCTGCGAGTAGAGCAAATAAACCGTGTTTGAATCAAAAGTTTCTTCGAACTATTATGTCTTTCCATAGTGCAGTTACATTTTATTTTTAGCAATTTTAATCGGAAGTGAAAATTCCATCTTAAAAAGTGCGGTGTGTCAATATTATCGCAACACAATCTCGGAGTTTATTGAACATTAAGGTTGTTAATTTATTGCCAATTTAAATTTCAATACAATTATTTTAAAAAATTCAACCTTCGTGATTATTGTTGTTGATTTACATTGTATTAAAACTCAATGCCAACTTGTAGTTTTACAATTGGTTATTAGCCTCGTGTATAAAAGTTGACGTCATTAAAGATAAGAGTGACCTTATTTTTCTCAAAGAATCATTATAATTACATTTGTCAACTGCTAAAATTTATTCTGATGCATGCAATGACTTGAGATTTTTAAATAATTTATGAATAACTTTGTTGTATTTTAAGTGGTTGTTACATCGTAAAACTGGGACGTAGTACTAAAATGTTTTCGAAAAATCGCCTACGGAGCTATTTGAATTACGGAGCCGCTTCTTATAGAAAGTGTTCAAATCAGTGGTTTAGGAATGCATATTTTACAATGAGTGATTAATTTATTTTGGTTTTAACAGGAATTGAGACAAGTGGTTTTTATTTTCAAATTTTTTGTCACGGTTTACTTATCTTGTTTCAATTTTAAATAAACAAATCGACCAAACAGGAAATGTTATCCGCGACTGTGCTGATACTCATCACAAAATTTTCAATTTATGCAGTAGGCTATTAGAAACAAATAAATAATAATAACATCAACATCAACCAACGTTTTTAAACAAGAAAATGACATCGATATAGAGAAATAGACTTGAAAATTTCTAACAGATGAATCAGCACTTTTCTGCTGATACTGATAAATCTTATCGCAAAATGAACGGAAAAGCGATAAAATATCGTAGTGCTATATTACGGTGCTTGAGTAAACTGTTTACAAATTTTACGATCTTTGCTATCGTTTGAAAATTTTATCACGTAAATAAATTCAGCCGCTTCAGTGAGAAATGAATTTTATTTCTCGAAAAACAAAAAGCGATCACCGATTGTTGATTTTTGCAACAGTTGGTAATTTGATATCATAAAAATGGCGAAAGTGAAACAAAAAATCGGCCATTTTTCTTGCATGTTTAACAATAACAGAAAAAATTCGTTTGTTTCATTTCGTAACTAAGCAACCCGTAGAAGCGGCCAATTTAAAATTAAAAATAAGCTCGCCGATACAACTTTTGATCATCAAACTGATGATGTTCGAGATTTTTAAAATTAGCAATGCAAATTTAATAAATTTTAGTTGGTTGAAGAGCGGTAAAAGTTCATTTCGACCATCTTATTGTTTAATTTTCGTTAGGGTTTGAAATCGCATCCATGATTTTTATAGCCGGTGTAACATGAATTGACCATTCATTACCCTGATTCTCTTGAGTTGTAAAGTGTTACGATGGGGGGAGGCCATAAAGAATCTGTAATGGACGTCAGACGGGAATCCGTGACAAATCTGTCGAGTCGAGGACCATCAAACCAAGCTCAACTTTCAGGGGTATACAAACTTTAGCGAACGAATATTGATCGGGAGCAGCAACCCCTAATGCTCGTTTCGTACTCGGGGTGCAAGTTATTATTTGATAATTTTGTTCCTATAACTTCGCCAACGCTAGGGAAATTTATTTAATCGCTCGCTACTTAATTACCTCATTAAAAATGACAACAAAAAATTTGTTTTCGTAACGTAGTAATAACCACTTAATTTTGCTTACGAGTTTTTCTTGAAAAACTACTAATTAAAATTAACGCTTAATTAATCTCAAACAGCGCCATATTTTTTATAAGCTTTGTATATAAATGCAATTATGCACTTATTTAGCCAAGCCTTATTAAAAATAGAAAGCCAGGTCAATAAAGAAAGCTAAAAAGTGAAACCGATCAATTTATTTGACTTGACGACTTAACTATGATTTAAATATTTAAATCGTTCCCGAGCTATTGTGCATAAAATATGACGTGCGTTCCGGTTATTCACTTCTTTAGTAGTACTATTTAAAATTGTTAACATTAAACAATAATTTATGATGTTTCAGAAAAATTGTTAAAAACTTGTGAACAAAATATTACGTCAGTGACGGCGCGGGTCGCCATTTTTTGGGGTCGTATCAGACTGGCACGTGCAGTCCACATTAACATCGTAAAATTGAATATGTTAGAATCAAAATGAAAATAAAGATTCAGTTACAGTAAGCGTTTGATTATACGAAACAGAAAATTAACAATTTGGTTAGCTAGCAGGACCTGTAATAAAGGAAAAAAGGAAAAAAAAAAGATTCAGATAGAAAGAATAAAGATTCTCATTTTTCAGTGCTTGTCGAAAATTCGAAACAGCACTGACCGCTTACGAAGTATACGGCTTATTCGCTAGATTACTTCGAGCGGCAATATACATCACCACTAAAATTGTTCAACAAAAAAATTCGATTTTAATTTTTCTAGTAGAACTTTCGTTTCTACAATACATAGTTTTTGATTAATCGTCTAACAAACGCAAACTTTAACTTTTTTAGTCGCTTAAGTTTGCATCTTTGTATCTCTCATAGACTTTTGAATAATTTATCACCAGACTTTATTTACCAACAAAATAATTTCAAAATAAAGTTCAAAGTTCGAATGAATTTGGTGCACCATAATCTGTAGGTTAGCTGTAGAGAAATAAGCAAAGAAAGCTTTTACAAATCGAAGAAAAAAACTTAAATGATTGAAATTTTAGAAATTTAGAACTTTAAAGAGCAACGCCAATTAAAAAATCGTACAAGAACGGATTCAAACTTAGAATTTGAAAGAAAGGGATTGTTAATTGATTTACAAAAAATGTAGTTTATTGTACGGAAGCTGAAAGTTTTCAGAAACATTCTGGAGATAGAGGTAATTCGCACCCCGTCCCCCCCAATCAAAAATAACTTATTTACCTACAGCTGGAGGGTATTTCATACCCCCCAGACTCCTCGGTTTTAGGTTGTTTTATTTTGGCATAAATACCAGCATAAGGAAGTAAATGAGATTACTTTTCAAATTTATTAATATAACAGCAACGTTAATTCGATTTTTGAGTAATCGTCTATGCCTCATACTCCCAGACCCCCCAGGTTTAAGGTTGTTTGCTTTTAAAACTACCCTCCAAAGTAGGTGAAAAATTGTTGCCAAAAATAAACTACATACTGTTAATTTTTCCTTTCCTAGGGTGGGCGGCGCGGCGGTAAGAATGTTATAACGTAGGCTAATGCCCCCTAGCTGCTCCAATGAAGAATCATCAAAGAAGTGAATATAAAAAATCAAACTTTATAATGATGGTATTTATTACATCATATAAATACATATGATTTACATAGGTACATATTATAAATGATATGAAACTCGAAATGCATCAACTACTGGGTTATTAGCACTTCACCACAGCCTTGATGTAGATGTCCACTGGAAGCCGAGTTAAGAAATTCTGTGAGGTCCGCGATTTGAACCCAGAATTTTCGCTCCGTAACTCAACCAACGGTCACATCACTCCACGACTGTAGATTTATCAATTTTTAATTATTTACATGCAAAAGAGCACAACAGTAAAAGCAAAATTAGTTTTAATAAGTAAAAATTTTGATGACTCTTTTGAAAATAATTTTAAAATTTAGTTTAAAGTTTGGACGAAGAATAACTGAAAGAAACTTTTCTGAACCAATTTTGAATTATTGAAATTTTACGAATTCAATAACAATATTAATGCTAGTTCAAAAATAATATTTTTGAGGAGGAATTTGTTTATAACTTTGTTCGAAAACTGATGTTTTCAAAAAAAATTTTGAAATTCAAATAGGCGCAGGTACCATAATGTACCTTTTGGTAGTAGAGGGTAATTACCTCCCCCCCTCGCTCGCCCCTTAAGATCAGCTTTTTACACCGTTAAACCTTTTAAATGTACCTATATTTAACATAAAATAGTAATATCCAATCACATAAATCTTTTAACGTAAAGATAACCTTCAAATGCGCTTCAAATTGTGTACATTTCTCTAGTATTCCCTAGTTGAAAACAACAATTAATCTATAAATTGAGGTGATAAAACCACCCCCAAAAAGAATATGAAAAGGAAATAACATTTAGGCTCATTGAGGCTTGCAAACAAAACATTTTTAGAAATTACGTGCGTAATTGTTATTCATTTGCCCAAGTCCCAATTTTCAAAAAACAGTGCAAATCAAGAGTGCTAAGGTGGCTTTTATTGTAGGGCATCGCATGTAAAATATGAAGAAATGGGCATAAAACCGGGGGGTCTGGGGGGTACGGAGTACCCTCCAGCGCACGGTACATATTTTTTTTACTTACAATGACCGCAAGTATAAGAAATGCATAAAAATAAAGAATAAGAGTATTGTGTGAAGAAATGAGTGTCAGGTAGTATTTATTATATTTGCGGCCATCGTAAACCATTACAGAAAAATAAATCCCGTGCACTGGAGGGTACTCCGTACCCCCCAGACCCCCCGGATTACTATCAGTAAGTAAAAGGGACCTATACGATCAAATGTAATTAACTTGAATATTACGTGCGTAATTGTGATTCATTAACCCAGTCCTAATTTTCAGAAAACTGTGCAAATAAATCAAGAGTGCTAAGGTGGCTTTTATTGCAGGGCATCGCATATAAAATGTGAAAAAATGGGCGTAAAACCGGGGGGTTTGAAAAGTCGTCACGTTACTTCTTTATATTCCTCGGTTTCGAGCTGTTTACTTTTATTATTAAATGCTTCCTTATTCGGAGGTATTCGGTACCAAAAGTGAACAAGCTAAAACCGGGGGGTCTGGGGGGTCAACAGCAGTATGAAAGTAACAGCATAACTTTCCAAATTTGAATCTTATGTAATTGTTATGATGTTTACCTTCAGCTGGAGGGTATTGCATACCCCCCAGACCCCCCGGTTTTAGCTCGTTCACTTTTGGTACCGAATACCCCCGAATAAATAACAAAAGTAAACAGCTCGAAACCGAGGAATATAAGGAAGTAACGGGACGACTTTTCAAAACTGAATCTTATGAAATCGTTTAGTTATTTACTTACAGCTGGGGGGTATTCCATACCCCCCAGACCCCCCGGTTTTAGGTTGTTTACTTTTGGTATAGAATACAATGACAAGAATAAAGAAATAACGAGATGATTTTTCTAAATTATTTGTACCTAACAACGCAAATTTGATTTTTGAAAAATCGTCTACGGCTAGAGGGTGTTCAAAACTTCAAAAACTTCCCAATTGATTGATTACTTTTACAACTTCCCTCCAAGCTACCAAAACCACTTAATTTTACATAAATTTTTAAGTTTATTTTTCGATTTTTAGTGTAGGTATACGCTAAAAATGTTGGACTTTAAGGACTTCCTCCTAGCCCTTAACTGTTCCAATGAAAATGAATCAATCAAATTGAAATATGAAAATCAAGTTTTAAAGTAAAATTAGTTAAATATTTCGATAATAGTTACCTACAATAATTCTAAAATTAATGTAACAATTTGTATTATACGTCACATTGCGATCAATTTTAACTCAAAATATTTTATTAATTTTCTATTTGATTTTGAAACTGTGTTTTGACGGCTGACTCGACTTTTGGTCATTTTGCATCCTAAACTTAACTATTATAATAAAATTTGTGACATCATATGAAAGCCCACTTTGTAAGCTTTAAAACGAGCCCAAGTCTAAATCTGTATCTCAATTAAAGACTGACTGAGTGAGAAGCATTTCAAATGCTCAAGATTCGTGCAGATTCTTAGCAATTTTTGGCATTTTCAAAGTGGCAGAATTCAAAAATTAGACATGGAAATATCTAAAAATAATTAATTTTAGATGTTCTTCGTGGATCTAAAATCGAAAAGTGAGAATAACAATTAAATGGTGTATTTGGTTGAGAAATTTATTGGGTGATTTGAATAAAACGAAGTATCTACTACGATAGAAAAGCACCTAATTCAAAAATACTATGAAATTGTAGTAGGTATACTCGAACTCTATTTGTGAGGCATTTTTTCCTGTGGATACCTATATTATTAGTATGGTCTTTTTTTTTGAAATCAAAGTAATAATTTAAAATCAGTAAATTCTTGATATTTTGTAGCTCAACATAAACACAAAAATACATTAAAAGCCATTTCGAAAACTTACGAAACTCTACAATTTAGATAAATTAAGAGGTCACGGTTACAAAACTTTTAAATTATAAAGTAAGGAATTAAATGTTTTTCAAAGCATTTCGAAGAAATTACAAAATAAATGTACGAATTATGCTTTTCGTAATTTATTATGTTTACAAAATTCTTCACAGTTGAGAGCTATAAAAAGTAATAATAATTAATTCATCTGTATTATTCGTGTTTTTTGCTCGAATGAATTTAATATAAGGTACTACTTATTTAATTAAAATATATAGAGAAAACTGTATTATTTTTTTTTCCTTAAAAGTGCAAGTTATTTTCAACCTGATGAAAAGTGTAAAGCCGCAGGGTACATAAAATGTCAAACTTTTTGAACCAAAAACATTTTCAAACAGTTGATCATTTTTCAATCAATGTAAATGTTGATTTAAGTTAATCATTATGAATAAATAATCGTGAGTTCGAATCAAAGGGCACAACAGTTCAAAAAATACCCCACCGAAAAGAGAACTAGTTATTAAGGGAAGCCTAAAATAATATTATATACAACCTCACTAATTAAGTAGCCATATAATTTAAAGTAAAAGGACATAATAATAATTATGTTATAGGACAAAGCACAAATTTGCAACCCTTGAAACTGTCGTTTCCCCTCACAAAAGCAAATTACGACGAAAGTATAAATTTAAGAAGTAATTACTTTTATATTACACTAAATTAAGAAGATGTTACAGGCAAAATCCAACTAATAAATTTCGAAAGTTCTGATCAAATTTCAAAAATTTTGGGTAGGTAGGTAATATTTTTGCTTGTCATGGAAAAATCTTACAAATAAATCTCAATGAGATAAAAGTCTCTAATGTAGTGTAACACTCCATTATCATAAATTTTAGCTTCCTCGAACTTTAACAAAAGATAAGACTAATGTGCAAGCTAAATTTACTTAACACCCTTTCCTTTGTAATTTTTGTATTTGTAAAAGAATTCGGACGAAAGCGTAGTTTCCGCACAGATGTTTTTCATTTTACCCAAAAATTGAAAAAACAAAATTTTCTAATGATAACTAAAAAGAAATCGAAAAAAAAATCGGAATTCCCGACTGATGGGATCGTAAAAGTTCAGTGAAAAAATGGAGACCGACACGTTAATAATTAAAATTAAAAGAAAATGGAAAATACGACAGCCATATTAAACTACCACAGAAGGTTAGAAGGGGTAACAGATGTTGTAAGATTCATGCAGGTGTTCGACAGGGAGAAATGCAACCACCACAGACCACGGTATTGTTAATCGACAACGAAACGCCTCGAAAAATTAAATAGCAAAAAATCGTTTAAAAAAATTTACTACTAATTGAATAAAAATCTATTTTTTTTTTGGAAAATTTGTAATTTTAAAAATGTCGAGATTCGAACCGGATCCGGCCGCACTGCAAGCTAATGGCTCTAACGTTCTATCCACATCATTGGGTGATCGATGCGGTAAAAATAATACAAAACGTAAATTAGGAACAAATTATATTTAGAAGAAGTAAGTAATTGTTTGCCGATTTAGCAGAACTAATTTCGGTAATTATTGTTAATTAATTTTGTCCTTTAGTTTATGTAAATGTGGTTGCAGAACGTGTAAGATCGCAGTGACGTATTATAGCCCTCACGCACTAGACTAGAAGATCGTGGTGGCGGGTGGCCGTTTTAATTTTCTATTGAATTTTTAAATAAAATTTACAAAACTAAAAGAAAAATTTGTATTAAAACGAAATACAAAATGCCGCAGAAAATTTTCAAAAACTTTCAAAGCAAATTTTAGTTCGTATTACAAAATTCAAAACAGGAAATTGAACAAATGGCCTTCCAAAAATAAAGGGGTCACAACTTGGTGGAGTACTAAGCAAAATTCAGTTTAATCTTAAGAACTATTAGGAACATTTTCGTGACAGCTTTTTTAATATTTAGTATACCACAACAGTAGCTCAGTGTGACCATTCGTAAAGTACCAGTGCAAAAATTGCAAGTTCAATAATTGAAATTTCTGCAACTGTCGTCAAGCTTTTTAATTTTTCAGCTTGGCCCTCTGACGATAGTTTCGACATGAAATGGCATTCTTAATTTCCAATTTCATTTTGTGCGGGATGTTCGATGCCAAAAGTAAACAACCTGAAATCGGAGAGTCTGGGAGGTATAAAATACTCTCAAGCTGTGCCAGTACAACAAGACGATTTCACAAGAATTAGTTCGAAAAATTATGCCCTTACTTCCTTATACCCCCTGTTTTCAAGTTGTTTACTTTTGAAGCGTTGAATACTTCCTTATTTGGAGGTATTCGGTACTAAAAGTAAACAAACTCAAACCGGGGGGTTTGGGGGGTATGAAATACCCTCCAGCTTTGAGTAAGCAACTCTGTAAACGACAAGATGATTTCTCAAAAATCAATTTTAAAAAATCATGTCATTGTTTCCTTACAGCTGGGGGGTATTCCATACCCCCCAGACCCCCCGGTTTGAGTTTGTTTACTTTTAGTACTTTTAGACCTCCCGGTTTCACGTCCAATTATTTTATACGCGACGCCCTACAACAAAGGCGCCTCAGTACTTAAAATTAGTTACGCGTTACTTTATTTGGTATATATAGTTAATTTGAGCGGGAGGGGGGTTGTAATTACACACCCTTCAAATCTTAGGTCTGAATCAGTGCTTTTATAATTTTTGAATTAGCTTTGCTATCTAAAGTTTATTGAATTCGGAAAATTACTTTACTTAAATAAATCTACAGTTAATCGACTCAGAAAAGCTTTTTAAGGTTTCCGCATTAAATAGAAAAACAAGAAAATTATTTTCATAACATAATAACCGGGGGGGGGGGGTACACCCAAACTGTAAGTAACAAGGCGATATCTGAAAAATCAAATTTGTGTCGTTTGAATTATGAAAAGTCGTCTTCATGTTTCTTTACAGCTGAAAGGTTCTCACCCCCCTCCCCCAGTTTCTTCACATTTTACATACAAAGTCCTACAATAACAAAGAAAACTTTAAGCCCACACAATAAGAAGCGTTTCAAAAATGTGGTAAAAGTAAATAAATAACTTTAATTTAAAAATATTCTACAGGTACCGGGGGGTCTGGGGGGTATGGAATACCCCCCAGCTGTAAGTAACCAACAAGACTTCTTCCTAATTTTGATGACTCTTAATTTCCTCAAAACCTACGAGTACAAGAGAACCGGATTAAGATGATGAGCAATTTTGAAAGTCGTCATGTTGCCTTCCTATAACTGGGGGGTATTCCATACCCCCAGACCCCCCAGTTAATCGCTAATTTCTTAACATTTTAAGAAATTTAAGAAACCGATCGAGACCATTTTTGTATTTAAAGAATGTCAATTGAAAGCGTTCCTAAGTTCAGAAGTAAATTAAATCACGACAGCAATGGCACGTTCTCCTTCAACATCTACTGCACCGATATTTGTCCATGACGGGTTCAACTAAGTTTGTGTTTACTCCATCTACTAAATTGAATTAATGAATTTTTCATATTCAATCAAGTTTATCCGGAAACCTTTCTATTTTTCATTCTGCTTCTTCCAAGATTTTCTTCATTTGCTTAAATTATAAAGTTCTCAAATGCCACGCTAAGTTTGTTAAACTGTACTTACTACAATCCTGCCAAACAGGAAGATTTACATTTTACACAATCATGTCAGTTATTCTCTGTTCACAAATAAAATTTTCAAAAAACGAAAAAGAAACAAACAAAACCAAGATGGACATAGGTTTGAAGTTCGATTCCTGCCTGCTACCAAATTTCTTTTTTTTTACGAGTCCTGCGAAACCATTCAAAATGCAAAAAACAACAGAGAGAAATAATGTAATCCCAATAATTTTTGATGACAATAAATTTTGACTCAAAATTCGTGTTATGAAGCAAGCAAAAACATCGCGTAGGTTACTTAAAATAAACATAGTAGTCCTCCCTTTATTTGCAGTTGCCAGTTAATATTGACTTAAGAAGGTAACCGCAGGGATCCACTCCTAGAACACGTGTTTCTCGGAAAAATTTAATGAACATTAAAATCTTCACTTACAAATTTAAACAATAATATGAAATTTAAAAAGTCGCAGCGCGGCGGGCGTCCTTATTGTATTTATTTATTTATTAACATTATTTATCGAAAAGGTGAATTTAATTTTTAAATTGAACAAAATTAATCGGCGTGCAGATGTCGTGAAACACGCAAATGTGAGTCGATAACCCATACTTTTGTGGTGGGAAGTGTAAATGTTGCACTTTGATTGTTAATAATTGCAACAATTTTATTTCGATTTCGTGCGCTTGTATCCTTTATCCTTTATCGTTCAACCAATATGGCCGTGGGTAAAAACAAACGACTCGCCAAAGGTGGGAAAAAAGGCAACCGGAAGAAAATGTAAGTAAAAAAAACCTTTGCAATTTTTGTAAAAATTATAGAAAGTCTCACTTTTTTTTTAGTGTGGATCCTTTCAGTCGAAAAGACTGGTACCGTTTCAAAGCGCCGGCCATGTTTACGAACCGTAACATTGGATTTACATGTGTGAACAGAACCGTAGGTACCAAAATCGCTTCCGATAATCTAAAAGGAAGAGTCGTGGAGGTTTCGCTCTCCGATTTACAAAACGACCAAGATCCGGAGCGCTCGTTCCGTAAATTCAAACTGATCGTCGAAGACGTTCAGGGTACGCATTTTCTTCCAATTTAATTTCCTACCAAATTATTACGGGCCAGTTTTACTTTTTATTTGCAGGAACGGATGCTTTGACCAATTTCCACGGCATGAAATTTTCGACCGATAAGTTATGCCACTTGGTGAGGAAATGGCAGGACGTGATCGAAGGGATAGCAGAAGTTAAAACAAAAGACGGTTATCTGCTGAGAATGTTTTGCATTGGTTTCACTAAGCGAGAGGTGCAGTCTGTAAAAAAGACGTGTTACGCCAAAAAGACGCTGGTGAGGTTTCCTCCGACGAGGTTTCTTAAGTTTTTTTCAAAATTTTGTTGTAGGTCAAAGCCGTTCGTGCTAAGATGGTCCAAAATATGCGAAAATCGGTGGTGGATTGTACTCTGAGACAACTGATCAACAAATTGATTCCGGATTCGATTGCAAGCGATATCGAAAAGGATTGTAGACGAATTTTCCCCTTGACCGACGTTTTCGTGTACAAGGTAAGACGGCGTTCAAAACAAAAATTATTGTGTTTTATTTTTGTGTTTTGTAGGTTAAAGTTCTGAAGAAGCCTCGTTTCATCTTGTCAAATTTGCTCGAAATGCATGAACCTAGCAAGGAAGACATTGGTCGCAGCTCCAAAGGTGATAAACTTGGTGCTGATATTGGTGTTCCAGTAGACCGTCCGGATGATTACGAACCGCCAGTATTAGACGATGTGTAATTTGGGTGCAGAAAAAAAATATTTTGACTCGAATAAAATAAAATTGTGTTACTTTTTTCTAGAATTAAAGTACCTGAATTAATAACAATAACTTCGTTTAGTTTATTTCATAATTATTTAAATAACTAATAAAGAATAAATTTATTTCAATCAATAACTCAAAAATGGTCAAAGTTAAAGACGAATTTCTTTTGTTTTAAATAGTGTTCTTTATTACCGACCATTTTCGAATTATTAACTAAAAATTATTTTTCATTGAGAGTTGGGCATAATTTATTTTCAAATTTGGATTATAAATTTGTGGTGAAATATCCCGAAAAAAGAAACCATGACCTCATGACCTCAACTATGAATTTAAAGGGTTGTGATATGAAAAAGTTTGAGAAGAACTGCTCAAAATTGAATGTAATTTTAATAAGATTTGACGTCCATTTTGGCGGACTTTTGACGTAAAATATTATAGGTAACCTAAAGATGTCAATTTTTAAAAATCATATACAGTCAAGATTAGTTCGTTTATTTAATATCGATCTAAATAGTTTTAGTGCGGTCTTCAGGCCGCACAACCTTGACAATTTAGTCTAATGTATTTATAGTATAATATTTTATATAGATAATTTTAAGAAGAATGTAAATTTTTAAAAATGAAGTGCAGTCAGGATTTGTTCGTTCGTTTATTATAATCCTATAAGTAGTTCCAGTGCGGCCTTTATGCCGCACAACTTTGTCAATCTAGTCTAATATATTGTAGTTCTAATATGTTCTAATCTAACAGCGTCTTAATTTGCGTTGCTTAGACTTACAATGCTTCAGAAATATAAAACCGAAAATTTAATCTGAGTCGAGGTGATTCAATTTGCGTCCTTTTATATAAAATAAATCGAGAAGTTTTACATCACATAATATATTATAATTTAATTAATAATATATCAACGATTGTTTGTTTCTGAAGCCTGTTATAAATTGTGCTGTGCCTATTAATTTCGTGTGTCACATAACATAGCTCGGCCTACGGCCTTCACTTCTCGACGCTGATCTTTTATAACTTTAATCCTCAAATTTTCTTGCAATTGAATATCAATATCAGTTTTCAAAACTAAATATAATCAGGATTCGCTATCCATTCGTTTATTATTAACCTATAAGCATCAGTTCCAGTGCGCACAACTTTGTCAATCTAGTATTCTGCATATTGTAGGTCTAATTTTTTATATAATATAATAAGGTCTCGATTTGCATTGTTTAGACTTGCAATGCAATAAATCAACTATAGTTTTACGTCGCAAATGTCATAATTTAATTAATAATAATTAACGATTCTTTGTTGCTAAAGCTTGTTATAAATTGTGCCTATTATACACTTCTTATGGCACATAGCATAGTTTGGTCTACGGCCTCGCATTTCTTTACCCCGATCTTCTATAATTTTAATTCTCAAATTGAAGCAAATCCGAATTTTATGTAGGTACGTAATTTAAGAAGAATACCTATCAATTTTTAATAATAAAATACAATCAGGATTAAGTCGTTCGTTTATTATTAACCGATAAAAGGTTTTAGTGCGGCCATCAAGCCGCACAACTTTGGCAATCTAGTCTAATATATTGTAGATTCAATATTTTTATAATACTAAAGAGTCTCGATTTGCGTTGTTTAGACTTGCAATGATTCAAAAATATACAAGCAAAAATTTCATGTGATGTGTGATTCAATTTGCGTCCTTTTAGATAAAAAATCTAGTAGTTTTACATTGCATTTGTTATAAATTAATTTTTAATTATTAACGATTTTTTGTTACTGAAGTTTGTTATAAATTGTTTATACACGCACTTCTTATATCACATAACATAGCTCGGCCTACGGACTCGTAATTTTAATCCTTAAACGTTTTTTGCAATTGAAGCAATCTCGACTTTTATGACTGACTTTACTTTTTTGCTCGCTGCTGAAGCACAAAAACTTTAACTTCTTCAAATGATATTTTATTACATAATAATTTTTATGTAACTTAGAGAGAAGTGCGAGGCCGGAGGCTGAGCTATGTTTTGTAATACTGAGGGAAAGGGTCTGAAAACTAGATAAAAAAAAGTGGTCATTTTTCAGTACTACGCACGTTTACTAAAAAAATATCCACCGTTGCTTTTTTTGACATATTGTATGAAGGTTGTAAGTTTGATATTTATTAGTGATGGGCACTATCGAAATTTTTTGACTATCGATAGTTAGTTACTAATTTTGTTTTACTATCGATAGTTAGTAACTAAAAATTTAGTTACTAAATACCAAACCGAATAAAAACTATCGAATAAAACTATCGAATAAAAACTACCGAATAAAAACTATTGAATAAATTTTTAGTTACTAATAAACTATTCGAATAACTTTTTAGTTACTAAAACTATTCGAATAACTTTTTAGTTACTAAAACTATTCGAACAACTTTTTAGTTACTAAAATTATTCGAATAACTATTTAGTTACTAAAATTATTCAAATAATCTTTTAGTTACTAAAACTATTGTATGAATTTACTACCAATTACAATTAATGGCTTTAGATTAGAGGTTCCCTCAGTTTATTAATCTCTTAAGCCCCGGTATGACATGATGCATAATTTTGCATAAAATTTACATGTAAATGGTAACTAACCAATGAAAAACGTCCGATGGCTACTAATACACTCTTTCTATTGGTTAGTTCTCATTTACATGTAAATTTTATGTAAAATTTAACATCGTGTCATACAGGCTTTAAGGGGGATAGATTATAAATCTCAGTTAGACGTTAGTCGTTTTTTGACCCCCCCCTCTGTTTTTGCATTTTTTTTTTATATTTTTCAAATATTTCTGCTTCTACTTTCTTATTGGTTATTCTTCGCTTACAATTAAAATTCTAATATTTTTATATTGGTATATGGATTATCTTTTACAATTCTCTATTAAGCCCCGGTATGACCGATGCATAATTTTACATAAAATTTACATGTAAATTTTTATGTAAAGCTCAATTTTTTTCATATTTTCATGCAGCTAAAAATAATTTTTTGTATGCAACGAGTGCAATTTTTTATGACAAACTTAGCACGCGCGCTTGCGTATTAAAGTTCAAACCAGTGTTGCCAACTCTTAAATTTACGAAGTCCTTTAGTAACAATCAGTGCCGGACTTTTGGCAATTTTTACAAATTGTCACATTTTCTGTCAGATAACCTTTAGTGAAGCTAGAATTTCAGTTATTCGCTAAATGATAGCTTTTCACCGCTAAAGCAACTTTCAATAAGTCATTTCTAGCCGGAAAACCGCTCAATTGGCAGCACTGATTCAAACTGGGCTTTAGGCGGAAAAATGTCTACTGCGCACATTTACCTCCAAATTTAAAACATGTTCTAAATATCATGATTTATATTATATTAAGATTTATTTTCTATACTAGGGCAATCGCAAGGTTGTTATGTGTAAAGGGCGGACTTATATGCAATAACAGACCGGTCTTAAGATATAGAGTTATAGACTAATATAAATCACCAATAGAAAACGATTATTAGCGCTAATAAGAATTTTATGTTGATAATACACTTTGCTTCACCAATTACTTGAGAGGTTTTACCATTAGACGGGGTATTATTATTCATAATATTGTACCATTTTGTTTATTTGGGATCGATGGGTAATATAGTAATACTAATCTAAAAGTTACTAATTGTCATTGCTAATTGATAATAAATTCATTCGATAACTAAATATTTATTCGGTAGTTTTAGTAACTAAATAGTTATTTGCATAGTTTTAGATTTACATAATATAAAATATAAAAATTTATAGAAATAACTTTAATTACTAAAACTATTCAAATAATCTTTTAGTTACTAAAATTATTTAATTAACCTTAAAAGTCACTAAAAGCTATTCAAATAACTTATTTGAATAGCTTTAGTAACTAAAAAATCATTCGAATAGTTTTAGTAACTAAAAAGTTATTCGAATAGTTTTAGTAACTAATAAAAAGTTATTCGAATAATTTTAGTAACTAAAAAGTTATTCGAATAGTTTTAGTAACTAAAAAGTTATTCGAATAGTTTATTAGTAACTATCGATAGTTTCAATGAAGACTAACTATCGAATAATTCGATAGTTTTTATTCGATAGTCCCATCACTAATATTTATGCATTCAAGTGTATTCCGTATATAATGGACTTCAAAGGTCAAATAATGTGTCCATTTTAAGTAAGAATATTTTTTACCATATTTTAATACATAGAAGTTTAGTTTACGAATGGATTATACTGTAAAACAGTTGGTAATAAAATCGTGACAAATCTGCCGTTTTCATCAAATTTTGAGCTGCGCGATTTATTGAGGTTCTATTGTAGATATATTATTTCTTAGTTAGTATATTTACAGTGGAACTTCGATAAGCTGAAGTACAAGTGGCACAAAAAAAGTTTAAAATAACAATGTAAAATTACAGTATTGATGTAAATTTACATAAAACTTTTAAAATACATCAAGCACGTAATTTTATATACTAAGCTTTGGTAAAGTAAATAAGTATATTTCCGCATGCTCCATACTACCAGTCACCCCTGCCTTTATTTAATTTTTTCCGCAAAGAAAATCGCCATTTTAATTTCCACGAAAACTAAACATAAATAGAAGTCGTTCGTCGAGAACAGCTAAAATGAAAAACATACATAATAAAAGCGCTTGTGAAATTTTCAAAATAACGATGAAATATGCAAAAGAAAATAGTCGAGACTTGTGAAGTCGGAAAATATCACGGAACAATTGAAAGCGAAAACTTGAGAATAAATCGATTGAATTTAATAATACAAAAAATATAAAACGAAGAAATCGATAGGTAATTGGGCCAAAAGTTCGGGTAAAATTTAAAAAAAATTAATTTTTTTTGAAAAGAAAACTTTTGAAAAGCAAAATTAAAACTTTTGTTGTTCAAAATTGAAAACTCAATGCACTTCAAGTCGCTCGTCTTTTATTATCATCTCGTTCTAAAATTACGTTGTAGGTGTACAATCGATAATAAAATGACGAGCATTTTCTTTTTCAAATAACAAAACGGTCACAAAAATTCTCGTTTTCCGATTCATTAAAAAATAACGAAGTCGTAAAAGTGAATTTTTATTCGTCTAATTATGAAGCTTAACAAACGATCCAATTAAAATGCGTGAGAGTTTATTAAAGTAATTAGGAGCGGTCGTGTAGAGAGATCACATCGACGAATGGCCTACAGAAAAGTACGCAAGTAGTAAGAAGAAATACTAACATCCAAGCCACTATTTTTTAACAACAAAACAAGAAAATGCGATCGTAGAAACCGCATAAGTATTCCGGTCGTAGCCAGGGAGCCTCGTTCCATGGCCTTCTTTGACCTCGCACCACGCATGCGTAGCCTCTTATCGTATCGATCGTCGGTTGTTTCCGTAGTCGGCCTGATGAATACTGTGAATTATACCAATTATAACTTCATTTGTTTTCTTCTTTTTTTTCAGCGGTAAAATTGTGAGAAATATGAAACCGCGTCAGGTTTTCGCTCCTAACAGCGTAAGTCAACCTTACCACTCTAATTAGCCGAATCGTGGACGCTTTCGTGCATCACGAAAGTACCACTGGACGGCTGTAGTGGTACCCTGGTGCATTATCACTAATGCTATGTTTATAAATTCTGTGTGCGTCATTTTGTAAGTGTAGGTTTTGTTTCGCTCATTTTTTTAACGCACGCATTATTTTTTAAAAAAATTTATGAATGCGCGATATGACGTAACTGTCACTTAGTGGTGCAGTTTACATTGATTTCAAAATTTTTTATGTTAAATTACGTACTTGAATTGCCAATTAAAAGTTGTTTATGGTCCTGAATAATTGACATTCGAGAATTTTGAACCAGCACCGAAAGAAATTAATTTAAGTTATTGATTTCCGGTCGTAATTAACCACGCGTTATCGCGTGAAAGAATCAAAAGTCGCGTAGGTGGTCTGAAGATGGTCTACGATTTTTGCGAACGGAATTTATACGCGCATTTATGGTTCCAATTATAATAATGTAGGGGAAGGAAGTAGCTTAAGGGTGAATTGGGATATGCGTCATTATTTACTAAACTTTCTTACAATTTCGGTAGATGTCACTCAGTGGGTTCTTGATTTTATTTTTCAGGACGAAACGGACAGAAAAATGAGTAGGAAGTTTTGCGAATAACGAAGCAAGTCGGAATGAAGAAAGAGGGAAATAAGAGAAACCGCGCTCAGTTTCTGTAAACTTTTCAGCCAATGACATGCTTGATTATCGATAATTAAGAGAAAGGTCAGAATTGAAAGGAACGCAGTAAACTCGGTAAACTGTTCGATCGAGCAGAACAGAGCCGTATTTTATTTTAAATGCGAGATGGCGTCAAACTACGAGTTAAGCCCGGTTAATCTGAAAACAAACTTATTTGGTTACAAAGCACCACGAAGAACTTTCAGAAATTACCAACCCTAATGCATTCTAGATTGTTATAGATAAGGGAGTAACATAGGTAATTTAAAAACTTTCTAAAATATTAGGCAGGCACGACAACGCACAAAAGCAATTTTTTTATGTGAAACTCCATTTTGTTTAACAACGTAAAGATTAATGATGTAATTCTGCTAATTTGATTAACACCTGTAAATTTTGTTATAGTCTTGTAATTACCTAATGCGAAATATTTCCCAACGCAATCCGGTGATTGTGATTTTCATCAAATTTTGCCTGACGCAGAGCCATGCAAAACTAAAAATTGTTTCATCAGGTACTTTAAACATTTGTCAGTTAAACTCCGTGAATACGTAAAATAAATAAAATCAATCGTGTCACGTTTCATGCGGAGCATTTTATTGCATGCATCCCTAATGGAAATTTTGCAGAAGAAAAAGTAAAAGGTTGGATTAAACCGTAAAAATTGTTACTCTAAAGAGCAGTTTCGCAGTAACGTCGATTATAATTAGTCACAATATTAAAATGTCGTTAGACTTGAACATTAATAAAATAAGCGCGTTATTACATTTTCGGATCAATACCGCCAACATCTACAACTTAAGTTAATTAAAGCATTATTTCCACAATATAAAACAGTTGAAGTTTCTCACGATTACAGGACGAAGATATATTTAATATACCCACTATACGTTGTCGTCTGACAACGTCCAATAATTACGGAGTACATTGTACGTGTGCATCAACTATGAAGAATTAGTATAATAAAATATTCTAGCATCACAACTAAAAATTAGCAATAATTTTCAAAGGTTCCGCTATTTCTACTTTTTCTTTCAATTAGTACGGAGGTAAAACTATGCGGTTCACAAATCAAGTGAAAGAAAACCAGCACACGTGAATGATAATCATGCGCCCTTATCGTTCTAGCTTTTTCACCCCCTATCATTTATAAAGAACGACTCACAACGCAACATTTTACTTGTTGGGGTGATTCATAGGCGCCCAGGCGCCGACCAATTAATTTAATTTGGTACAAAGGACACTCAGGACACTTTTAATCACATTAAGAAAACGTTTCGCTTGTGTTTGGCTTCAAAATAAACGAATTAATATTCTAAGTATACGTCAAATTAAACAGAATTGATTTGAGTTTGATAGTTTACAATAATTGTTATATTTGGATCGATAGTTTAACGTGGAATCCTAACCACGTCACAATTAATTTGCTGTCTGTCCGGTAACTCGGAATTGTGAGCTCTTATCACGTAAAATTATAATAAATACAGTGGAGTCTCGCATAACTGAAATAATGTGAAATCTTCTTGGTCAGATAATTTGGAAAATTTTCGGGTAATCACGAAAATATGTAAAACTACTTATTCAAATTGTACAATAAAGTTATAAAACAACGCTCAAGATGGTGGAAATATGTGGTAAAATCCGAAAATGCTTCGAAACAGCCCGAAATTCAATATTTCATACCCAGTGGCGTATCAAGCATTTAAACGTATAGGTATAGCACACCGACCAATCAAAACGCGTAGCTTTTTAAGAGCATAAAAGAATTCATCGTTGCTTAACTTTTAATTAATAATTTTCCCTTTTCTGACGCTGTGTGATCTTTTGAAAAATGTTGTTTCTGCAACAATAATTGAATTACAAAGTTTCAAAGTATTTCTCAAGATTCATTTGGTTATTATAAAGTACGACAATTAAATACGAACTTTAATGAACTAAAATAAAAGATTTTTTTTGCTCTTATAGTGGCGAAATCTAATTTGTTAATATTAATCCCACACGTGTCGTCATTTAGGTATGCACACCAACAGTTCAAAATTGGCTGTTTGGTGTCGCCACCTTACGTTTCATAATGCTAAGTGAACTGGAAAGTTCATTTAAAAAACAAAACTTTTTGATGGAATATTTGTTGAAATGATTAAGCAATTACTCAAAAAACTTGAAAATATTACAAGATTAAATAAGAAAATATAAACCGTAATTTAATTAATTAAATAACCTTTAAAACTTTAATTATTACGAGTTACTATAAATTATAAAATTCAATTAAATTATTTATTGAAATAATAAATCTTCTGAAAGCTCAATAAATAATTTAATTGAATTTTTTAATTTATAGTAACTCGTAATAATTGAAGTTTTAAAGATTATTTAATATCAACGAGTTAATGATATAACATTTTTAATTATAATTAAATTAAAATTAAATTAAAAGATTCAAAACTTTGAGGTGCTAAACTTTATAAAATAATATTTTTTCAATTTATGAATAAATTGGAAAATCCAAAATTCAGAGTGGGGCAACTGTCCCCCTTTCCATAGGGACGCCCGTGAACCATACAGTGGCGTCAAGTAAAATTTCAGCCCCAGGAAAATTCGTTAATATTTATCTTCTCATCAAAATTTCGTAAATTTTATGTAGGTTCCTCTTTAATTTTAGGTGGCAGCCGTTCACACGACTTTCAGTTTTCCATGTAGAAGATATGTGACGTACACAGGGGACCTACAGCTTCACGTGGATTCCAAACCACCAGAATTAACGATTTTATTTATTAGTCAATTTAAGACCAACGAATTATGAAGATTTTTTATAACGTTATCTTGGACCAGCAAGTATACAAGTAACGTTGTTTTGAAACTTGTGAATATTGGTGAAGTGAAACCAGGGTGTGGGGGGGGGGGGGGAGGAGCGGTACTAAGCAGGTCAAAGAAAAATCTTTGAAAAAAATGAATAAATTATAATTTTAAAAATCTTTTAAAAGAATTCTTTCATTTTCTAGAGTGTACTGTGCCACCCCTAACCTAGAGCGACAAAATTTTTGAAAAAAAATTACGGGACAATAAATAGGCGTCCGAAGGCCAAAATTCAAAAAAGGGCAAAAATAGCAAAAAAGCGTTCCGCGGGAGAAGAATTTTGATTTTGAAAGTCAACGGCGCCGGCGCTTAGATTAAAACTTAGAAAATAAAAAAAAGAAAGATTTCGTAGTGCTTTTTGTGTTTCCACGGAAACAGAAAACTTTTTTTTTAAATAAGCTTCTCGAAACCCCTAATTGGCCTAATTTAATACAGCAATACCTTGACTTACGCTACCCCGACTTACACGATTTTCGAATCTCGTCGATTCTACATCAAAATAACTCGGTTTGCTATTTTGTATTAATTTGTGTTATCTAAGATTTTATTACTCAATTTTTTTTCTAAATTATTATATTCTTTCGTCTCCGGCCCCCACCTAAAAGTAATGTATATGTACAATTTATATTATGTAAAATTATACCCGATTTTCGGTTGTGTGTGTTTGCTACAACGTAAACCGAAGCGACGCAAATCGAGTCAAGAATATAATATGAAAGCCTGATTTCACTCGTTCATTCGTTCACAATCTCAAATTTCATATAATTGTCTACTAATTTTCGTTTTTCAATAAATTCTTGTACATTGTGCATTCGTCACATATATGCACCTAAGCCACTCTCAAAAAAGTGCGCGATATTCGAATATAATTTTCTATTACTCGAATTTTTAAAATCCGGTTTACAACACTAACACATGTTAAATTTTTAAAAATTAAATGTTAAAAATTAAAAATTTTTAATTTCTGTACTTTATTGTTTAGTAAATAGACAGTGCCGTAGTTGTTCACACGTGAGAGGTTCTAATAAAGGTAAAAATTATTTTAAGGTTTCCAATTTTCTATTTAGTTGAAGTATTTGGTTGAATTTAAAAATTTTATTAACTGTTTCAATTTAATTTTCCAGCTGATACTAAAAGTCTGAATCTCGAGCCTTCGGCACCGCAACTCGCACAGCTATCGACGTTAGTTACATCATGTCAACGAAATATTGATAAAACTACCACTTGAAAAAAGCATTGAAAATTAAAATATATTTTAGGAACAGTTTGTAAATATGTAAATCGTGGAAAATTTCGTGCTTTCCCACCATTTTGTTATTTACAAACAAAATATTGCATGAGTTATTAACGAAACTGCCCTTTTGACGTTTATTTAGGGTAGATATAACACAAAATTTTAATTAACGACTGTTAAAAAATGTTTAAATAGCTCAAATTCTTTAGGGATATTCGAAGAATAATTTATTATTTAATGCTAGACGAAAACTTCACCTTAATAAAATAGAAATCTTAAAGTATTCCAGAGCAAAACCACACGCAACGATTAAAAAAGTTTACAGTATTTTATCACAGCTTTTAAAATTTTTATAAATAAATTGTTAAGACTTACCTCAGCAGCATGAGCTTCCTTCGTTTCGGTGTTACAAAAACCATAATTGTAATTTTATTAAAAATAAAAATTCTTCAAGATTGTTCCATTCGATGAATACTCCAAATGCACCAAACGACGATGCCTCCGCACTGAAAAGAATTGATAAAGATTAGTACAAAATTTTGGTACAAAATGCTATAAATTATCTACATAAATTTTGCAAGAATTATCGTATTGAATTTTTAATCCAAATATTCGTTTCAGAAATTAGAAAATTTGAGTTTTCGTTCAAAAGAAAATTAAGATTGAACAGCTAAACTCAAAAATCGTGGGTTTAACTCGCTGCGCTCGCAAAATTCACACTCGTTTAACAAAATCTGGAATTTCACAATTGGTTACATAAATAATAATTATGACGCTAATTTGTTACTACTGATCACAAGAAAATTTATTACGGTAAATAAATATTAAAAGTAGTAAATATAATGTTTATATTTGTGTTTTAAATCCACGTCGACAGATTTATTCGTAATTTAGTAAGCTACAATTTAAACACAAAATTATTTGAAATCGGTTCAAAAATATGAACTGTAAACAATTTTGAACCAAAAATGTCACTTTTTTGTTTTTGTGCAATAGTTCGTTTTCCTTACATTCTACACTCAAAATGGTGGTATACAATAATAAAGAAAATTAAATTCTCCATAAAAAATGTTTTATGCATAATTTTTCTTAGAGCAATACATTCGGAGCAATCACCGCGCAAAGTGGGAAACTTTTTAATATGAAAATAACACAATTAATTTTAATACCTAAGTATAAAAATACAGTGAAGTCGCGGTATTGTGAACATCCAAAATCGTAAATTACTTGCTTGATATTTTAGATACTTATTCCAAAATGTGAGCAAAACATATCACAAGGAATGTTCCATATACAAAACGAAATTAACAACGTATCTTTGCTTATACTGATAAAAGATCTACCATTTTGTGTCAGATATAAAAAATTAGTTATATAATTATTCAGGCGTAGTTTAGTGTAAAGCAAAATAATTAGGACTTCGAACCTGTAATGGTCACGAGTTTGAATGTCAGATAGAATTATTTGTACCGTGGTTCGAATTCCACGTTAAGCTGTGGCTTTAATATTAATTGCACATTAAGACATACGATAAAAAATCTAAGTCTACAAAACAATTGATAGATGAATCACCACCAAGTTTAACGTTATTGAGACGTTAATGTTGTGGTTTTAATCTCAAACTACCTATAAAAATTCCTACTATATTTTTATTACTTATCCTAAACAAACGAATAAAAAATTTTAAAACTTCATCATTGGTTCTTTAATCTTTTACAAAATATTTTGAGCTGAATTCAGTTTGAAAATTCGAAAATACACGAGAATAGATTATAGAAAATCACACAGCTTTTGTTTTAATGAGTGCGATTCCTCTCGCTGCAGTCACGAGAGCGCTGTCTTTCTTTCCTTCTAATCATCATCGACTAACTAAGCCTAATGCTGCATCTCTTTATAGTCAATAGTTTCACTACCGCCATTTTTCTTAGCAGGATTAATGACCATGCAAGAATTAGTGATGACAAAATTTTCAGACAACATAAAACTAAGCGCCTCGGTAGAGTAGTTGGTTCGTTGTACTTTGGTTCGAATCCAGATCAAGATTACAGTCCAATTTTCTTTCTCTTTTGCTTGGAAACAAAAAAAACCTTTGGAAACCGAAAGATCTAATTAGAAGAAGCAAAGCATCATAGTAATGCCCTTTACCATTTCTGTAACGTATCAACAATAAAACAATGACGTCATTGAAGGTACATACGAAAAAACACATAAACAAGTAAAGTCTATAATTTATTAGCTATATCTTGTGAGGTCCCGCATATAGGAAGGTGTAATGTAATTCATACAACCAACTAATTTTTTCCCCACGTCGTCGTCCTAATACGGTTAGGAAAATTCCTCAGCCGAGAATTCGCACGATTTTACCATAATGCACATCCTCATAACAATTTTCTCGCCAATTAATTCGAGAGATAACAATTTCAACTTAAGAACTCGGTTGTCTAAATTTACATAAAACTACGTAACGTGGAGTGTTGCTAACTTACATTATAAAAAACAAAAAAACACGGACCTGTCCTCGATAATGACAATTTATTTTCTACAGCTTAAGCCTTACGCTATTCCACGTTCTCTCAGTTATCTTTTCCAACTCGCACAACTTTCGATCAATATTGGTAGAGATCGACGTGAAGGCAAATAAAAACGAGATCGAGTGACATCGTTAACCAGAACGAGAAGGAACTTCAGGGGTTACACGGTCTGGGAGATAGAAACGTTTACATTGCGCTTCTAAACCGACAGTTTTGAACTTTTGGACGATTTTTGAACAGAAAATTAATGTGGAGTGACTTAATCACGAAGGGGTTACCTTGCTGTCCTACAAAGGAACTTTTAATATTTTAAGGGATTTTTTTAAATTTGACTCAGATGATCAATTTTGAGTAAAATTTTAGATAGATATTATTTTGATAATTAGAGGGTGCAATTAAACAATTTAGTTAATCTAGAAGGTTTAAAAACGAATAAACGAATTTTAATTGTGATCAATCGTTTTAAGGTAAAAAGTGCCATATGTAAACGTGGTACGTCGACTAATGTTTTTTGTTCTATATATAGACCGACTAAGTGAGGCCTATAATTATTTATGTGTGCGGCATGTAGTTATCTCAGTATATAACACGAATGTTCGCGATCTCTTTACTATGAAAAGTCATTTTGATCACTCAAACGATGCACTTAAAAATTAAATTTTTAAGTGAAGTCACTTTTATTAATACCTACAACAAACTAATACGAATTTTAGGACATTTGCTTATGTAAAAACGTAAAATAACGTATTTGCGGTAAAAAGACCGGCGGGGGGGGGGGAGATTAGCCGTAGTGACGATGATCGATTGGGCAAAATAAAATTAAGTTTGTTAGTTGTGGCGACAAACAGGTTTTGTTTTCTCTGATCAATTTGACAGTCTTTTCACGTCTCTTTCCCCTAACTTCATCTTACCAACTCTCGCATGAAAGAATATTTTAAAAATTGGGAATTCCTGGTCGACCGCGTAAAGAATTACGGACGTTAATTTCATGTATTAGGAAATAAGAACTGTTGCGCCAGATGAACAGACAAAGAAATTCCAACCGTTTTCCTTACCTATTTAAAACTTCCGATGATAGAAAATTACAATTTTAAACAAATTATAAGAAAAAATAGACGTCGTCCCGCATTTAAACGCTTATTGACCCGTATCCGTCAATTATAAGGGTAATTCGACAGTTGACAAGAAAAATGTGAATGTCGCTGTTTTTGTGTGAAAATTAAAACAAAATTGCTTGGTTCACATTAATTTACCGCACAATATTGTAAATATTTGTTAAGCGTGGTATTAAATCCGCTCAGCAGCTTAAATTTCCCTAATAAACGCGTATCGGCTTAGGGTAACCAACAGAAGGATTTCTGGAGAATAGAAAACTATCGAATTAATTTTTTTCGTCAGTGTAAAACCTTCTGATTAGACACCATTTACGAGCTCCCAAAAAATTTTAAAATGATTTACCTACCCATCTTTACGGAATTTGCGCTTGATAGGAAGCGATGACTTTTTCGTAAGTTCGATCAGAACAATTCCGAAATTTTAGTTTGAATTTTTGTTTGTAAAAGTTAAAGAAGACACTTCGTATCTGATTTTCTATAATTATATAGTTCTAGTGCGCTATTATAATAAATTGTACATCAGCTTTAGTTTAATGTAGCATTTTAGAGATCCATCAAATCACGACCTATTCCGTGGATCAGAAGCGGTCAATTTTCTTGTAGCCCAACAATTTTTATTAGTTTAATAATAATCATTATTATTACCAGGTTTAGTTGTTCTAAGGCTTAGTACGTTATACCGTATAGCATCGTGTTATACCGGCTTTAGACTCCAGATTGCCCATACTCTGGAATTTTATTTCATTTTTTAAGTTTTTTATTTTTAAATTTTATACAACCACATGATTCGATTTGCGTTGTTTTCGCGAAGTGCGTCACACTATCCTAAAACATAATATCGACGCAAATCGAAACCTTGGTGTCCTACTTAATTACCTATAATTAAATGACATTCCAAAATTTTTCTAAAGTAAAATAAATAAAAAAACTCGAGTTTGACTCATTCCAACTTTTCCCCAATAACTCGAAAACGATGAATGATTATCAAAAATGTGTTTAAATTAAAAAATATTTAATTGATTTACATCGAACCTTACAATTAGTTAGTTTCAATAATTAGGCAGCAATTAAGGAAAAAATAAATCAATACTACGACCTTTAATTACTTAAGTTTTAATTAAAGCATTCATTTAATATTGAGCAATAAAATTAAGTTACTTTAAATATCAAGCTTACAGTTTTCCAAATTTGGAAGTGAAGTAAAAAAATAGTCGGACACAGTGTCCTAATTGGTACCAATTTTACAACATTATTGCAAGTGCTATTTATACTTGTGGAGGTAGTGAGCTGAGAAAATCTGTAGCCACTGCGTACCCTACTTAAATAATATTATTGTTCTGAAAATATGATGAAATGTGTACCAGACTGGGGGGGCACGTAGTAAATATACATATTTTTGTGTTGATTCATAACTGTCATAAGTAAATAATACATAAAATAAATTATAAAAATATTAGTAATGAATAATATAATTCTCAAGATGTGAAGAAATGAGTGCCAAACCGGGGGGTCTGGGGGGTACGGAGTAATTCATTTTGGCACCGATTTCCTTAGAATTACATCATTATTTACGTATATTGTTATTTTTTATTCTTATGCTTTTGTCATACGTGTGGTCATTGTGAACCAACACAAAAAAGTGTACCATGCACTGGAGGGTATTCCATACCCCCCAGACCCCTCGGTTTGGCACAACTTCTTCCAATTTTACATAATAAGTTGCCCTACAATAAAGGATTGTATAACCCCTGCAACACTAATTTTATTAGTGTTCGTAACGCATGCCGTATTGAAATTTTTATAAAACTACGTGATTCGATTTGCGTTGTTTGCACTATCCTGAAACATAACACCAACGTACGTCAGCAAAGCAAAAAAGGACTTAGCCACGAACAAGCAAAATTTTGAAACAGGCAGTAAAAGAAATTCTTCAGTGTTGTCGTAAAATTTGCTTATTCCTGTCGTAATATAACTGGATTGTTTAGATTGTACGGCCTAAACGCCGCACTGAATTTATTTTTAGGTTCATAATAAATAAACCAAATTATACAATTTTTACTTTCTTTTGTTTGAATATTATTATAGAAGTATACAAAATACAAAAAAAATATTTTTAAATAGATTTTTTAAAATTTTAACCCAAGAAAATTAGATATGAACAATTTATTCTCTGTATCCGGTGCTGTTACTTTTCATTTGCATGCTAAATTCGCAAGAAAGCTTTTAAAATCGTAGGTACATGAGATTTGAACCGTCAAGGCTATGTCTTGTTAACAATGTTATAGTCACAGAATCATCTGAAGAGAGAATAATAAATTAATTTATTGCCATTCACTGCATATGCACGGATGCGTCATGCGACGACCTGTCTGTTAATTATTGATAAGATTTTAAAACAAAAGCCAAAGTAAACCTATTACAACTTTATAATAATCAGTTCAATCAGTAAATAAGTTACCGTGCGTATGTCACGCCCATTTAGAATTTTGTAAGCTTAACCGTGCTACACAAAATTATCCTTTATTTGAATTGTATAAGCGATCACACGATTTCAATTACCGCATCCTCGATTATTAAACTGTCCGATTTAAGAACACAATTAATTTAATTAAGGACTTCGAGTGATCTAAGAACCACTTAAAATTCCCTACGATTTATTAATTCCATTGTGATTATGATTAGCGATTGTGAAATATTTAAATTTAAAATGTTACACGCGACGCATACCTTTTTTAAATTATACATTAGGAAATTACGCAGATTGCACAATCGATTAAGACAAAGCACAATTTTACAAAATGGTCTTATAAATTCGTTCAGTTGCCGACCTACAGAGGGCACGAGAGCTAAAATTGGTTTTATGCGGCAAAATTTTGGAAAACAAATTTAAATTGTTCGACTTGACATTGGGATAAAAAAAAATGTCAAAATAAGTAGCAACGCAATGGTATGATAATTTGTGAACCCATTTTCAAGTTCAAATGATAAACAAACAGGTATAAACAATGCATTATGCATACGAATTACCATATTTACATACCGTTTTGGTGTTAACCTTCAAATCTTTAACTACTGTCATTAGTAATATAAAAGTTTGAATACAAAGTTATCTATCACCACATATAAAAATTATAATAATTAGAATTCCTTAAATATTCAACGTGAACATTTTTGAATCACTGAAGGAAGACAAAACAAACTAAAAATAATAAAGTGGTAAAAATTGTTGTTAAAAAAGTAATCGAACTCTTCTGCCTAAAACCCACCCTGGTTTTCGGCCATTACGAGGCATTAAAACGTTCACGGTTGGATGCAATTATATTCAAATTACATTAAATAATTTGCGTATTTAATTTCATTTTGATTTACAATCGCGTATTCATTTCGTCAAGATTTTGACACATGAATCCAAATTCTCTAAATTAGAACGCTTGAAAAATTCGCCCCTTGTTTTTGACAACCTCATCCGTTCTATAACTGCATATTAAATTACGCCATCTTTTTTTCTTAATTTAGATTAATTTTAGTTGCGCTAATGAGTCACATTCTTCGGTATAAGATCTTTGCTTTTACGGTCAATGTAATTGATTTTATAGTTACTCGTTCGTTTTAATTGTTAAAAAAACAGTAAAACCAACAATATAAAATTAAAATATCTAAAACAAAAAGCAGCGTTCTGCAGATGACAGGAATGCTGGGGTAAGATAGCTACTGCTCCATTCCTCTCTATATTTTACGTTCGGCTGCGTGCCAAACATTAAATTTAATTTTACGCGAATCTCGTAAACCGAAACCTTGATGATACAAATTTTTGACTTAAAAAGGTGACCGATTTTAAAAATACTGATCAGTGATTTGGACAACCAAATTATCTATCCAAAAGCAACCCTAATTTTTTCTAAAATAAAAAAAAATTAAGAGGTTGCTTTTCTAGGATTCGTTAGTTGCTGCGGTCCATTTTCGTAATGTTTTAAAAATTATTTTATTTTTTAAAATATAATTTTTTAGGTTTAGCACACAGCTTTTGATGAGCAACCTTCGATTTTCTTTATTGTGTTCTGTGCGTGCCTTAGGGGTTTAAGAGTCTAGTTAGTTCGTCTTTATCTAATCCACGAAAAAATCCGGCCGTCTCTTTTTAACAAATTTTATAGAGGAGAGGCTTGTAGAAAGAGAAAAACCTCTTGAAGAACGGCATTTATGTATACCTACAACAAACGCTAGAGGGGCACAATTTCAACGAGAGGGTTCGATATTGAATTTAAGGACCGTTTCACTAATTAAATAAAAATACCATTTAAAATTTGTGTGTCGTTCGATAACAAAATTTAATACTACCGTTTTTTCGATCACGTTCGTTTTTCGTCCGTAATTAAAAAAAAATTCGTTTAATTTGTGGTTTTACGCTCAGAAAGTCTGCTACCTAACAACCACACGACTAATCTGGAGGTTAAAATCGGTTCATTATTGTTGAAATAAATTACACGATTTTAAGGAGGAGCCGGAATGATAATAATTAATATACAACGCTTGTCAGTTTTTGTTTCACGAAATCAGGTCCGGCGTAAGAATTTAATTTTTTTTAGTAAGTACCTAATGTTATTTACCAACATTTTATACCTTTGGCATTACATATTCCAAACAATCTCTTCAGTGATTTTTCAACCCTCGGATGCTCGAGATGTGAATTTATCAGCAACCCTCACAGTAAAAGCCCCGAGCGAAACAAGAACATCCAAACCCCATTTTAACACTCAACAGTTAATGTATGATGTATATTTTACATTATTTAAATTACAAATTTCATAAGCAGGGTAGCTTTATTAATAAATGGTATTATATGCACATAATATTATGACGTCATCATTCATATCACGTTTTAAATTGTTGAGTAAGGTTCACCAACACATTCCTATGAATTAACAAATCATTTCTGTAATTTCACCAGTGGCGGTGGTCGGCGCCGGCGGTTTCATCAAATCGTTCGAAAAATCCGCTACCCGGACAATTAAATTAGGTTTTCTCTTAATTTTAATTTTGTTATCGTCATAAGTTAAGTAAATATTATAATTTAATAACATTAGCAAAGGTAAATTTTCGCATTTCAGTTTTCAAAAGGGAGGTGCGCGCACCCGAGCGCCTTTTAAAACAAGCCGCTTCTGAATTCGAAGTGTAATTATGAACGAAATAAGAAATGAATAATTAACAAACGTGAAATATCGATTAGGTTAGACAATAATCGATTGTAAAGCTTCGATTTTTCACGATATTATACTTCTGATTGGACGTGGTTCCTCCATTCTGTTGACGGCACGTGTGCTTGACGTAAATACTTGGAACATGGTTAAGAAAAGAGATCGGCAAAATTCAACCTTGCCTCACAAAAAATTTCAGATTTACCGTTGCGGCTAGGCCGCAAACCATCGCCAGTCTGCGAAGATAAATGTGACTCCTGATGCTTCGCACCAGTCAATCAGAATCAAAAATCGAAAAAAAGTGAGGTGTGCCCTAGTCTGCTGTACGTTTCGCATTTTTTAATTTTCTATTTAATTAACTAAAAATTAAATTAAAATTATTCTTTCATTAAAAAAAATATTATTATTAATGTAATATATAATTTTTAAAAGTTAAAAACTCTAAAAATTTTATTTACCTATTTTAATTCAATATAAATTTGTTGGTACTGTAAATTTTTCGTCTGATATTTCTTAAGTAGCAATAATAATAAAAAAGTGCTATATTGATTTAGTCAACTTTCACCAGGAGAAATCCTGGCTGCGCTACTGTCAGGTAAATATCTAAATATTATTAAGATAAAATTTAATTATAAACTTCATAATTTATTATAACACAAACATCAATATCAGTGGTCTCACCCAATTTTAGGTGGATCGTAAGACATTTTACACTTTTTTCTTTCAGTTTAGCTTTCGGCATCACTGCAATTCTCCCAAAACCGTACATTTTCTGCCATAGTTTCCCCAGATTTACGAAGAATGGAAAAGGAAGAAAATGGTGGTTGATAGCCAAACTAAAACTTCGATAATTTTTAAATATTATGTTTAAAAGTAGGTAGAAAAGTTGAATTAAGAGTTAGTAAAGCTACTAAATTTAAAGCGCTATAATACAATTTTGTCAACTTAAAAATAGTTTGAGTGCGGCCTGAAGGCCGCACTAATTAATTGAATTATTAGGGTAATCCATTTAAACATTTAAAAAGTTATCAAACTGAAAACATTTTTAAGAACAAAAGTTAACACTTTTGTAATCCGACACACTTCCATCCCCGTCATTTAAGAAAAATTTTCAGTTTATTTCCTTTCCGATTAAATTTGTAATACAATTAAATCGATTTTTAATAACTTGAGTTACAGGTTTTGTAAAAAGTTATATTAAAATGAGAGCTCTCTCTTGATCAATCCATGGATTTCACACAAAAATTCAAAATGAGCAGGAAAATAAGAACTTGCTAGAGGATTGTATAATGACAATCCCTTAATTGACATGGGTTACTTAAAAAAATTCAAGATGGGTGAGAAAACAAAAAACGCATTTCACTCAGCCCCCCCTCCCAAATAATGTTTTTTTTTAATAAAAATACTATACAAAATTCAAATTAGAAAAAAACCTTTTAGAGCCGGCAAACAACAAAAGAAAGGTACAGTAATTCAAAACACCTTCAAATAACTAAAATATTTTGCCTGAAAGGCTTCAACAAATTATTATTTACATTCTGTGCTACCCTTCTGGTTAATATTCTAAAATAACTTTGTGATTAAATTCGTTAAAAACAGTGAAAAAGCCTGAAAAAATTTGTTAAATCGAATTTACGTCGTTAAAACGAGATGAAAGTGCATCACGTAATCATTAATAAAATCAATGTTTTATTTACAGGAAATTGAGACAATTATAATATATCAACCAATTGCACACAATTCTCCATTCCGGTGTAATAGTCGTGGGTAGAGACGTACCTAACCAACTTTTTTCAGGGGGGAGCAATCCCAAATTTGCAAATTTGCCAACTGAATTAGTTAAAAATTGCCAACTTTTTGTTTTAGACATAAAAAAAATGCCAACTTGATCAATTTTTGAGTGTTTTTGTATTGAGGGAAAGCTCCCCCAGAGGCGTTTCCAGTCAATTGGCTTGGGGGAGGGGGGGGGGTAATTTACATATATCAATGTAAATTTCAAAATATTTCATGTTGTAAATTTCATCTTTATTTGTTGAAAAATGAAAAATAAATGGTTAAATAATAATTCTTAGAAGGGGTAATTACCCAATTACACCCCCCTAAAAGCACCAGTAAGCTCCCCACATTTCCCCCTTGAGCACGTCTGTGGTAGTGAGTTGTAAGGAAGAAATACGCTGAAAACCTGGCTTAACATCAATTCAATAGTAGTATGGGTTAGAGAAATGCAATAGTCCGGGGGGTCTGGGGGGTATGGAATACCCCCCAGCACCGCAGGTTAACTATGATTAGTTGTATTTTTAGTTCTGCTAGATAACTTTTCCAAAATCAAACCTGGTCCTTTCACCTCAGTAGTCAGTCACTCAAATCTTGAACATTGGAGTTAGGTTAGCCTGTAGTACTGGGGTGTATTCTATTCTATTCAATACCCCCAAACCCCCAGTTATATAAAAACTTAAACTTTAAAAACAAAGTAATTTTTAAAAGTAAACGAAAAAAAATTAAAAGAAAAAAAAAAATTTTAAAGAGTACGCTCGTATGTAACAGAGTTTAATTAATTCTTCAATGGCTGAATATTTTTAAATATTCTAAGAAATATCGTAATCCGGGAGGTCTGGGGGGTATGGAAAAAACCCATAGCACTACAGGCTAACCTAACTGCGGCGTTTGAGTGTTAGACTGCAAATATGAAATCACCAGGTTCAGTTTCGATTAAACTATGTAGTGAAACTAAAAACCAATACTACAACTAACCAAAGTTAACCTAAAGTACTGGAGGGTATTCCATACCCCCCAGACCCCCCGGTTTATAAAAACCTGCTTTTCAAATGTACTAATATTTAAAATTGTTTAGACATCTATAAAAAAAGATCAAAACAGTAATAAAACATCATCTACAAGAGCAACATGAAATAGTACAGCTTCTTCTATTGAGCCCCCCCCCTTCCGGAACACCATTATTTAATTTACAAAAAGTTATTCTTGTCATCTTCAAAAATAAAGTAACTAGAATATTTAATTATTGCAAGGTGCGGTAGTAGTAGAGCGTAATTTTTTGAGAAATGCAGTGACGTTACGATGCGCACAACCAAAAATTTGTGCGGTCCATTCTAAGCTCGTTTTCCTTTTTTGGATTTTATTGTGAAGGGCATGACAAACTTGCACGCACTTAGGCCTCTAAACAGTGTATGTGGCGCGACTAGGAATAGAACTGCGGTTTTCCACTTCCTAGCCTGCCAGTATATCAGGGGCGGATCCAGCAACTTTTTCAAGGGGGGGCGATTTCATAGCAAGGGGGGGCGATTCATAGATTTTTAAGAAAAATACCAAAATTAATAAATAGCCTTTTTTTCACTAATTTTAGTTTTTACGTTATATTTATAATGCATAGCTTTTCCAAGGGGGGGCGATTGCCCCCATCGCCCTCCCCCTGGATCCGCCCTTGCAGTATATGCTTAATACCACACTGCTGGTTAAAAATCTGCGTCTTTTTAGGTAAAATAAAGCTGATAGTTTTGTCGTGAGATCTAAATATTCTGAAAGCCTACGGATTATTAGCACCCCCCCCCCCCGCCGCAACACTAGAGTTATTAACAATCATTAAACATTACCAAAAATTAAACAAACTCCATTAAAATAAAGGTAATAAAAATAAATTAATAATCTATGAATTTGAATTTTAACCTAAAAAAATTAGTTACCTCCCCTTTCTAATTTTTTTATAGTAGTTAAATTTTTAAAATGTCTCCATTGATCTACAAAGGATTAGTCTCGATTTTGTTCCATTCTTTTTGGCTTGAAGTATTTGGCTGCGTTCTGTTAGATTTTCGTTTCTCCCGTCTGAATATTTTTCTTCTCATTTTCCTCCAGATGTTTTTCAGGCCTTCCTTTTCACGAATTAATTAAGTAGTCTAATGTAGGTCCCAATTTCTAGTTCTTGTTTTATGTCTTCTCCACTTTTAAATTTAATATTGAACCCGCATATTAGGCTTGCGATAGGTTAATTGCCTTAGTGCGGTGGTCTTCAGTTCGAATCTTGATTCGTTTGTTGATATTGAATAGTTACAGAAAAATATGGATTTAATTTCACATTTTTTTTTTTTAAATTAACTAACAGTCGGCAGGAAGGTCAACGAATCGGTACGACAAAAGAAAAGAAAATAATTAAAAAAACGTTCCTAACCTAACTCGAACAATGTCGTGCTTAGTAAACATAAAATGAAAATGGAAACGTATCAATTATTTTCGATATTAAAGCTTTTCAAGCTTCATACTTTTATGATCTTCGGGGAATGCTTTGACCCTCTTTGGTTGTTATGTGCGCGTTTTCGTGCAATCACGACCACCCGCCAAGAACGAAAAGTTCGAGTGCTCTGATGATGGAATTAAGCCATATTTGAAGAGATGTAACGAACGAACCAGAAAGAAATTGATATTTTGTGTTAAAAGGAAACTTTTAAGTAGTAAAATTAAAAGTTGTTAAAATAATTAAATGGGGTGTAAATTTGGTGAGAAAACCACCTACAATGATTGCGTTGTTTTGCGAGCGAGAACCCTTAGAAAAGTTGAATGTAACTTAAAACCATGAAGATGTGAGCTTATGTACTATAAGTATAGTGAGTGAGTAGTCGCTTTTACAGCTGTTCTCTTTCTCTTTGTTCAGCACCGTATATTCGATATTTTTATCTTCTATAGCTGGGGGCTAACTCGAACCTTTCATTAGAACTTACGGCCTGGTGCGAGGGTTCTTACACCAATGAATTAATGTAAATTGTACACTGTTAAAAACCCAAGCGAGTTTTAAATTTTATATGACGTCGGAATCTCATTTTATTATCCACCTTTTCGTTACGAGTGTAGGGTTAAACCAATGATTGTTAGACACGAAGCAGCCTACACTGTTAACTATTCTCGATTTATTCAAAAACGAACAAATTTAAACTCGGCAAAGAAGGATAACTTGAAAAAATTAAAGGAATGTCGAACACGTGAGCTGCTCAGGTGGAACGTTGCCTGCATTGTAATGTTTCGCCTCACTGATATCCACACAAATTGAAAAAATAAACAAAACAGCCACCAAGTTTGTTCAAAATTTAGTGTCCTTCACATAAATTATTTTTTAATCGAATGGACAATCTAAAATCAAAATCACTACTCTCCTGAACTTCCCATCACAACATCAAGGGCAGTTTTCAATCTTTTTTCAATTTCCTGTCTAAACAAAGACCTACAAAAACACGACTTACGTTAAATTGTGTCAAATTTAGATTTCGAGTTAAAATTTACACAAAATCGGCCGGGTCCTTTAAAATATTCGCAAAGAAGTTTACTCTTCGATGACATCAATTTTTCAGGATATCACCTTGTAAGGAAATTGCTATGTGAGGCGGAAGTAGGGTCCAGAATAATTTATATTGGATTGTATCGGTTTAAAGATGACATAAATACTATACATAACAGGAGCAGCGTCGTATATTGTTAAAAGAGAAAGAAAAAGTTAAAAGAGTCTTTGTCTACAAAAAATCAATCTAATCCAGGATCAAATATTTATATATTTGACAATGTCTGACAGTGTTCTAAAGATAATGTTGGAAAACAAGGACTTCTGTTTATGGGTTCTTCAGAAAATGTAAAATAATAAAGTAAGACTTGGGGAAGAATCGATCCAATAAACTGCAGCTGTTTACCAAGCGGCTGGCAGCTAGCTAATTTAGTTACTTGAACATAGTACCAAATTCACTAAAAAAATATCCGTTTAACATAGCTGTAAAATCTGGCCGATAGTCTTCAAAAACGCACCTACATAACTGCAGTAGCTGCTTGACAACTTCCAGGTAGTGCCAGCCATTTTAAGTGCAATTAGGTCGCTAACAGCTAGCTGGCAGCTAACTTCACCTTTAGTACCGACATAGCCGCTAGCGGCGCTACAATCTTAAATTGAAACGTCTATAAGGGCCATGAAGATCTTCACATATTCAGTGACAGCGAGTTTTATAATACGAAGCCCACTCTAGGTTAGGAACAATATCGTCCTTATAAGTAGGATTAGCAGTACAAATTCAATTTTTCGAAATTCTCAACTGTTTAACTACTTTAATTAAGAGCATGGACTTAGAGGGATCTTTCTAAGTCCAAGACTAAGAGCTAGCGACTAGCGAGGTTAACTCCTGCTATAAAAATTGAAAGAAAAAACACTTAAAATGTGATAAAAGAAAGCTACATTATATCGTGGGTATTCTGCGAAAAAGCACTAAGTCAATAATCATAGTTTTGAGATAATTGCATTTGAAAGTTTGTATTGAAATAATAATTATATTTTCCTGCTCCCGATCACGTAAGTGTGTCTTATGTGCATGGATGGCTTCACCCGACGTAAGTTGTTCATTGCGTTTGTTTATTAGTTACCGTTAGCGACGGAACTTAATAGTGTCACTTATTTTCATAGGAAAATAATAAACGATTGGCATACAGATTTGATTTATATTCGTTTATCGTTTCTAAGGAACAAACAGGCAAAGCAAACTTATAAATTAAAAATAATGAAATTAAACTTCAAATTAAATATTTGACGTTTGATGTCAAATTGTAATATTATAGAAAAATATTGTCCGGAGCTTCACGAAAGCAGGAAAAATTTAATAAACAACACGGCACGTAAGGATTATTACTCTCAGAAGGTAATTAAGCCTCGCCTCCGCCTCGCCTTAAATTCACCTTCCTTGAATAATAACGTCCTTACGTTCCTTGTAACTTAAATAACTATTTCTAAGATGCCAGAAAATTAATGGTTGCGAACGATACATATGTATCATATGTATACATATGTATTGCTTTATCAACTTCAATATTCTCTCATTTGTTATTTAAAAATATTTGCCTATTGGTCAATTTAAAAAAAAAAGTGATAGAAAGTGTATGACTTTTTTAATGACATTTTTCTTAAATAATAAAGGTAAAATTAAGATTCAGCAGCAGTTTTTTTCCATTTATCACATTTATTTCTTAAATATTTTGTCTAGAAGTGGTGGTACAAAAGGTAAAAATTAACAATAAAATAAAAAAAAATTAAATATTTTTTAATTTTCCCTGAAGAAATTTAAGTGATTTTGACTTAAAACAGAAATTATCTTATGTGCGTGAAGTTAGCCCCCCTTTTTTTGAAATTGTGATTTTTTTTATTTGTACTCAATTGTGCTCAATGCGCTTAAAAGAATTTTTTGATTTTGAACAAAAATAACAAAAAAAATCGAAAAAACACTTTTTGACGCCAGCCCCCCTTTTTTTGAAATTGCTACTTTTTTTGGTTGTTCTCAATTGTGCTCAAGTTGTGCTCAATGTGCTTAAAAGAATTTTTTAATTTTGATCAAAAATAACCGCGTAAAGCGCGAAATAAGATTTCTACCTAGCCCCCCTTTTTTGAAATTGCAACTTTTTTTGATTGTACTCGATTGTGCTCAAGTTGTGCTCAATGTGCTTAAAAGAATTTTTTAATTTTGATCAAAAATAACCGTGTAAAGCGCGAAATAAAATTTCTACCTGGCTCCCCTTTTTTTGAAATTGCAATTTTTCTTTATTGTTTTCGATTGTGCTCAAGTTGTGCTCAATGTGCTTAAAAGAATTTTTTAATTTTGAGCAAAAATAACCGTGTAAGGCGAGAAAAAAAAGAAAAAAGGTGTGCATTGAACAATTTTATCATACAGGGTGAAAAGTAAAATAGATTTCCAAATTTCATTTTTAAGGACCGCATTCAGGGTAAAGTTTTTTGTCGTAATGATTTATACAGGGTAAAGTATCAAACATCTAAAAGATATAAATGGAGAATTCTGATAGGACTGTATTAGTTTAAATACAGAAGCTGTATTTGTAAAGATATGACCAAAAATTTAAAAATTAAAAAAAAAATTAAAAATTTTCATGGAAACCTTTTATTTAAAACTACAAAGTGCAATAAATAGTAAAAAATAATGTTAATAAGAGCTAACAAAGCTTCTTAAAAACATCAATCTAAAAGCGTAAGGCTGTTTATTTATAGATGGCTAAGCAGGCTCAGGTGCATGTCGCTGCCCCCCCCCCTAAATTAAATTTTAGGATAAAATTAGTGTCAATCGTTAGAGCTTTGTTTGAGCCTGAATAATCTTCAGTGAGCGAGATTTTGAGTTAATTTTTTTACAAAGTTAGGAATATTTGAAATTTTCGAGTAAACTGCGAGCCTTAAAAAATCTTACTATTAAACGCGTGTTGCTCGGAGTTTACTCAAAAATTTCAACTATATAACTTTTTAAAATATTAACTTAAAATCTTGCTCACTAGAGCTCATTCAGGCTCTAACGAAGCTCAATCGATTGACATCAATTACACACATAGATTCAAAATGAGAAAAAAATTTTCAAAAAAGGGGGGCTAGGTCGAAATCTTATTTCACGCTTTACGCGGTTATTTTTGATCAAAATTAAAAAATTTTTTTAAGCATATTGAGCACAACTTAAGCACAATTGAGTACAATCAAAAAAAGTTGCAATTTCAAAAAAAAAGGGGGCCAGGTCCAAATCTTATTTCGCGCTTTACGCGGTTATTTTTGATCAAAATTAAAAAATTCTTTTAAGCACATTGAGCACAACTTGAGCACAAATAAAAAAAATCACTATTTCAAAAAAAGGGGGGCTAACTTCACGCACATATTATCTTTGTTATTTTTGGAAATATGACTTAGTTAGTCGTTTTCGTAGTTTGTTTAGCGTTCACCAATCAATACAACCTCATGATTAAGTCAAAACAGCAAAATATTGACTTAGTGTTTTTTCGCAGAATACCCACGATATTCAGATTATTTTCTTCGAGAAAATAAAAAGACTAGGTTCACCCACTGGGATACCAGAAAATTTTCCGGTAAGCCGTCTTCGTTTTGCTAATTTGTAGCAACAGTATGATCTTCAATGGAAAAAAAATAGGCATAATTTGATCAAGAGATTTGATTGGAATTAGGGGGCTTACTCCCTACCATTATCTTGCGAAGTCGATACATTTTTTGTTGTCTTTTTTCAGAAATCAAATTATTTGCCCCTCCTTTAAAAATTTTCGCCTACGGCGCAGTTTATCTCGCGTTTTTAATATATTTTTCATCATAACCACTTGCTTTGGGCCACCTCTTATAAATTTTCCGGTAGATTTTTGATATTATTACGTTTATGTGTGCTCATTAGTTTAGTAGTTGGGGGGGGGGGGGATAGTAGATTTAGCTAACCTAGTATATAGAAAGCACATTCAAAAATTTAAGTAAAATTTAGTGTTACGTAATATGTGTTCCTGTATAAATCATTCCCTAACCTGGAGGATATTTTCAAAAGCAAACAAATGCAAAACCGGGGGGTCTGGGGGGTATGGAATACCCCCCAGGTGCTAGTAAGCAACAAGGCAACCTTTTAAGAATCAAATCCGCGTGGTTTTTAATTACCAAAAGTCGTCTTTGTGCTCCCTTCCAGCTGGAGGGTACTCCGTACCCCCCAGACCCCCCGGTATCCCATGAATTTCTTGACATGTTACACACGACCTACGATAATAAGATGGAATCATTTTTAGCCCACCCTAAAAAAGAATTTTTAAAAAATGTGATAAAATTAAGTACTAAATTACTAAAAGTATTTCTCACGGGAATTAGGGGGGTTAGTAGATGTGGAATACCCTGGCCCCAGCCGTTGTTAGTAAGCTTAAAGATGTTTTCTTAAAAATTAAATTTGCGTCTTTATCAATTTATTTTGAAAAGTCATTTTTCGTTACTTCCATGTACTCCCCCCTCCCACTCCACTCCCCAATTTTAATTCCGCTTCTTTACATTTTAGAAGGGCTCTTGGGTCTTAGTAACCCACGAAAACAGAAAAAAAGCTTAAAAATTGTTTATTAAATTGAGAATTTCGTAGTTTATAAAAATATCTTACCCTGATCTAGAGAATACTTTCAAAAGCAAACAACTAAAAAACCGGAGGATCTGGGGGGTATGGAATACCCCCCAGGTGCCAGTAAGCAAAGCAACAAAGCGACTTTTTAATAATCAAATCGGCGTTGTTTTTAATTAGGAAAAGTCGTTTTAGTGCTCCTTTCCAGCTGGAGGGTACTCCGTACCCCCCAGACCCCCCGGTATCATATGCATATCTTTACATTTTACTACAGGCTTAAGAGGGGAAACATTTTTAGCCCACCCTAGAAGAAGTATTTAAAAAATGTGACAAAATTAAGTAGTAAATTACAAGTATTTCCCATAGGAATTAGGGGGGCTGCTGGATGTGGAATATCCTGCCCCAAGCCGTTAGTAAGCTTAATAATGTTTTCTCAAAAATTAAAATTGCGCCTCTATTAATTTATTTTAAAAAGTCATTTCGTTACTCCCATGTACTCTGCCCGCCCCCCTCCTCGCCCCGGTTTTACACCCGTTTCTTCACATTTAAGGAGGTCTCTTGGGTCTTAGTAACCCAAAAACCAGAAAAGAAATTTAAAAATTATCTTTTAAATTGAATATTTTGTAGTTTATAAAAATATCTTGCCCTGTCCTAGATAATGCTTTCAAAAGCAAACAAATGAAAAACCGGGAGGTCTGGGGGGTGTGGAATACCCCCCAGCTGCTAGTAAGCAAGGCAACAAAGCGATTTTTTATAATCAAATCCGCGTTGCTTTTAATTATGAAAAGTCGTTTTTGTGTTCTCCGTACCCCCCAGACCCCCATTGTCACATACATTTCTTTTTACATTTTACTACAATAAGAGTGAAACATTTTTAGACCACCCTAGAAGAAGTATTTAAAATATGCAATAAGATTAAGTAGTTAAATTACTAAAGTATTTTCCTCAAGAATTAGGGGGGCTGGTGGATGTGGAATATCCTGCTCCAAGCCGTTAGTAAGATTAAAGATTTTTTCTAAAAAACTAAATTTGCGTCTTTATCAATTTATCTTGAAGTCATTTGATTACTTCCATGTACTCCGCTCCCCCCTTACTGCGGTTTTACACCCGTTTTTTCACATTTTAAAAGGTCTCTTGAATCTTAGTAACCCAAAAAACAGAAGAAAAACTTAAACATTATTTATTCAGTTAAATATTTTGTAGTTTATAAAAATATCTTACCCTGATCTAGAGGGTACTTTTAAAAGTAAACAATTGAAAAATAGGAGAACCTTCTTCCCTTTTCAACTGCAAGGTATTCTGCTCCCCCAAGACTCCCCAGTTTGCTTCCCTTTCCTGCGAATACACACATTATTCCTGCTTACATTAAAAGACTATAATCGTCCCCCTAATATTCAAGAATAGCTACGCTAATGTGTTTGACATAGATGACATTGCATGGCATGTCGAGACTTTTGCTAGGAAATAATAAAATTACACTTGTTACGCTTTTCTGATACCTTGGTCGAAAGTAGAAAAATATTTCTATTAATTTAAACAGTAAAAAATTAGAATTAAACAAACTTAACCAAACGTTAAAAATTTTAGAATTTTTAACCGTAAGAAAAGAAACAACATACAAGAAATTTTATAAAAAAAACACTTTAAAAAACATTTGAAACTTTTGTGGCAAGGTAGAACCAGATAAAATATTAGAAAAATGACTAAAAATTTTGAAAAAAGGGGGGAGTGAAAAAAAAACAAAACGTGGTATTTAAAAATTGAAAAATATACTAAAAATGATTACAGAATAGTAATACGATATGGCGCCATTTCAAGGCAATTGCCTATCTTCAGTCGCATGTAACCAGAAAAAGGAAATAAACATGAAATAAAACCAAAAACATTAAAAAGAATTTCTAAAAAAATTAACTGTAAAAAAACTGTGAAAAAATGCTTACCAAAAGAAATAATAAATTAAACTAGACTTTCTTGCACGTACGTTTTGTTACACATATGTTTTTCTTTTCTTACGGTTAAAAATTCTAAAATTTTTAACGTTTGGTTAAGTTTGTTTAATTCTATATTTTACGACATATATACCTACTAATATCACACCTAATTCTTGAAATTTTCTTTTTAAAATTTATTTTCCAGTTTATTTTATTATTTATTTTCCAGTATATTTTTATTATCCAAAAATTACTATTTTCGACTTTTAGGGAGGGGGAATGTTGATCATTAATCATCAGATTTCTTGTTATAACACGACACAAATTGAGGCCCCTGTTACCACGCTAAATGATTTTAAAGTCTATTCGAAGTTACAGTGTCAAGCGTCGCAACGCTCGTCGTCGTGCAGGAAAATTATTCTAAATCCATAAGGGACACTTTATGTTTCAGGTGCAATCATCTTATTAAAAAATCCCCTGCGGCACTTTTACTTAAAGCTTGCAATCTATTCGAATTACTAACAGGCCTTTAGCACCTGAAATTTCAACTTTAGTTTTTCAAAACCAATTTTTGTATTATTTATTTATTCATTTCTATGAATGGCTTAGTTAGTAAAAAATCTTCAGAAACCACAAGTTTGATAGCCTCTCGACTAAAATAGTCCTTACCAAAACTCTGTTCGCATTTATGATTTTTTCATTTTTATCTTTTCTTGCTTATTGCACAATTTTTTTGTAACTAATTTGACCCTGCTTCTTATTGCGATGTCAATCTCCATTCTTCCGCTTTAGATCACCCTCCTGAGTCCTGTACTGGACGTAAAATCAATACTGACATAATGTTATATAAATTTGCAACGGTGTTTTTTCAAAAATTACTAGGTGCATTGAAAGTAGGTATTACATTTTTTGTTTTGAAAACTTCACGTATTTATGTACCTACAATTGTCGAGGGCATGCGGTGTGCCGCCTTCTCGCGCAAGTTGTTATTACGATAAACCAGATATTTATCTGGAATTTAAAATTCTATTTGATCTTTTGTTTTGCATTCCAATTTTCCTTTAAACTTCAACTTCGAAGTTTCCAACACCGACACAATATGTTTTTTTACGTTTTAGAATTACCGTCATTATTGACATATGGCGTGTATTGCGGTTAGAATTTCGTGGGGCAAAATTTGAGCGTGACCTTTATATAATATCATTTTATTAGGTACATAAGATATAAATAACGAAATTGGTGTATTCTTTCGTTTTGATGATAAAACAATACAAATATCTAATGTGGGCGTGGCCGACTGACCGTTCGTGTTTTTGTGAGCTTAACCGTACTATATTACGCTCACGACTCAAAAAGAGCGCGAAAATAAATCAAAGTCAGAAAAGAACTCTGAGCAATATCCGGAGGATGTTTTCACTTTCCATCGTTAACCACAATACATCAACAAGAATACAAAGAAAAGAAAAACACGCCTAGCCTCATAAGTGCTTGAAATCCCATTTAACGAACATTTAACCGGCAGTCAATAAAAGACAATCATAAAAATATATCCGAATGTGACGAAAGAGCGAGTCAAGATGTTGAAGAGCGATTTTAAGTGTAGCTTTATTGGATCCTTTACAATACTGTTATGACTAAAACTTTCTGAAACTTTCGCAACCCGGTTTGTTGAGAAAAGGCAATTTATTTTTATGTTTGCATTCGTGGTTAGGTTCCATTCGAAACTGCTGTAACAATCAACCACCATGCAAAATCGAAATAATAAAAATTTCATTTTGACACCTTCAAAAATAATTTGTTTGTGTAAACTGTGAACCCCTAAATTTCTATTTTAAAGACTAATCTCGAAATATCATATTGTGTGGTTATAAATTATATGGGACACATTAATAAAAGATAAGATCGATAGTAGGGGCGGAGTAATTCCACCCTTGGCTATGTCAGTACAGTACGCTACGAACAGATTTAACCCTCCGCGAAACAAAAATGTGAGATTAAATTTTTTTTTTTTTCTGAAAATTAGGGTAATATATTATAGAAAGTTGGTCAGGTAAATCTGAAGAGTCGTTGACATTAACCCATCAACATAAAAAGTTACTATTAGGAACGAAGTTTCGGGTAATTTCGACACCCTGATGTATATGTACTTATTGTTAATTAATTATCTACAAAGTTAATAATTGCATTGCTACACACCCTCCCCTCGGTGTTTCGGCTAAGCGGGTCCTATCGGACACGTCGTACTTAATTAACATTTCATAGCCACGTTCATGTGATGTTAATAATAATAATCCTGTTTTGGTAACAGTTATTTTGAGTTCTGCACACTAGGGAACAAAAAATTTGCAATCTAAAAAACTTGTTCGTTATACAGCACATAATTAATGTTAACCGCGTGAGGAAGGCGCATATATACATTGTTAAAAACGCGAAAGTTAGAAATTCTAGGCGGGAGATTCAAATACGTCCGAATCGATTTTCTTGACTGCTGAATCCCGCCAATTCTATTGGGACCTAACGAAACGCCCACGAAAGACAAATTAAAAAAAAATTAATATTTCAAATCCGGAGAGTGAAATATGAGGCACGTGGCACCAAACATAAAAATCAAAAAGACATTTAGTGCGCAAATTACAAAGTTTACGACGCTGGCGAGACGTTAAAACAAGAATCTTGCATATTTATGATTTATTGTGTAATTAATTGCATTAAGTTTTCAAAAAGTATTTTTGTAGCAAATTCCCACAACGGCGAATTTTTCAACTTTGTAATTTATCGACACCTTACATTAAATTTATTCGTGATGATACCTACACTTTTTTAATCACATTCTGTCGCCAGTGCAGCGCATCTTTCTCGGAGAAGCTTTACTAACAGTCTAGCGATTTTCAAGATAACTTGGGTTTGTTGTACAGGATGTTTCGTACAGGTCCCGTCTGATTACCTTTTTATTGACACAACAATGGCAATCTTGATGAACAAATCTCCCCAGTCTCTTCCACAACCTGCACAATCGAAATTTCTGTTTTAAATGAATTTTTGGATCTGTCATACTTTCGGTTTAACTCTGGTTACTATGTAATTTTTAAGTTTGTGCAAAAATATTTCGGTCTGTTCCAGCCCGCTTCGGCACGCCGCCTTTTATAAAATATTAGTATAAAGAACTCGTAAATTTTATGGTCCTCACTACGAAGTCTTTATTTTGTATAAAAGAGAAAAATACAAATAGGAAGGTACAGTAGGTAGTAAAATGTGAGGCCATAGAAAGTAACTGAATGCTCAATCGTAGATACGAAAGTACGGAACGCAACAAAATTTAAAAAACAGATCCCTATTAATTATAGGCAGTTTATGGAACCCATCATTAAAAATCATCCTTTTTGAGTCAAACTTATAATTTTAATTTTTAGAAAGTAAAAGGCTGACAATTTAATATTTTAACGCATTTTAACGACACATTAAATTTTGACTAATTTTATCATTTTTCAAAACTTCATTACTCCTCGAATTTCCTTATTAGCAAACCCAGGCTGGGTTTACCTTGGTGATAAATTACCTATCGCGTATTTTGAATAGCACGAATCCTGAAAAGGTTGAAAAGTCAAGTTTGGCTTTTAATAAAAATAAGTTTGCTGTTTTAATTTACCGCAAATTAGCATAAGTGCGATGTTATCGCTTGTTTTCGGTTTCGTGTTCCAATGACAACGGCAATCAATCGTCCGGCGTTTCGATTATGAATTATAAAATTTTGCGTTGGAATAAAAATAATGGAAATGTTTGTTTTAACGACTTTATCGTCGCTTATATGGGTAAATTGTGTGGAAGGTGAAAATAAAGTTACGAAAACTGATGACATTTTGCTATTCGGCAAAATTATTAATATGAGAAAGTTTGCTCCGTGGGATGAGAGATATTCAAAATTATTGTTAGATATATTATAAAACGACGCAGTGGCTCCTAGAAACGCTGATTTCTCGACAATGAATTGAGGGAACACAATGGAAAATCAACTCTATTTTTAATTACCTATCTTTAAAAGTTACCATATCCACAGAATTTAAACATCTCATTCCACTAATTATCAAGTACCCATGGTGCGGTTAGACGTTAAAGCCGCTACACACGGCTATACCACCATGTCATGCTGGACTAGGCAGGACATAAAATAAGTCAATGGGCTTAGAAAAAATACTAAAAAATGAAATCTAGTTTATATAACTGAAAAAATCTTTCTGACGAAAAACCGAGGTGTAGGGTCCAGGGCCCCCAGCCATAAGTAAGCTAACATATTTTTTCTCAAAAATTAAATTTGCACTCTTATCAATTTTAAAGTCATCCTATTACTTTGTTTTTTTCATCGTCATTACCCCAGACTAAGTATAAAATAATTTAGAAAAGTCATCTCGTTACTTCTTTTATTCTGGGTGTATTCTTTACCATAAGTAAACAACCTAAGACCGGGGGGTCTGGGGGGTATGGAATACCCCCCAGCTGGAAGTAAAAACAAAATAATTTCATAAGATTCAATTTGTGAAAATTATGCCGTTACTTTCTTACTGCTGGGGGGTATTCCATACCCCCCAGACCCCCCGGTTTCTTCATATTTGAACGGGGTGGAGAGGACTTAGCCATCGTAAAAAATATAAAGAGCACTTAAAAATCACATAGAATTAAGAATTATAGTTTATATTCCTGAAGAAATCTTTTTTGATCTGGCGAGTATTTTTTAAAGTAAACAATAGAAAGACCGGGGGGTCTGGTACCCTCGAGCAAAAGATATCAATATTTCTGCTTCACTATTTTTTTTTTTTTTTCGAATAAAATAGATGAAATTAATTTATTTAAAAAAAAATCTTTGGTTCGAACTCTACTCTACGATCTACCCTTGTTTTGGCTCTGACCATTATATTCCCAACAGCTCTAAAATTGTTCACGTAGTTAGGATTCCACGTTAAACTACTATCTGTCTAATTTATTTTAATGCTGGTGATTTGGCCATTCGGTCTTGTGGATTTATCCCAAAATCAACGGTGAAATGATATTACATTTCATTATCAACATCAATCATGTGACAGTTTAATGTTTAAATGTGTTAAATAATATGTCGTTAAGCTAACGACGACGTTAGAAAGCAAATAAGTTATATGAATTATGTCACGAAGTAAGATTATAAACACGGATAATATAAATTATGTTGATGTAAAATATGAGTTGCAAATTTGTTTGCGCTTAAATTAAATTCGTTAATAACAAATTAGTGGATGTGGCAGATACAACTTTCGCAGGACCGGCTTAGTAGTACAATATTATGAAATTTGAATCGGCAGCGACAGCTCCACATAAAAAGCTAATGAATCTGAACCTTTGAAAATCCAATCGCCATCTCATCACAAAAAAACCAGTGCACCCTATTCTCTGTGCTTGAATAAATCTCACCATCTTTACCTATATATTTTTAACTATAAAAAAGTACCGAAGAAAATACTTCAATCTGAGCCCCTCGAGTTGCAAGTCTTTCGGTTTGTGTTTGAACTTATGACAATTCAAAACAAAAAAATTTATGACACTTTTCAAAACTTTTTCAATTGAGTCGAGTTGAGAGGAGGAACAAATAAATAAAGTAGTAAGCTGTCCACCACTGACGCGCATGAATGGATTAACGAGATTCCCGTTACCGACCGCTCACTCACACATCACAAATTTATTTTAAAAAAACGAAAAGTTGAACAATGTTACAAAATTATCCAAATGGCTTACATACTCTAAAAAACATAATAAAAGAGTTCACTAACCTAAGCTAATTTGTGATCAGTGAGTGAGCGGTTGATAGCGGAAATCACGTTAATCTATTCATGCAAGTCAGTGGGTGAATGGATACGGAAAAAATCCAAATGTTTTACCAAATTTTGTCTGTAACGCTCTTTCGCTCTTTTATTACCGAACGGACAATGCTTTCAGTGCGGCCTATAGGCCGCAGAGCCATCAGGGCAATCTAATTGTATCGATCAATCAATCAAATAAGAATCCATTTCGTACATTTCAAGTTACTAACTTCTGATCTGTAGATTGGACAAGACACAAACGTCACGTTATTATAAATTATAAAAATGATGACATTTTACAATATTTTTTAATTTTAGACAAGTGGCCGGCCACCCGGAGGTTTTCACATGTTATATAAAGTGTTAGGGTGCTGCCTTTCCCCTACTAATAAAAAATTATTTTTATTACAGTAGAGATAATTTGGTGTCCTTGAAACCTAATGAAAGTGTTGAATTTTGACCCGGATCATTTTTTGTGCCGTGGTACGAATTCCACGTTAAAATCCGTCGTTTTATGATAACTCGCTCGAATGGTTAATTAAAGAGTTTAAGTGCGGTTTTTAGGCAGCACAGCCCCAGTAGTCTGAGGGTTACGCCTTGCGTCGTTGTTACATCTCTAGAAAGCGATGCTTACATTTAAACAACTCAAAACGACTCACATAACACCTTTAACATACTACTTAATGATCATTAAGGATGCTTCTAAATGGAATTTCACGAATTGAATACATTTAATATTCAATAAAATTACCATTCAATTAATTAACTGTTATTTAAACTATTTCATAAATTAAATTCTTTGCCGATTTAAAAAAAACGTTAATGACCATTAATTTTTAGTCAATCAAAAGTGTAACTCACATCTAATTAATGGATTTTTGGAAAAGAGTTTAAGTGCGGCCGTATAATTTTACCTTCCGTTCAAACATCTAAGATTTCAATTTGCGTTGTTCATGAAAAGTACCTCCTGCGCACGTATTAACAACGCAAATCGAATCACATGTTATCCAAATAAATCAAAACTATAAAAATTATTATATCTGGAATGTCACAAATTGAATCGTATTGACGCAAATCAGATTTTGGTCCTATAGTTTTTGATGTAGCGCAGATCGAAACCTATGATTGTCCTTGATGATGAATTGTCGTATGATGAACCTTATAATTCAAGCCCCCGTTGAAACTCTGTACTATTAGGATTTCGATCTGCATCGTTTATGAAAAATAGGTCGGTATAATGCACATAATAAATAACGCAGATCGAATCACATCTTTTCCCAACAAGTCAAACTCATCCAAATTATGAGATCAAATTGAATCGTACTGATGCAGAGCAAATCTCGACCTGCAATTGTCTTAAAATTTCTATCAAATGTAAATAATTATTATAATTAAGAATTGATTATTATGATTGATACGAAAGAGAATTGACTAAAACAAATTTAAGTATGGCCTTTAGACCGTACAACCCAGTATACTGAGGTCTCGATTTGCGTCGGTACACTAATCAAAAATTTCAAATATATGAACTATAATTTTTACGTTTCACGCTTTTGTTTACGGTGGTGATTGTGAATGGGCACTAAAAATTACTACTATTAAACGTTTTATAAATATTGAGTACGGGAGAAGAGGTCAAGTTGCTCCAACGTCTGGTTATTAAAATATCAAAAATTGAGGTTTCAATCGTGATGATTGAAGCAAACGAACGTCAATCTGCATATTGTCCTCAATATTTGCATTTATTTCATCCTATTCACCTAAGAGTTTCTGCAATTATTTATAGAATACCATTATAATATATTGAAGTTTTGACATCTGTAAAATGCAAGAAAAATAAGCAGGAACGTAGCCTCCTCGCATACTTTGGGGATTGGGGAGAAAGAAGTTCAGCCACTTAATGTAGGGCGTCACGTTGCGTTGCTTGTAAAATATAATGAAATGAGAGTTAAACCGGGGGGTCTGGGGGGTACGGAGTACCCTCCAGTACACGAGGAAGCTTTTTGAAAAAGACTTACATTATACTGAAATAGATTGCCCTTGCCCATGTTTTGAATTGATAACAAATCGACAAACCAATCACGATTACGATTGAATCACAGATTGACAACCATGGGCAGATCTAAAATATAATTTCAACTTTATTTCAGAAAGCGTTAATCTCTGATACTGATCCGGCCCCCCACCTTGCGGCTTTCTTTGTTTCAAAAATCTATTTCCTTTTACTTAACTCTTTTTACCCTCGCCATTTAACCTTGAAAAATTTAAAAAAATGTCCACTGCGCTATTTGGAACTCCAATCAATCACAAAAATCTTTTCTTGGTTTCATAAAAGATGATAATTTAAACAAATTGAAAGCCTGAAAAAGTGGCTATATTATGAGCCAGTCCCTTGTGGCCCCCCTTTCACTCCGACACTGTTCCATTGTTATCATATCTGCATCAATTATGAATCAAATAACCTCATTATAAATTAATATACTTACTTAAAAAGTAGAAAATGAATGACGAATTTTAGACAAAGTATTAATGTTTGATTGCATTTTCATCAGAAATCCATTTGTAAAAATCGTCAAGTCTGCTTTGTTCTGCTTTCTTCACTATTTTCCTTTTCTAAAAAAATTCATATTTTCGTCAACGCTTTTCTCGAATTCTTTTGATCAAATATATTTCGAAAAAAATTTGAAAAGAAAAAAATTGTGCGTGCAGCCTGTAGAGATAAGCAAAGTAAATAAAAATAAAAGTTAGATTGGAATAAAAAGCGATGAGAAAACCGGTTGTAAATTTTAACAGTGTAGCTTGATTTGAGCAAAACCTTAGTAAAGTAACAGCCGCCGGTAGAACGTTATATACTACGATATATAAGGGGAATAAATACATAACGTAGCCTCTCTCTTTTACGTATGTACAGTTCTCGCAACGACTCTCGGATGGAAACCCACAGTCTGTCGAGTGAAATCGTGGTGTGCAATGGAAGTAGTAGCTACGCTAAAATACACACACCGCTGGTGTTTTGTTTTCGTTTGAGAAATTATTTATTAAAATGGCAGTAGCAAATTTAGTAACAAATTAAATCAATTTTTAATGCGTTCACGTAAGTGTGGTAAATTTTGAAAATATCGTGCGGGAACGAACTTAAAGTTGGGTTATGTGCCGATAAGGTTAATAATCGTGTGCTACGAGTCGTATTTCGGCTGCACTTATTTCCTACTTTTAAAATACTTCATTTTTCTAACGACCAAATTAAATTTTATAAATCGTTATCGGGGAACTTTTCGAATTATTCCGTAAATAAAGTTCCGAATCGTCGCAGTGTTGTTAAAGTTTGTTGTAATAGTGCGTAGGTGTGTTCAGTTAATATCGGAATTATTATAAATTTAAATTCGAACAAGTGACGAGGTTGCATGTAAAAACAACTGAAGTTTCCAATTTTGTGACTTTTGTGTGAAAATGTTATTTAGTTTTGTGTTTAAAGGATACTAACCGCCAATACTGCAAGGTAAGTTAAACAATTCCCTCTTATAATTTCTTTTTCTACTTTAGGTCGTTTTTCTGCATTGTTGTTGCAATTGTCTTTAATGTTGCTAACGTTTTCGTTTAAACAACTGTTTTTATTTGGTGAAATTATTCTTTATTGCCGTTTCTTGTATTGGTAGATTATAGTGACGTAAACACGAACGTGGTACTCACAACACGATCGCTCCTAAAAGCGCCATTAAAGTGACTCGAACTCTACAAGTCAATTATTTATTTAGACACCCGAGTTTACAATAAAATACGATTACGATCAATAAAGTCCTTGCTAAATAATCGAATATATCCCCAAATCACATTCTTCCCAACGAACGTTTACAGCCAATCGATCAACTTGCATAACGTAAGGGTTTCAAATATGTTGTGCTCGCCGCTTCTTCGTGAACAACTGTCGCGCCTTATTAACTTCTACTTCAATTTTATTATCACTAACTCGACCAACTTTTAAGGACGATAAGGTAGGTAAACGGTTTATTTACGACGACTTCATAAAATTAGACATTCGACTATTTAAATTTTCAGCAAGAACTCAATTGTTTTTAACTGCTAATCAGTTGAATGCTCGTGTTAGTTGTACAATATTTTCAGGTGGTTTTATTAGACAGACCCTTTTTGACCGTTCCAGTCCCTCAAGATAACGGAATAAGGACCTCCAGGTGCTCATCACAAACCGTCTAAAAAATAAACAAAATATTCTTAATGGAAGTGTATATTTGGTGTGAGAGGAAGCACACGTAGCAATCAACGTTGCTGTGATGTCATTAGTAGATACGATTATGAAACCTCAGCTTAGTGTAATGTAAACTAACTGGAAGTTTGTACAAGTTTCAAGGATTGTCAACTTCGAGTGAAGCCCTGCTATGCTGTGGTGTAATTTGCTCATCTTTTCTAAAAGTTACATTAAACTACCTAAAAACCTAACTCGGAGACTAGCCGATTATATAGTAAGGTCGGGTTAGGAACTCGCTACAGGTAGGTCTTCTGAAACGTTGTGAATGACCGTGATTGCTGCATCCATTCAATTAACATTCACCACAGTACGCATTTCAGTAAATAAATATTACAATTTATTATACGTATAATTTATTATAAAACGTAAGAGTACGGGATTGCCTAGGCTGTGCGGCCCGAAGGCCGCACTTGAACAGATCATAAGTGAACAGTGAGTGATCAAGGCAGAATTGCATACATTAACCCTTTTGGAAATTCACCCTTCATTTCACATGGTTAAGAACAGTGACTGACGTGGGAATGATTAAAAAAGTCCACCTTATCGTGATTCGTGACGTGAACGAATTAAGACAGAGTTGCATTTGGACTCGGCCTTTCGTTTCTTATAGTCACAATAGGCTAGGTTGTCCAGTTCAAACGTGGAAGTGGATGTACAGAAACGATCACTAACTAGAAAATAGTTGAAATGTCCACCAAGAGTAACCATCATTATCTCAAACGACAGTGTACAAAAATTTGATAACAAAATACTGCATCCATAGTGGATGTCACAATGTCAATCTATTTCAGTATAATGTAAGTTGTTTTCCTCAAAAAGCTTCATCGTGTACTGGAGGGTACTCCGTACCCCGTACTCCGTACCCCCCAGACCCCCCGGTTTGACTCCCACTTCGTTATATTTTACAAACATCGCGGCATCCTACATTAAGCAACAGTAAGTTCAATAATCAATATATTTCCCAGACCACAAGTAATTAGGAGTTCAGGAAGTTGAAAGTCTCTCTGACTAGAAAAGGTAACAGTGATGATGTAATACGCAGAAACGGAAATTTGTTCTCACGTTCTCCTTCCACTTCCCATTTCACACATCTCTGCCATCAGAAAGCGTCTAAAGTCTACCTATTCATCAAAATCGACTGGAGGAGAGCATCCAGGTAGTGGTGGACCGTTTCACTCTTCATTATTAAGAAGTTGAACCTAGTGGAATTCACCTCCAGAAGGTCATAAATGTTACATGTACTGGTCTGCTTAGGGGACTTCAGTTTCAAGATAACTCTATAAAATAACCTCTATTCTCAAAAAAAATTTCCACTACGTAAATGGCATGGATTTGGGATTTGGTACGTAAGCATTTTGGATCGGAGATATTTCATCTGCCAAAAAGTGATCTACTGCTTGTGGAGCAAATCTAGGAAGGTTTGTAGGTACTACTCCTCCTTGACCATGATCAACTAACGCCTGAACATTGGATAATTCTTTTTCTTCACTTTATGGGTTAGGCTTTATTAGCCTGTTCCGTCTTCATCCTTCTTTCAATCTACGTCGCGGGCGGCCAACATTTCTTTTTCAATATAAATTTTGTTTATGGTGAAAGGCAGCGCCAACTTGTTGAAGACCTTGATGTAGCTGTTCGTGCTAATTCCAAAGTATCTGGTTCCTTCCCGAGTAAAGTGTGACTTTTATTCTGATCATCTCTTCCTCCCCTCAGTAGGGAATGGCAAAACACTGAGACAGTAAATACTCAGTTAATCGTATTCCTATGGTCCAAAGCCCACGTTAAACTGCACGAATTCTATTGGCTTGCATAAGGTTCCACATCTCTTTCATCTTCCTGAATCAGTGTTATGAATTTCGTGAGACAAACTTACACTTTCCGTTCCTTGATTTGGAGCTTTGAAGAGGAGATAATTATCATCGGTACTGAGTCAGGTTAGACAATCGGTGTGACTACACGTTTCCAGGTTCAGCTACCAAGGCTGGAAGAGCTCCCATTCCAGCTTTGCCAGCGAAGAAAGGATCGGAGAGCATCTTTTGAATTCATTGGAAATGCTACTGATAACAGAAAAATTAACCCAGGATCGGCTCGAGTGACTCTTAATGCAAGTAATCCTCAATTTCTTAATGATCAACTCTTGAATCATGGAGTTTTTAAAGGGTCCAGGTCGCCGTGATCACCGCCTCTCGGAACCGCACGTTGAAGATGGGGATTAACTGTATAATCACTTGCTACCTTCCTCGTAGTGGTAGAACGCACTACTCGAAGATAGGGCTCGTTATTTTCGCGAAGAACAAGGGATGCAGTTTTAGGTCATGCCCGGGACCAGCATACGTTAAACTGTAGGTCCCCCTACACAGAAAAAAATGTGTACCTAAAAGTAGAACAATTTGTGCCTAGAATGTCTACAAGTACAAATTGTGTAAAAATTTAGCGCAATTTGTGCTATAAAATAGTACAATTGCGCTAGAGATGACTGAATTTGACTAAAATTAAGTACAATTGTACCTAATTTTCAACCAATTTGTACTTGTAGACAACCTAGGCACAAATTGTTCTACTTTTAAGTACACCTTTTTTTCTGTGTACGATGTGGTAACACCACGAATTTTATACGAAAGTATTCTAAACGAGTTCAGGTGCCATTTTAGGAAAACCTGACAAGGCAATAAGAAGTAGACATAACAAAAACTGTAGAGGATTTCTAAAATTAATTTAGCTGAATTCCTGACCACTTCAAAGTAATTCATTAGGAACCGGGGGGTCTGGGGGGTATGGAATACCCCCCAGCCACACATAAGCAATTTATTTACCTCGTTTTCAATTTTGAAAATTAGTAATTTTGTAGCGCTCCTACAAGGACTTGATAAAGGCAGAAGTAACGATTCCACCTCAGCCGTCTCAGGTTGGGGTAAAAACTTCGTCAAAATCAACCAAGAAATCCATGCTCTTGTATAAATTAAAAGGTTTACTGCTTCCCATGTCCATAACGTGCACTAATCGTTTAAATTATATCATTTTCACTCTCTCTTAAAGTGTATAAACAAAAACATCGCAGCCAATCACAATTCAGATATCTATCGTCGTCACTGTAAGCACTCCAGACTAGCTACGCCCATGGCTGTGAATCCCCTAATCTATGGACAATCATTGCGTATTATTGTAAAGCTGATTATTTAGTTCAGATGCTGGAATTGCCTGCTAATATAATCATAATATTTTTTGTAATTGTGTGAATCCATCGCAAACATTTTTATTTTCAGGATTTACAGATATCCGGAGACAAAAAGGTCGCCCTAGAGATACTGTCTTTCTAAACATGATAAGGCAACGTGAAGTCCTTATTTATAGTGGACGTAAGCGTAAGAAATTCAAAACAATAAAATTAAAAAATTTATGCAATTCTTCAATCGTTTCCAAAAATCAAGTTATTTTGACGTGGAATCCATTGAAATATTTCAACGGTTTCACGTCGACGTTGCGAGTAATTTGTTCCATCATCTTTAATTTGAATATCGGTTTCAAGATCCTCGATGCAATCGGATCGTCTGCTATCATGGTAATCAGCTACTGGTATTACCGATAGAAACAGTTGGTTTCTGAATGCCATAAACTGACCGATCGTCTTGTCGCTTACTAATTACGGACAGGACTTATTCGAATTGCCTGATTTAAACTTTTTCATTGTGTAAATACCCCACTAATTGGGATATGGTGGTTTATTAAATCTGTAATTGTGTTCGAAACCTTTCGAATTTCCTTCTGCCGTAGTTCAGATTTCGTGTTACACTGTCAGGTTGCGTCAATGGACTTGTTGCAGTGTTGCCGTTTCTTGAAGTACGTATTCATTTTTCATTTTAAAAAGTGGGAGTGTGGAATCTTGAATTTTTATTTATTTGTCTTCAGTTTTTGCAGTCAGCATTCATTCTCGAAAAAGTAGTATGTTGTAAAATAATGAAATTGATGTATGACATTTTGTTGCACCCCGTGTTTACAAATGCGGAAACAACGCTTTAGCAACCCCCAGTTTTCAACGCGGATCGGAATGACCAGTTTAAATTTTAAAAGTCTGGAGAGGATGATGTGTAAACCGATGACCACCAAAGCAGTTTGGTATGTAAATGTAAACAAGTAAGTCACCGATTAACACGTGTTTTACAAGATTATCTACAACCACAATTACACCGTAACATAATATTTTTCGAGATCTCTAAATCAGGAATTTCATTGTTCTGTTTTTAATCAACACATAAGTAGGTAGTACATAATTTATACAAGCAACTTTTTGAACAAACCTCGTACGCGACGCGATAACAATATTATAATTATTATATAACTTTTATCCCAGTAACAAAAGAACCGAAACGGTTAGTTTAATGAGATAATTAAAAATGAGATTCTCGAGACCGTTCGTGATCCAAGTAGTATACCAAACTTTATCGTAGATTTAATCGCAGGATTCTCAAGTTGTAATTTTAAATGCGAATACACGAATATACAACGTGAATTTTAAATATTAGCTCGTTAGATTAACTTTAAGCCGAGTTTATGTTGTTCTACTATCTCACACAAAAACTCGTTTTAATTGGTGTGGGGGTTGCTTTCCGAGAAGTATTTTCGTCAATGCTTTTGTTATAAAAAAATAGTATAACAATTCATAGATAAGGAAAATAAAAGAGTAGGTAAATATGGTGGGCCCTCGTTGATACGAACCGCGAATGCCATTATGACAGGAAAAATAATTTTTTTAAATTTTAATTTCTTTCAAGTTTCGCTAGAATAAAGTAATAAACTCGTGCACAGGTAAAGTAATTGCATGTAGAAGTAAAGGGAAGGTTCGATAGAATTATGTAATAATGAGGTATGTACACATAGAGTACGTAAGTAGGCATGAGGACAGGAAGCCTTTCATTCTGTGGTTTCTATAGCAAACGTTGACTAATATTAATTTTAGTTTGTTGGATATAGAATTAACAGGATTCGGTGACTACGTTGATCGATAAATGTGCTTGCTATACGAAACTCGAAACTAACTTGGAAATTTTGACGGTTTAATTTAGTTGTCGTTTTATAGGCGAAGAAGATAATAATGGTTTGCTAATTATACGAGGTGTTTCAAAAACTTAATTGTGATTTTAGAATATAATGTGTTGGTGAGATAGCCCCACCTTGTCGTATGTACGTACGTACCGAGGTCTCCTTCGAAGTGAAACGTAGCTATAAAAATATAAGAAAGTATCGCCGATTTCACGATTTCTATGATGAATGAACGTGCAAAATTATTCATGCATGCTTAATCGTACGTGCGTGCATTCACACATTTGCGCTCCTAAACGCTTTTAAGGGGAAACGAGGGAAGTGAAACACAAAATTGTATCTTGAAAGACGGGAAAACTATTAAAATTGACGTTTTAGTATCCGCGTTATATAGAAATAAAGAAAACGATCGAGTGTAAGTTGATTGGCGGGATTTTTGCACAAAAAACACAATTGGTGCTGGCGGCACTTGAACGCATAAGTGAAAATACAGGGACAGGTCGCTATAATGGGCTATATATACCAAAATTGAAGCAGCCATGCACAGTGGGCAGAAAACGTCCAAGTTGTCATTTACAAGATGAACCAATGAGAAAGCGGAGACGAATTTCTTGGTAATTTTCTTAAGCGAGACAGAAAGCTTACGGAATGAGCCGCCGGGTCCGTAACCTGTCGAGCTTAGTAAAACTACACATTCAATAATTTCAAAAATTGCAGATACGGTCAGAGATAATTAATAGTCAAGCGAATTGACTACGAACGCTCAATATTCGGTTCGAATCTGGGTGAAGTTACAACTTTATTCTGGCCGTCTCGTTGGTCTCCAGGTTGGGGGTTGTACGTCGGGCTGGCTCCTCGCCGTAGGTAAAATATATAAAATGTTACAAAACCAAACGCCGCTTGACGATGTTTGAGAATCGGAAAACGTCGTAGAGCGTTACAAAAAACCGAATAATACATACATACAATAATTACAACGTTATTTCAGTCTAATTCACGACTTTAGTCGTGACACCGATATCATCAGCTTTATACTGACATAAAAACAAATTTGTAACTTTCAAAGTGAGAAAACCATGGGTTTTTAAATTTTTTTATTAAAAATCGGTCTGGTTACATTATATTTCGTTTATCCTTATTTTTTGAATCATTGCGACTGGGAATAAAACCACAGTTTTCAACTCTCGAACACGTAGGAGCAGGGCGGCAAGGGGGCTCCCCAAATCTTTAGATTTTCAGACGAAGTTCATTTAAAATCCTAATCTCCTCTCCTCTAAAACAATCGGAGTAAATCGGTAATTGTTTATATAATTTTCAGTTTTATATGATTTTATAGCAGATTTAAATTTATGTTGCTTTTTGAACATTATTTGTAAATTGCACGAAAGTAGTAGTTAGCCTCTAGTGCTATATAAGGGTAGGAATTATAGCTATTTCGTAGGTAGTAGGGTGTCGTGCCGTGTGTAAAATATAAAACGATGATAGTTGGACCAGGGGGTCTGGGGGGTACGGAGTACCCTCCAGTACACGAGGAAGCTTTCTGAAGAAAACAACCTACGTTATACTAAAGTAGATTGCCAAGATTGTGCGGCCTGAAGGCCGCACTGGACCTATTTTTAGATTGATAATAAAGGACGACCCAATCACGATTGTGTCACCAATCAAGAACCATGGATAAATAAATATACACCATTTACAGCTTTAATTTAGAAAACTTCAATTGCAATTCAGATTTCAAACTATGTCTACTTATAGACTTATAACAGTTCTAACAGAAAAAATTATTATTTCCCCCCCCCCCCGTCACATAATCCTGTTTCGATTTGGTTTCTCTACACGGTTCGATAAACAAGGCGACAGACGTTTAATGTCAGTCCATGAAGAGAATAAAACTGGACTTTTTTAGTTTTATCATAGGTTATTTTTGTGTTGTCCTGGAGGGTACTCCGTACCCCCCAGACCCCCCGGTTTTGCAAAAATTTCTTAAAAACGTAACAGAAAACTAAAAGAGTATTTAAAATAATATACGAAATATTATTATGACTCAATTTAAATTTTTTCTAAAAAGTCCATAGTTTTTTTGTTGCTAATTCTTTAAAATTAATTTTGAGTTTTGTCAAATTTCTGCGCGGTGGGTGTGGAGGGAGAACGTGCCATAGTTGTCGTGTAAACGGACTAGACCAATTTTCAATTTTTTGCTACTAATCAATGGCGTAACAAACGCTTCAAAAAACGTAGATCGCTATTGGCAGTGGCGTAACAAGACGGCTTAATGCCGACGTGCAATTTGATTTTTTAAACCCTATTTCATCATAATTCAGCTAGTTACGCCACTGGCCTCCGTCAGTATTTTAGACGTTCCAATCCACAAATACACTGTAAAAACTTCTGTTACATTACCGTTTTATAATGTAAATTTACAGAATAAATCTATGTAATCTTATCATTATAACTTGACAGATTTGTTATGTAAATTTACTTGTAATGTAATTGGTAACTTCCTAATCATTGCAAGCTGATGCACTTTTTTGTACAACCTTGATGGTTAAATCGTGATCTGACAAGAACGAGTATTTTCATTAACCCTTCCCGTCATCACTCTGAGAACTTCTTTCCTTTAAATACACTGTAGAAACACTTTATGTAAAATTACACAAAAATAATCATAGGCAACATTGTGGCCGCAACCTTAGAACATTTAAACGTTGAAATTAAAGTTCAAAATGATCTAAGTGACCAACGATTATTATCAATGCAAAATTACATAAGTATAATTCCAATGTAATTTTACACTGATGATCATCAGTTTACAATGTTCTGTGTAATTGAACTACGAATCTTCAGTAGTATCGTAACTCACACAGCTAAAGGACTTACGCGGTGCTTACGAAATATCGATTTAAATTTATGTACAGTTCAAAATGTAATTTGATTAAAAAAGGGAGATTTATTGACAAATTAAAGCAATCAGTAGCAAAGCGTCAGTTTTCACCTAATTAGATGCTCTGATTTGGTGTAGTGACTATAATAGGCCTCAAAAAAATAAATATTAATCTAGTGAAATGTGACAATAACGAATAGTCCACATAGGTGATTGGGCTTGGAGCCGCGGTTCGAATTCCACGTTAAACGGCTAAAAAATTTAATATGGTTATTTCATAAAAATGTAATATTTCCGAATATTGTACTTAAAACACTAGAGAGCATTTTGCATCCCTTAAGATCAAATTATGAAAGGCTTGAGAAGTGTCGTTGCAAAATAATTATTTACTCATTGTTTACGTACTCTTTCCCCAACAAAACCCTTCAAGATAATGCAAACAAGCGAACTTTGTCTTTTGGACTTAATGCGCTATAAATTTATTTATTTTGAAACTTATTCACCCTGCGTATCGCGGACTTTAAAATTTTGTTATCGAGTGCGCGGTGCTTTACTCTGCCAAATATATTCATAAAAATTGCATTAGGATCCTAAGGTACATCCGAATTTGATGGAATTTTTTAAGAAGTTTCAGTTTTTCCAACTTTAAGACGAAGTTTACTTTTTCTATTAACAGAAATGTGTCCAAACATGAGGATTATTTAACATAAAAATTTACAAGCACATGATGGAAGAAGACTCGATCAACCGGTTGTGACCGAAAAGGACGAACGTTCATTCCGAGCTTTAATTTCAATTTTTTACGCTTCGATTTTAATTTTTGCATTTTTAGTAAATCAAATTTTCTTTGCGAACTTATCGATTGCTGCTCATTTCAGGCGGAAGTCGATTTTATTCAAATTTCATCAAAACAAAATTAATTTCTTCTCGCGTTCTTAACTTATTTCGCGATTGAATATTTTAATTTTCGCCAAGCTTTTTAATCGGTCAATCACCAATAGGATATCGCGACTATTAATTTGAGGTTAGTTTGATTGGCGATCCGTAATAGAGAGCGTCAATTAAATTCCTGTAAATTTCCCCTTAAAAGGGTCTAACTTTTGTTTAATTACTTAAACCCTTTTAAATTCGTTTATTTTCCGTTTTTTAAGACATAAAGTTCAACTTAATCAAATTAAGTCATTCCGCGAAAACACTAATTGAGATAAACTACACTAATTTTGATTTTAATTTTAATTAACGGCAACTTTTATCTCGGAAAATCTTTTTGAATTTAAGTTGAAACAAAAAGGGGTTGTGACTTGGAATCATCAGGTTGGATGGTCCTTATCGCTGGTCTTGTGGATGTAGTGCAAGATCCATTTCTTGGATGCTGCCGTTAAGCCCTCTGAAATTCGTCTTGGTTTTCTTTCGTTTTTGTGTGTTTCTTTCTCTCTTGGGCGCATTTTACCCTCAACAAATATTCGGTCGTAGCGTATATTCTACAAAGTCTTCGTTCCTTTTTTATTTCGCTTTGTTGCCTTTGCGTTTGTCCTCTTTCATACCGGATATTATATATCTATAGGGGTTGAAATTGTACGATTCGGTCTAAAAACGTCGGTTCTTTTGGAGAGGAAGCGCCGCATGTTCGCAGCTTTTGCTCGACTACCTAGAAATTTATCGGTAGGTTTTGTATTTAAATAATTTTGGGATGGTAACTATCTGGGATATTATTGTACTACTCGAGGGTTGAACCGAATTTAGAAGCTGTTGCTGCTTTTTAGTTCCAAGAAACAATGACCCACATTTTTATATTTCTAAAAAAATATCTAGTTAAATATTTACCTTCAAAGGGGGAGATTTTACGTGAAAAGGAAAACAAATTGTAGACGAAAATTTAAATTACTACATGAAACCATAAACCACGAAAGAATAATTGATTGCCTCCACCTTAGGTACTCTTTAGTGGTTCCCTTCATTTACATTCACACAAATAAATGACTTCACATCAAGAGACCTCTTTTAGTTGAAATTAACAGGAAGTGAGAGCTTTTGGTCGCGAACAAGCTTTGTTCTTCCTGTTTATCCTGCTGTAAAAATCGTTACCCGGCGCATATTTTTCATTCGCTAATTTGTTATTAAACTTTAACGCCGTCGTGACGTGCATATAGGAAAATTATTGTTTTTCGATTTGTTCAGTCTTGATCACGTTTACGTAAACCACTCAAACGTGCAACGTGTTTATTTTAATTATGCTTTGTTGTCATAATCAGAAATCCCTTCGTTTGTATATACAACAGTCGAACGAGCCAAAGCTAACGAGGTATTTGTTGGAAACTTTACCAAATTTGCATTGTTTATTATGAATTACCAGTTGGACTCCTTCGAGATGAAACGGAATAAATAGAAGTGCCGAATTGTGTAGTTACCGGGGTAGGTCAAAGAGTTACGAAGGCGTATTACTGAAGAGGGCATCGTCATGGATGAAACAAGTGCGTGGGAATACCAGAACTGACGTAAACTGTAGGTCTCCATGTTCAGCACGTGGATGTCCTTTTATGGGTACTGCTGAATCAGAGTTTATTGCGGAGGCTTAGCTAGACAAACGGCAAACGTTATCATTCCATCAATTGGACACTCCGAATCTGTACGGACCGGTCTGGATCGAAAGTGTGGCCATAGTCTCGAGAAGCGTCAGTGTATCAAATTTCTCCATTGTTCTCTAATTATCTCTCGCCACGTTTAGTTAACAATAAACATTTACAATACCTCGTGAGATTAACGGATTAGAAACGCTTCACGAATCACTTATGTATTTAAGGTTTGGCAGTAATCAGGTAAATGTAAACATTTTTAAGAAAATGGCGAAAGATGCTTTTTTTGCCCTTTTCAGTTGTTAAAGGTCACCAAATGGCTTTTAAAAGGATAATCAGACAATTTTCTGCACGAATTTTTAGGCAATTCAATAAAGTGAAGTTGATTTAGGACCAAACGAATTATGCGTTTCCAGTTTTTGACTTGCAGTCTCATTAACAATGGCTTGAACATTTAATGAAGCGAAATGTTTATAAAACGCCATTACCGGTTTTGAATCTGAACGAATTGTATTCTCGCGATTTAGGGGTCACGGATTCTCATATCATAACGAAACGTCTACAATTTGTGAGATTTGTTCAAATTCTTGACTCGAGTGTGGAATGGGTCAATACCATGGGAAGCAAATTAAAACGGAAGTTTATTGTTCCTCTCAGTATTGGAATATTATGCCTCTTCCGGAACGATTTCCCCATCGGCCAACTAACCTGATGCGAAACAGACTTGCGCCTTATCAGTATATAAGACCTTCCAAGATAAATTTCGTGATGCATTCCGTTATTTGAAGATTCAAAAAACTTGTATTTTTTAACTAACAGTTACATGTGAGGTAGTAAATGTGAAAAACCTATTATTTAATTTTAATTTATAAACAGCGGACTGACTGTATATGCAAATCATCAAACACGTTTCTCTATTATAAGAATTGAAAAAAAAATGGAACAGGTTTTGTGCTCAGAACTGCCAATTTAATTGTGAGAGTTAAACATATAACAAGTTTAATCTAATCAAAATTATCATTCAACATAATACGTCGTTAAAATTTAAACAATTATAATTTTTCTTTTCAGACGAAAATGATGGATCTAACAAAGGGGTCCCACGAAAAAAGCAAACTAGTCGACATTAATCCTCATCTCACATGCTTCTTATGTAAGGGCTATTACATAGACGCCACCACCATTTCCGAATGCCTTCACTCTTGTAAGTATTGGGCTTTATATTATTTTATAACCTTTATTTTGCTGTCTCTCTATAATATTGTGATGATGATTTAATCTCTTTTTTTCAGTCTGTCGAAGCTGTATAATTAAGTTCCTACACGAGCACAGTTACTGTCCCATATGCGAAGTAATCATAAACAAGGCGAAGCCCAACCTAAAGTGAGTATAAATCTCTTAATCTGCAATTACTACTGTGAAAACTATGAAAATGGGGAAAACAGTGACATCTCTTTCAGGAATTTATTATTGTCGTTTGGAGCAACAGATGAGGCGTAAAACGTTTTGGCTCTCACATTATCGCACATTCCTTCCCTTACAAAATTGCACATTTCAAACTGTTTAATAAGCTACAGGCCTAGGGTTTGTCAGACGTTGATTTTTAGAGACGTCAGCTATAAACCACCCCCTTTAAGTTCGTGATTTTTCTTCTTCACAAGGTTTGTTCAAACAATTTCGCTTTATCGCCAAGACACACTATAAAAATAAGACCAACTCCGGAGATTTGTTCGAAGCTGATAAAGCAGTCGCGAGTTTTTACGCAAGCAATCCCACCTGTTGCGGACACAAAAGAAACATTACGTAACCACTCCCTTTGTTACATCTTAAGTTTTAATCGACATGAGTTTCCGCAAAACCACGCTCTTTCTATACCGACCTACCCAAAACCATATTCATTTTTTGCTCTCCCAAACGTTTCGGTTCGGAAACAAACACCGATTTATTCAATCGGGTAACGAGATTTTAATTCAATTTTGGTTAAATTTCAATTTGGTGGTAATAAAAAGAATTTACGTCTATCATCATCTCCACCGTATGTGATGGCCCGGAGTAATCAGGATCTAAAGGGAGTAAAACATTATTGACGAGTTTCCTTTGCGCATGCTTTTAACGTATCCTGTCACGCTTCGGCGGTTCATAGAGAAAAGCGTGGTGCAGATTTATCTTTGATATCACGCTTTTCCAACTCGAATGAGATTGATGTTTACACCGATCTTTTTCATAAATCTAACCTCAGCATTTCGCCACACTAATGAGATTTTATTGTTTTCTCTTCTACATTTTACGGTTTAATTTTTTTTTTTTTACTGAAAGTGAAATTAGTGCATGGCAGCGTTTTTTGAAGAAGAAATTTGATATTACTGGTTTAGGGAGGATCGAATGCCACCATCACAATAGGGAAATCTCTCCTTCCTCGAAGTTCAGTTTACTTTTTCACTGTATCGTTTGTATCTAATCTCAGCGTGCACGCATAGATTGCGTTTCTAATAATCCCATCTTTAATCCTCATCAGCTCGGTTCGTTACGTTACGAGTAGCCAACACTAACTTCATCAGAATTGCTGTTAGGTTTCCACTCGAGTTTTCAGAACAGTCACTTTTTCAAGAGTTTTTTCTTTTGTTCAAAATAAGGGTTTTGCGAATACTTGTTCAGAGTTAGTTGGGTGAGTGCGGAGGAATCAATGTTCTTTCTTTGATTTCTTTTATACTTTTTTTTCTAGCTTTGTATTGAAATTTCTGAAAGGCAGCGAATTTTTTTTTCATGAAACATGTTCAAGTTTTAAAAGTTGGAAAATTCACGACTCTTATTTGCTTAAAACTTCAAGTTCAGTTTTTATTTCATCCCAAACTTGTTGATACTCCAGACGCACGTAAAATGTTATTGAGGCATTGAGTAGTTGTGTGGATAAATTCCTGTTTCTGTGACGTTTGAAATGGCCTTTCCTCCAAAGTGTTATGTAAATCATCTGCGTTGGATGGGAATGGTGCATGGCTTTCGGGGGTAGTTGACGTAGTCGATCGTCCAAAGTTGATTGATTAATTATTTAGTTCTTTTTTGTTTAACTGAATTTATAATCTATTTTTAGATTGGATATTACAATTTTTCATGTAGCTGTAGCCGTTTTTAAGTTATTCACAAAAAACTGATTTTGCGGCCATTTTCTTAAAATGACCGCCAAATTGTTTTGATGTTTCTCGTTAATCCCTTTCTTGGGGCCAGTATACTATAACTGTCCATCGAATTTAATAAATTTTCTATTAAAATTATGGCAGATGAGGCTGTAAATTACAAACATAAACATAAAATTTTGTGGATTATACCAAAATTTGGGCGAAACAGGACAAAAAACTGTAAAAATAATATTCAAATATTGTATTGGTTGTTTCCAGACCTTTAGCTCCGCCCACCATATATAAGCTGAATCTCTGAACCCACGAACTTATCACTCAAGGCCACTGTACTTTAATATCGGGATCTGCGTGGTGTGTTATAAGCTAAAATTTCGCTATAATCAACGAAATGGCAATTTAAAATAAAGTTATAGTTTGATATGGCCAGTTTCACAAGTAATCGTGTTTACCTCAAGTGCACGAACCGTCAACAGAATGAGATACCTAACCTAAGATAACGTCAACCACATTAACAAATTCTATGATATTCCCACCTAGTCTGGCTGGGTCTTCCTGACGTTCGAAGAGAAGTCAACGTGGACTTCGAAGTGTCACTTTTCGTTGTGCTTTTCTTCATCCGAAATCGATACCTTCGATGAAATCACGCTTAATGATCTCACAGGTTGACAGTTCCATGATATGAAAGAGTTTGATTTAAGACATAAAAATTCTGGTGTATCCAATTTTTCCATCAGCAAGGAATTTGAAAATTTTTGAAATATAACACCCCATTATAAATAGTTTCTGTTTGTCCCCCTCCCCCCATTTTCCTTAATAGTTTCTAGACAATTTTCTTACCACCCCGGCGCTTATTTTTAGTCAAAAGTCACTTTTACCATGTTCTGGACAACTCTCGTTATCCTTCTAATTCATTTTACGATCTATCGATGGTATTTATATGCTTAATATTTTTTATTCGATCGCTCTCTGATGAACCTGCAGTTTATTTCTTATTTCTTTTATTGGAAGTCAGGTCTCTGCTCCCTATGTAATTACTGATAGATTGCATTGGTTTTATAGCTCAGCTTTCAATGGCATGGGAATCCGCATGCCTATTAAATCTTTTAAATTTCCATAAGCTGTCCATCTTTGACTTACCGTCTAAATACAGTCGAGTCTCGATAAAATGAACTAATTAATTGCGTTTTTTTCTACATTTTTTAAAAGGATTTTTAAAAACATCCTCGGCGACGTACAAATGCATATTAATTTAATTTTCCATCTTTATTTACTTTCTTACTCAGAAAAATGTACGGAAAACAATGAAATTTAAATGTAAGGTTTCATTTCATAGTTTTCTTTATTAATAGTTTATTATTTATATTGTTGGATCTTATCCGTTAGGTGTCTACGACTGGCGCATAAATGTATTATCGAGATTCCCGCTACCGACCGCTCACTAACTGATTACAAATTAATTTTAAAAAGAAGAGATAAATCTTAAAAAAATTATTTTGAAGACTATGTAAAATTGTAAATTAGACAGAATTTAACTAAGCGCTAAAATATTATTATTTTGTGAAAGATTTCTTCAGTTTTTGAGTCAGTTCCACAGACTGACTGTAGCCCATAAGCTTGAAATAACATTAGTTTGGTAATCCCAATCGTAAACTAATTAATTTACTATATTTTACAACTTTTTCTTACTAAAAACTTCACGGTTTTTGATAATCCCCCTTTTTTCATTTTTATCATATTTATAAATATATCTGGTTCTACTCTGTCATAAAGAGATAAAAATGTCGTAAATAACAAAAGTTTTATTAGGTTTAAAATGTAAGAGCTTAGGTTATTATTTGTTATTTTATTTATTCTTTTTAAAATAAATTTGTGGTCATTGAGTGAGTAAATATAGTAAACGTCAAATAAGCAAGTGGTGGTGTCCGACTCATCGTCCATTTTGGAGCCCACTCTTTGTGTTGATGTTTCCAAATTTTGGGTAATTACGGATTAAATTTAAAAAGGTTTTTTCCCCGGCAGAAATAAAACCTTGAATTTAGAATTGTACAATAGCGAACTGTGTGTTATCCTATTTCGCCATAAATACTTCGGATAGTGGTCGGTAATTTCCGTAATTCTCAAGTTTTAAGCTGCCCGCACACTTAGGCGACGCGACACCACAGACAGAAGCCCACAACACACCACACATCAGGCGACGCGACAGCTTGGTAGGGTCCGCACATTTTTGTATGTGCTGTGTGCTTCTGTGTGTAGTGTGGTGTCGCGTCGCCTAAGTGTGCGGGCACCTTTAATGTTAATTTTAAACTTTTATTTAGAAATATGCGATGCAAACACTCTAATGAATGCAATTGAATGATTGCATGTTTGATGATGATTCTATCTCAATTAGTTGCGGTTTGAAGGTTGGTTGATTAAAATACGATCAAGTTCAAATCTATGATTTCTAAAGTGAATGAATCGCACAATTTCTATTTTTATAATAAATTATGAAATATGCTGTAAATTTGTGCAAAATATCTTGAAATATTTCAAAAACCAAAATGCTCTGGTTTCGAGATGATTTTTCTCCCATCTCTTCTTTCAAAATTTCTTCTTATAACTTGCAAATCCCTCACCCCTTAGCCGAAGGTTTTGTATTGGACAGGTATTTTTCATTCTCAGATTTTCTCAGAAGTACTTCTTAAGACTCATTTAACTCTTTGGATCATCACAGGGTGTGCGAATGCCAGCAACCGTAAAGAAATTGCGGATAGTTTCAAAATAAGGTTATCGTGGGGAAGGAAATCAAAATATACAAACTCCCAAGCCTTCTCTACCTTCCCCATCGAAATTCCAGTTTCCAATAAGGTACATAAATATTAATAAAATATTTATTCCATTTTAAACAGACAGCACTTCTGTGAAGGTCCCTTATGATTAAACAAAGTCCATCCATTGAGTTTCTTTACTTGCAACTTCATTTTTATGATTTTTAGTCGCAATTTTCCATTTAATTTGAAACTACCGTTGCAAAGAACGGAGAAGCGCATCGCGTCGTAATTCCTTCTTATAGTGTGAACTGCTGTTACGGTAACACGAGTAGGTACATCCTGTTTTGCGCATCCCTTATCACTTCATAGATATAATACTCCCTTAATAAAAGTTGCGAATTGTGAACCCTTAGGTATTATACGACATTTATGAGAGGGATTTATTTCTGGAATTGGATCTTGAAGTATCGAGTCTTAAGCCGTTGTAGACTGTCTTTTCCTTTACACCATCTTTTTATTTTTTTTTCGGGTGGTTTGTGAGCTGCTCAAGGAATTTATCGTAAGAAAGCTTACGAACGGTCAATCGTTGGAATTAAATTTGGAATAAAAAATCTTGCAGAATATTAAGTGGGTAGGAGTTTTCCATTTTGTTCGTGACCAGTTTACAACAAAATAAATTTGTTTTAAAAATATCTCGTTGAAATCAGCATTTATTCCGGAAATGAAGCAATAAATTCGTGATAAACCAACATTAGCGCGATAAAAGCGCAGTTGGTTGTCCCTTTACTCTTTAGTTTATTACTTATAGTAAATAATATTTTGATGTTAAGTCGTACCTACACCAAAAGTGGCCAGGGTTTTGATGATAAATCTTTTCAATTTCAGGTTGGACAAGACGCTGCAAGATATTGTATATAAATTAGTACCTGAATTATTTTTGAATGAAATGAAGAGACGGCAACGGTTTTATCAGAATCACCCCGATCTAGCTACCAAGGTAACCCCAGAAGAGAGAGGCGAAGACACGGAAAGAACGATATTTAATCCTAGGGATACGATAAGTCTCTCCATTGAATACATCAGGTGAGTTGGAAAATAAATATCACAAAAAAGTGGTTCTCAAAATTTTCCTAAAAGTCGGATGTTATAAAACGTTTCAGCTTTTAGCAAGATTGATGATTGGAGCAAGTTATTTTGATGCGAAATATAATTCATAGCCCGAGTCTCCTAAATACCTTTAAAAATGAAAATTCCTCCACTTGTTGGTTAAACTTGTACAACGCGCGCATTATTCATTATTTCAAAAGATTTACGAGCGGAACGTTCACAAAACATTTTTCTTGTTGTAAAATCTATTTAATTAAGGGTTAAGAATTGCCACTAATTTTTTTTTAATTAAGCGCCGCTTTAAAATTCGTAAAAAAGTTTCTCGCGTTCACGTAATAACACGTTTAGAAAGTGAATATCGAAACTGGTCGCCTTTGCGCCTTGCTGACATTTAAAGAGACGTTATTTTTTTACATCGCGTTTTTTTGTTCGAGTTAAAATAAGGGACGAAACCGCAAGATATAAAATTTACTACGCTTCGCTCTCCGAACTACTACAACCCGCATCTTCAACTCATTTCAAAATCAATATACCTATAAATAATGCATCATATGCTCGGTCTATTTCTTTGTATATAATGTAGATTATGTACACCACTGTTGCACTTCTTTACCTGTTAGACCCCGGTCTCAAATTCACCCCGAGATTCGAACTCGAACTACTTAATTAGGGGAGAATTAAATACAATCTGCTCGAGGGCTTTAAAATTTAAATTGTAAACTGGTTAACTACCGCCGTTCTGTTTTTCAAATAAAACTCATCATATTTTATCGTTTATTCATTAACTTCGCGTTTTCAAATCGTTTTCATTAATTTTTTACTACGTCGATGTCGTTACGGTAGTACCGTCACCCCCCGCTCTCCCCCCATAACTGAAAAGTCACGCAAGAATAAATTGGCTTAATTGAATTATTGCATCGGAATTTTAAACATAATGGGAAATTTGAAAGGTATCTCATTAATTTGCCAATTAGGAGGGCAGGTGCTAATTGTCACGATTTAGTGAGAAATTTTAAGCGACGAATTTCTTATTAGATATCATTACCGGTTCTGTCGGTTGTTAAATGAAAGTTACTTTTCAAATTCAAAGTCGCACTGTTTTGTAAATAAAATTTTACTACGTTAGGTAAATCCTGAATGTTTCAGGAATATCATCAAAACTTGAAATGAGATTTATTGTTACGGTGTGCTGATGCTTTAAGTCCCACGGAATTTGATTTGATGCCGTATTCAGTTTTCCTTTAACTTTGTTTTCGTAATATGACGTGTTTTTCACGTGTTTAGAATTTAGTTATTTTATTACATTTCGACGTTCAATTTTACACGTGCCACGATTCCGTTGTTTTGGTGAATAAATTCGGGAAACTACCCCTAGACGAAAAATTTCCAAGCACGAGCGATCTAATATTTTACTACGAACGTTAACACTAAAAGAGGTCTGAAATTCTGTGGATAAATGAGGGACAGGTGTGCAAACAAGCGCCACCGTTTTCAAGATTCCAGTCGCCATTTATTACAATTTAATAGCAATATCATTCTGAAAATATTTGGTTAGTTTCCGAAGAAACAAAACAAAAATACACAGGTGACTCCTCGGCGTCGCGTCGTCGAAAACGCAAAGAGAATTGCAAATTTTTATAATACCACTACCAAGTTTGTAAAAAATAAATGAAAAATTACCATAGGACTGGCAGTTAAATTCAAAATAAATATTGATGGATATTTAGGTCTTTTGTGCAGTACCTCGAGCTTCGTTGATCTATCAGAAATATGCAAATTCGGTGGATACATGCAGAGACGAACTGGAAATAACAATCCGGCTCGTGCTACTATCATCGCTTCGATCGGAGATCTTAAACGCCATCCAAACAAAAAGTATTAGTTTTTTTTACTCGTTTCCAAAAAATTCGCTTTGTGAAAATCACACGCCCATTAACGTGGTGATTTTATCACAGAGCTCAAACAAAAACTGAACATAAGTTGCCGTTCCGTCACTCCTTTTACACTTTGCGTGTCAATTTTCAACATAAAATCTGTCAAAGACACAACATTCAGTGGTCCAGTACCTCGTTAGCGTTCGAAGTTTTTTTGTTATAATATTACGTGGTTTGTTACAGCACAAAAGTGAACTTTCGTTTTATATTGTGCCTGCGTTCAACCACGGTTAACTCTGTTGCTGTAGTTAGTAATCTCCCCTCCACCTTTCCTATCGTCAAATAATGATAAGAGAAACAAACATAGTGGAAGAGAGAGAAAGCACAAGTCCAGAGAACGATCGCGATTATTGCGTGCTGCGACGTTCACCGTGGGAGAAATTACGTAAAACTATTTTTATCGTTTTGCAGATAATTAAAAGTGGTTACCAAGAGAGCGGCATGCTAAGCGTGATCCTGAAACAATCCACGCGAATTTGTTTGGACCGCAGACCGAAGTAATGCGGACGTTTTGTTTTCCAAGTTACGTAAAATCACCATGATGTGAAGGTAGCACGTGACGCCAACCGTGAAACTCAAAACAGCTGTGTCCTACGCCCAACCTTCTCACTCGCACGTGTGTGCTCTCTGTCTCGAGTTCTCCTAGAGCCAAGAGACGTCTCGATGACGAGTGTTTGTGTGTTCGCAGCAGACGGTCTATTCTTCGTCCTCTTTCTGTCTATTGTTCGTCATCGTTCGTCTTTGTTTCTGAAGGCGACCGGTTTTACAATAATTCAATGCGAAGAAAGTCGGTCGTGTTTTATGATTGTAATTCTTGCTCTGTTGCTGCTTTCCATCGCGACTTTAGCTAAAAAAGCCACTACCGTTTCGTGGTCAACACGGAAGACCTTGACGACTTGTAATGGAGAGGGAGTCATTTCCGATATAATTTAGTCAAATGCATCTACTTCCGATGCTTTTATTTGACCACTATATAGCCGTCCAATTATTTATTTAATAGAGAAATTATCGATCCTTTGAGATTGGTTACAAAATATGTAACTGGCTCGTTTGGACGATGATGATAACATCATCGTCGTTTGAATTTAGTTGCCACAGCCTGTGTATGTATGTACGTACGACGACGTGTCACCTCGTTAAAAAAATTTAAAATCTCGATAAGAGAGAAATTCGCGTGGGACGAAACTACCCAATAGTTTTGATTGCAATAATTGCAAAAATGTTAAATTAAAAAAATGTTGCACTGATAAAGCGGTCTTCTCGTGGGCTGAAGCGATAATGGGATATTGTATTTACAACAATCACCAATTAAAATTTGAATTGTTCACATTTTATGTAGCGTGGCATTTCAAACCCGGCTTCTTATTTACGACCGTGTAATTGTCTGTAATTACTTATTAAAAGATTAATTTTACTTTGGATCACAAAGATGTCACACTCAAACCCCATCTTGAAACTTTTCCATACCACCCTGTATATTTCACCTTGCGTAATATTTAGAATACTCTTACAGCTTTAACAAAGTTTCCTCTATTGTTTCAGCGATGATTCTACTCCCGGGGCGATCTTAATGCCGGAACTAATTGGCAAGGGGGAGGATGTTAATAATAAAAACAAGACTCAATTCGGGGAAAACGAAGAAAATTCGGCAATTAAGAGATTTCTACAGTGCCCTGGAATGTGTCGAGTTGCGGTGCTGAAGAAATTTATTCGTAATAAATACAGCGTGGATACAAATCAATATCACGTAAGTGTTGATAATTTCTAGAATTAGTATACTCAGGTCCAACCAACATCAGCGCCCTACTAACACAAATATTTCCACAGTTTTTTTTGTATTCCAAATTTTTCTAATAATCTTTTAAAAATCGACAAAATTACAACAGCTAAAAAAATTACAAATGGGAAGTCGGGAATTTTTTTGATTTTTAAGCAAAAGTTTGATGTATACAAATTTTTTGTAGTTATTAACTTGTGAAAATTAAAATATGAATTGTTTTTAATAAATTACAAATTATCTGACATAAATTAAATTAATTCAGAGGTACATAAACTATACAATAGCTAAATATGTGTCATAGTTTATATACATTAATTTAATTTGTTCGATAACTTGCACCCAATTCAGTTAAAATAATTCATATTTAAAATTTAAAAAAATAAAATTTATAATTTCAAACGTGGAAAACCTGAAAGTCAAGAAATTTCTAATCAGAAAATTTTTGTCTGATTTAAGCAAAAACATCTTATTGGGACAAATATTATACAGGGTGTTTCAGGTTGAGTACGCCAAACTGTACCTCAAGATAAATCACAGTAAAACTAACAATTTTTGTTGGTTTCATTTATCAAATTAAAATAAAAGAAGTTGTTAAGGAAGCCTTGAAAACTTCAATAAACTTTACTTCGAAAAAATTCATCGTTTGATCTTGGAGAAATCGAACTTCAAACATTTTAATTGTCCACCATTTTAAAATGGTTGGAGATGTAATAAAACTTTATGAATGTTACTTGTAGAGATTTTTAAACAAATTCGTTCCATATGTTTAGTTTTTTCGTAACTCCAAAAATAAGGAAAATAAATAAGAAATACAAAAATCAACTGTAGAGAGAAAATTAAGCGCCATTTTGAAAAATTGAACTATCAAAAATTGTTAGTTTTACTGTGATTTGTCCATGCCTAGTGAGGGGGGCTCACAAAATATGATATAAAATATTAATATCTAAATCAAGATCCCACACTTTTTGAGATCGAAAGTTAACAGAGGAAGAAATCGCTTGAATTTTTTATGTATACTTAACTGAAGGCATTTAGATTCAGTGCGGCCTTCAGGCCGCACAGCCTGTGCAATCTGATTATAATATAACTTATTGAAAAAAAAACCGATCATCTCACAATTTCATATTATAAGACAGTTAATGTAAGCAGAGCTCCATAACTGGCCCTTGATTGAGTGCCAGGTCATAAGGGAATTGGGGGTACCAATTGGCCGAGTATATTAATTAGGGTTAGACTTAGGCTAAAATATTTGGGACATACACAACTGACACCCAAGGAGGTGAGAAGAAAACCTTTCAGAAGAATTCTATGTTTTACTGGCAAAATTAAATTCCTGAAAACCCAATTAGAAAAGTAAGAACAAAAGATCAAAAATGGTCGCAGCCAATCAACCCCTAAGTACAGCACAATAACAATACAAGCGGCCCTTCATACCTAGGGGGAGGAAGGAAACTCTAAATTCTTGCTTGTTTAATTTCAATTTTAATTATAACCATAAAAATGTAAAGAAAATTTTAGAGAAATAAGGGAGTCTTTCCTTGAAGGGGGGGGGGGGTAAAAATTGAAGAAAATTGCAAACATCCTTTATGAACGACTCCAATGTGGTACAGTTGGTCGACCTGAAATACCCGGTATAATAAAATGAAAATTTATAGAAAAATTTGAAAATCCAATCTGGGTTCGATAATTTCAGTAACATATACCTAATATGCCAAATTTTCTCGTGTCGCTGTAGCTTTGTGTTTCGAGCGGTGTAAATGCGGCTTCGAGCAATGTAAGAACTAAGATTACCGTAACTTGTAGATCTAATTTAGCACATTTACTGCCGTACCAAATCATATAATTGTACGTTGCTTACGTCTCCACAGACAAAAAATCAAATGATGGATAAACTAAGACGCCGACGATGTTCTTGGTGGCGCGACATCAGACCTCATCGCTTAGGTATTTGGCTGCGAATGTGTTAAATGATTTACAAGCCTCGCGAGTACACGTACGCAATAAATCTTTCAATTATCAATACAAAAGTGTAAACTTTTAGCTTTTAAAATTCGTTTAATTGATTTAAATCAGAATTGATACCATTAAATCGGACTTAAAAATTCTGTCCCAATTAACTACAGCACTTTGTCTCTTTCAGATCGATATTCTATATAAGAGGGTGCCTTTACCTGATCACTACACCCTAATCGACATTGCCTACATTTACTCATATAAAAGGGTAAGATTTATATTATTTATGAACCCATAATCTAATTTTACAACGAAATTTATTTTCAATTACAGAACGAACCGATGAAGTTCTTTTTCAAAATTACAGACAAAAGTTTAGTGAACGATAACTTCGATTATTTAATACAACCGCAATTGATTAAGCACGACCAAATTACTAGCACGAAAGCTAGGGAAAAGAAAGCACACAAAAACGTCAAAAGTACCTGCAACCTCAAAACTGATAATAAAAGCGAGAAACCTGCAATTGTAAGCGAAAAACCAGCAATTGTAAACGAAAAAATATGTGATAACGAAAAGAAAGAGGAACCCGACGCGAAAGATAACAAAACAAGCAAACAAAAAGAAGAATACACAAATTTGACCTTAGATAGAAGTAACAATGTGGAAATAATCACGAAAATTCAAAAAGTTTCGAACAAAAACGGTCAACCGATAGGTATTAAGATCACTAAACAAATGGTAAAAAAATCGACAACGCCGAAAGCAGATAAGAATCTCAAGAATGCGATCAAAAAGGAAGAACCACTCGTTTTGGAACCACCGTCCGAAGTAGACGAGGAAAAATCCAACTTTTTGAAATCGTTCGAATTAACCGCGAAAAACTCTGTTCCAACGACCCCTCCGAAAGAAACGTTAAAACGAAAAAATTCGTTCGAAAAAACAATTTCTAAAAAACCAAAGAAAAGTCCTGAAAGTTCAAAAAATTTGAAAAGCTCGGAAATTTTACAAGTTGTGAACACCGTAAACGAAAATGTGTCAAAAATAATGGAGGCCGACAAGGCCATCACCGGTAATAACCTACAGGCGCTGTTGTTCGATAGTTACAAGATAAACATACCCGCATCCCTTTCCGTGACAGTTAAAAGCGAGAAGGACAATAACACACCCTCGTCGATTCAAAAACCCGTGCAAAATTACATCGAAATTCTTAAAATACCGGATAGGCCTTCCACACCATCATCGGCGTCGCTGAAAAACAGCGATTTCAGCGAACGACCCAAATTGAGCATTCTAGAAAGGTTAAATACGAGCGTGGAGGTGAACAAAGTCGAAGTTAAAGTGGAAGACGGAGAAAGTACTATTAAAAAAGTTGAAAAAATCGATCCGTACGACTTTTGCCAAAACGAAATAAAAGAAGAGATGAAGGAAGAAGAACAGACGTCGAAAAGTAGTTATCAATCTACGGCAGCTATGAAAAATAAGTCTTCCCCATCCACGTCGGTAGCTTCTTCCAAAGTTCAACCGAAAGAAAACCTGGCGAAACTTAACCCTCGAACACCTCAAACTTTTCAAAAAATGTTCGAAGAGGCAATAAAAAAACCGGAATTTAACAGTAAATTCCAAACTGCCCCTTCGAAAACCGATGCGGTAAATAATAAACAGACGCCGAAAAGGAGAATATCGGAAATTGCGTCCAAATTGATAAAAAAGAATAAAATGGATCAAGAGAAAAACGGCGACGGGGGTTTACCGGAAACCAAGAGCGAAACTTTGAACGAAATTTTGCCGATTTCGAAGTCGCCTTTAAATGTGCCTCGCATACCAAATAAGAGAAAAATGAAATTGAGCGAAAAAGTCTGCAATCCACCGCTGAAGGACTTCAACACCTACATATCATCGAAGATTTCGCCCCAAACGGTCACCAGTTTGCATTCTCCAAGTCTCGGTTTGAACTACACGGTTTCGGTTACACAAAATTCAAATGGTTTAGGAAAAAGCGCCTTTCCTCCCAAACAAAATTTGGAAGTGGAAACTCGCCTTTCGATGTCACCGAAACTTCCCAACACATCGATATCACCCAGGCATCCGTTACACTCCCCCGTGCGCCAAGAAATGGGCACCCTCCTCAACATCCCTCGAGCTTACAGCACCTCTCCTAAAATACCCTCGCCTCAACACTCGAGCAAATCGAGCATTTCCCCAAAAACAAAATCACCCAGCAAAGATTCCACGTGCAAAACCTCGTCTTCACGCAAATCGCCAACAACGATCGCTAGCTCGTCGCCTAGCGTGTCAAAAATTAATTCGAAAAGCATAACACCCCACGGCGATAATCAACTCCTTACTTCCAATCAACTCCTAGAAAAATACAACATACAAAACTTAGCACAGTTAACAGCCAATTTCAACTTCCCCGCTAATATGTGCGTGAATCCCACACAAAATCAATTGGCCGCGATGCATCAAGCTCTCATTTTACGTCACTTCGAAATGCAAAATCACCAAAACTGGTTAAACATGAACCCCGGTCCGTTGATGCAGTACGAAAAATATCTGCAAAGCCTTTCGAAATCATAGCACACTATCGAATTGAGCGTTTAGTAGGAAGAATTTTCTATTTACGTTTTTTATTATGAAATCGTTATTGTTATGGAATTATGATTCATTTTTTTTAATTGACCGTTATTGTATTGCGTTGTGGTAAACGAATTGAAATTATGTTGGACGGCAAATTGGCGTAACTTTATTTTGTTGTATTGTTACTTTCTCTTATTTATTTTTGTTTTTATTGAATATAGTGTCACAAAGATATCTAGATAAGCTTACTAATTAATGTAATATATTTTTCATTTTTAATAAAATAATTAAAATTAAGTTTTTATAAATCATGTGTTTCATTTTAATTTTAAAAGTTGACCGTTAAGATGAGGTAAGTTATTATGAAGGTAAGTTCCAAGGTTTCCGATCAAGATGGTTTGGAGTGTTGACCGGCAAACTAGTGAAATGAGAAAGAACGGTAGGTACATACTACATTAAATTAAGATTACAACATGGCGTCCAACAGCTGTTTGTAATCCACTTAAGTATTTTCGCAACAAAGTCTTTATGCAATAATAAAGACTAAGCAACAGCTGATGGTCCGTCGTAGGACTAATCGGACCTTGGTTTCTTTGATTTTCAATAACCGAAGACCGAAGCAATTCGGAACTGAAATTAACTTTTGGTAGCGATAAACGTACTTTAATGAAATTTGACAGCTGTCAAAATTGCGTTTTTAAGTACAAAACAGACACAAATGCGCATGCTTGGATTCGGTATCAAAATTTCAAGTTCCTGTTTCTAGACGATTTCAACATTTAATTCAGAAAGCATCAATTGTAGTTTAGATTAGTCAATATTTCCTGCCGATCTAGAGCGTTGTACGAGGTCCAATACCGATCAGCATCGCAGAGCTAGCTAGTTTTCTGAATTGAAACTTGAAATGGTTAGACAACAGTAATTCTACGAGGCTACTCGGCCTACGGTCTCGCAGAGCTGTAACAGGTAAAAAACGCCTGTGGCAAGCGGTTCAATTTGCAATTACCGATTCGAACAAAAGAATTTTTTAAATGTTAAATTAAATTTATACAAGAAACATCGTTCAGCTAGAATAAATTTCACATTTTCTATTCAACAACGAACAAATAATAATGAAGCAGAATATTCAACTACAAGAAATGACCTTCGACCTTTTGATTTTTAACCCCATCGACGCGGCGACATTGAAGTATTGAATTAAGTAAGTATTATTTTTTTTACTAAATTTTTATAACCATGTTGTCCATTTCGTGAAAAATGATATTTTCTCCGTGCCCAACAACAAATGATTTACCCCCCCCCCTGTTTTGCGATTGTTGACATTTCTGCCTCCAAATTAGAGAAGGTTTCTTTAGAAACATAAACCAGAAAAACACTTGGTTTTATTTCATTTTTAAGTGCTTATTTATTTTCTCAGATGGCTAAGTCTTTTAGACTCCCTAAAATGTGATGAAATAGGCGGACAGCAGAATGGTATGGTTATGGAATACCTCCCCTCGCATAAGGACGTAAACTAACATTGATAAAGACGCAAATTTTATTCTTGAGAAAACATAGTTTTGCTTGCTTGTGCTGGAGGGTATTCCATACCCCCCAGACCCCCCGGTTTTTCGATAGTTTACTTTAAATAGTGCCCTCCACGCAGGGACGTGCTCAACCAACTTTTTTCAGGAGGGAGAAATTCCAAATTTCCCAACTGAATTAATTCCAAATTGCCAACTTTTTGAAAATTTAGACATAAAAAAATGCCAAATTGGCCAACTTTTGGGTGTTTTTAATAATTTTTTGCCAACTTTTTGAAATATTGGGGAGAGGAGCTCCCCCCTCCGTGTACGCACGTCCCTGCCACCACGTCAAGCAAAGATTTTTTTCAAAAACATAATGCTTAATTTTATCTCATGTTTAAATGTTTTTTCCGTTTTCTAGGGTAGCTAAACCCCCTAAGTTATTTTGCGCCTCAAATCTGCGCGCCGTGGTCTGCGCCACCTTCACTACTTTCTTTCATAATATCACAAATAACCATACGCAATATAACTCAATAGCGATTTATATAAATTTATATTATGTAATTAATTATTAAAATTTATTTGGGGCGTAATAACTACAAATACTAAAGTTATGTTAATTAATCCCCTTTCATTTTCTTTACTTCTACCTCTAATCAATTCTACTAGGCTACTTGAAGTCTACAAAGTTACGAGCTATAAAGCTCGACCTATGGCCTCGCAGATAGAATTTTCTTGCCATCATATTATATTTCTATGGTATTGCGTATCTATGGTATAAGCAATAGTCAATAAATATATAAGTATTATATAGGTACCTATATTTCTTAATCAACAGAATAATAAACCCAGTCATAAGTCGGATGCGAGGTTATAGGCCGAGCTAAATATTGCAGCCAAGAGCTACCAGCGTCACAAAGTTAAACAATAGGTTGATCATACTGGACTGAGTTAGGGGGCACAAACAGATCCTGTTTTTGGTACCCTGGGCAGTTGTCCATGTTGCCCATCCATTAGCACGCCAATGTATTCTGCTGAAAATGCAGTGGTAGGGACGCAATCACCCCCTAAACATTCTCTTAGAAAGATTTTATATTTCTAATATTATTTTATTAACATAAAAAGTCCATATCCTCGGTACTTGACTCAATAATGATCGTTTACTTTACTTATTAGTTTATTACTATGCTAAAATAATTTCAGTGCGGCCTTCAGGCCGCACAACCTAGGCAATATACACTGAACTAAAAGTTAACCCAAATACAATCAAATTTTTAACTTCATTCATTCTTTAGTCTTCGTATGCACATTGCAAAATTTTTAAATTAAAACAAATAAGTAAAACTTAATAATCGCTGATAAAGAGAAAATAATTAGGGATTAAAGATAAATAGAACCCTAGAAGACGAAGTAGGAGATGGATGAAGCCAGACGATAAATTTTTGATAATCATGAGAAAGGTAATTAAAAATTAGGTCAATCAAATAACAATTTTTGAAAAAGGTTTTGAAAAAAAGACGTGCGATTGTTCGATGGAAAACATTTAAATTCTAACACCTAAATTTGAACAACAAAACATTTGAATAACCAAATCATAAAAATAAATTAAAATTACTTATAATAGTAACCCCATAGAAAGGAAAATTTACAACAGTAAATTCAAATTTTTTATTTTGTATCCTATTTCATTCATACCTATATTAAAAAAATAAATTTAAACTGTTTGCTAAAAAGTGGTAAACATGAACTGACAAAATCAACCGTTTAGTCCACGGAAAATGGGGAAAATCTTGACAGAACTGGATTATTATGAAATAGCTTAGGTGATTAAAGTTTTCTATGTTAAAATTATTAAAAAATTTGAAAATAATTAGTGATATTGTAACTTCTTTCGGTAAAATGAGATAAAAAAACATAATACAATTTATATAAAAGTCAATACTGCAATAATAAAAATTTCGCTACAACGAAATTTCACTATAATTAACAGGTTAATAAAAAGGCTAATGATCATTAAATATCAGACTGTCATACTACTTAAGTTTTGTGAATATTATTAATTCAATAATTCAAACTTTTTGCGACATATAGATCGAGTTATCGAAATTCCACTGTATTTCAACTCAAACGGTAATATATTTGTGGATTAATCTTAAACGATTTGTCACATAAAATCTTACGCAAACCTGCAATAAAATTTTAACGACTGCTTTTGATATAACGTAAGAATTACTTATTATGCAAATAGCTTTTTCATTTAGTTACTACATGTCAAACAACTTTATGCAATATTTTTAAATATCCCTGTCAATAGAATACAAACATTTATCACGTGACCTTGTTTATCTATTGATATCCTAAGGCTTATCAATTTATTATTTCATTCGGACAGACGCCGCAATTTCGTTAATCTAATTTTATAAATCCCGTAAGTCTCCACCAATAATAGTAAAAAAAAAGAGTTTTTGGTGGAAGACTTCGGCACCGCAACCCACACGAAGTGCGATTGTTGCAATGTTTATCCTTCTTAGGTCATGCTCAGATTTTATAAGGGCAGTTAATTTACATGTTAATTAAATGGAAATTAAAAATTTGATTAGGTAGGATAGGTCGAATTATCCATATGTTACTGTATTTTGATTTACGATGAACCGAGTTAAAATGAGTTTTTAACGGAATTTTGTTTCGATAAATTTAAGTTCATTATAAGCGGATTAGACAGTTATTTAAAAGAAAATAACACTGACTTATTGAAATGGCGCTTTACGGAAGGAGTGAAATGCTAATTTATTAATAGTAATATAGTAACAAGACTTCAGATTTTAATTGGGAATTTAAAATTGTAAACAATGATTTACTGTTGCTTAGCAACGCACCAGTGACGTGCTAGAGTAAAGTTTTCTTGAGTTTCAACCAAATAAAACATGATTTTTTGCAAAGGTCGCTAAGGAGGCAATAATATTGAACGTGGGCGACTTGAGCCACCCTTGTAACACCCTCTGGGTACGCCACTGGAAAGTACGATATTGCTTCTGCATTGAAATTCTTTTTGTGTGAACTTTCGATGAAAACTTGTATGTTTTCATGTAAAGACAGTTTAGGTAAACCATACGAAAATTGCGGCTCTTCCAATACCTATATGAAAAAACGGAACCTCACCTGGGTTTTTAAACGTTTGACCCGTTTTGTTTAAACAACTAAAATTAGTCCTATTTTTAAGTTGAAAACAATCTCGATGCTAATTTATGTGTAAAAATAGATAATAGAGAAGCATCTCACCTCCTATTTAATTTTATCTAAATTGTAATCTGAACGTTAAAGAATTTCTAAAATTAAATATTTCTATTGCGTCCCGAGTTCAATAAATTTGAGACTTGGTTAAGTTTTTAACAAGTAAACCGCTTTTACAAAGTCGGATTTGCATTTTATATGCGAGCATCTCTTAGTGCTACTGGCTTAAATTCTTCAGCTAGCTCGATTAATTCACGTAAATTTCAGAAAAAAATTTGTAAGAATTATGAGGTTAATTAAATTTTTACAAAGCACTCGTGATGTAGGTAATATAGGATTTGTTTGTAATGTAAAAAAACACAGATATAGGTAGTAACAAAAATTTAATTAAATCTGACTGACCTTACTGTTCCGTCTTCATAAGTCCAGCCTTTTTGGGGGAATAACCTGAAGAAAAAAAATTTAATTAGTTTTGTAGGTAATCAAAAGTAACCTGTAATAGTGTGAGAGAATTTAAACATAGGTAAATGTGCATTTTACGTAAATCTGTAATTTTTCTAAAAAAAAAAAACAACAATCGTTGAGAAGTTTCTCGATAGATTTTAGTATGATTTGTGGGTTTGCCGCAGCGCATTTAGTATGGTAATCTGGCAAGCCAGATTATTCGTGCGGTTAGGCTGTAAACTTCCCGAGCGGTCGGCTTGGTGGGTGGAGGTATAGCAATAAGCAGTGGCGTAATTACTGATGGGTTAAAATAAGAGCGAATAATTCAAATTAGTCAGAATTGAATCGATACAAAATATTCAACAATCTGCAAACCTTAAATTATCAAAAAAGCGTGTGCTAAAGGTGGGTGGTATGTTTGACCCGCACGTAGGTAGAGATACACAAAGACGTGTAAATTACAATTTCTGTAACGCTTTTGAATGAGAACAATCCGTGTTTGTTCGATTGAACCAACAGATACCTACGATGCTATTGGTAGAAATTTCCGCGTACTCGATATTTACATGAAGCGTTGCCGTGTTTACACGAAGATTTGGAACGTAACTGCTAAAAGCTATCATCTAACACAATTTTTACGAAAAGCGTTTCTTCACCCTCGCATACATTAGCCGAGATAGAAGGTGCTAAACTCTTGTACTATCTCGAGATGCTATCTCTCCAAAACTTGCGTTTACGCGTTATCTAGACGAAATTTAAGTACTCTTCAGAAACGAGTCAAGTCGCAAGTTCATCGTGCTGATAGCGCTCAAAACCGATAAGAAATTCTTCCATAAAATTAGTATGAATCAACTTAATTATTATAAACAAACCGATAAGGATTGATTATCGCTAACAAGTGTGTTTATTAATTCCAGCCAAACAATGTTATCATGTGAGCGTAAAAAATAGCTAAATAAAATTTATATAAAGAGACAGTAAATAAGTTCGACGTAGGCTACCTATTTATAGATTTCTTCGTCCTTTACAGCATGATTCATTTCAATTACATACTTTTACGAAAAGACACGATCGTTTACGAAATATGCCATCAGAATAAAGGCCACACAACGTAGAATACATAGCAAGCAGGAGCGCTCAGTTGGAAGTTCACAACAATCTACACGTTTTATTTTTCCATTACGTCACATCTTGCTTACCTTTTTCTCCCGCTCCACAGGCCTTCGTATGCCAGCTTTACCGTATACCCTTGAGTAATCAGAACCCTCGTACTTAAAAAGCCTAGTTTACACCGCTCAAAATATCTCTCACGAGCATTAAGTAAATATTTTCGAGTGGGCTGTGTAATAATAATAATTTATTTAACTACAACGGAAATGGTTATGACCTTTCAGATGTAACAACGATAACGGTTACAATAAAACGAAGTAATAAAATCTAAAATAACATAACAATCAGCGTCTACTGCAGGCCGCTACCATTTCAAGCGCTACAAAGCGCTGAAGCAATGCTTGAAATTTGACATAATCATGGGTGTCTGCGTAAACAGATCAGAAGTTAATTAAAATCTAACCTTAAGGTTGTGAAACGACCCAATTCAAATTATGGGTAGGTACTTAATCCGTCATTGTAAATCCGATACAAAGTGACAAGATCGATGAACCCCACAGTTGCCTACTTAAATTCCACCATCTATTTTCTCAAGATACCATCGAACATACAAATTCAATAAATATTGGGTTAAATAATTTCAAAGGTATTCAAATTAATCGGAAGACTGCGCTGATGTTGTTTGACCCCCCACTAGATTTCTGTACGCCAACTACGATTTCCGTTTAGTATACGTTCAAAGATATACCAATAAATAAAAAATATGCGTTAATTATTTCGGGTCGCATTTCTTGCCCTTCAGTGTTAACTGATATGGGTTCGACGACCTCGGTTCACATCACTTAAAATTACATTCCATATATCACAAGTTAGTAAGTAATTCAGCCCATTTACGCCATCGTACGGCGTAACGGTAGATACAATCCGGCCAAACGCAAAAAAAGAACGGTTCAGCCGTATTATTCTGATATTATTTTCGAGAAGTGATTTATTTTTAGATCTGCGAACTTTCCGCTTAGAAATCAGCGTTTCATATTATCTATCAGAATGAACCGCTAGTTAATTCATTGCGCCGAAACAACAAAAAGAAACCACCCGAAAACATACCGAGATTTAAAAAAGAATGAATGAATTAACTGTAAGGTTTGCGACGAAGTCAAATCAGCATAAGAACAAAGCATTTTTTAATATCGAAATATCTCAGAAAATCATCGACCTGGAGTTTCCAAAAAAATACGTCGTAACGTCCTTTTTATCACCTTTCATTTGCCGTATCGCTCGATTCCGTACTCCTCATACTTTCTGAGAAAAAAAATTGCGATTTTGGTTGTAAAATTATTAAAATGAGAGAATGAGGAACGCGGAGAAAATTGATATGGGAGTTACCGAGGGGGCGCTCCTAGTAGCGAGTCAACCACTGCGCTCGTTGGGGCGGGCTCGTTGAGAGAGAAGTACGGCCCGCGCTTTGTGTTGGGTTCAAAATACGGGCAGCTGCTGAAATTACTTGGCCTTGGTTGGTCTTTGATCTTGTTTCCTGCCTCTGTATCATAATTCTTCTCGTTTTTGTTCTTTTTGATCCATTATCATCAATTTTGTTGTGGTGGTAGTACAGTAATTGTGGTGGGTACCCAAATTTCGGTGGTACAATTTAAGAGCCCCTCAGCGGTTTTTTATGTAATTACCGCACAGCCGCTGTTTATATTATTTTGGAGCAGTAGGAGCGAAATTAAAATAAACTTGTTACAAAAATGTAATTTAAAAATTTCTGAAAGACGGGTGGGGGTGAAAATGTGAATTTTACTGTACAAGAGAAAAAAGTGCCACGAACATTATATAGAGAGTCGTACTGTCGCGACATCTGTCGGTAATAAACTAAACTAACCGTACTGTAATTTGTAATCAAGGTCATTTTTGCGAGCATCTGATTACGTTTCATCTTATCAGGGCCGTCTTTAAAATATTTCGGTCTTTCAATTCGAAAATGTTTATTATAATCTATGTGAACTTTTTTATTCGAGAAAATTGAAGCACTTATTTGTGCTTAATTTTACCTTAATAAAAAAGTTCAACACTGAGCCACAGTTAACCACCCACCACGATTACGTTTGATGGTAGTACGTGGTTAATAGTGACGTGGTGGGACTGGCACCAGTCAATTCCTATGTTAAAATATTAATTTGCAGTTTCTTGTTATTTTATGAATTAAATTACTCAAGCTGTGCGGCCTGAAGGCCGCACTGGAACTACTTTTTAGTACGAAGAAAGGGTCTTTATAAAATACTAATTGTTGGTCCCCAAGTCATAGCTCGAACCAACCATTGTGTCATCGTCACGCGGACAGATCTAAACGTTCCTTATTTTGATGTTCTATTTTATCCCCCCCCCCCCAATTAATATAACAGTACATAATTTATAAAAAAAAATTTGAAAAAGCGATTGGAAAGCACGATAAAGATCTGAAATGGTTGTGTGAACAGAACATAATAATTTTACTGGGGAATGACGAACTGCAGCTTTTCCCTCAGAAATGTCAATTTTTCATCCCTCTTCCTTTCATCCCGTAGCAAATGCTGTGGCACAGTCGCCCTATTTTTTAAATTACCTTTTTTTTACCATTTCCTTAAAATAAATCACTTTTCTGGTGGGCGTGAAGCCCTCAGAAGTGCGGGGCTCGTAAAATTTGCCATTAGCTCATAAACAAAATGTACTTACAGTAGCGTACGTAACATTTTTGTCATAATACTTTTGAATAGATTTCCTAATGAAGGCATTAAAAGCGCGCACGAAGTGTGAATTTTCATATTTTCTGTGGCTTTCGTAAGACTGTGAACAGAGGCGTAGCCAGGCTCCGCATTGAAAAAACAGAGCCGGATTAAGCCTTTGAGGCCCAGTTCTAGACTTTAAATATAAATAATGTTAAATCCCCTTAAATTAATAGTTAGGAATTTGTTTTCATGTGTAAAAAATTAATATCTACAATATTACTAATTTGCAAATTAATTTTGTAGGAATTTACCAAAAGTAAATTTTTTTCTTCATAAAATAATGAAATATTTGAGGTCCAAGAATTGAAATAAAAAAATATCAAACAAATCTATTATGACTCGTGATTAGTTCTGATACTTCCCACCTAAAATTATTTTCAGTGCGGCCTTCAGGCCGCACAACCTATGTAATCTACTCCATTATACCATTACATCATTATTTAATGCAATTCTGAGTATAAACCAAACTTTACGGTTCTTAAAGATTTGATAACAATAACAAAGTTATAGAACAGGGGGGGGGGTAGTCTAAGAAAAGTCTAGATCTTTCAGTGATGCTCGGGTTGGTGACCTTCGGTCTGTGACGTTCATACCAGAACAAAGGATTAAATTATTAGCGATCCCCAGTCTGGGAGGCAGAAGGTCGAACAACCATATCAATTGACTTCATTAGTATAGATGACGTCACAGCAGCGCCCTGAATTGCCAAACCAAATTGGTCAATATTGACTCAGTTCTTAGTATCCATTTGATTCAATGGGCAAATTTGATTGGCAATAGTGACGTGTCTTACTAATGAAGTCAATGGGTCTGTTCAAAATATGTTGTAACTTGCACTGCCTATAGCAAACGAAGAAGGTACAGTTTTTTAGTTAGTTCATGCAAACGAACTTTTACTAAAAAGTATAGGGTTTGATTGATGGTTGAGCGAGCCAGATTTCTTTTATAATTATTAAAACCAAGATATAGTAATACATCTGAGTCTCGATTTGCGTCGTTCCGATTTATGTTACATCAAAAAAACACGCGATTTGATCTGCATCGGTATGATTCAATTTGCATCTATTCGTATAAAATTAAACTGTTAAAAATAATAACATACAATTTATGTCTAGCCACGATGCAATGAGGATTGGCTCATTAATTTATCAACATAAAACCAGCTTCAGTGCGGCCTTCGGGCCGCACAACCTAGACGACTTACAGTTATAACTCTAATTTAAACATTTTATTCAGCAAATTAATTTGTTTTCTTAAAGTTTTAGGCAATAATTAAGAATAATGTTTTAAAGAAAATTAAAAAGTGCACTAGAATCGCTTGAAGATCGTAGAATACAATACGTGATTCGACTTGCGTTCAAGTGGATCCGCCACTAATATATCAATAAAATGCAACTGTTTTTTTACCCTGATATCTAAAACTGATGTAATTCATCAGTAAAATCATCTGCAGTGGAAATAGAATTCGATTTCTGCATTTTTTTGAGCACAGCTTAATTAATAAGCGTAATTAACCAAATTTTCGTCGGTAATTGTTACATTCTGCTCTTCAATTTTTTTTACTAATTATTTATTTATGTACTACTACAGGAAGAGAAATGAAAAGTTAGGGGATTAGGGTGCGATCGAATTGGAGGATGAGTATTATTTTAATAATGTGGGCGAGCCTTGTCGCTTTCGTATTAGGGTCAAGTAAAATCGATATTGTGGACTATTAGGAAATACGCCGTGCTTTGTCTGTTTCCATATATAACGAAAGGTTCCAACCACCTTCACCTCATTTTTCTTAAAATACTTTTCAGATAAAAAAAAGTAGAACTATAAAATTTAAATTATTAAATAATGTTAGAGAAAATTAAAAGTTTTGAATTGCAGCGCCATCTAAAGTTTAGTAGCGGTAATACAATTAATTACACAAAATTGATAAAACTAAAATTTCATTTTAGAAGATAAAAGATTCATTTAACGTGTAATATATTCAACACCCTTAGAGAAAATATACAAAGGGTTAACTGATGATATTCAAAAACTAATCGCTAAACGAATCATCCCCTAAATTAGAGTCATCCCCCTTCGTAAAATATTTCATTTTTAAACAGATTATTTAAAAGATACCGTAGGGCTTTTTTTGTATAGGCGAAAGCCTGTATATTTAAAATAAAATAAAATTTTTACAACATTTAATCAACTACTGCAATCTCCGTAAAACTTCCTCTCTTAATCTGACTGTATATTAACTGCGAAATGAATGACGCAGAACAGTAAATAAGAAACTGGATACAAAATTCGTCCTCCAACATCAATGTAGTTCACTTTGTCAGACAATTTTCTAATCAAACATTGCAGTTTAGATTTCTCTACCTTCTTTTTCTAAAAGAAAAAGAAAAATAATTTTTTGTAGGCATTGTTACGTTCGTACCTGTATATCTCCATTTAGAACGTGTTTCTCTTCGTTACTTTCATCTGCAGTGTCATTTTGTAGTACATGAACCAGCACCGTTTCAACGAACGACACAAAAATAAATGTTAAAGAAATTCCAGTAAAATAATCCAGGGCCTTATTGTACGACACTCTTGGAACGTTCCTATTGAGTTCGGACACTGATACAGCGAGAGTCAACAACGCCAAGAGATCTACGAAGTTTAACATAATAAAACGAACAATTTTTCATTTTTTGCTTCTTGGATTACTTATCAACAAACGTGGAACCAACAATTTCCTGTTCAGCCAAAATGAAAACCACGATACAATCACCAGCATGGCAGTTGGTATGTAAGCTTGGATCAAATAATAAGACAATTGTCTTTTAAAAAGAAAATCGATCTCAAGTGCACTGTAATTTCCTGTACTCGTCTTACTAATTTTCGAAGTTAAAAGAAACTGCTGCAAAACCAACATATTTAAATGTAAATTTCTGCTTATGGTTAGAGGCTTATCATCGGTCCACTTCAGCATGATGTCTTCAACGGTCGACCCATCTGAACATTTATAAAAATTAACTACTATTAACACGTAAAAAATCGGCGTGTAAAGTCTTACAGGTTGAAAATGACAGTTGGACGACCTGAAAATCGAAAGGGAAGTTTTTTAAGTCGAACGGACAGTTCCTCGTCAAAGTTATCCGTTTACTGCTGAAGACGGTTCCGTTGGGAAAAATTCGAACGAAAGAGTTTGGGTTGGGTACTTCGAATCCGGAACTTTTCTTAGCTCCAAGGAGATACAAATCAGGCGTCCAAATTAAGTGGACGTTGGGGAGTAAAATGTAGTCGAATAAGTTTTGGCTGTCGTACTTCAACCGATTATCTACCCATGTCTGTCGAAGAAGGAAAGTGAATTTTGATTCCTAAAAAAGAGAAGTGAGCAATGGGGGACTTTTAAGGAAAGCGAATTACGTGCCCGTTTTTCTTCGTTTATTTCGTCGATGTTTAGAATGTGGATGGAGACTTCCACCATTATTGGACCACCTAAAATTACCAAATTTACTGTTAGGTAGGTACAAGTTTTAAATTTTAAGTGTGCTTTCCTGTGATGTTGCTTGGGGGTAACAGAACGTCGATTTCATCGTGTGAAATTATTTCTTCTAAGATCACTTTCTTCAAATTGTTGATGTTTTTTCCGCTAAGAAAAGAATTATTTATAAGGTGATTTTACCTGATGGGGTTAAAATGGGTTCACTTACACTGCATTTTCTACAAAAGCACAGCACAATACACACAGCACCAAAACAATCACACCTTTTGAAAAAGCCATTGCGTGCCAACGTAGGTAAATGCGTCGCGTGAGTGTTCTATTTTCTTCTTGTTTTTCGAACCTAAATTGATAACCCCATTATCTACTTGAGCTCGTTAGAAGGGATTATTATTCACCATTACAAAATTGGGTTACTACTTGTGAGATAATAGGCGTGACTTGCTTTTCTATAGCAAAACATCGACAACACTCTGTATATAAATTTGTATACTAAAGTAAATAGGACATTTAAGTTGGTCGCAATAAAAACTAATTCAATTTACAATAATTTTTAATGGGTCAATTCGCATGCAAATTTTAATTTTTTGGTTCTAGGAATGCATTATCCATTTCTCAATTAATTTGTAAGCCCTATTTTTAGCTTCCTGGAGTTGTGGAATTTTGCTATCATCGGCAGTCACATCCGCACAATGCGAAGTGCCTAAAAAAGCGATTACAGTGCAAAGTTACGAGAAGGATGATTTGTTACCCTTAATTAAAAGTACTGGAGACTCGTCATTATTTTGATGATAAAGCCCCAATTTGTGCCACGGGTCGTGGGTTCCATGCACCGTGAGGACCCTGGTCGCCTTAATATTCGTCGATCCGTAAACACGATTTATTCTATCGACACCTCGTTGGAGTAATTGGATGTTGTAACTACGTGATCAAAACTTAAGTGGTTTTTGAGACGAAATACTGTTATATTTATAATACCTCTCTCCGAGAGATTCAGTACAGCTTGCGACTTCTTCGGCGAGCACAGATTTATTGGCTTCCTTAAAAGGTTGCTTAGGAGAGTCGGTTGTGAATACAAAACCCAATTCAGTGCACGTTTGGTATTTCCATCCAAAGTCTGCAACGAGGAAGGATTGGGAAAAATTTTGCTTGGAACCGAAGAGATGACCTTACCGTCTTCTTCGGTATCATCAAAACACACTTCCTTAGCTTTTGAGTTTACAAGAGCGGCTAGCTGTTGGAACGGCGTGGTTGTAGAATTCTTACTTTGCAAAAAAGCACAACTTTTGATGTCATCATCCGGTTCGCTGTACTGATTTGATACGACGGACCTAATGGTTTCCAAAATTCCATCAGGATCCATTTCGGTCACGTTTCCACATTCCCACCCTCTAGAAATTAAAACCTTTCGTAATTCAGCAAGTAAAAATCTTGCAGAATCTTACTTAAAAATCGATTTAACGGATTCTTCCCCTTCCGGTGTTTCCATAATTCTTTTAGCCTCCCTGTAACCCTGCCTAATTATTGCAATGCATTCTGAGCTGACGTTGGAGTAAAATTCGTTGGCTACCTCATAATATTCTAAAATTTGAGGTTTTCATTTAAACAGAAAAAATTTTAGGTAATAAATGTGGTAACCATGAAAATCCAAGGTGGCTCTCAACGGTCCACTGCTAGCCCAAGCTGCATCCACGATATGTGGAAACTTGTAACGTAACCAGGTCGCCAAGGATGCCGCATACGAACAACCAAACACTACAACCTATTTTTTTTAGTTACCAATAAATTAAAATACAAGAATCTCTTTAAGTCTCACTTTGCTGTTTTGTAAACCGGGGGTCATATTTTTGTAAGAAACTATGAAATTGACCAAGTCATCTAAAGCTTGATCGATAGTGAGGTAACTGTAGTCGTTATTTTCTGATGTAGTACCGTTCCTGAAAAAATTTCAAATTAACCCTTGGAGCAACACGAAAAAGCGGTTAACACTAAACTCGTCCTTTTCCATCGGAACGCTCTTTCCATAATAACGATGCTCCAAAACGACAATCATTCCGTGCATTCGTTTCCCCAGGACGTAACTTGGCCCTGATTTTAAAGAATCACCACTGATAGTCTCCTCCGCCCCAATTTGCAACAACAAAGGACCATCCGGACGAAAAAACTCCCCATTTTCCAGATACCTCTGATTTGGTGAAAAAAAAATTATTTCGGTGTAAAAAGAAGCGTTTGAAAAAAGTATCAAATTGCCTTGAATTGGAGGAAAAAAGTTTTCATTGACATTATTACGTCTACCTTGAAATAATAAAAATGTGATTTATTTAAACAGATACTTTTTCGCAACAACACTTTTGAATGAATAGAAAAAAATTACCGCTCGAAAAGTACGGTTGTCCCATAAATCAAAATTATTCAAATACTGTTCGAACCATTTATCTTCAAATTCCACACTGTTCGAATCTTCACTTCGAGAAACTTGCACGAAACAACTCAAAATTAAAACCACCCCGCAAGAAGCGACAAAGATTTTCATAATAATTTTGTCACAAATTTCTAGCATGGTTTACCTACACATGACGAGAAATTAACTAATAATAATTCTACCGTGTTTCCGCATTATAAACATTTTCCATCGCATAAAATTTTGTTACGTAAATTTACCCTTGACATTGCATATTATATTAAAAAGAGAACCTTATAGCGTTATACAATAAGAAAACAAATAGCAAATTTTGTTTGTCGATTATATGACATCACAAGGTTTTTCAATTTATACCCATCTGCTAATTATTATGATAAGAATAACGTATTTTCCGATTTCACATGCAAATTTGTATGATGGTCATGGTTTGAATAATCAAAATCATTGTTATGTTACCTCCACTGTTTTTGGAAACTGAAGAGTAGATTTGAAGAAAAGATCAGCATGTGAAGTATTTTTACTTATTTTTACCATATATAGTAATATGAGAAAGAATTGTAGATAATAACAAAAAAAATCAGATCTTGACGGACTTATAGTCCTTGAGGTCCAATGAGTTGAAAGAGACCAAACATCATCAAGAAAATGTCTGTGTGTGTGTGTGTCACCGAATTTTGTGTGCACTCGAGCTCTCAAACCAATAAGAATTTCACAATCAAATTTTTTTTCCATGTGAAGTAGTTGATTTTTATGACTTCACTATAACGTCATGGTTCAAGTTTGATCTCTCTAGTATTTATAAACTAACATAAGTTTTACTACTACATGAAATCTTCAGTGCTCAAATTGACAATTTTTATAACGTCATCAACGCCCATAAAGAATTGAAGCAAATAGGAAAAACAGACAGATTTTTGAAAAATTTTTGCTAATGTAAGTCAAAAGAATTAATAGTTCAATGCTAATGAATAATTTCTTTCAAAATTTAAATTAGCCTAAATTTGGAGATAATTTAAAGTGCCTAACAATTTTTTGAAAGCATCCTGTACCTATATTAACAATTTGCAGTGGAACAATCAGAAAAATAATACACATAATTTTGTTTCGAGTCAGTGTGAATGCTGTTACTATAGTAACTATGTTGTTATATTATAATATATTCACTAGGGTATTTTAATCAAATTTTTTGAGGTATTATAAGCTTCAATTATTTCTTTAGAATCTTTTGCACGCTGAAAAACGTTTAAAATCAACTTTCAAATTTAAAAATTACGAAGATTCGCGATCACTAACCGATCCAGATTATGACATACTAATCCAGCAAAAATCTACCTTTTACACGCTAACCTTGGCCCAAACTATCTTGATCATAAAAACCTTAACGTTGCGATCTGTCAAACAGATAAAAAATTTAACCTTACATTTAGATGTTGGAGTGTGTTAAAATAATATCGATAATATAATACAAACATAAAACAATTGATCCATGGTTTCAAAGACATTCGGTGTCAAAAAATGTGGCAATGTAGTTCAATTTCATCAAAAAAATGTGTCTTTACCCCCCCCCCTACCCCCCACGGCTTTATATACAGCGCACAGTACCCTACAATAAAAGGCCGTTTCTCTATAGACTACTAGATTTCTCCCGAAATTAAACTTTTCCACATTATTTCTCCATAGCCCTCTACAGTAAACTTTGGTGTTATGTCATAGCACACTTGATCATACATAAGCACTGTTATTGGTTATGAAACCACGGCAGCATCAATGTTTATTGGGATATGATGACGTCACATCAAAATTTATTAGTAAGGACTGTATCTCTAATTTCTATTTATTTTAGATCATTTGACATTGATTAAAGATGTTAAAAAGAAATTTCCAGCGGCGCTTTTACTATTTTTTATTTATATTAGTAACTTACTGAAAAAATACATTCTCTGAAAAAATCCTGTTATACAGCCCTTCGTATCAGTATTTTCACAAAAAACATTTCAAAAATCGATCCCCAGCCCGGTTACAAAATTTATCCAACTTCATTATGACCCTCTCCCCTCGGAAGGCAATGGCAAACCACCGAGAGTAATCTGCCAAGAGCATTATGGTCATGTTGTCTAGTAATTGAAGGCTCGATTACACGATTGGACACATGAAAATAATCACTACGCGTCTGTTAAGACGGATAGACTGAAGGAGGAATAATAGTAACCCCCCCCCCAGAAAACTTACATGAAGCTACTACCCATCTCCGGTATCTAAAGTCGCAACAAAATTTTGAAAGCACCTGGCATCAAATGAAAAATTATCTGGAATCACCAATAGGGAGCGAGAAAGCTGCCATCTAGTGTTAAAAAGTTTATGATGAAAGTTCACTTTTTTAACGTTAGAGGCACTACCGTCGAACTTTTTCGCTAATTCTTTAATAAGAAGAAAGAAAAATGTGATTTTGATATGTACTAAAATTAATTAAAAAACATTCATTATGTTGGCTTTCTTGACCGGGGGGTTTGGGGGTTATGGAATACCCTCCACTGAAAGGTGGAGTTAAGGGGTTTGAGTTTCTCTCTAGAAACTCTAGAATGAGCTAACATCAGTTTTTTCGCCCTGTATTCGCTGTGTGCATTCCTCCTGCTGCCATCTGGTAGCTTAAATAGACGAAAATAATTGAGACTCTTGACATATAAAGAGCTCGCAAATTTTAAGCTTTCAGGTAAGGAGTTGCGGATCATAATCCTTCTAAGTCCATGGTAATCACATAAAGCAAGTCCCAATTCAGTTCTATTACCGGCCACTCCAAACGCTTCGATCGATTTTCGTATCCCCTCTACACCTACGCACACAGCGAACCTTCATTTATTCCCAATATAAAATAGTTGAAAAATCAACCCTGACCACCACTTAGACGGTGATGCTCAAAGTGTCGATCGATTTCACTTACAAAAATTGAAGTTTTTGATAAAATTATCAAATTAATTTCCGATTTTAAAGTTGAGATCAAAAACTAAATTATATTATGCACCATTATGCACAAAATTTTCAAAATAAAACGGTATATGAAAGTCCCCCCCCCCCCCGCGCTAAAACCGTTAATGTCAACGTGACGTCACATTCCCAACTCTTTAAAATTAAAACATAATTTCTTTTTTATATTAAACGCATTAAAAAAAAAATTGGTAAAAAAAGTGAAGCTTTGTTTTGTCCTCGATTACGATAAAAAACACAAAAATGTGCCGATTGCTTGTGCACTTTTCCTCCAATCCAAATACATAATAAACATGGAAATTTTAGAGTTTAGCAATAAATAAAAAAAATTTCGTTTTTAAAAATTAAGTAATTCAAAAAGTTTCGGGGACCAAAACCATTGCCACATTGCTAGACCACCGTTTCTCGACCTGGGGGTCATGAACAAGGTGGGTTGCCAAACCTGGATCTTCAAACTCCAGAGAGGTAGATAGGGAGCTAAACATTAGTCATGGGGGAGGTTTATGTGAGAACACAATAATAAATGATAATAACTTATGCCATGGGGTGGTTTGAACCTCCCCCCCTTATGTACGGCCCTAAGGGTAGAAATATAAGCCCAAAGAGGTCGCGAAGGATAAATATAGCATATTATTGGTTTTCGAAGAGGTTCCTGAGGGGGTCGCGAGTTTTTTCTTGTTCGACAACAAAAATTTTTGGTTAAAAAGTCTTAGAATAAAAATGAATCAATTCGGTTGCCGACCACACCTGCACGTGGTTACGATAATTACGGAAAAATTACTCAAAATACAAAAGTTTTAATTTAGCTTCCAATTTAAGCAATTGATTATTTTTGGTCATAAATCAGCAATCTAAGAAGTAGTACAACAAAAATATTTTTTAAATTGTAAAAATATAAGAAAAATTTTAGAACCGATTACTCATGCTACTTCTGGGAATCACCCGTGTCCCGTGTCTTACTAAAGTGTAACTCAAAATTTTAGGGGCAAAGTACAGTTTCAAAATTTTCAATCTGCATTTTTATTTACATTATTACTACCGTGTAATTGCTGCAATGGAATTAAAAAATGCCGTGACCTAAGCGTCCAAAATGGCGACCATAAAAAAATGCTGAAACGTTTTTCAACGCATCAAGAAAACGACGCAAGATTTTCAAAAAATTTCACCGGAAACATTATCAGCACAAAATCTTTTATCATAAAAGTGTAAATTTGGACCGAACCGATTTTTTTAAAAATAGATGATTGTATGTGAAACTCACCCTAGAAGTTGGACTTCTTTGCTTCCTTCTTGGGGTCATCTGCGAAGATTCGGTAATCCAACAACACTTCACTGTTACACTAAACACTCACAAATAATATTTTCACAGTTTTCCACTTAAAACTTAAAAAAAATCACCGCGGAAATCTGCACGATGCATTGTGCTTACCGAAATTGATACGACTGTGTAACACAGCGGCCGGGCTATGAGAGTTCGCGGAAATGCGACTAGGTTAAAAATTTTTTAACTAAGCCGTTTGTTGATCGATTAATTAAAGACACAAATGTTTATAACATTTCAACAATTTTAGGACTGTGAACTACACGGAACGGGAAGAAAACTACGCCTCTGTCGGAGCACAACCTACAACAATCGCGATATTCCCGCCGAAACTAAATATCACCAGCACGGCGGCTGTGTCTCTTGTCTCGGCAACTTTAATTTCTTACAAATAAAATTAAAATTTACACTATGAAAAGAAATTTTTTAATCAATTTTTACAATTTTAACATTTTATTATTTCAGCCACTTTGTCATAATTTTTCGAGCTCGAATTTGCGCTCTTCTTAATTGTATTGGCACATTCGAATATCTCAAAAATTGGTCGGCACAGTGGGACGTTCCTTCGACAAAAATAACAGGCGCCTCTTCATCAACTTCTTGATATAATCCCAATTTATGCCAAGGATCCAGACTGCCATGAATGCTAAGAACTTTCGTGACCTTCAAATGGACCGATCCGTAAACGCGGTTTAGTCTATCCACCCCCCTTTGCATGACTTCTTTTGTGAATCTAACCAATTCATTCCAGTCAAAATTTTGCAAATAAAAAAAAATCAGAAACTCACTCTGATCCGAAACTCTCAATGCAGATTTTAACATCATCTTCAATAAGCTCTTCGCTTGAATCATTAAACGGTTGTTTGTCCGATTCCGTTAAAGTAAAACCAAATTCGGTACAAGTTTGATAATTCCACAATAAACCTGGAAAATAAGATTTTTTAAAATTGAAAATGAGGAAGGAAGAAGAGGTTACCATCGTTTGGATACTCTGCAGCTTCGTCGGTGGTGCAAATGTCGGGAGATTTGAAAACCAAAAGTTTGGCCAAATTTTCAAACGCTGTTGCGTTTTCCCGATCGGATTCCAAAATTTTGCAACTTTCCACCCCGTGGTCGGGAGGAATGTTATGGTCGGCCAAGACGTAGCGTATTTGAGCGAGGATGCCCGAACTTTCCATATCACTGATACTCCCACAACCCCAGTTACTGAAAATAATAGTTTAAAAAAAGTTGAACGTGGCACTGCGACTTACGTAAGCATCAATTTGACCTTTTCGCTCCCTTCTGGCGTTGTTAAAAGTTCCTGGGCTTCTGCGTAACCTTCACGAATTGTATTGTAACATTTAGAACTGACATTTGCATAAACTTGAGTGGCAACTTCAAAGTATTCTGAAATTATGGTTGGTTAGATTTTTGTTGCTGTTAGGAAGAAGAGGTTGTTTACCGTGGAAGTCGATGACTGCGCGTAATGGAGCGCTACTTGCCCATACGGCATCGACAAGGTGAGGGAATTTGTAACGGAACCAAGTGGCCAAGGAAGCTGAGTATGAACAACCAAAGACTGCAACCTTGAAAAGCAAAGCGAGTTCCATCAATTTGGAACAAAATTTGGGCTTCCGAAAACCTACCTTGCTGTTTTCGAGTCCCGGTGTGGTCTTCTTGATGGTTTGGACAAAGTAGGCCAAGTCTTCAAGAGCTTGCTCAACTGACAAATAAATTAGTTCATCTGATGTGTAGTTTCTGCAAAATAATATCTATGTTTATGGATGCTGGGAAAAAGAAAAATGGAATCCTTACTCAAAAGGAGTGCTGTTTCCATAGAAACGGTGTTCTAATAACATTGCTTTTCCGTTTAGGCTTTCTGCCAGCACTAAGCTGGGCGAATTTCTTAAGCTGTATGAACTGATCCCACCTTCGCCTCCAATTTCCAATAGGAGAGGACCGCCTGGACGAAAATGTGAGTTTTCTTCGATGTATCTCTAAAAATAAGAGCAAATTAACCAATGAGGTGGGATACCTCTTGGAAAGGAAAGCAGAAATGCTTACTTGATAGAAGGTTCTGTTATCAGCAACATTAAAATGATTCAAATATTGTTCAAAAAATTTCATTTCTAATTCCTCGTCCTCCTCGTCAACCTCAATTTCATTATCGATTCCATCGTCTTCTTCTCGAATAACCAAACCCTAAAATTGTATTTCCTTGAAGAGGAACAGAAGTTTTTTTTTCAATTTACCTCGATTACACTAATCACCAAAAATAAATTAAGGAAAAATTTAAAATCCATGTTTGGACACTTACAGCGCACGTTGTACTTACAAATAATTACGAATTCATCGCATTTTCTATCTTTAGGCACCGTTCATTGTGTGTAAATTTTATTGTAATTACTTATATCCGCATAATCGAAAAACTCGGGTGATGGACAATGAATATGCAAAATTTAGCGAAAGTAACACGAATTTTTGTCAAAATTTGAGTTATCAACGCGCACATTGTCATATTTTATTTTTAACCAAATTATTTGGAATGATCTGCATATTTTCTCGCCTTTGTCAAAAACAGAAAATGTGCCACCTTAACAACACTCATAGTAATGAAATTTCAAATCGGTCTGTCTGTTAGTAACGCAAAAAGTCACGTCAAAACCAAGCCTTGGTGCAATACCGCGGGGCCCCTATGTTTTGGTCAAACTTTTTAATAACCTTTTTTTTTAATCCTATTTCAAAATTGCATGAATCTCTCGCCTATATTTGCTCCGAGCAGCATGCGTAACGACCATAGCGCCGGTTTGGCATATTACCATTCCTTACCCTCTCTTGCAAAGTATCAGCAATACTGCAACAAACGAAAGTTAGCTTAATGTACTGGAGGGTATTCCACACCCCCCAGACCCCCCGGTTTATAAAAATGTGCATGTCAAATGTACCTACTCATATTTAAAATAGTTTAGGCATTTATGAAGAAAGATCTCAACATCAATAATATATTTTTTAAGAAATCAACAGCAAAAAGAGCAACTTTTCTTATTGACCCCCCCTTTAAAAATAAAATATACCATAGCCTCCAATTGCTTTGATTCAAAACTGTAAATTTGATCTGAGTCGAGGTGATTCAGTCTGCGTCGTTTTGTGTAAAATAAAAGGTCCATTTGATTTAAATGGACTCCGCAGACGGAATCTATCGACGCAGATCAGATCATTACTGTTATATTTTTGATGCAACCCAATTTGCAACTTTGACAAATAATATCTCAAAAATTAATGACTTGAGAAAAAAACTGCAAATAAATTTTTTTGCTCAATAAGTTATCTTTCCGAAACATTCAGAAAATTTGAAATGCGGTAATTTTTGTAGAAATTATCTAAATTTAAATAATATCACCCAAACGAAGCTGTGTCAGTTATTTATTGGCTAATTATTACAGCTTTCTGCCAGCTAGATATTATTAGAAGCTACGTATATCTGAATAAACGCAAATTGAATCATGCCAACGCAGATCTGATCTCTACTGTTATATTTTTGTTATTACGCAACTTGCAACTTTGACAAATGATATCTCAAAAAATAATAACTTTAGAAAAAAAAATAATAAAATAATAATAAAAAAATAATAAATATAATTTTTTTTTTTAATAAAAAAATTTGAAATGCTGTAATTTATGCAGAAGTTATTCCAACTTAAATAATATCACCAAAACAAAGTTCTCAGTTACTTATTAACTGGTCATTACAACTGGCTGTCAGTTAGCTATTATTAGAATAAACGCAAACTGAATCACATTGACGCAGATCAGATCTTTGATATTCCATTTTCAATTTAACTCGATATCTAAAAACCTGATAATTTTAGAATAAAAACTGCAAAAAAAATTGTTTTTGCTTAATATTTAAAATAATATATATTATTTTTATTATTTATATATATTATATATATACAGTATAATTAATTTTTAATTAAATAATATCAAAGCTGGCAGTTCTTTATTGGCTGGTTAATACAGCTTACTGCCAGCTAGTTATTATTACAACTTAGATATTATATCAGAAAAAACGCAAATTGAATCAAAATTGAAAGACGCAGATCAGATCTTTAATGTTTTATTTTTAGTGTAACGCAAGTTTTGCAACTTTCAGTCAGTCAGCTGGCTATTATTAGAAGTTAGGTATTATATCAGAAATAACGCAAATTGAATCTTACAGACGTAGATCAGATCTTCGCTCTTGTACTATATTTTTTGATCTAATGCAATTTGCAACTTTGACAAGCGATATCTCAAAAAGCAATAATTTTAGAAAAGAAACTGTAAACGAAATTTTTTTAGCTTAATAAGTTATCTTTCCAAAACTCTCAGAAAAATGAAAATGTGGTAGTTTTTGTAGAAGTTATCTGCATTTAAATAATATCATCCAAACAAAGCCGTCAGTGACTTGTTGGTTATTTACTGTCTGCTAGCAATCATTAACAGCGGGATTATTTGAAAAAACGCAAATCGAATCATATCGACGCATATCAGATCTTTGCTCTTATATTTTTGATAAAACGCAAATTGAAACCTTGGTAGGTGATATCGCAATAAATAATTTATGTAGACGAAAGAACTTCTACAAAAATTATGTGATGTGAGATCATTTCTGTAGAATTTATCTGTATTTAAAAAATAATATCAGTTACTAATTGGCAGGCTATGCAAATGGCAACTATGATTAGCGATATCTCAAAAAATAATTGTTTTAGAAAAAAACTGTAAAGGAATTTTTTTTAGTTCCATCTGTTACCTTTTCAAAACACCCTGAAAAATTAAAATGCGATCACTTTTGTATAAGTTATCTGCATTATAACAAAATCACTCAAACAACTCACTAGTTTTCTCTCGAGGTTGAAACCTTTCACCTGATTTTAGGGGATGACTGGCATTAAGTATTTAATAAATTAATCGGTTAGTAAAATTATATGCATAAGATTGGCAATTCTAGGCAAATGGAGGCAATTGACACTTTCTGAATTGGAATTTACTAAACTGAATTATATGAATTAAATTTACAAAGTTAGTTATTAATTTGAAATTAAGAACTTAAAATTCTAAAGTTGAGATCTTGAAGTTAAGAATTTGAAATTACCAAGTTAGTTAATAATTTGAAATTAAGAACTTCAAATTCTCAAGTTGAGATCTTGAAGTTAAGAATTTGAAATTGCCAAGTTAGTTAATAATTTGAAATTAAAAACTTCAAATTCTGAAGTTGAGATCTTAAAGTTAAAAATTTGAAATTACCAAGTTAGTTAATAATTTGAAATTAAGAACTTCAAATTCTGAAGTTAGTTAATAATTTGAAATTAATAACTTCAAATTTTGAAGATGAGATCTTGAAGTTAAGAATTTGAAATTACCAAGTTAGTTAATAATTTGAAATTAAGAACTAAAATTATGAAGTTGAGATCTTAAAGTTAAGAATTTCAAATTGCCAAGTAAGTTATAAATTTGAAATTAAGAACTTAAAATTCTGAAGTTGAGATCTTGAAGTTAAGAATTTGTAATTACCAAGTTAGTTAATAATTTGAAATTAAGAACTTCAAATTCTGAAATAAAAGTGGAAAAGGTGTAGATGAACAATAAATTCAAAAAACTATGTACTGGCTTTTATTTTTAAAAAATCCTGTTAAATAATTTAAGTACTTACAATTATGTTAAATGTTTTAAACATAACACAAAAATTTTAAATTGCAAACGTAACTTTTAACTTTGATTACTTTATACACAATTAAAACATTCCAACTAATAAATAATTTTTTTGTAAAAATTACGAACTTCTTGATGGCGGCCAATTTGTGTTTCTACTATCTAAGATATCCCCACTTGACAATTTCTTAGTTAACAAATTATTCACTGAAAAAAAACACTTCATGTAAAAGTTAACATTTTAGAGCAACTTACGAGTCAGGACTTCTTTATTTTGTTTTTCCAATTCTTCCATTCGTTGTCTGCACTGAAAAAGCTCATGGTGTAAGTCTTCCACTTCTTTAGCATTGTAACTTATGCGATAATTTTCAAACTCCCGTTTCAATTCGATAAGTTCTCCCGATTGATCTTCTATTACCCGTTCAGCACAATTCAACCTCTCCTTCACTTCACTTGTCTCTTTGAGCAGCACATCGTAGTGGTTATTAAAATTTACAAGCATCTGATTGGCTTGAACCAAATCTTTTCCAATTTCGTCGCTCGTTTTCGTCTTCTGTTCGATCAGCATGGTGGCATCTTGCAAGTCCCGTTTTAAATCACCCTAAAATAACCAGTTGTAATAATTGTAGCGATAAGGAACAACCAACATTCTTACTACTTGCCGAAGCAGATGTTCAATTTCATTGTCTTTTGAATTCAAACAATGCCGGAGTTCTGCACAATTTTGTTCAATTTTCGATTTGGCAGTTTGTAAGGCCCCAATTTCCGTTCGCAAATCTGTTATTGCTCTGAAAAGGGTAAAATAATTAAAAGTAACAAGTAACTCTTTCGGTAGTAGGTAAATTTACCTGTGATTAAGGTCCGATTCGCACCGCAAATTTTGCATCGATTGGACCAACCGTGCACTGGATTCCCACTTTTTTGTGTTGTCTTGTTTTAACTTTTCTACGTCTGTTAATAATTTTTGGTGCCGTTTGGTAAGTTTTGTTATTTCTATTAAAATTTTGGATTCGGTTTTGCTGAGATTGGTTAAAAGAGTTTGCAGAATTAAGTCCAGATCCTAGAAAACGAACAGTGAGCATTTCTGGACTATATATGAAAGTTAATAGTAATTTTTACCTTACGAAATTGCTTTTCAATTTGACAATTTTTGGTCAAAGAAGTTCTCAAACGTAATTCGGTGTCGTGTAATTTACTTTGAGATAAATTCAATTGCACGCTTAGGGCACCATTCGTATCCTAAAATAAAACAATAAACAACACAAAAACTAAAAAATTCAACAACCTTAAGTTGAGCTATACTGTTGGACATTTCTTCAATTAGTTCCCTCTGGTTGGTTAATTGTAAGTCGATTGTAAGAAAAATCAGCGACTTAATGCGCGACTTTTCGTAAAACACAACTTTGCACACAGAATCTAATACTTCCATACGCATCAACCTGAAAGAGGAAACTTTAAAACGAAAAACAAAGTTTGGATTTATTTACATCTTCTTCATGCCGGCTTGCTTAAGTAACTCGATAATCTGGGGCTGAAACTCATCAAAGGCGATATCTAACGACTGTTCCCTCCTCATTTCCTCGAACTTGGACCAATCGACCAATAGAGAATAATTAAACGCATAATCGGATGTATCTCGGGCCTTCACCTTCTACAACAAAATTTACATTATTCAAGGTAAATTTAAATTTGGGGTGCTTACAAGAGCGTTGTCTAGACTAGAGATGGTAAATAAAACATTTTTCTGGAAGTTCACACCGTTGAACAAAACATCGATTAGGTGATTTGCGTTGTACACAATATTGCCATTTCCACGATCACTTCTACTATCGTAACGCGTCGAACAAGTACTTAAACTATCACCGAAAGACATTCGATTTATTGTTTAGCAACAAAAATTTATTTAAAAAAATTAATAATAATAAAATGTAAACAAATAACGTAACCTTACATTTTGTGATGTGACAGATTGTAGCTGTAAAGCCGGACCCACACGATGCGTGTGCTGGCCTGCGATTTAATTGACGTTTACGGTGACACTCTTGACCAGTTTTCTCATTTTTATTAGGCTAAAATTTAAAAAAATAATGGGATGTGGTTGTTTGGATTTGGGCCCTACTGATGAAAGATTTTGTTTAGGGGTAGGAGGGGGCAATTCTGTTCAGAGGGGGTCAATTTTTGTGTGATTTTACCTATCTTCCAGAAAATTCGAAAAAATTGATCAAAATAAAGTGCTTTGATCCTGAGTCAGAGGGGGGGGCAAGTGCACCTATTTCTCCCCCCTTGTATCTCCGCTTGCAGTTCATGGGAGTCACGATCGTAATTAGTTTCAATTTTTTTAATAACTTATTTAAAATTCCGCCATTTCCCTAGTAACTTTCGTTAAATCAGAATCAGTAGTGGCACCATTTCGTTTACCATAATCAAATAATTTGTTTTGTTAGTTTTGCAAGTTGGATCGAAATTCGTTACAACCATGGCCGTAAGTAATACTTGCATTTTAAACATCATTCAGCAGTTTTACTACTAAAATTTCCTCACAATTTAAATCTATTCAACCACCAACCGTAAAACTAACCTCAAAAATCATGCCGCTGTTTTTTTAATTTAATACTAAAACGCACATTTTCTTGTATTTTTTCAGGCTGTTTCTGCTGCGAAAGTACATGAAGTACGAGAAATTACTCGTATGGAAAGGATAGGGGCGCACTCCCATATTAGGGGACTTGGGTTGGATGACAGTTTAGAAGCCCGACATGTGAGTACTTCTCGCACGATTTTTCCTCCTCGAATCTCTTTTTTCTGTTGTAGATTTCACAAGGCATGGTAGGCCAAGTTGCCGCTCGTCGAGCTGCTGGCATTGTCTTACAGATGGTTCGGGATGGGAGAATTGCCGGAAGAGCTGTTTTGTTGGCAGGACAACCAGGTAACCAAGAACAAATTGATTTAACTTGTGAGACTTACGTGGTGGGTTTTAGGTACTGGTAAAACTGCAATTGCAACTGGCTTAGCTCTTGCTCTGGGACATGACACTCCGTTTACCAGTATGGCTGGTTCAGAAATTTATTCTCTTGAAATGAGCAAAACTGAAGCTTTGACTCAAGCAATTAGGAAAAGTATTGGTGTTAGAATTAAGTAAGTTTGTTGTTTTTACAAGGTTTTTGTAGTACTAAAAATTGGTTGGTTTTCGTAGGGAAGAAAGTGAAATTATTGAGGGTGAAGTTGTGGAAGTGCAAATCGAACGTCCTGCAACCGGAGTTGGCACGAAGGTGGGGAAGTTGGTTCTTAAATCCACTGATATGGAAACTGTGTACGATTTAGGTAGTAAAATGATCGACAGTATCTTGAAAGAGAAAATTCAGTCTGGTGATGTCATTACCATCGATAAAGCCACAGGTAGGAATAACTAAATTTTTTGTTACATAAAATTTTTATTTAAAAAAGTAAAATACAAACAGCTGTTTCACCATGCCTGTAAACTTTGTTTCCATGTATATTGAAACGGGATTTTTAACATTTTTACACTGGTATTAGGTATATTTTTCAATAAGACCTTCTGCAATTCAGAAAGAGATATAAAATGTACTTCATTTTCTTCGACAACATTCTCCATTAGATTTTCTAAATTCGGTACCGGTTGAAGAATTGGAACACAATTTCCTGCGTTACTGATCTTCTTTTCTTCTTCACTTTGTTCTTTGTTATGTTGGTCGACTAAAATATCCGTTGTTTTGATCAATTGGGTGGTTATTCCCCAAACAAAATGCGTTAAGGTGGTCTCCAGATGCATCACGCCTCTCAAAACCAAATGGATGGTTAACGAACTTTGTGAGGCATAATTCGGAATTAGGAGCAACTTTTTGATTTGAGTGCACTCTCCCAAGGCGCGATCAAAACCAATTTTGATGTCAAAATTAATCAATTCAAGTTGCTCCAAATGTTGCAAGTTTTTAATCTCCTCAAAAATTTCAAGATTACAACAATTTCCTTGTCCTTTTTCCAAACGCAGATGTTTCAAACCATTCAGTTTACTCAAGACCTCCTTGGTAAAACTTGCAGGCAAATCAACGCACTCACCTAAACCCAGAGACTTTAAGTTGGATAAATTTCCGATTGCACTTAGGTCTAATTGGTTTAAGTTGTTGATCGAAGTGAGGGAGAGATGGGTCAAATATTTTAGTTCGTTCAAAGTATTTAAATCTGCGGTCAGGGGAAAAGGAGACGATGCTTTTAAGTACAGCTCTTGCAAGTTGATCAAATCTGCCAACCTTGTGATTTTCATACTCTCGGAGTTGTTGATCATAACCACGTTCAGTACTTCCAGTTTCGGATTCGACATGCAAAGTTCATCCACGACTTCTGCTGGACAACGAAACAAACTGATTTTTCTCAACGTTTTAACTTTTCTGATTCTGTTGGTGAAATCATCCCAAAAATCTTTGTTTTTAGGCAACACAACTTTACTTAAATCCAAGTGAACTGTTCCGTTTTTCTTCAACGCTTTAACCATACCTTTGCAACTGTGCAAGTGGGAGCCTTTCATGTGTACGGTTTCCCACAAAGCGTGATTGTTTGCCATAAAATTCCACATTTTGGAAACACGACTTGCGATCAATAAATCTTTCACGTTGAGATATTTGAATACGTTCAAAAAAATTTTATATCCGGCTGCTACGTCTTCAAAGAAATTCTCAGTGTCAAGTTTGATTTTCTTTTGAGGTTGAGGTAACTTAATTTTTGTGTCGGCGAAAGTAACCGTCCGTTTCCTCTTTTTTGACTTGGCCTCCAATTTGGGCAGTTTCGGGGTGGAAACTTCCATGATATTTTCTTCTGCGATCTTCCTACGTTTTGATCTTTCCCTAGTCGACTCCCTAACTTCGCGTTTTTGCAAGGGAGTGAGGGTCGCGATCACTTCGGGGGTCGTAACGCGTTTTCTTTTAAGCGTTGGTGTTTTGATAGGTTTAGGAGTCACTGTTTTGATTTTAGGTGTTCCTTTTTTTAAACCCCCTGGTTTTGAATTGGCATTTCTTACGATTTCCTTCTCACGATCTTTCAAACCCAATGGTTTTTTGGCAAACGTAAAATTTTCAATGGTCACATCGTCGTTTAAATTTTCCGCCACTTCTCTCATAGAACGGAGTTTTTTGCCGGCGGGAGTGTAATAGTAAATATCTCCATTTTTCTTGTTACCATCGTTGATACTACGATAGACCAGCTCCCTTTTCCAACCGAGATCAAATGGTTTCAAAAATTTTGGGTTGCTTAAGTCAATTTCCAACTTTGGTTTCTTTGCCACATTTTTAGATTTCTTCGATTCCTCTGAATCGTCGTCAGTTACCTTACGTTTTCCTTTTCCAGTTTCTACCATTTCTTCATTCTCGACATCAACATTTTTGCTTGCTTCTTCAAGACTTTTCTCCACTTTGGTTTGTTCACTAACAAAAATTTCAGGAACTTTTTGGTTCACTTTTTCACTCATTTCATCAAGTTTTGTTTTGTTTTCTTCAGGTTCAGTGGCAAAATCTACAGGGAGTTTTGTATCATCCACTTTTTCGTTATTTGGTTTTGTGTCTACATTTTCAGGTTCGACAACAAAATTCTCGCGAAGTTTTTTATCCGCATCTTCATTTGGTTCCAAATTTTCTTCCAATTTTATTTTGTTAGCATCCACAACTTGGTTTTGATTCACATCTTCGTCTGTGTCCATGGCTTCTTCAAATTTTGTTTCATTTTCGAGCCTAGTAACAAAATCTTGTGGAACTTTTGCACTCTCACTTAGATCAGCACTTTCACTCATATTCGTCATTTTCTGTTTTAATTAAAAACCATTTCTTCCAACTTTATTATATTATGTAGAAAATGTTTATAAATTATTTAGTTGGTACAGTTTAAAATTTAAAAAGTTTAAGGGATTTTATAACCTTAAAATTTCCGTTATTGTTTAACGGTTAAGACGCCCTCTCTTGGCTAGAAATACTAAAAGTTCGACACTTTTCGTGCGTTCGCTTCGGCACTTCCAAACGCTTTGGCTCCGCCCTTTTCAGACGCTACCAACGCTGCAAAAATTTAGTCTGCGAGAGCGTGGCAAAATAATTTAAATTTGGTTTGCTTTATTTTTTTTTTTACAAATTCAGCCATGTGGTGACATCAATAGAAAAAACTGTTCAGTTTCATGTTGGGAGCGTGCAAAATTTTCGTTTCCCAAAGCGACCGATGCTTCTACAGCCTTGCTGTATTTCAAATTAAATTTGTGTTTGAGGATTAGTACCTACTTAACTTATTTTTAAAATTATTTAACTTGTGAAATGCACTAATTTTAGTACCAACATAAACCAGTAAATATTTTAAATTTCCTAGAACTGCTTGAAAAAGCTTCGTTTTTTTTTGGGTTGCTGACCGCTGTCCTAAAGAGCTGAAATTTGGTACACAGCTTTCAATTGCGGAGCATTTTCATATTTTAATTTTATTTTTTTAAGATTCTGAAAAATAAGCGAACAACCTGGGAAAATCAATAATATAAAAGACCAGCACGCTGCTGCTCCAGCGTTTAATTTTTGTCGTCGTTGGTCGTACCAACTTAAAATTACTTTAGTACTCATTTATTCTGGTCTGGTGCGAAGCACCAGGGCTGTTGCCCCATATCTTCGCAGACTTGAAGAGTAAGGTTGCGGGCTTGCCCGCAACGTTACGTCGGATAATTTTTATTGAGGCGTACCTCCGAAAATTAGCGCGAAGCTAAGTCCTGGCTGGCTTCACCCGCAAGGGATCCGCGAGAGAAAGGTTTGGTAGACTAGGATGCAGTGGATGGGTTATGGGAACTTTAGTACTCCGTCCAGAAAGGGTTATATAGGAGCGCTAAAGTAATTTTAAATTGGTACGACCGACGACAACGACCAATCAGAGTGCGTTGTGTGTTCTAAAAAAAAATGACACGCTGGAGGAGCAGCAGCGTGCGGTTCGTGCGCCTCGGCTTCGCTACGCTCGCCTCGTCTTCCGAAAACTTCGCCCTCGGGTGTAAAATATCGTTTTACGTCCTTGTGACGAAAACTACCATTTTTTAAATTAATACCGATAAAATAGAGATCCACTGGCCAGCTACCCGTCCGTGGACGGGCTTTCCATCTAGTTGAAAATAATCAAGTTTTGTTATGAACAATTTTATCATACAGGGTGGAAAGTAACATAGATTTCTAAATCGAATTTTTAGCAAAATTTTAAGCCTGTATCAAGATGGTTTTATACAGGGTGGCCCTTTGAAAACGAAACAGACGGGATTGTGGCCAGCAGAATTTTTTTTTAAGAAATGCAAAAACACGTCAATTTTATCATTGAGGGCGACAACTTTGGCGACCAATGTCACTTCAGTATTGTTTCATCCCTTCGCGTTGCGATGACAACCCCTAAAATGTTAAAAATCGGGATGATATGGCAAGTAACACCTCATTTGAAAGGTCTTGCTTCCCTGAATTCAGTTCTATAATTTTTTTAAAGTTTTATCAATTATTCAACAAAAAAATTGAATCTGCAAAAATGCGAAATAAATCCGATATTTCAAGACATTTAAGAATAAAAAAAGGAAAAACGCTTGGACAGGTTGATTTTAATTTTAAGGGGGCTACTTTTACTGCTATAGTGCTATTTATAAACTTTGACAGTTCAACCCTTAAAGTGAAGGGTGAACCACCCTTACAGTTTTGAATGCAATCAGGAATTGAAACAATTCTTTCATCATTTTATAAATTTCTGTAAGTATCAAAGCTAAAGTTTCAAAACCGCATTTCACTTTTCTGATAAAAAATAGACCCATTTTTTCATTCAAAATTCTAATGGTGGTTTGCCCTTTACCTTAAGGGTTGAACTGCCAATGTTTATGAATAACAGTAAAAGTAGCCCCCTTGAAATTAAAATCAACTTGTCCAAGCGTTTTTCCATTTTTTATTCTTAAATGTCTGGAAATATCGGATTTATTTCGCATTTTTGCAGCTTTAATTTTTTTGTTGAATACTTGATAAAACTTTAAAAAAATTATAGAACTGAATTCAGGGAAGCAAGACCTTTCAAATGAGGTGTTACTTGTCATATCATCCCTATTAACATTTTAGGGGTTGTCATCACAACGCGAAGGGATGAAACAATACGGGAGTGACATTGGTCGCAAAAGTTGTCCCCCTCGATGATAAAATTGACGTGTTTTTGCATTTCTTTAAAAACAAATTCTGCTGGCCACAATCCCTTCTGTTTCGTTTTCAAAGGGCCACCTTGTATTTTACCTAAACACAGCACAATCTTGGTCTTTTTAAGACCATGCATTTTAAGCTATGAAAGAGGGGTGCCTTAACAATTGTTTCATTGATTTAAATTTTTTTAGGAAAAATCAGCCGTTTAGGACGTTCTTTCACCCGCGCACGTGACTACGATGCAACCGGTCAACAGACAAGGTTTGTTCAGTGTCCCGAAGGAGAATTGCAAAAAAGAAAAGAAGTCGTTCATACCGTCACCTTACACGAAATTGACGTCATAAACAGTCGTACCCATGGATTCCTTGCCCTATTTTCAGGTACGTAATTATATCCTCAATTTGAACGTTGTATTTAATTTTGTACCGTTTAGGTGACACCGGTGAGATTAAACCTGAAGTTAGAGAACAAATAAACGGTAAAGTTGCGGAATGGCGCGAAGAAGGTAAAGCCGAAATTATACCAGGAGTTTTATTCATCGACGAAGTTCACATGCTGGATATAGAATGCTTTTCGTTCTTAAACCGTGCGCTAGAAAACGAAATGAGTCCGATTGTAATTATGGCTACCAACAGAGGGATCACTAAAATTCGTGGAACCAACTACCAATCACCTCACGGAATTCCTCTAGATCTTCTCGATCGCATGATCATTGTGCCGACAGTTCCCTACGAAGAAAAGGAACTGAAACAAATTTTAAATATTCGTTGTGAGGAGGAAGACATTCAGATGGACGATAAAGCGTTGGAAATTTTAACTAAAATTTGTACCGAAACGTCTTTGCGTTATGCGATACAACTGATCACCACTGCCGGTTTGATTGCACGTAAACGTAAAGCACCAGAGGTTGCAATTGAGGATGTTAAGAAGGCTTATTTGTTATTTTATGACGAATCTCGTTCGGTTCAGTATTTGACAGATTATCAGAATCAGTTCATGTTTGATCAAGCTGGTTAGTAGATTTTTTTCCTGATATCATTAGCTCTGTTTTTTGAGCAGTTTGAAATCGCTTAATATAATAAACTTTTCTATTTTTACAGTTGAAAGTGGATCAACCATGGATACAAGTTAATTAAGATTGAGTGTATGTTCATTAAATGTATTTTTGTTTTTACTTTTTATTTAATAAAACTTTTTAAAATTGTAGATTTAATTTTGCATTTTATATTTCTATTGAGGACTTTTTAATTTTTTGAGGTGGGGACTTTATTTAAATTATTAATCTCATGCTTACTTATTTTTACTTCTCCATCCTATCTTTTCAAATTGAAGTTCAAGTGAAGGTCCTTAGGAACAAACTTCAGGAAGCAAAAAGTCACTTTTCGGCATACGTGTGCTCTGAGCAACATCCTCAACCTAAAAGTCTGCCCAAAGATGAAGGAGAAATAAAAATAAATTTTATAAAATAATTTTAATTATTAATGGGTTGGTTTTGACGGATAAAATTTTATCTAAAAGTTTTTAAAAAAATGTAGAAATACTGTATATGAAAGCTAGAATAATGGATATCAATATCATTGTGATAATTAACCTTTAATGATTAAAATAATCCTAGGATAAAATCGCGATTATGAAATTCGAATTCTGTTTAAAATTTGCTTTCTGATCTTTATCACCAAACTTTGATTGATTAATTAATTATTGCTATCTTACAAAAAGTTTAAGAACGGCCGTTAGGCCGCACAGGCAAAAATTAATTACCATTTATCTGAATTCTAGAAACAATAAGCTAAAACTTGTGCTTCTTTCATCAGGAGCGAGGCGGAAGGCCGAGCAACCACATCCGGCTTGTAAATCCCAAATCGACTAAACTTTTAATTCAACATTTTAATTGTCTTCGTGGCGAATGTGAAAGAAAGAGCGAATAAAATTTCGAATTTGTTTAGGGAAATTTGATTTAGAAGGTCGAATAAATTCAAGTTACATATTTTGACTTTTGTTTTGCATAATTTGGAACAATGTTTTTATTTATTTAGACAATGTACTGAGTAATTAAATTTGATAATTTTGTAAAATTTTTAATTTGTAATTTTAATTTGTTGTCGACGAAATGGTCATATTGCAATTGGAGCAGCAGGTTTGTGAAAAACTTTTCCTTTTTCATTTTTTAGGTTATGTTTACATATTATTCAAGTCATTTTCCTTTTAGCCTTTACTGATTCAGGCGATTTTTACTGGTAAATTGGAAGATGTTCAGTCCGTGCTGCGATTTAATTCGGATGTGAATTATTTGGATACAGAAAAACGCAGTCCCTTGCATGCGGCTTCCTTTAAGGGCTCCGTGGACATCGCCTCCCTTTTGATTTCCAATGGGGCTAGGGTTAACACAAAAGATAACAGGTGGATTACGCCTTTGCATAGAGCTTGCTGTTGCGGATCATCCGACTTAGTTTCGCTACTTTTGGAGTACCAGGCTGACACAACTGCAAGGGATCGGCAATGGCAGACGCCGCTTCATGTGGCGGCCGCTAACAACGCATTCGAGTGCGTGCAGGAATTGCTGGGTTGCGTTCCCAATCCTAACGTTACCGATAGAATGGGTCGCACCGCCCTACATCATGCAGCCATTAACGGGCATACAGATGTGGTTGAACTTTTGCTGTCGAAAGGCTGCATCGTCAACGCGTGCGATAAGAAGGATTGTAGACCTCTTCACTGCGCCGCGCACATGGGGCACGTCGATACTATTGAAGTACTTTTGCGTCACAGAGCTGACATAAACGGGAAGGACCGTAACCAATATACTCCTTTACATGTCGCAGCCACCAGTGGTAAATTAATCCTAATACTTAAATTTGTAGAAAAAATCTAATAGTTTGTTTTTATTCTGCAGGAATGGTGGATGTTTGTAAGGAGTTGTTGAGTTCTGGTGCACAAGTCGACATACAAAACGCTTATGGTAATACGGCCCTCCACATAGCTTGCCTAAATGGGCACCTGTCTGTATGTCAGGTTTTGGTTTCTTTCGGTGCCGATGTCGAAGCGACTAACTACAGAGGACAAACGCCTCTACATATCGCCGCTGCAAGTACACATGGAAATGATTGTTTGAATTTTTTGGTCAACAAAAAGGTGAACATCAACAAGCAAAGCTTGGAAGGGCGTACACCCCTGCATATGACTGCGATTCATGGAAGATTTACCCGAAGCAAAACTTTGATTGATTGTGGTAAGAATTTATTATAAAACTAAACTAAAAAAGTTTTTTATCACATTTTTTTCTATATCTGCTTCAATTTTTGTTTCTGAAGGCGCCGTTGTGGATTGTGTCGATAAAAACGACTGTACGTCGCTCCACATTGCTGCTCTATATGGACACGATTTGTTATCGAATACTTTATTGTCTCATGGTGCAGACCCTTCCAAAAAGGGTTATTTAGGTAGAACTCCACTCCATATGAGCAGTTTATCAGGATACGTGGAGTGTTGCCGAAAATTTTTACAAGCCAATGTTAACTTAAATGCTCAAGATGACTCAGGGAAAACTCCGATTCATTGTGCTGCCTACAAAGGGTAAGCTGCAGTTTTTACAAGGTGAATTTTGTTGGTATTTAAATTTGTTTAGGTCGGTCGAGTGTCTCGACTTGTTAGTGAGTAACGGTGCTAATTTCGATGTGGTGGATAGTATAGGAAGGATTCCGTTGCATTACGCTGCCTCTCAAGGTCATTATCCTTGCGTTTTTACTTTGGTTGGTTTGGGAAGTAATGTGAATTTGTGTGACTTGGAGGGATGCTCGGCGCTTCATTTGGCCGCCGCTTATGACCTCAAAGGAGAGTAAGTTCGTGTTTTTATTTTACGACATTTGTTCTATGTGGAATTTTAGGTGCGTCGAATATTTGTTGAGGCACAAAGCCGATCCGAAACTAAAAGACAAGAAAGGATTCACACCGGTTCATTACGCTGTTTCTGGTCAAAATTTTATGGGTCTAGGATTTTTGTTATCGATTGTTGGAAACAACTACGTCATGAGCGGCCCCGACATGCCCCTTACAACGCCTTTACACTTAGCAGTAAGTGTTCTCAAAGCAACTCGATTTATTTTCAATTTTCATGTTTTTTTTTTAAATAGGCGAAACACGGAAATCAAGATATCCTTCAACTTTTGATGCCTTATTTTCTTGACATAAACATTAGGACTGAAAACGGGAGCACCGCCTTGTCGTTAGCTGCTCGTGGTGGGCACACTCATTGCGTTCAAATGTTGTTACGGTTTGGAGCGAAAGTTGCCCTAACCGACCATATTTACGAAATGAGCCCGGTTCATTATAGTGCTAAAAACGGACACATGCATTGTTTGGCGCTTCTCTTAGATAATACGGAAGATAAAAGCGTCATTGATATGCGCGACAGGTAAAACTTTTCTTACTACTTTAATTCCCCGTTTTAAATCTTGGTTTAGTTTACAGAGAACTTCACTTATGTTGTCCGTGTCGGGAGGTCACACGAATTGTGCGCTCACCCTATTGAAGTGCGGTGCTGATCCTAACATTGTGGACGCCGACAAGCATTCTTCCTTGTTTAGGGCGGTAAGTATTTCATTTTATCGCCTCTAGAATTTGAAAACGGTGGTTAAATTTTAAGATTGTGAATGGTCAACACTCGGCAGTTGAAATTTTGATTTCAAATGGGGCAGAAGTTGGAATTGTTGATGTGCATGGGAAGTCTGTGCTTCATCTAGCGGCCGCGTGTGGGCGCTTTTTAAGTTTGGATATGGTGTTAAAGTGTATGCAGCTTGAAGAATCGAAAAGATTGGATAATCAGGGTTTTACTGCTTTACACTGGGCTTCCTATAACGGTAACATTTTGTGCTAGCGTTTTGTACAGATCGGTCTTATTATTTTTTTATTTTAGGCAATCCAAATTGTGTTTCGTTTTTGTTAAAGAAAGATATTTTTAAAGATTTAATTGGGAACGTTTTTTCGCCTATTCATTGTGCAACGTAAGTTTTTGGACCGCCCCATGCGTAGATGCGCAAACCTGGTGGGAGTTTTGGAAACTTCCACCTGCTACTATAAAATCAGAGGCATTAACTTAACTTTTTTTTGTATAGAATTGTAGGAGCGGAACGTTGCGTGGAGCTTTTGTGCCATTATTTCGGTAGTAGTAGCGTTAAGTTGAAAGATGCGCGAAATAGAACGCCTCTACATATTGCCGCCATACATGGGCACGTCGATTGTGCCAAATATCTTTTAGAACAAGGAGCCGAATTGAATTGTCAAGACTCTGATGGTAGAACGCCTCTTATTTGTGCCGCTCAAAGCGGCCAAAGCCAAATTATAGGTTAGATTTTGTCAGGGAGTAAGTAACAAAAACGATTCTCATTTTATTTTGTTTAGATTTCCTAATCAGTCATAAAGCTGACATGACCATGTATGATATCAACGGAAACACCGCGTTACATTTGGCCTGCCTTAAACGCCACAGCCACTCTGCCTTATTGCTTTTAGAAAATATTGAAGACACCGACATAGTCAACATGATCAACAATGATAGAAAAACGTAAGTTAATTTAATTTAAAAATGCTAAAGGGGGATGTTTAGGGGTTAATACTTGGTATCTGAATAATTGGGGGGGGGGGTTCTCACTTAAAATAAAATGAAGGTTGATAACATCGTGTGCTGATGGTTGATTGATGAGTTGACAGCTTTCTCTACCCTATGCGCAGTCTCACATATAGGTTTAAGGTCAAGGGGTGACTTTACGACCACATAGAAGTAAAGTGTTCAACTCCACTTTTACCACTGATTCCACCATTGACAATTGTCGATATTTATTTGATTTACTACCCCTTATTTTGTCTTGTCGCCTGTTCTTTACAAAGTTTAACTAATTTAATTTCTTTTATAAAGGTTCAATTAACTCAATTTTCTTTGAAAAGATCAAGTAAATTGTTTAACAATTACATTTTATATGCGACAATTAACATCCCAATTTTTTTAGCGCTTCTAGGAGCTAAAAAAATGATTGCTTTCTCAGCGTTCCATCTAATGCCTCGTAGTTTTTGAGTTATCAATTTTTGAAAATAAATCGCTACTTTATAGAATAAATTTTTTTCACTATTTTTGTGAAATGTGGCATTTGTGAATTGGGCCTTTAATAGCACATAAATGTTCAGCAATTGTCTAAAAGAGAGGTCGCTGAAACTTCAAGTCAAAATTTACAATTATTCCTTTTCTACAGGATTTTGTAGGCCTTTCTTTAACAACATCCATAAGATCATTTTTAGGGGGGGGGGGGTAAATGAAAAAAAATTTATTATAAAAGAATTTTAATGATTTAAAACCGAAAGTTTAGAAAATTTTAAAAACTTGGGCTGGTGAAATATTAAATGTCTAAAAAAAATTAATCAGCCGGGGGAGGGGGGGCAGCCGACCCTTTTGCCCCCCCCCCAATGGACGCCCATGTTTAACAAGCGCCCTTTTAATAAATTTACATGGTTTCAAATATTTTAGACAAAATGTTACACGACCCCCTTGCCAAAATTGCCAAAGTTTCAAAATTTTTATCGCTCATACCCGCAAAGTTACCACCTAAGCACTTTGAATTGTTCCATTATTTGTACAGTAATCGCATGTTTAACAATAATATGTACAGGAGAAATAGGAGTTAGGGTGCAAATAATTCCCACAAAAATGGGATTTGAATTTTCTAGTTTGTTCTTGGTTTTTATTTGGCATACTAAAAGTCTCGAAAAATCTAAGTATGCAAAATGCTCTTTTTTGGCCCAAAAGTTTAAAAAAAATGACGCGCATGAGTGGATTAACGAGATTTTCCCAAAAAAAGTTCTTTTGGGTACAACTAATTCCCACAAAGATGGAATTTTAATTTTTAAGTTTGTTGTTGGTATCTTTTTGACATACTACAAGTCTAGAAAAATCTATCTAAAATCTAAACTCGTTAATTCATTCATGCGCGTCTTTATTTTAAAAGTTAAAAAAATCATTGTAAACACTTAGATTTTTCTAGATTTTTAGTATGTCAAAAAAGTACCAACAACAAACTTAAAAATTTAAATTCCATCTTTGTGAGAATTAGTTATTTTCAAAAAAAACTTATTTTTCTAGGAATCTCGTTAATCTATTCATGCGCGTCATTTCTTTAAAACTTTTGGGCCAAAAAAAACGCATTTTGCATGCTTAGATTTTTCTAGACTAGTAGTATGTCAAAAAGATACCAACAACAAACTTAAAAATTAAAATTCCATCTTTGTGGGAATTAGTTGTACCTAAAAGAACTTTTTTGGGGGAATCTCGTTAATCCATTCATGCGCGTCATTTTTTTTTTTTTTAAACTTTTGGGCCAAAAAAGCGCATTTTGCATACTTAGATTTTTCTAGACTTTTAGTATGTCAAATAAAAACCAAGAACAAACTAGAAAATTCAAATCCCGTTTTTGTGGGAATTATTTGCATCTAACACCTATTTTTTGCGTATTTTTCCTGTACTATAAGACAAAGTTTTAAAAATTGTCAACAAAATCTTTATTGTTTAACCTCCCCCCTCAAAAATTTAGAAATTCTTTCCTTCTCTGTTTAGAATTTTTTCACTATTTTTGCAAGTATAACAGTAATATATTAATATTAACTTCCTCTTCATCCTCAGACCTCTTCACTTGTCTGCAAGAAATGGTTTGGTTAACGTAACAAAAGAATTAATCGGGAAGGGTTCATCCGTGTTATCGTTGGACGCAAACGGAATGAGCCCCGCCCTTTGTTGTGCACCAAACAGCAGCGTCGCCCAATGTTTGGCCCTCATTTTGGCAAATTACTCCGTTTGTTCAAAAGAAAACAGCAACAAAGGTAAGCGAATTGAAAACTCGAAAAAAAATCAAAATTTTATTTATTTTTTAAGAAACTTCCTTGTCCCTTTCCTTCCTCAACCTCACAAATAAGTCCAAGAAATTGAAAACTTATAACGCCCAAGACTCCCAAACTGATATTACTTTATTGTGCAATCCCGACTTTTTTGAATGCCAAAAAATGTTTAACTTACCGCATATTAAAAGAGTAAATCAAGAGGTGAAAGAAAAATCTCAAAAAGGCTCCCCGAAGAGTGGTGTACGCTCTAAGCCTTTGTACAACATCGAACAACTTCTGAAACAGACCATGCAAGTTAAAAAAAGTGGTTCTTTTGTTATGGAGGGGGAAAACTCCTGTAGAAAACTATTAGATCGAAAAGTTGTCGATTCCATTGCACCTGGACTTGATACAGAGACCTACAAAAACATAATCTTTGAGGCTAAGTTACGAACAAACCCGAACGATCCGCAACTGCAAAGTTGTAGTTTTTGGGACGACAAATTTGACGCGGCTAAGAAAAATCAAGCGTGGTGTTCGAATTTAAAGCAATTAAACGATACTTTAGAAAAATCCGTGCAAAAAGTCGCACAGGAAATTACAAAGCCAAACGCTCTGCATAAAACTACGACTAACCAAGATTCAAATTTCGTGCCCAACGTCGATTCGTACTCCAAAAATCTGCAAGACCTTGCTATTTCTCTTGCAACTTATGGTATCTCGGATCAAGCGAGAAACGACCCAAATTTCATGCAGAATATGAAACTGAAAGAAATGTTGACTTATACTTTGGCGAAAGCGAGAGAAAAGCAGTTGAAAAATAATGAAGGAGTGGTGGATAACGTCGAGCAAAATTTGGATCAAGATGGGCACAAGTTTTTGAGCAATACTTATTTTCGTGAGTCCAGGATACAGAAAATGGGACGGCAGCCGTCGAAACAGTTTGTCGCTAAAAAGGCGAAGAATGTGATGAAGTTGAAACAAAAGAAAGGCTTAACTGATATAAAATCGTTGTCGGAAATTACTGGAACGGCTTCAAGTGCACCTAACACAATTGGAAATAAAGGTTTTAATGGTAATTGAATATTTTTTATTACCTTTTGTAAAGTGAGGTTTTGCTTTATACAGAGTGTTCTGAAATTGTGGGGTTTCATTTTTTCAGACTGAGGTTTAATTCTTAGAGTGAGCAAATTTTGTTCATTTTGCAAGTAAATTTTTATTATTTTTGGACTTATTTGAAACTAAAAATAAAAACTAGGCTGCCAAGAGTACCATTTTTAATTTGGGAAAAATGAAATTACCTTAAGGAAAGAATTTTTAAAACTGAATTATCTCGCTTGAACTTGAACACCCTGTATTATGTAAAACAGCAATTTTTGTCTTGAAAGAGCCTCGTGTACTCCTTAATTCACAAGACAACCGATTTTGTACTTTTTACTTAAAAAATTATTTTGGCATGTTTATAGACGCGTAACAGCTGTGATTTTGATTTTTGTGGTATGGTATTCCATACCTCCCGTTCATAATACCGCGATATTTGGTATTTGTATGTACTAAAATTAATTAAAGAACATTTACTATGTTGGTCTTCTTGACCGGGGGGTTTGGGGGGTATGGAATACCCTCCAATAATAGACGGAATTAGGCGGTTTGGATTTACCTCAAATCGGAATTAGCACGCCCCCCCCCCCAATTCCCAAATAACAAATTCAATTATGGATAATTTGATAATTATGGATACATAGTTACCCTACACGAGGCTCTTAAAATTGATTATTATCATTTTTCTGTTTCTTCTCACAATAATTAAAATAACGTAGATTCTAATACGAATACTTTAGAGAGGAACATTGTAGAAGAATTGTACGTTAATCCTGTGTGCTCTAAAGAAAATTTGTACACAAACTCAGATCAACAAAGCACTCAGAAGTACATAACAGCGCTACAAGAAGATTTCGTAAAAGAAGAGCTCCAAAAGTTACATAATTGCCAAAAAAATTTTACTTTCGATAAAATTGCGTTATGGAAAGATACCGAATATGAATCTCACGTAAACATAATCATCCACGGCTTAGAGTTAATCAAATCGACCAAAAGTCTTCAATGCATTGTCGACCACATGCGGATATTCGACGAAACGCTAGAAAAATGGCCCGAATCGCTACCCATGGCTGTGGAAATCATGAAGCACATAATAACCACGATTAACGAAACCGATTGGTTACAAAACTTAAAAATTGAAACCTGGAAAAAAGACGATTTTAGTGTTAAAAAGGCAGTCGAAGAGAAAGCGATTCGAAATGAAAAACCTGCAAGCGAAAAAGAAAAGATTGAAAAGCCAACCGAAAGCGTTAAAAAATTAACGGTGAATAGAGTGAAAAAGGATGTTATAGGTACAGGCGCTAAGTACAAACGTCCAATGAAGGGAAATAAAATTCCTGTTCTAAAAACTAACGTGCAATTAGATAGAGCAAAAAAGGCAGGGGCAGAAAAAGAAACCAAAGCTGTGAATCCTCCTGGCAAATGTCCCATTTACGTTCACGAAAGTAAATTTTTGGAAGCGCAACAAAAAGTTATCAGTTTAAGTGTCTCTGAAACGACCACTTCGAAATTTGTGGGAAGTTGCTCGTTCGCCCCTGCAATAAAAAAATCTTCCGCCAACAAGTTAACACTGCAAAATTTAGGAACTTTTGATTCTAATTCTGACTTGCATCAGAACTTCTGTGAGACTGAGGATGGCGAAGCTGCTGGTACTACAAAAGCAGATGAAGTTATTAACGGGACAATTTCTTTGGTTTCCTATTTATCAGTGCAAAAAGAAATGGAGTTAACTTTAAACTCGATGGATAATTCGTTGAGTCCCATTGAAGAAGTTGCATCAAGTAGTGAGGTGAAAGAAATCGAATCGGAAAGCTCGCTGAATCAAGGTGATAAAATTTTAGATGTTAATTTACAACAAAATGATATTAAATTGGTTAGTAGCGAAAGTGATGTTGCTAATGAAGAAATAAAACAAGAACTGAAGGAAAGACGGAAGATAGCGAATTTAGCAAAAAAGTTTAATTCGAAAGAGAGCGGCTGTTGTATATCCTAAATGAAATTTTTGTATCGTTTAATAAAATATTGAATTCCTAAGTGTTTTCAGTTTTGCAATTTAAAATTGTGCTTGGGTTAGTCTTCAAATGCAAAGTAAAAGAAATCCTCTCCTTGCCTTGCCCAAACCTGTAAAATAAATTTTAAAGCGCCATCGTTTTATGAATCTGAAAAAATTGTTTCAGAAATTTATTTTGAATCAATCAAACCATTTCTACCTCCATATGGAAACAATTCCAACAGTCTCGTGAACAATTTGCACAGTTCACACTTACACAAATCAAAGGAAACCAACGGCAGTGACAACGATAAATTCAGCTGTCACAGCAGTGATAACGAATTTTACTAACACCAACTTTTAGCTAAAATAAGACTCTTCTCTTATTAACAATTTTTATGTTTTGTTGTTATAAGATTTTATTAAAAAGTGCCACAAATTTTAATTAAAATTGATCTTCTTGTATGTACATATAAAAATAATTTTTATTTTTTTTAATGAAATCAAAATTTTTTATACATCAGCATGTTTCATAATTTGTCACTTTGCTGCCTTTCAAGTGTGCATTTTTGCGTTTGGTGGTAAAAAAAATCACCAAAAAGTTTTAATTTTGTTTGCTCCACAATAAAATTTTGTGGGCCTTAAAAAACAAATTTTATAAATAAAAATTGTATTTTATATTTTATTTGTACTTAAACGCCTTGTACAGTGCTTTTATTAATGATAACAAATTAATCCAGTGATATTTTATTGCAATTTAATTAATTTTTATTTAGTGATCTGGCTGAGGCTCGAAAACGTTCCGGTAATTTTGCTGGTTTTGATTAGGGCTGAGGGGACTTGTTTATAATGGATACTCGCCTATAATGGACGAATTTTTTATGATATCAAACTGATAAATTATCTGGGGAAGTCCATTATAAGCGGAATGACAAATGTATTCTTTTTGGTATTATTAATTTTTAATTTGATATATCAAAAAATCCGCTCAGTCCTAGTTATAACGTCTTACAAAGACATTTAGAGCCTTGGTGTGCAATGAATGCCTATTCACCGCCTTTTTAAAAATACTAGGACGCACTGATCTCATACCATATCTAAAAAAAACTTTTTTATTATTAACAATTTCTACCGTAGATTCTGATCTCATAACAAATTTTTACACTTTTGCATCATATAAAATGTAATACTAGGGTAGGGTTTAATACAGCAATTTTTTAGTTACTTTATAATGATGAAAATATTGAATAAGCGATTTTCGAAAAAAGGACACAAAGTAATAAAATAAGTAATGCTAATTGATCTGATTAACGCACACAGAAATGGAAAATAATTCACATTTTCTTGGTGGCGCCCGCTAATAAAATCGATTTTCTGTGATACTCGAATAAATTGACCCCCACTTGCTTTTTGTTATTGGCCAAGACAGTTATAAACTTGGGGCCCCCCCATTAATCGGGGGTCAATTTTGAAACGGTCTTCCTTTTCGTTTTTAACGAAATCTCGACTTCTATAAAATTTTCGTGCCAAATTTTAGCTCCCTAGGGCGATAAACTTAACGAAACGGAGTACCAGCGTGATTGAAAGAGAATGGACGAGTCACCACTTATGAAAATGATTTTCTAGGTTCCCATAACGAAATATTTATTTATTTTCGGGCGCCGCCCGAATTTAGCAAAGTGAAAGATCAATTGGTCGTTTGATTACCAGTAAATTCTTTAATTTTGGAACCAACCTCTCAAATAACATTTTAACTTGACTATTTTTTAGATAAGCTTGTGTATCTTTATTTTTTAAATTTTATCTAAGGTGAAGGTTTACAAAATTTGAATGTAAAAAAATTTTGTTATAACAACTAGTCAATCTTTTATAATAAATAAATTTTTGTCATATTATATAGTTTTTAAAAAATTTCCTTTTTTCCTGAATCACCTGCTCCAGGGACGGGTATAGGGTTGAATCAAGTGGGGAGGGGGATTAACTTTTTGAATGACCTTTTTCTACCCTTGCCAGGCGCAGAGCCCCCAGAGAGAAATAATAAAACTTTGGCGTGTAAAAAAATTTTAATTCAAATTTGAAAATAAAACCACAATTCAAAAAACGAATTTCAAAAAATTAAAACTTGAACATTAAGAGAAAATTTAAAATGCAATTTTCTTGTAACTTAAACCATAAGTAAATAATATAAAAACTCAACACCTCTCAAAAACTTTATACAAATTTGGCAAATCAGCAATTTGCAAAATTGCTGAATTTTCTGTAAAAGTTTTAGGAGGAATAAAATATTCCTTAATGGCAGGATAAAAAACATGCTCGGTTGTCCACTTCCAATTCTGACTTTCTAGCACATTTTCGTCTCGCAATTGGGCGTAATAAGTTGCAGTTTCGGTCGCGAATCCTTGGAAACATTGCTTCTCATCTTCCCAATTTACTTCGGTCGCCAGGCGGAGAATATACATCGGTAGACCCAACATTTCCGGGATGTGGTTTTCTGAAAGTAAAATTCAAGCAAAACAGAAAACTAGAAAAACAGCGTTACGCACCATAAAGTACAGGAAGGCTTCTCAATCGGCCCAGTTCGTCGATCTCCATAGAAAAATAATGTTTCAACATTTCCCCCTTTTCTGTTAAAATTTCGGTTATTTTGTGAGCTAATTCCTCCTTTTCACCATACTCTTCAGTCCATCCAGTTTCAGGTAAATCAAGCGCTATGAGCGCCAGTTCGTGTAAAGACAAGGAGTCGCTCAGTTGAAGGACAGCAAAATTGTCAAAGTTGTACAAAATTAACTGATAGAAGAGTTCCTTTACAATTTTTTCCGTGTTACACAAGTAGAGCTTGGTACTGTGCTGAACGAGCGCCTGACGCGAATTTATAGCGCCCACATACACGTGCTGGGCGAAAAGTTCCCGTAGTGAGGAGTGACAATTATCTTCCACCTCTTTTCGCAACGCCAAAATACTCGTCAGCTTACATTCGGCCCTAACAGGACAAAAAGGTTCAAAATTGAAAAAATTGAATAGTAACATTCTCACCCGTCGATGTTTGAAAACAAACTCTTAGTGAAAGGATTTTTGTGTGGTTTATTTTTCCCTTTACGTACTTCAACGCTCTTTGAAGTTCCAGCAACGGGGCTGGGCGAGTCGAAAATTTGAACCAACTTTTCGGAACTTTTCCTAAGTTTAGGTGAACCGAAAATTTTGATAAGGTTTTCGCGCTGTTTGAGATTCGTTACGGTGCCGCTAGTTTCGGGTTTGTTTGGCGTGACTAATTTCCAAATGTTTTCTGACGGTTTCGGACTCTCGATTGGTCCGAAAAATTTGTCCAATTTTTGCTCGGTAGCGTCGGTTCTCACTAAGTTTTTGTCGTATATCGTGGTATGTGGTTCCTTGTTTGGGGAGGGTTCTGTGGTTAATACTGGTAACTTTGCTTGCATGTAAAACATGCGGGAATTATTGGACCCTAACAATTTTGTTTCCATGGCCGATGCAATAATGTCGACGATTTGCTCTTCGTTTAAGAAATTAACTTCGTGTTTAGTTGGATGAACGTTTACGTCCACGTTTGATGGATTCAATTTTACACTTAAATAAACAAAGGGGTGCATGTTTTTGGGCAAATACGTCGTGTAAATTTGATCGATGCATTTCTTTAAACCTAAAAAAATTGTCAATAAAAAAAGGTGCATGTCAGTGGCCCCCCACTTTTGGATGAATTTGGTGTGTCAAACGTTAGAGCATCGTTTGAGCTTGAATGAACTTCGATTATTTTCGTTTGAGACTTAAAGGTCGCGAAAAACTACTGGGGAGGGCTGTCAAAAATGTTTTGCAATTTTTCTACTCGTTTTGACTTTGTATGTGCAATTGATGTCAATCGATTGAGCTTCGTTTGAGCCTGAATGAGTTTCAGAGAGCAAGACCTTAAGTTAATTTTTTACAAAGTTATGGATAGTTGAAATTTTCGACAAAGTCCGAGCAATAACATGCGTTAATCTTAGTTTTTTTAAATCTTTTAAGGAAGGCCGAGCCAAGAAATTCTGTGCAATCCGCGATTTAAACACAGAATTTCTGCTCTATACTCAACCAGCGATTACATCACTCCACTACTGTGGCTACATCTATAATCTACATACGGGGCATTCCACACCAAATCGACCACTTTTGAACCCGACCCCTTTTGATTTTCCTGAAATTTTTACATATTATACTATCTCATCAACAACAGTTCTGTGAATTTTTTCAAAATTTTTTACTCAACCCAAAAAAAGTTACGAATTTTTAGAAAAACTGCTGTTTTTTTTTAAACGATCGTAACTATTTCAAAAATTGACTAATCGGAACTTTTTTTTTGGTTTTGTTTGTCTTTAAACGTACTTTTCAGGAAAAAATACAAAAAAAATATTCAAACTTAGATTCTACAAAATTTTTCATCTTTTCGGAGAAAATCATTGATTTTTCAAATTTCGACACTTTTGATTTTTGATTTTTTTTTTATTTCAAAAAAAACTCTGATTTATTCCGCGTATAACAACGCAAACACCATAATGGGCCGACATTTCTTTCTATTTCTTTTGTTTAATTGAAAAATATTATTTGCGTAAAAATAAAACAAAATATTTTTAATTAAACAAAAAAAATAGAAAAAAATTTCGGCCCATTATGGGGTTTGCGTTGTTATACGCGGAATAAATCAGAGTTGTTTTTGAAATAAAAAAAATCAAAAATCAAAAGTGGAAAAATTTGAAAAATTAATGATTTTCTCCGAAAAAATAAAAATTTTTGTAGAATCCAAGTTTGAATATTTTTTTTGTATTTTCTCCTGAAAAGTACGTTTAATACGTATTAAAATAAAAAAAAAAATAAAAAAACCTGGACATAACATTTTTTTGAACATAGAGACTATAGGTCTGTTTGACAGACCTATTATGTACTGGAGGGTATTCCATACCCCCCAGACCCCCCGGTTTTTATTTCTTAGTTTTCGTCATTGTTATGGCATCTTAAGGGGGAAGCCTACTGTGACAAGAGAAGAAACAGGCCGATTTTCCGGATTTTTTTTCTAAAAAAATAAATAAACAAAATTATGACTTTTACAATTAAATTAAACCGTCATCTTTATTATATATTCAAGTATTAGTAAAAAAATTTTCAAGTCGAAATATTCAAAATTGCCGTTGTGGCAGTCCTTCAACGCAGATCCGTCTTTTTTTAACGGTGTACATGAAATCTCACGTTTGGGTAATCTAAAATAAACAAAAAAATATGGTTATCATCTACATAGTATTGACTCTCATTTGTCGAGAGATTTTTTTGATATCGTTTTTTATTTAATTGTTATAAACAATAATAACATCAAATTTGGGCAAAAAAAGTAGAAAAAAATTTCAAGAATTTTTTTCTCGGCGCCAAAATTTTTTATCAAAAAAATCCCTCGACAAACGAGAGTCAATACTATGTAGATGATAACCATATTTTTTTGTTCGTTTTACATTACCCAAACGTGAGATTTCATGTACACCGTTTGGGCACCAAAGAAAAAAACGGACCTGCGTCGAAGGAGTGCCACAACGGCAATTTTGAATATTTCGACTTAAAATTTTTTTTACAAATACTTGAATATATAATAAAGATGACGGTTTAATTTAATTTAATGTACGAGTTATATTTTGTTAGAAAAAAAATCCGGAAAATCGGCCTGTTTTTTCTCTTGTCACAGTAGACTTCCCCCTTAATGATTCAATATCAAAGTTTAAATTTAGAAACCGGGGGCTCTGGGGGGTATGGAATACCCTCCAGTACCTGGACATAACATTTTTTTGGACATAGAGATTTTATGTACTGGAGGGTATTCCAGACCCCCCGGTTTTTATTTCTTAGTTTTTGTCGTTGTTATGACATCTCAATGCTTCAACATCAAAGTTTAAATTTAGAAACCGGGGGGTTTGGGGGGTATGGAATACAATATTAAATATAATATAATATTTGAATGTAAATTCAAAATGAGAAAGAAAACTGCAAAACATATCTACAACTCCCCTCCCCCCAGTAGTTTTTCAAAAAGGGGGGCATCATGTCTACAGCCCCCACTAGTTTTTCGCGAATAACTTCGCGACCTTTGAGGCTCAAACGAAAATAATGGAAGCTCATTCAAGCTCAAACGATGCTCTAACGTTTGACACCAAATTCATCAAAAAATTCGAAAGTGGGGGGCCACTGACATGCACCTAATAAAAAGATAGAATGAATCTGGACTTTTTTTAATATGATTTTGAACACCCCGAAATTAAATCCGAATTGGAAGGCAATTAATCGTAGAATCTTTAGATTCTATAAGCCCCCCCCCCCCAGTGCCAGATTCTATAAGCGGATAAGCTCGCTAAACATCCCAAAATGTGAAGAAATGAGCGTGGACAGCGGCATAAATACGGGGGGGGGGGTCAGAGGGTGGAATAGGACCCCTTAAACTGCATTATATTGAGACTAATTTTTTTTTAAATTGCACACTTCTCAATCGAGGGGCCCATCAAAGCTTTTGCTCCCGGACCCAAAAAAAAAATTATGAAAGTAACAAAAATAATTCGGTTTTTTATATTGTGTAAACTTTGTGCTCTTTCAGATTGCACCAATCCCCGGGGGTCCTGAACGCTGTAACGAATTAGAAACAATTTACTTACTCTGACAGGACACCAGGCGGTCATTAATAAACAACAAAAAGGTAAAATTTTTTGTTGAATAATTCACGTTGGTCATGAATCCATGCACTTTGAACTGGAAGGGGCCGTTTTCCTGCTCAAACTCGATCAATTCCCTACAAAAACATAAGTTATTCCTATTTTCTCCTCTATCCTATTCTCCACGACATACCTAGCTATTAAATTACCGTAAATCGTCCTAATATTGTCCACGTGGTTTGAGCCAGGTGGGGTGCGAATGTCGTTGTTTTCACCAAATTTTTTCAATCCGAAACCTTCCACAAAAAGAAAATTGAAAAAAACATTTAAATAAACAAAAAAAAAGTTGATTTACCTATACTGGCGTTGTGTATTGCGTATTTCCCTACCACATCCGATATCTTTTGATACTCCTCCGACGCACTCTTAAGAGCGCGTTTACGAATCCCCATATTGTAAAACAAATCTTCCACCGTAATCTGGGTCCCTTGATTACCTGCCACAGCTTTCGGGTTCCCGATTAATTTTCCATCAACAAATTGCGCCCTAAAAATAATTCCACTAGCAAAACACCCTAAAATTGTTGTGATAACGACCTACTTGTACGCACACTGCTGTTCCTCCGTCTTGGATTGAATCGTGAGATGAGCAACATGACTTATACTCGCCAAAGCTTCACCTCGAAAACCGTACGTTGAAATCGAACTGAGATCCTCAAACTGTCGCAATTTGGATGTGGTGAATCGTTCGCAGACGATTTCAAAGTCATCTTTTCGTATTCCACTCCCGTTATCCTGAATCTGAGGAAGATGCCGTTACGGAATCGAAAGACAAAATGTTACAGCTACCTACCTGTATATATTTTAACCCCCCATTCTTCACGGTTATCTGTATGTTATTTGACTTGGCATCTAAACTGGTAACCAAAAATGTGAAAGGATCAGGATATACTACACAAAAATATTACCTATTTTCTATCATCTCCTTTAAGGCATTTGCAGGGCGCTGAATTACTTCTCCAGCAGCTATCCGATTTATTACGGATTCTTCTAACTTTTTTATTTCCGATGCTTTTTTCATTGTTTGCAAGAATCATAACAAAAATTTCAAATTTCTAACCTCGAAATTTTACCAACTTATAGTTCGGGAAAAAAACTGTTTGGAATTTTTGGAAATTTGCGATTTGAATTTTAAATTTATACGAGGGAAGTACAGTAATCAAGATAAGCTAGCAGTGGCGTATCCGGCATGGTGTCAAAAATCGCAAAAGTCACATTTTGTTTTGACTGATATGAGAATTTGAACAACAGGCCAATCAAATTAGGATTTTGTAGTGGAACTATTTGTTTGTGATTTGACGGAATTTTTGGCCTTTAAGGCCTCCGGTCTGCAACTTCTAGTCCACATTAGCTCGGCCTGTGGCCCTCGCACTTCCTAAATGACTCGGTCTCCGGCCTCATGCTTTTCTCCATTGTTTATGCTCCGTCTCCAGCAACGAGGAAATAAAAAGTTATAGTCACCAAGAACTGATAGATAAATTCATAAAAAATCAGGATTGCTTGAATTCCAAAAAATTTTACAAAAGGTTGATATATGTGCGAGACCGTAGGTTGAGATGTGTATGTTGTACGGGGAGAAGAAGTGCGAGGCCCATCTATGCTACTTGATATAAGAAGAAATATTCAATCGATTTTGATGGAAATTTCGCTGACTCATCGTTATTTTGTCCAATAAATAACTACTAAAACTAAAAAAAAATTGTAAGCAATTGCCATTTTTATTTGTGCATTTATTTGTACAAAAACTACCCCCTTAGAAATTTTCTTTACATATTTTGATATTATATTTCTAGATTTTACACTGAAAAAAATTTATTGGAGTACAAGCTTACAAGATTTTCCCTAACCATGCGTTTGTTTTCAAGTGGTTTTTTTGTTTTTGATCATTTAAATTCAATGTTTTTATGGGTTTTTTATAGTTTGATCACAAACAAAATAATTAATTGGGGATTTTAACTTGTTAGCCTAGCTGTGGGCAATTATAAAATATGAAAGTGTAAATACGAATATTCTTTGAACGAATTACTCATTCTTTAAGCTCTTCTTGGGTCGACAAGTACAAAAATTGTTTTGTGTTCGTTATATATATTTTTATTTTTAAATTTAGAATGGCTAAAAATTATCGATATACCAAAAACGGTACATATTTGACGGAAAAAGAACGAGATTTTTATGAAGAAAATGGGTACATCATAATCAAAAAGTTAGTCGATGACAATTTATTGGATCAGTGCAAGTAAGTGGCAATTTTTCTGGTATTTAATAAATTAATTCCCATTGAGGCTCGAACTCAACCGCTATCCGTACAATTTTTTTGTTTTTTCCTCTTAAAATATTATTATTACGCTAAACTAAGGTTACTTATTTTAAGATAACGTCAATGCAAATTAATTACATATGCCAATTTAAAAAGATCTTTTAATTTCAAGGAGGTCATCAATCATCAACTGGGCGACCGTGGCATACCTTATAATGTGTTTTTAAATATATAAATTATTAACTCGTTGATATTAGATAATATAAAACTTCAAAATATCGAGTTATTATTAAATTAAAAATTGTTAAAATAATAACGTTTGAAAGCTAAATAAATCTTTTAACAATTTTTAATTTAATAATAACTCGATATTTTGAAGTTTTATATTATATAATGTGTTTTGATTCTTACCACTGAAAAATTTTAATATTTAATATTTATTTCTTTCTATGTAACAATCGCCCGCCCCCCTCTCATTAACCAAAATCCAAATCAGCCCCCTGATTAAATAAATAGAAGAACCTCCAAGTAAATTGATTTTATTTAACGCAATAAAATTTCAGTAGATGCTTAATTATTTTAATAATTTTTATTTGATATTATAAATTAATTAGGTATATCGAAAAATTAATTCTGTTGCTATGCATTTTATATTGAGTGGAATTTCTTTTTTTTTTTATTTTAGTTTTTTACTTCCTACTAAACCCTAATTAACTTTTTAAGTTATGGTAAATTTTTTTTACAGTAATTATACACATTTTTTCAGGCAGAGATTTAGCGATATTTGCGAAAATCGCATACCCAAAAAACCGTTGATGATTTTAGTGAAAGACATCCATTTGAAAAACCTAGGGATAAGTGGCGAAAAAATAATAGATAAGGTAAATTTTGCCAAACTTGTAACGAGGTAAATCAAAACTTGAAATTTTTAGATCCAGCACATTGTCTACGACGACGTATTTTTCAAATATCTCAGCTACGAGCCCATGGTGAATATCGTCGAAAGTTTTATTGGACCCAACATCAGCACATTCCACCACATGATGATAAATAAACCACCAAACACTACAAAAGTGGCTTCCACACATCCGCTCCACCAGGATTTGCAATATTTTCCCGTTGGGCCAACCGATTCCATCGTGTCCACTTGGACTCCCTTGCAAAGAGTTGATGCCCGTAATGGATGCTTACAAGTAATTCCCGGAAGCCACAAAAATGAACTTCTTGATCACGTTTACCCCGAGGTAGAGTATAAATTTTGGCTGACCTCTCCCCATTTAGAATTTTTTTCTTGATTTTGAACAAAATTTAAAATGGGGGGACTGAAAAACGCTGAAAAAAAGTGGAAATAGTAGTTTTCGTCACAAGGACGTAAAACGAGATTTTACACTCGAGGGCGGAGTTTTGAAGACGAGGCGAGCGTAGCGAAGCCGAGGCGCACGAACCGCACCGAGTGGTGTAAAATCTCTTTACGTCCAAGTGGCGTAAACTGCTTTTCGTTGTGACGGGACCACCTTATTTTTATTTTTGACTGTATGGAAGCCGTCCCTGCACAGGCCGGAAACCACTCATTTTACGGCCGGAACAACAAAAAACTTATTTACTGCTTTATTTTTGTAGAATGGGCGTGGAAACTTTTTTCAGAAAGTTGTTAAACTTCCAAACACAGAACCGGTTAACTTAGAAATTGAAAAAGGTGACACCATATTTTTCCATCCTCTTCTAATTCATGGTTCTGGACCAAACCTAACTGAAGTAAAAAAGGTTTTTTAAATTTTTTATTTTTTTTAATGGGATTTATTTTTGCAGAACTACAGAAAAGCGCTTACGGCGCATTATATCGACAGCGCTGGTCATTTTGTTAACGTCGAAGGAACTAATCAAGGAAAATTGGTCGAAGAATTTCGGCAACTCAATATTAAACTTGGATTTCCTCCAGATATCAAAGTATGCTTATGCATCAGATAATTTCTTGGTAGTTTTATAATTTTATAACATTTTTAGGACTACACGAGATATAAAACCAGGTTGGTTAGGGGTGTACCAGGACAATTTCAGTTTCCTTTCCTGTCTTCTACATCATAAAACACTTCCTGAAGGATGAGGGTCTACACTTTCAAATAAAATAATAATGATATCTAAATAAGATATATTAATTTTCACTTAATTAGGGGTTACAAAGAATTTGTTTTATTTTAATATTTTATTTTATTATAAAAAATAAATAAAATTATTTTAATTTTGGAAGTTGTTTATTGAAATAAAGAGCACAGTTTAACAATTAAATAAAGTAAGCTATGATTTGTTTGAAAACGTAAGAGCCTAGGTTACGGTCGGTAGCAGGAATTTCGTTAATCCGTTCATGAGCGTCAGGTGGACAAATAATGGATAAAATTTGTAAGCAAACAATTGCGATAATATAAAAATTTGATTGGAAGGTCAGCACGCAATGTTGGTTTTATTAGATTTTTTTCCTCGAAACCCACCCACCCCGCAGGCCTGCTATTTGTAAATAAAATTTATACCCGTTATTCCGGTATATAGTTGGGGGATATTCAATTGTAACCATTAGAAATACATATGAGGACCGGGAGATCCTTTAATTTAAAGCAAAATTATTCTCATCAGCACAGATAAGGCAAAAATTCCTCACTGTCTCACTGACCCCCGTATCAAAAAATCTGGTTTGGTATTAATCTTTTTAGGTCTCCCTACATTACTTTTTAAATTTCAAAATCGAATTGTTTACGTAAATAGTAAAAAAAAATAAAATGACGTTTAGGTACACAATTTTATGACAAGACCTCGTATAAATGCGGAGGTGGATATCGTTAAATAAAAGTACCGACAGATGACACGACAGTCATTGACTTGTGATGAAATTCTTATGGCTGCATATTTTTACGTTAAAACTTAATTACGGTTATTATTTATTATTAATTAATGTTAATTTACATGTTTTACAATTAAGCAGTACGATAAGTGATTAAGTTTATGGTTATGGTTTAATTTACCACAAAGAATGTGCGAAAATTGACTACGGTGATTTGCAAGTGCCTTATTTGAAATGTTTCGATTTCTAAGTGGCAGAAAAGGAAGAAGCGTTGCCCAAAATGGTAAAGGCGACAAATCCAAGTCTTCAAAAAATGCCTACAACAAAAATTTGATACAATGTAGGGTTATCTTGCTAGATGGGACAGACCTCTCTGTGGAACTTACCGTAAGTTATGAGTGGGTGGATGGATGGTTTTGAATTTGTCATTATTTCAACCTCAAATTTCTTGATCCTTAATTTGACCCAAATTTGCTTTTTTTAAAAATATTAATTGATTTAACAATGCTCACTTTCTAAATTTATTGTTAAAACAATGTTGTGTGTGTGAATGTTCACATTGTGGGTGTTGTAACATTTTTTTTTAATTGTTTACATATTTTTTTGTTTTTTAGAAAAAAGCCAAAGCTAGTGATTTATATGAACAGGTCTTCTATTCGTTGGATTTGATCGAGAAGGATTATTTTGGGTTGCAGTATACCGATGTGAACCACGTGAAGCATTGGCTCGATCCCACCAAACTTGTAACAAAACAAATTAAAAGTAAGGTCCTGTTGTTTTAGTCACATTTTTGTTTTACTGATGAGAATAATAATTTTTGAAATAGTTTATGAAAGTTTTAGGGGGTCTTTGTTAATGAGCGTGGGTTTTTATAACAAAAAAATCTTTGAAATATTGAAATTTTTTTCACATTGTGCCTTGGGTATTTTCCACTTAGATGTAATCACGTTTAGGAGCCAAACCTCAATTTGCTAACTGCATTTAATTCACCAGAATCAAAAGTAGAGATGAGATTTTTAGGTCACACAAATTTAAAACAGAGTATCTACATGGGCGTCCTTTAGGGGGGGGCAAAAGGGTCAGCTGCCTCCCCCCCCCCCCGGCTTTTGGCTGCTTAAATTTTTTTTAGACATTTAATATTTCACCAGCCCAAGTTTTTAAAATTTTCTAAAACTTTCGGTTTTAAATAATTAAAATTCTTATATAATAAATTTTTTTTTATTTTGCCCCCCCCCTTGAAAATGGTCATATGGACGCCCATGAGTATCTAAAAGGTTGCTAAAAAAATTATTTTGCGTTGGTATTTTACAGTTTTAGGTAATAAAACCCACCAATTATGTATTAAAATTTCAAAAAAATTATTAAAAATATTTTTCCAAAAGAATTTTAAAATTGAGACATTCAAATTTAGTCTAGGGAATATTAAGGCATTGCACAAATTAATAGAAAAAGTGTCATTGCCAGAAAATCTAAAGGTTTGCGTTTGACTTTCGGATTTTGCTGAATTTTTCTTATGCTTTTCAGCCGCTTCATATTGTACAAGGTGAGATTGTTTGACACAAGTTAAACAAAATTTAAACAGGGGGTCTAAAAGTGCCTTTTCTTTCTTGAAATTTCGAATTACAATTATATTAATTATAATTAATACAATTAAAGTAAATTAAATTATAAAATGGAACTGATTTGAACAAATTTCAAATTTTATTTGAGAGCAGCTGGGGGGTATTCCATGATTTCCATACCCCCCAGACCCCACGGTTTCTGCTACCTTAGTTTTACAATTAAATACATTTTTAAAATTAAAATTATACAATGCGGTTCACTTTTTTTAATGCCAGTATTGTGGGGATACGATTAAACAAGGCATTTCTACTATTTTCTGCTATTCCATTTATCTTCTTCGTATACTTCACTACAGAAGCGTCGTCACCATTAATTTAAATATTAAATGGCTTTTTTGGCAGATTACCTTCGTTACTTTGTTAATTTGTACAATTTTATTTTGTCTTAAATTTAAGAGTTTTTAAACTTCCGCCAGAAAACATCTAATAAAATTTACTTTTCATTTTAAAGGGTTAAAGTGTCACTTTTACTCCCAAGGGAGTAAAGTAGATACATACAGTGTTACCTTAGTTACCAATAAAAGTTGTATGAAATTGACAGACTATTTTCATTCTTGGTTACCAAGGTAAACAAATCATTCTTGGTTGCCATGGCAACCAACAAAAATAGGTTTGTTTGTTATGTTACTCCGAACTACTCTGAGGCCCGGTATTTCAGTAGACAGTTAAGCTTTCGCTTAAGCTAATCTCAAGTTTAACTCAGTTCAGCCAATCAACATCCCGCATTTAACCATGTTGATTGGTTGAACTGAGTTAAACTTGAGATTAGCTTAAGCGAAAGCTTAACTGCCCACTGAAATACCAGGCCTGAGTAAGTTAGTGTAAAAAATTGAGAAAATTGATTGGTGTTTCACCTTTTTGTTTTTAATTTAAGAACGAATTAAAAATGTTTAGAATGAACACCTAAAACTTCAAATAAGCAAGAATGGATCTATTTCTAGATTTACAGGGAAAAGAGGCCAAGTTTTATTTAGAGTAAGAAATTCCATCTTTGAAATTCATAATAATATGTTCATGATTTTCAAATTTTTGTAGTTTCCTACATAGGTTAGGTTAGGTCATTAATAAAAGATGTACTGGAGGGTATTCCATACCCCCCAGACCCCCCGGTTTGTAATGTAAAATTTCCAAAAACTTTTTTTTTGTGGCTACTTTTCAGCTTTTCATAATAATACAACTGTTTCGTTCCATTGTAGTATCTACAGAGATTAAAACAATTAACAGGACGACTTGAAAGAAAAAGGCGCCGTAGATGATTTTTTGACAATTTTATGGTTATTTATCTCTTGTAGCTATTTGGGATCTTAGTGAACTAAAAAATTAATTACCAATACACAATAAAAACGGTTCACCGCAACGAGTTTAGTGGGTGGGGGGGGGTGTACTGTAGCTAATATTATTGCTGTAATAAAACTCATCAGCAAATTATGATGGCTTAAAATATTGAATTAATTTTAATTGCGTTTATTTTACTTTCAAATTATTTTCAATAAAAACGGTTCACCGCAACGAGTTTAGTGGGTGGGGGGGGGTGTACTGTAGCTAATATTATTGCTGTAATAAAACTCATCAGCAAATTATGATGGCTTAAAATATTGAATTAATTTTAATTGCGTTTATTTTACTTTCAAATTATTTTCATATTAATAAGAATTTAATATAAATATTTTGACAAAATTAAAATTTGATTATGAATTTTTTATTTATGATTAAGCCAAATCTCAAGTCTTAAGTCAATGATCATTAATTTGTTTTCAACGTGATAAATGTAAGGAAAACGTCATTAAAAAAATTACAACTTTTATCAACTGCAACCATACCCCCCAGACCCCCCGGTTTCTACAGTCACCTTTTGAAGAAATCATAACTGAAGTCAGTAATTATTTGATTTGATCTGAATTCGACAAACGTAAAACAATCATTTGGATAAACAGGTTACATTTTAGATAATATATTTGGAACCGGGGGGTCTGGGGGGTATGGAATACCCCCCAGCCATACATAAAAAAGTATGGTAGATCGAAAAAGCAATTCAAGCAAATTAAAGTTGAACTAATTTTGACAAAAATTTCACTTTTATTTATATGCAACTGAGGGTATTTCATACCCCCCACCCTAGACCCCCTGTTTCTAAAGTTATATTTTACAATTTCTTTTTCTTGCTTCTTATTTTTCTGTATGTTTCATCGATTGCTTTGTTTAATTTGAAGGAAAATTTAATTTAAAACAAATTTTAATAAATTACTGGGGAGGGGGCAGGGACATGCCTTTTAGGAAATTCAGCTAATTTGAAATAAATTATTAATAACACTAATAAATAAATTGAATTTGAAAAATAAGCTAATATAATATTAATAGTTTCATGCTATCTCTACTAGGCCCCTCTGAAAAGGATTTAAAATTAGAATTATACGATTCCAGCGCCTCTATACAATTTTATCGTCTTCTCTTTATCAAGAGCTTCTCTTTTAATTAAAATAATTTTTTTGTGAACTGATGCCTATAATTATAAGGGGCAAAGCTCCCCCTCCATTCCTCATGGACTGAATATAACTCGAATATCTTGCACCACTTCTGACTTATTAGACAAAAACCAAAACTTTAACAACATAATTTTATTTTCAAAGAGACGGTCGGAGAGCAATGGTCAAGCGAGTTGACTACGAACGCTCAATACCCGGTTTGAATCCGGGTAAGTAACAACTTCTGGCCGTCTCGTTTGGTCCTCCAGGTTGGGGGTTCTACCGACGGGCTGGCTCCTCGTCGTAGGTAAAAAATGTAAAATGCTAAAAAAACCAAGCGCCAATTCGCAAGGTTGGTAGTTTGGTATCGGACAACGTCGCAAGACGTTTAAAACCGACTATATATATATATATATTTTATTTTCAGTTGGTCCACCTTACACGTTACGACTAAAAGTTAAATTCTATTCGTCCGAACCTAACAATTTGCGGGAAGAACTCACCAGATACCAATTTTTCCTTCAATTAAAGCAGGATATTTTGGAAGGACGACTCGAGTGCCCTCAACCAATCGCTGTGGAATTGTTCGCTTTGGCTCTGCAATGTAAGTTACTTGTTTTAAATCGGTTCCACTTTTGAAGTCTCAATTTCAGCCGAGCTTGGAGATTACGATGAAACACAGCATACGGCTGCCACCGTGTCCGAATTTCGCTTCATTCCTGAGCAAACCGAAGAAATGGAACTGGAAATTTTGGAAGAGTTTAAAAAGTGCAGGGGTTTGACACCGGCGCAAGCCGAATCAAGTTTTCTGAACAAGGTTAAATTTCTAGAAATGTACGGATTCGACATGCACTCGGTTTTGGTACGAAATTAAAATTTTTATCGGCTAGAAAATTTTTTAACGCAGTTTTTTAGGGTCGCGACGGTCTGGATTATAAGTTGGGGATCACCCCGACTGGGATTTTGGTTTTTGAAGGTAACGCGAAAATCGGACTGTTCTATTGGCCTAAAATAAAGCGAGTGGATTTTAAGAAGAAAAAACTCGTTTTGGTGGTGATTGAGGACGATAATCACGGACGTGAGCAAGAGCATACTTTTGTATTCAGGTTACACAACGAAAAGGCTTGTAAGCACTTGTGGAAGTGTTCTGTAGAACATCACACGTTTTTCCGTATGAAGGAACCTTTAAATTCGAAATCTAACAAGAAAAATTTGTTCCGAATGGGTTCACGCTTTCGGTACTCGGGACGAACCGAATATCAAAGCACTCACCAGGCAAGAGCTAGGAGAACCGTGCAGCTTGAAAGGAGACCTAGTCAGAGGTATGGAAGGCGTCAAAGTCACGTTTTACGTGAACGGCAGCAAAAGGAGGCGGCTAAAGTGGTACAAAGAGCGGAAATTGTTCCACCATCTTCATCCATTCGTAGTTCAACCAAGTCGAACGCCACCGTTAGATCAGATGATCCGATTTACAGTAAAATCATCGATGACGTTACGAAACCTTTAACACCGACCGGTAATTTTCTTTTCTTTATGCTGAATTACAAAAGTAATTTTTGGTTTACAGGACCTGATTCGTTGAGTCAAACAGGGCGCAACAGCTTTGGGAAGAATTCGACCTGTCAGAGTTCATTTGGAAAAGCGTCGATTGGAGGTGGATCTTCTTACAGGTAAGTTTCGTGTTAGATCGAATTAAAAAACTAAAGTTTTGTATTTTAGTCCGGTTTTATCGTCTAGCAGTAAAAGTGGAACTCTGAATCGAAACCGTTCTCCGGTGTCGCCTTCACCTACAAATTTGAAGACTCCGCCGCCTCTCAGTCCAACACCTTCTACATGCGACAGTCAGTTGGACGTTCTTCTCAAAAGTTTGGCCAAAGAAACTTTAAGTGGTTTACATAACGACGAATCTAGAAACGAAACCCCGAAAAACGATGGTGAGTTTACATTTCTTTTTCAAGTTTGATGAAATTAATGGGGGTTGTACTTTTGTTAGATTTGGATGGTGAAATGCATGTTAAATCGTTACCCTCCGAAATTCCTAACAATATCAGCAAATTTAGCAGTAGCTCCGCTAAGCCGATTCCACCAAACCAACTGAAGTGTAACATCTTGAAAGGTGAGAATGTTTTTAAACAAAAAAACTATCAAAAATGCTTTTTTTGGTGTAGCTAAAGCGGAAGAAGAGTTATGTGCCACCACCAAGCTAACCAACCAAATGTTTGTTGCCGCTGCTGCTAGTAATGAGGAATCAAATCTTAATTCGCTTAATGCTGCTACTTTTGTTTCAGTGGTATGTAGCTTTGTATTTTTTGGTTATTTTGTGCCGTGCTTCAGCTTTTTGTCGTTATAGAGGGTGGACAAATTTTGTTGCATTTACAGGCCAGGCATTTACAGGCCATTGGACTAGTAAAAAGAAAGAGTCGAAATGTTTGGAATTGCTCTTTGTTAGCTTAAAATGCATTGTTTTGAATAAGTCAAGATTGTTCTTAAATGATTTTAAGCATGGGCGTCCTTTGGGGGGGGGGGGGCAAAAGGGTCAGCTGCCCCCCCCTTGGCTCTTGGCTGCTTAAATTTTTTTTAGACATTTAATATTCGACCAGCCTAAGTTTTTAAAGTTTTCTAAAAGTTTCGGTTTTAAATGATTAAAATTCTTATATAATAAATTTTTTTTTGATTTTGCCCCCCCTGAAAATGGTCCTATGGACGCCCATGATTTTAAGTTTTACCTAATTAATTCTTTATCATTATTGAATTTATTAACAATTGATTTGTTCAAGGCACTGCATTTTAAGCTGTGAGAGGTTCCTTAAATTTAAATGTCTAGACATTTGCCCACCCTTGACAATTTTCACATTACATTGGTTCTTTCGTTTGCTTTTTAATAATGCAAAACTTTTTGTTCTTTTCCTTTTCCCTACCTAACCCACACACTTACTAGGGAGGCGATAAATTGACTTTGTCAGTGAGTGGACCAACAACAAATACGAACGTCACGACTAACAACGCGACTTCTGACGCCAAAAATCCAAGTCGTTGTGTGACGCCTGTCACTGTAACATATTTTGGAAATTCTGAGAAAGGAAAATTAGAAAAACGAATCTTACCGAATTTGGAGACCAACAGAAAAAATTCCTTAAGTTTGTTTAACGGCGATTTAGATCGCGAGATCGAAGATTCCGATTACAGTTCCCTATCGTTGGAGAATAAAATCAACGACCTCTCCAAGGAAACAAAATCTCCAACAAGCAAAGTCTCGAATTTACTGTTCACAAAAGACAAATCGAATTCGAATCCCTTTTTTAATTTCGAATTGGACAAAAATCAAATTAACACGAATCCTTTTCACGATTCCTCCTCCATTCTTTCCAAAAATCCGTTTAGGGATGAAGAGGTGGACGGCAAGAAAGGTGATGAAGGTTACGGTGCGGTTGATGTAGATTCTGTCGATGACCAGGTAAGGCTTTTTTGTTGCTTAAGTCACGCTCATTGTTTTTGTGGCCATTTCAACGACTTGGTTGAATTTTAGTTTACTTTTATTTTGTGATTATTAGAATGTGACGTCGGAAACGACGCAAATGGTTTCATTGAGTCCTGTCACGACGACAATCGTAAATGCTAATCCAGTTTCGCCATCTCTCAGTAAACTATCGCCTTGGTTAGTTTCCCAAGAAGTGGTCGCGTCGCCTGTTATAAAATCTAATCCAAATGAAACTCTAATAATAAGAAAATCCGTCATAACAACGCAACTGTAGCAAGGTTGAGGAGAAATTTTAACTTGATGTGCCTTAGTAAGTTAGATTTATTATGAAAAGAAATTAAGTGTTATTATTTATTGCTGAGAAAATTTTGGTAAATCCAACATTTTTGCTAGTCAAAATTATCACAGGGAATTAGGAGATCCCAAAAACAATTTTTTTCAAAGCCCCTGAGAAAATTTTATTTACTAACTCATGCCATTTTTTTAGCCATACTTTTTTAAACTGTTCAGAACTTTTAGGGTATTTTAAAAAACAACAATTCAAATTTCTGTTATCCACTTGATTCCACTTGGCCACCAAATTTTGCAACAAAAATGTTGGATTTAACCCCTGATAATTTAAAATATTTTTCATGAATATTTAAATATGTGATAAAAGTGTAATATTTTAAGACTAAATTGAATTTTTGTACAAAAAAAAACTATTTGAAACTATACATAAAATTATACGTATTTTCACTGGTGAGAGTGAAAAATTGAGACTTGAAAAATATAAATTCAACATTCCATTTTATAGTTTTTACATTCTAAAAAGTTTTTAATGTGCCCGAAATTTTAAAACCACAAGTTCTTTTACAAACTTTTGGACGAAAGTTTTTGGGCACCCAAGCAGATGAATTTTACAGAATACAACATAAAATTTCTATTGTAAAAACTAAACGCAACTTTTTTTTAATTTTATTTTAATTCTTAATTGTTTGTAAATATTTTAATATTTTTGTGTAGCTGCTTTTTTATTAGTGCAAGGTAAAGGGGACCAATACCGTTCAAATTTAATTATTTAACCATTCAATATTGGGTTCATTCCACCAAATAAAATTTTTTTTGAAGGGTGACCCCCACGGATTTTTTTTCAAATTTTGTGGAGTTATTCTCTGTATAAAAATAATGACTCACTGAAAAATTTAGCATTTAATATTAAGTACTTTCGTAGTAATGATTTTTTGAATTTTGACAATTTTGAAATTTTTAACTTTTTTGTTAATTTTTTTGAAGTAGAAAAATTATTTATAAAAATACGATAAGTACAGTTTCTTATGTAAAAAATCCTCAGCTTTTCAATGAAGATATTAATTTTTTATTATAAGTAGCAGAAGACCCCCAAAATTTTAATTAAAGTAAAGAAATTGACTTTTTTTGACAGTGCGGCAAGTTTTCTTTCAAATTTGATATTTTTTTCTGAAAGCTGAGATTTTTTTACACAAAATATCTAATTTTTACGATGTGCATATTTTTTGTTTAAGTACAAATAAATAAAATGTACGATTTTTACTATTAAAAAACTTTTATTTTTGAATATTACTCATATTGAAATTTTTTTTTAAGATTTATTATGTTAATTATTTACTTTTTGTTTATAAAAAATTGTTTAATCACACTTTTTCGTATTTAATTTTAGATAATTTTTTAAAAAAAAATTATGCAGTAAAAAAACTTGACAAAAGTTGTATCGCTCTTAACGATAAATTTCTATCACGATTTGGAATATTACTTAAATCTACTTACTGGAAAATCACTCAAGATCATACAATCCACCCTAAATATATTCATGTAATATTCCAAATTGTGATAGTTTATCGTTAAGAGCGCCATAAATTTCGTTAAGTTTTATTTATTGCATAATTTTTTTCAAAATATTATCTGAAATTAAATACGAAAAAGTATGATTAAACAATTTTTTATGAACAAAAAGTAAATAATTAACATAATAAACCATACAGAGAATTTTCAATATGAGTATATTCAAAAATAAAAGTTTTTTATTCGTAAAAATCGTACATTTTATTTATTTGTATTTAAACAAAAAATATGCACATCGTGAAAATTAGATATTTTGTGTAAAAAAATCTCAGCTTTCAGAAAAAAATATCAAATTTGAAAAAGAACTTGCCGCACTGTCAAAAAAATCAATTTTTTTACTTTAATTAAAATTTTGGGGGTCTTTTGCTACTTATAATAAAAAATTAATATCTTTATTGAAAAGCTGAGGATTTTTTACAAAAGAAACTGTACTTCTCGTATTTTTATAAATAATTTTTCTACTTCAAAAAATTAACGAAAAAGTTAAAAATTTCAAAATTGTCAAAATTCAAAAAATCATTACTACGAAAGTACTTAATATTAAGAGCTAAATTTTTTAGTGAGTCATTATTTTTATACAGAGAATAACTCCACAAAATTTGAAAAAAATCCGCGGGGGTTACACTTCAAAAAAAATTTTATTTAGTGGAATGACCCATATATTTTATGCTCCATGTCTTAAAATTAAGTTATCTATGTTTGAATGTAAGTTAATTGTAGAGTTTTTATTATTTTTATAATGACAAACATAGCATAAGTATTATTTTGCTGGAGTAAATAATATGAGGTACAAAAATGTTATATTGAAATGCTTACCATTGGTGCCAATTCTAATATGTAAAATGTTTTGTCCAGTCCGTCCTGTTTATGTACTTAAAACTTTGTATTATTTTAAAGAATATAATTATTACATAAATAACAGTTTTAATGGAGCCCCCCCCCCCCGCAAAAACAACACTAAAAGTTAGAAAGTTTTTTTTTATTAAACTTTACAAATTGATACAAATAACTTAAAATTTCAAAAGCCTAATCATAATCTGTTGGTGGTGATTTTCTTCTGCGATTTTGCCAAACTAATTTCGAGCCATAGACTAGGAATAACAGCTAACAATAACAAAATGGCTAAAATATACAATTTGATCCAATTGCAAAGGAAACCGTGGAATAGAAATGAAATTGATAGGCCCAAAAATCTAAAAAATGTAAAATTGCAGAATGGAGCGCTCCAATTTTCCGTAAACTGGGTCGTCAGTAACGCTAAAAATAATTGTTGGTAATTTTTTATTAAATGCGGTTTTTGGTACTCACAAAAAGTTAGAATTTCCCATATTGCATTGCACACTCCCCAAACAGCGGGTATCACATAAAACAGGGCTGGATCATCATTTATTGGTTTCCATAAAATTTGTACCATTAATACACAACATTGAAAGGTGAATCCAACTCCTAAAACAGTGCAAAATTAGTCTACATTGAATTGTTGAATCGTGACGTCCGATGCCACATGGTTACAGAGGGGCTGTATCAATCAAACTATGAACTATAGGGGAAATGTGCCTAACAAAAATTTACTTACCAACTACGTAATAGCGTTGGATGGATTTCAACAACATACTGAGAGTACAAGCCGCTATGGATTGAAGAACTCCCATACTTAAAAATACCAAGTTGAGGTGTTGTATTCCAAGAGTACAGACCACATAAGACTGAAAAAGAACCGTAAAAGAAGGGAAACGGAAATTTCAAAGCAGCTCACCTTGCTGAAGTCCGAATAGATAAACGCTTGTTCCATTCCAATAAAAAATGCTAGCGGAGCAACAAGTTGCAGCTTAACGTTCCTGAAGGAATTTCTCACCGTTTTCATGGAAGTAAAAAATTTTAAATTTTCTAAAGCATCCTGATAGGTGCACGTTTTTAGTTTTCTCAATCCAATGGAAGAAATTAACGTGGAAAGTAACGACAAGGTGATGAAAATTATAATCATTAATACTGAGGTCTTTTTGGGCAGTATGGTGAAATTCTCCGCGTTGGAATTATTTGAAATGAGCGTAAAGGCACTTGCACATGCAGGTGCACCACATATTCTATGACCGTGTTCATCTGCGTCAAAAATGCTGTTTGCAAATGCATTGTAATCAGTCGCACTCAGTTGTAAAATTTCTAAATGGGTACAATTTTTTGTAAGAGCACCATTTGATAAGTTACTAAAAGAGCAGGCAGTGCAGGTATCAATTTGAGCACAATTAGTACAATTTAAGTTTTCTTGGCTCCAATTGCACGCTGTTTGTAATAATGGATCTACGATGGGTTCCTGTAAAAAGGCAATTAATATGGCTACGACCAGCGAACCAAAAATCAGTCCTAAATCTTGCGAGGCTTGAATCGATCTTGCGAAGCGACGGATTATTACCGTCCGTCGCGCCAATTTCAGTTCTTCGTCTTCGGACATCGCACAGCTCATTTTTGTTGACATTTCCATTAAAAACGATACGTAACTTAAAGAAAATTGTCCGATGACCAGACCGAGGAGTGCGTAGACTGGGATCAAGAGGTACGGATTGGGGTAGAGGTGGGCAGCGTAGAATAGGGAGAAAGTGCCGTAGGATAGCATTAAGACGAATTTGGCTTCCAATCTGTGGACGATGTACGGTGAAAATAACGTTGAAACCGCTGCCAGGAAGTACATCAGCGCAAGTAAGTAGGATCCCACGTTGATGCTGACTGGTAGGGAGGTGGAGATGGAAGTGGTCCAAATTGAAACGCTTCCTTGGAGGACCAAGAACGGTAGGAACGTGGCATTTATGAAGAGGTGACACAAACAGAAGATGATTAGGTAGCGGATTATGACTCGTTTGCTGTAGTGACGACTGGGACGGTTGTGTGAGTTACGAACGACACTGATGAGGCGTCTAACCGAGGTTGCTCCGATCGAACTTGTAAGGGAATCCTTTCTTTTTATAACGTGGGCTAAGTGGGCGCTACGTGATGATAGTGGCGAACAGGCCGAATTCTGGTAAAAGTTAAAATAATTAAAAATTTTTTTGAAAAAAAAAATGTCACCCTACCTGTAAAGCGAGGTCATCAAACGGCATCCATTTTGTGGTGGTGGTGGTTGTCGGGGGATACATTTTACGTTTTGTCTTGGGCAGTTCGCCTCTCTCTGATTGTCTATATCTAATTTTAGTACGCTCATTCCTAAACGACTGAGGTTGAACTCTTCCTAACGCTAAACCGGGCTTAAAATAAATGGGAATGTCTTCTTCTTTGCAAATTTCACTTAAGTTTGGCAAACTTCCCATTTGGGGTTCCAATTGTTTGGAGTCACATTTTTATTAATTTTGATTTTTTTGCTTGCAGTTGTAAGGCAACTTTTAGAAAAGCGGATCCAAATTGAAATTATCTGTAACAAAGGGAAAGTAACAGGTAAGTGGCGCTTATGAACATAAAGAGCAACTAACGGCTTCGTTTGTAATTTATTCGAGACAAGCAGAAGGACCTGTTTTGTTAGAAATAAATCCAACACTAATTAGCTTGTCCGGTCTTCCTTGACTCAAATTCTACGAAGTTCATTGAACAAACATTAATCGATAATTTTTGTCTGCGAACTTCAGCGCAGCTTAAATATTTATATTGGGATCGACTACATGGAAAATGAATAATTAATATTCAACTTTTCGAAGAAAATTGTTTTATGTTTCGTTAATTTTTTTTCAATAATTAAAATCGCTTTCCTTGTAGAAAAATTTGCAATCAATCATTTTAACGACATCGTCTCTTAAGTAAGCTATTCAATCTCTTATATAGGAAAGTTGAAACTTGATCCAAAATATAGATCGATTTTGTTGTAACTTTATAACAAAGAAAAAGGTTAGTGGTTGAGGTTAGTAGCCTGGTATATGAAAATTTTAAATTTAATATTTGAAAACGATTTTATTTTAACTTGGAACATTTTCTGCTAGTTCTCGCTTCTAATTCATTTTCGAGGACGTGCTTGAGTTGGGGGATTCCCTAGCAATAAAAGCAAACTTTTTTTTGGGGGCACCGTACAACGTCGAGGCATTTAGGTCAAAGGTACGCTAGCGACACCAGTCAGAAGAACCTCAAATATGTTTGATAGGGCTGAGGATAGGCTAAATCAACGCTCAGACTAACGGACCAAAGAATGCGCAGGTAACATTTAATGCGTTTGATAATAAAATTTAAGTATTCTGCTATAAAAAACATAGTAAAAGCAGTCCTACGTTTTTGTTATGATGCTATGACCTTAAACCACGCACACATTTAGACAATTACGTGTAGTTTCTTAATGGATAATTACACCTGCAGATCATCAAAGCAAATTTTGTCTCAATTTTTTTATGCCCCTCTCTCTCTGCTTGGAGAGGGTGGCTTAACGAGCTTATCATTTAGAAAGGTCATGGCTTCTAAATTTACGTTTTTAAAAATCTGTACACATCAATTGGGTGCAGTAATGAATTAGAAAACAAGATTTTTGATTAAATTTGTATAATTTCATGGCAAAATTGTGGTATGTGGCTTTAATCGGGACAAAGTTTTATTTTAAATTTTATATCTCGAGCCTTGAAATTAATACAGCGGCGAACTTTACGAAAATTATTAACGAAAGGAATTAGAGCAAAGCTGTAATTTTAAGGTCAAAAAGGAAGTGATAGGGATAGTTTTTGACGTTGTTAGGTTACAAGGCATTCCAGCTTGGCATTTACTACAAAAGGAGTTAAGTAAGAACCGCACCTATTACTACTATAATAGTATTTTTTTTTTGCTGACAGATCAGGTTCCATAGTTTGATGAATCGGAAACTAACCGAATTTGAGTTCTATCACAACTCGGCATTTTAATACAAGAAGGTACGAGATCGATACCATCTAGGATGTGGACGTGCGTTCGAAAGAGAAAATTTATTGCATTCGCGTATGAAGCGACCTTCAATAATTTTTAATAATAATAATAATGCAATAAATCACAAACAGGAAGTCGATTGCAAAGACATTGCTTTTAGCAGTACACCTACAAATTTGTATTTACATAATATAATTCTTCGTTCTCAATAAAATTGAAAATAAGAAATGTAAGAGAGGCGAAAGCAAATTAAAGGAAAATCTTGAAATTCCTTATCATTTCGTGGACATCAAGAGCTTTCGTACTACAGTCAATTAAATGGGATTAAACAAAAATTGTTTTCATTCCAAAGAAGCTCGAGTTTGCTATTAAAAAGAAAGAGGATTATTTTGTCACATTATTGACCTAATTCCAAAAATGTTGTAATTAACTCTAGAAGGGTATAAGATTTGAGCTGAGCCATTAACGCTCAGCTTATCTGTTTACTTTCCATTTTATATTGGCAGTAAATTAAGTTTTTTTTATTACTACCTCACCCTGAGTTATTGACCAACAGCTGTTAAACCGTAGACTCCTAATCAGTCTCGTTTTAATTGCAAGGCAAGGTCACACGCCTTCTTCTGCGACCTACATTTCCTGGCTGGATTAAACAATGACCATCGCTTTCGACTTTCTGTTAACTTTTTTTAAATTTACTGTTAAAAGAAAAAGAATTTTGCAGTATAAAATTCTGTCTGCCTTTATGTACCTAGAAGGTAACATGGTAGTTTTTGGTCTACAACGTAAAAGTTGTAAGCCAGGCCAAAAATCCACTTTACGGCCGAAGTGCATACAACATTTTTTGTCCGAGCGTAAAATTATATTGCAAAAATGAAGTCATGCTCAAATAAAATGAAATTTTACTGCTGCAATAAATTAGCATTTACAACGAAGCTGAATCGGACAGAAAACTTTGCCGACCTTTTGGACAGAACGAGCGCAGAATTACAATTATCAGATGATTTAATTAGAATTATGTCGGTAACACCACGTAACGGTGATAATTCAGTAACGAATGGAAATTCTCATCTTAGGTCAATCGAAACGGCGTTAATTCTGGGTTTGCCAAAAAGAAACAATATATCCGCTCAGTCAGACAAGGAGAAACTGAAACTAAATTATTTTAATTACACTAACAGAAGAAAATTAAAAAATTCGGGCAAATTTGTCCCTGTATGTAAAAGATATTAGCATAGTTTGTTATTGGAGTGTGTTCGGTAAGAGCGCTTACTGCTGTCGATTAAGCGGAAAAACATGTTAACTGGGGGCTAATTTTGTTTTCTCATTCGTACACCATACGTGCACAAGATTTCAGGAGTAATACATCGATAATTTCAAATTGGAATAATAAAATTTTAAGCGTCAGTAATTAAATGCCCTTTAAGCTCCAAACCGAACCCACCCCATCATGTTACAAATATTGTAACTGTAATTAAATAATTATAAATGATTAGATTGCCTAGACTGAGGTAGTGCACACGGTCACAATCATCTCCATGAATATTTAATGGTCATAAATCAAAAACCTCCTTTATCTCTCTAAAATCAAACAAATAGGAATTAAGGCGCTTCTCTAGTAGCTTAAAATGCAGGACCTTCAACAAGTCAAGATTGTGCTGTTAATAAAAAATATTTTTAAACAAAGCAAAAAAAATTATATAGGTAAGACATAAAACCGTATAGGCTTAAAATTTTGAAATTAAAATTAATTTCGAAGTAACAAGGTGACCATCAATTATTTTGAAGTTGAAAATAAATTGAAATCAATTTAAATTTCAAAATTTTAAGCCTGCTCTAAAAATTTTTTGTTTTTTTAGTTTTTTGAATCGCTAAAAAATATTTGTTGTAGCACAGCCTTGACTTGTACTTCTAGGATTTTAATCCAAGAGAGGCGCCTTCTAATTTTTTATTTAATTATTTTAAATTAAATTATTTAATTTTAATTTACTTCTAATTTTTACCATTATCGATCGCCAAAAATAAGAAATAATGAATCGAGAAAAAAAATTCAAGCACCAATTTATTATTTATTCCAACAATGGAATTTTGATGCAGGCGTTACATGTGGCTAACCGCCCTCACCCCCCTGTTTAAACATTGTATTATGACCCCCTCTCCTACACATTTACGACCCCTTACCTATATTAATAAAAATTGGTTTGTAATTGTCATCGGAAATGAATTAATAATTTAAAAATTGTATAACTTTTAACTTTCTCACCCTGCCTAACCGGGGGGTTTGGGGGGTATGGAATACCTTCCAATAATGGAGTTACGAGGTTTGGTTTTGTTAAGCACTTGTAAAATCCGAATTAGTACTCTCATAAAATGAATTATTATTATAAAATTGGTATAATTTTTAACTCTCTCACCCTACCTGGGGGGTATTCCATACCCCCAGACCCCCCCGGTCATGTTACCACAACACTTTAATATGTGTATTTGGACCAACATACAAAAATCAGTTAGAAAATGTTCCCTATTTGGTTTTCTTCACCGGGGGGTTTGGGGGGTATGGAATACCCTCCAATAACAGACAGAGTTATTGGGGTTTGGTTTTGTTAAGCACTTGTAAAATCTGAATTAGTACCCTCACGTCCAAGGTGGGAAATATAAGCTTTGTTTGGTAGCAAAATAAACAAAGCTATTGATTTTGTTTGCAAATATCTGTTTTTATTATTGTTGGGGGGTATTCCATACCCCCCAAACCCCCCGGTCATAATACCACAACACTTTGATATCTGTATTTAGACTAACATACAAAAACCAGTTAGAGAATGTTCACTATTTGGTTTTTTCTTACCGGGGGGTTTGGGGGGTATGGAATACCCTCCAATAATAGATAGAGTTACGGGGTTTGGTTTTGTTAAGCACTTGTAAAATCTGAATTAGAACCCCCTCGTGCAAGGTGGGAAATATAATTTTGTTTACAAATATCCGCTTTTATTGCTGAATTAGCATCTTCAAAATTTGACCGCAAAATTCAAACCCAATATAATATTTTGCTAGAAAACGTGAGCGTTGATAGGTGACCTAAAAGTGACGGAATAACGTTAAGGTTCACATTATATAAACTAGATTGCTTTGACTGTGCGGCCTGAAGGCCGCACTAAAACTATTTTCAGATCAGTAATGGAAATTATCGAACTAATCATGACTGCGTCACCTACCTTGCATTACTAATACATCTAGATGTTTCTTATTATGATGTGATGACTAAAAAGAAATAATATTAGATAGATTTCAAATTGATAAGTTTGATTATTATTATATCAGATTCTAGAAGAACTATCTGCTCTTCCATAAAAGTGCTTGCTATACAATAATCAGGATACCTAACATTTTTTTGAGTAGGTCTAAAATCTAGACGGTTCGTCATATTTCCCAGGTTGTGCGGCCTTAAGGTCGCTCTAGAATTATCTCTAAATCAATAATAAAAGAACGAACCATCCTGGTGACTATTTCTGTTATTTTTTTTTAGTAAAATTTAATTACAATTTTAAAAATTACTACTGTATTTTGACAATAAATTGTAACTTTAATAATGTTTTTTGCGCCCAGTGGCGGACTGGGCAAAAATTGGACTCTTCAATGTTTATTTTCGATATTATAAACTGTGCAAATAAATTAAGAATGTTGTAGAAAACTTTTTCTCTTTTCTATCTGTAACGCTTTCTTGCACCAATTTATTATCAACCAAAACATAATTTCAGTGCGGCCTCTAGGCCGCACAGCCCCGTAAATATTATAATTATTCGTAGCAGATTCTACTGATAAAGTATTATTACTTATTAAATTTTTCTGGTGCGCACATAGGAGTTTAGCTGGAGAGTGGTTTAGTCGACCGTAGTAAAGTAAAAAAACGCCGTAGGCGATTTTTTATTGTTTTAGGTTTCAGGCTAGTGGCCTAAATTTAACGGCTTTTGATAAAGAATTTCGTTTATAACTTTTTTCTTTATATTATAATAATTAAAAATACCTATTTTCTCAATCTTTGTGTCATTTAGAGAGACATTTCTGATTGGTTCGTTTATAATTTAGATCATATTATCAACCAAAAGGAATCTTAATAAAACAGACGTTATAAAACGCTTTCTTTTGCACCGGGCTGTTCAGTTTAGTTTGGAAATTGATATCATAAAATGTAATGTGGGAGGGGGGGGGGGTAAAAACAGAAATTTTAACTAACCTTATTTTTGAAAATCCGTTATTTGAATTAATTCGGTCGGTGACGTTCAAGGTTCAAATAAAGGTCATAAAATCGGAAAAAAATTCTAATCGCTAAGAAGTGATTTATGAGAGGAGGAGGAGACAAAAACTGTGGTTATTTTAAATATTATAGTGAAAAAATTTCAACTGTTTGGGGGTAATTGCTAATTGGTGAAAGGGGAGGGGGTAAAAAATATAAATTTTGTTTAATAATTTTAGAACTTTTTAAACTTACTAATATTAATCTTATGAAAACTACAAAATAGTGAAAAAATTATAACCGTCAAGGAGTAATATTTGAGGAAGATAAAAGTAAATATTTTGAATAATAATTTTAAAATAATAAAAAAATTCTAGTTGCAAAGGGATACTTTTGGAGAGGTTGTTAGTATTGCTGGTGTCTACGAAGAAATGTTGTTTGATTTGGATAATTACATCTTGCCTTTCACCCCCCCCCTCCCTTCGCATTATTACCTTTTCGAATAGAACCGCATATAATATTAAAGATTTATAAGAGCTTCTGTAATGGGGTATTTGAGTGACTGTTGCATTAATCATTATTTTCATTTATGTAAGGAATCAGAGGCGCCGCAGATGATTTTTTTAAAATAAAATCTTTATTAATGTACTTATTTGATATTTTTATGAGGAATCACAGATATTCCGATTAAAATGGTTAAAAAAATTTGATTCATCACTTTAAGTTGTAAAGCCGTGATAACTAACTAACTTTTCACGTAGAAGATAATAATTTATTATTCTTAATTTTAAACAATAAAATTTAACGGTGCAATTTGAATTCTTAATTAATCTTGAAGCTATTAAGTTTTTAGTGCGCATCACCTCAGGTGTCGCTAATTGCCGTTGATTAGTACCTACCACAGCGATTTTTACAACTTGGTTTTTTAAAATTACGGTTTATAATAACGAAAGTTGGCTAATTCAATTGCTTTGGATGAGCAAACCGTAGCTTTGAAAATGTATCGACCAAAATTCGTGTGGTAGTTTGCGATTGAAGTTCTGTGTATGTGTAATTATGTTACCTAAAGCTCTAGAATTTAATCCGTTAATGTCATTAAAGTACAAAAGCTTTGTTCAAGGATGCAAATATTTATAACTGACCTATTAAATTTGATACAAAACCTTATCATCAAATAAACCACAGAATGTTATTGTCTTCTCATCTTCTGTGGTTTTGTGATGTTCAAGTTTTACTTGTTTGTTGAATACAATGAATAATAATAGCAACCAGATTGATAAGATCCAAAATTAAACAAAAGGATCGAAGATAACTTTATATTGGCCATAAATATCAAAGCCAAAATAAAAAATACTTTTTATTTTTTTGGGTGCAAAGCCCCATTATAATGGAACCGCAAGCTTTTGTTTTCGTTTCCATTCACCCCTTTTTTTTATTCTAATCCGAGCAACCCTCATATATCATTTTCCACAAACAGAACGCTTTAATCGAATTTTGAGCAGTTTAAGTAAAAAAGAAACCCAAAGGTGAACTGCACTGAAGCTTAAAATTGGAAAAAATTGTCATTACACTTCCGCATGTACACCACGATAATTAAACTTTCCAACCTTGACCATTCAGGCTACTCAAATGTTAGAGCGATTATTATAGCATTACAAAAATAGAAAACAGTAGTTAAAAATCAATTTTTAATATAAAACCCTAAAAAAGTTGCTCATTAATTATTTTGGGTTAAGGCATGAAAAGGTCGATACAACTTCCGCAATTATTTGATCAAACGCGGTGGTCTGAAAAATTGGAAACGATAAATGAAATTTAAAATCCAAGGAAACAAAAACAGGAAAATTTAATTTAGACGGCGAGAACCTTTGAAATTGGAGAAAAGTAGAAAATCATTAAGAAACGCAGAAGGAAATAAAGGATAAATTGCGAAACGGGAAAAGGTTGATTTACCGGTAACTTGTTAATTATCGTTTCTCCGTTTTCCCGGAAATGAACATTTGAATTTTTAAACCTTCAGGTAACATGGGAAATAAATGTAGAGGTGGTTGACTTTTAATGAAGATACCAGGGATGTAGAAGGCTTTGGAAGTTTCTTGATGTTTTTTTGAATTTTTGCAGGGTTTCATTAAAGTCTTGGTTATGAAAGCTAAAATCCTGTAAGGGTTTAACTCCTTTTTTTATTATTGCAAAAAATTAAAAACATAGACAAATTTTGGGAGCTAGTGGAATTCGCACCTGGAACTAATAACATCTTGATGATTTGCCATTGCCTTCCGAAGGAAAATGGTCAGAATAAATTTTCTTTTTTTATTTTTCCCGAGATCGAACCGGGTATCTTGATATTAGGCCGTCAATGTGTTAAAGTTTTTGTCATGAAAATCGCCTGCGGCACTTATTTAATTATATGTTGCTCACGTTATGTTTTCATATCCTTGATCCGCCTCTATAATTATTAGAATGCGGTTTAATATTAAGTAGCCATAAGTAGAGTTAATTAATTAATAATTACAAGACCAATTATTAAACAAAAAAAGAACTCGAAAAAGTTTCTATTTTTGAAAAAATTGTTTATTAATTAATATATCACCTAAAATACTGCGTCGTTTATAAATTTTCCGCGTGAAAAGTTTTTGTAAAAATACCTATGCAAAAACTTGAAAAATTTTCTTGAAAGGTTTCGATAATAATAATCCGCCCGATCAAGTTACCGCATCTTCGGGGATAAAATATCGAATTCAATTTTCAAAATTAGGTCGTGGAAGTAGACAAATCGATAACAGTAGGTATCATCCTAATTTTTCAATTTCTGCGAGGTAAATCATCATTTCTTTAATTTTTAAGAAAATCAAAACTGCGAAGGTAACGAGAAAACTTTTTTCAATCGACTTTTCTTATTTAAAACAGCCAACTCATTATTATTTCATCCACGGCGTTCAAGATTACGTTAACATTCACCTTGACTTACTTTATCTTGAAAATCAAGTTTATCAAAACTAAAAGAAAACCCAAGTTTTCTTTTGATTCTCTGCACTCTCCGAGAAGATTAACAATAAATTGTAGGTTGTGCGACCTTCTCGTTATGGTGGCTTTTCGAGCCGTATAACTTGGAAAAACTAATAAAAATAATCTTTATTGTTTTATGATTTTCCTCGAGTTTTTCAACTCAATTTGAAACGAAACTGCGTTTAGCTCTTCTATGTTTACCTGTACAAATATTAATTAGTACTTCAAAGCAGAAGTTGGAAATCTTGTTACAGAAGCTCCCATAAAACTGCGGTACACCAAATTTTTGTTGCTTTGCAACAAATTCAATCGTGACGGTTAAAATGCCCTTGACTTACTTTTGCACTATGAAATTGTGTTTCCGAAAAATTTATCGCTTAACAAATCGGGAAGGTGTGGTCCCATAATTTATAGTAGGTACATTTTTAAAATATTCCCTTCAAAAAAGTTTGTGGAAAATTCAATTTGATTTTCTTCTAGCCGAGACACATTGGAATTAGTTCTTGGAAGGGTGACCCTCCAGGGAACTGTGGTTCGGGTAACACATTAAACTGTATGGCATTTTCCTGAGTTCAAAAGCCAAGTAAATTTGGCGAATTACCCAAGTGTCATGTCAAATGGACCTGTTGCTAAAATGGACCATAGCGAATTACGACAACTAAATCCAGAAAAACTCCAGGATATAATTTTTTGGTATTTTTAACCCCAAAAACTAAATGTTAATCAATCAGATTTTCGACGAAATCGGTGAATATTTCGGTGAAAAAATTGACTAGCGCAGGCGGTTTTAGTGTTAAAAATTTCGAATTTTTTCTTTACGACTTGGCGACAGGCCCGGATAGATCATTTTTTGCATTCTACGTACTCAAATACGTCTTTATAAAATTTAATAAAAAACTTAAGTTAACTAACCAATAGGTAACGTGTCCTATTTTGCACACGTTGAAATTGTATCCGATTCGTGATGAAATTTAGAATGTGGATTCTCCGGTCTAGAAGCTAAAATTTTTGTTTAAATAATTTCTGGTTCGGTATATGTTTGGATTTCAACTAAGGGTGATTCTAAAACTGAGTAAATATACTAAGATTAAAGCTGAAAATAATTTAAAAGTAACGAAGATAATTGCTGAGGGGGTGGTTTATCGGGGGCGCAAAAATTAAAATTTTAGATTAAGAACTTTGAAACTATGTAAATGCATTAATATTATATCTGTAAATAAAGGAAAAATAATGAAAAAATTTTAATTGCTAACGGGGTAATTTTAAAAGTGAAAATTCTAATTTAAGGGAAGAGAAAAATAAAAACTTTGTTTAACAGTTTTGAAAACCATGAAAATGTATTAACATTAAACGTGAAAATACAGCAAAAACATTAAAAAAATTCTAATTGCTAAGGGGGTGATTTTAATGGTGAAAATTCTAATTTAAGGGAAGGAAACATAAAAATGTTGTTTAATAGTTTTGAAAACCATGTAAAGGTATTAGTGTTAAACGTACAAATACTGCAAAAATAGTAAAAAAATTCTAATTGCTAAGGGGGTGCTTTTAATGGTGGAAATTCTAATTTAAGGGAGGAGAAAAATAAAAAATTTGTTTAACAGTTTTAAAAAAAGTATGAAAATATATTAATATTAAACCTGAAAATACAGTAAAATTAGTGAAAAAATTCTAATTGCTAAGGGGGTGGCTATCAGGGAGGTAAAAACTAAAATTTTTGGTTAAAAATGTTAAAACTGTGTGAATCTGTTAATGTTATATCCGTGAATAGAGGAAAAATAATGAAAAAATTCTAATTGTTAAGAAAGTAATTTTAAAAGTGGAAATTGTAATTTAAGGGAGAAGAAAAATAAAAACTTTGTTTAACAGTTTTGAAAACCATGAAAATGTATTAACATTAAACGTGAAAATACAGCAAAAACATTAAAAAAATTCTAATTGCTAAGGGGGTGATTTTAATGGTGAAAATTCTAATTTAAGGGAGGGAAACATGAAAATGTTGTTTAATAGTTTTGAAAACCATGTAAAGGTATTAGTGTTAAACGTACAAATACTGCAAAAATAGTAAAAAAATTCTAATTGCTAAGGGGGTGCTTTTAATGGTGGAAATTCTAATTTAAGGGAGGAGAAAAATAAAAAATTTGTTTAACAGTTTTAAAAAAACTATGAAAATATATTAATATTAAACCTGAAAATACAGTAAAATTAGTGAAAAAATTCTAATTGCTAAGGGGGTGGCTATCAGGGAGGTAAAAACTAAAATTTTTGGTTAAAAATGTTAAAACTGTGTGAATCTGTTAATGTTATATCCGTGAATAGAGGAAAAATAATGAAAAAATTCTAATTGTTAAGAGAGTAATTTTAAAAGTGGAAATTGTAATTTAAGGGAGGAGAAAAATAAAAATGTTGTTTAACAGTTTTAAAAACTCTGTAAATGTATTTAATGGTAGAAATTTTAATTTAAGGGAGGAGAAAAATACAAATTTTGTTTAACAGTTTTAAAACCTATGAAAATATATTAATATTAAACCTGAAAATACAGTAAAATTAGTGAAAAAATTCTAATTGCTAAGGGGGTGACTTTCAAGGAGGTAAAAACTAAAAGTTTTGGTTAAAAATGTTAAAACTGTGTGAATCTGTTAATGTTATATCCGTGAATAGAGGAAAAATAATGAAAAAATTCTAATTGTTAAGGGGGTAATTTTAAAAGTAAAAATTTCAATTAAGGGGGGAAAATTAAAATGGTGTTTAACAGTTTTGAAAACCATGTAAATGTATTAATATTAAACGTAAAAATACTGCAAAAATAGTTAAAAAATTCTAATTGCTAAGGGCGTAATTTTAATAGTGGAGATTCTAATTTAAGGGAAGAGAAAAATAAAAAATTTGTTTAACAGTTTTAAAAAAAATATATGAAAATATATTAATATTAAACCTAAAAATACAGTAAAATTAGTGAAAAAATTCTAATTGCTAGGGGGGTGGCTATCAGGGAAGTAAAAACTAAAATTTTTGGTTAAAAATGTTGAAATTATGTGAATGTGTTAATGTGATAACCGTGAATAGAGGAAAAATAATAAAAAAATATTAATTGTTAAGGGGGAAATGTTAAAAGCAAAAATTCCAATTTAAGGGAAGAAAAAATAAAAATGTTGTTTGACAGTTTTGAAAACCATGTAAATGTATTAATATTAAACATACAAATACTGCAAAAATAGTAAAAAGATTCTAATTCCTGAGGGGGTGATTTTAATAGTAGAAAATCTAATTTAAGGGATGAGAAAATTAAAAATTTTGTTTAAGAGGGGCATTTTTTTCAGGGCCCTTTTAATTAAATCAACAGATGGCGCCTACTTAAATATTTTTATAAAATAAGAGGAATTTGCTATATTTAAAATATAGAAAATTCGTTGAGATAATACTATTCTATAAACAATATTCTTGATCTTAAGCTATTTTGAGTTCGTAATATTTATTTATAAAAACACAATTCATGATTAAAGTTTAATTATCTTTTTTTGTAAGTGAGTGTGTTTTGACATACTCAATACGAACTCAAAATAGCTTAAGATCAACAATATTGTTTATAGAATAGTATTATCTCAACGAATTTGCTATATTTTAAATATAGCAAATTTCTCTTATTTTATATAAATATTTAAGTAGGCGCCATCTGTTGATTAAATTAAAAGAGCCCTGAAAAAAATGCCCTTCTTAACAGTTTGAAAAATTATATAAACGTGTTAATACTAAACGTGAAAATACAGTAATAATAATGAAAAAATTTTAATTGTTAAAGGGGTGATTTTAATAGTGAAAAATCTAATTTAAGGGAAGTTAAAAATAAAAATTTTGTTCAACAGCTTTAAAAACTATGCAAATATATTAATATTAAACCTGAAAATACAGCAAAATTAATGAAAAAATTTAACTGCTAAGGGGGTGGTTTTTCCAGCGAGATAAAAACTAAAATTAAAAAAAAAAATTGAAACGATGTAAATATTTTGACATTAACCCTGTAAATAGGGCAAAAAGTAATGGAAAAATTCTAATTGCTAAGGGGTGGCTTTAAGAGGGGTAAAAAATTAGAAACCTACTTTAAAAATATTTAAATCATATTTATATGACAAAAAGAAATTAAGCCGGAAAATGCATTAAAAATAGTAAAAAAATTCTAATAGCTAAGGGTGTGATTTGTAAGGGAGGAGAAAATGAAAATTTTGTTTCATAATTTAAAAACTATGTAAATATATTAATGTTAAACCCGTGAAAACAGTAAAAATAATGAAAAAATTCTCTTTGCCAAAGCAGCAGCTATAGAGAGAAGTGTAGTAATTCTAATTTTTAATAGTGGAAATTCATTTTTGATGGAAGAGAAAAATAATAATTTTGTTCAGCAATTTTAAATCTATTAACATTAAACCTGCAAATACAGCAAAAATAGTGAAAAAATTCTAATTGCTGAGAGGTGGGGGTAAAAGGAAGGTAAAAACTTGTAACTATGTAAATATTTTAATTATAAACCTGAGAATAAATCGAAAACTATGAAAAAATTCTAATTGCTTAGGGGTGGCTTTTGAGGAAGGTAACAAATAATAAATTCAGTTTAAAAATTTTTAAATCATAAACATTCTAATGACAATATTAAATTAAACCTGAGAATGCATTAAAAATAGTGACAAAGTTCTAACAGCTAAGGGAATTATTTGTAAGGGAGGAAAAAATGAAGATTTGGTTTAGTAATTTAAAAATTATGTAGGTACTAAATATAATAATGTTAAACCTGTAAAAACAGTAAAAATAATGAAAAAATTCTTATTGCCAAGGTAGCAGCTATGGAGGGAGGTGAAGAGATTTTAATACTTAGTCCAAATTCCAATTTCAGGGAGCAGAAAAATAATGATTTTGTTTTTGTTAAAAATACCGTAAAATTACTGAAAAAATTGGTGCTAAGTGCTAAGGGGTTGGCTTTTCAGAGAAGTAAAACCTAAAATTTGTTTTTACATTTTTGGAAACTATGTAAATATTTTAATATTTTCTTCTCAATTTTACAATTTTTTAACAAAATTGATGTTAATTTTTCCTAAAAGCTACCCTTGGTGCTTAAATTGTTTTTACTTTTTTTTCGATGTTTCAACGACTATTTAAAATTGATTCAAAAAGTTTTAGATTTTTGGGATCTTCTGCCGGTGGCATAGCTAGGATTTTTAGGGCTTAGTTCAAAATATTGCAGACCCTCTTTAGTCTATAATTTTTGTGAAATTATACGTGTTTTTCTTTTTCTCATTAATCGCCTTTAAATCTAATAGCTCAAAATTCAATAATAGAACTATGTATAGCTTGTAGCAGAGTTGAAGTCCTACAGGAATCAGAATTGTAGTTTGTTCAGTTAAATTAACGTAAAATTAATAACCGTGCGGCCTTCAGGCCGCACAGCTTGGGCAATCAACTAAATAATAAAACGGAACAATGTCCATAACTACCGATTCTCTACTTTTATTTATTTTTTAGAGTTGGCAGACTTGAGCCCCCTGATGGTCTTCCTATTATGATAACTACGCCACTGCCTTCTGTATATTAATTTTAACGATTTCATCTATTTATCAAAGTAAAATAAGATTTAAGTTTTCTAAGTGGTTTAGCCCACGCTAGAAAATGTTTAACTCATTCCCAAAAATTTCCCAGTTTCCCAGACCCCCCGGTTTCCATCCAATTCTTCATATTTTACATACGCTGCTTTACAGTACAGATATTTTTCTGCTTTTGGATCCTAAAAATTAAATTTTGGAAAACACTTTATCGGATTGCTTTGATGAAAAAATGTGACTGGTGATTGACATTTCCATGATGGAACTTAGCGATGTTTTGAACGGTTTCGACGTTTGCGTCAGTCTCAGTTCTGTTTTTAAATTTTATCAAAGAATAAATAATAGAAAGAGCATGGCAATTTTTAATCGAATTTTGAAAACGGAAAGCATTTTGTTAATTCGAAAGCTATGGAATCGAAAATAGAAATCCAAAATTGTTTATACGGCTAATCCGCTAATCAATAAACATCAAGTTCTACCGGCAAAATTGATTATTTTCCAAAGTTTGACTTTTCAAATATCCTGAAGTGGAAACTAAATTAATAATTCAAGACTTTATACTTCATTTATCAAAAACGTAACCGCTCTTAGCTTATCAAACTGAACAGGTCACTGCTTAAGCCGACGGTTGACCCAAATGTCAACTTTTCATAGTTTTAACTAAATTAAGTTTCAATTTATTATGAATAATTTAGCCAAAAACGGGATTAACAGCTTGAAAATTTATCGCTAAAACAATTCTACGAGATGGTAAATAAATGCAAAATCGCGGATTATCTCAGCTTCATCTAAACCGGAATAATTTTTTGATCATTTGTATGCATCACAAAAACTTTTTCCCTCAAGTTTGTGTTAAATTTTGATTGAGGAAGGGGGAACTGTTGCACGATTTTATCTTCGCAGATAGGAAAATTTTAAATAGAAATTACCGACCTTCTGCATTGTCAACAAAATATGAGAAGAGTTGAAATAACTGGAGACGAACAAAGAAATTTGTTTTATTCAAATGAAATGAGTAAGCGCTTAAAAAATTAATGTGCATATAAATTTCAAAAGTAATTTATTCGAATTGTTGTAAAACTGACATTGTTTAACCTTGTTGTGTGGTTCATGATCATCCATTCTCCTTAATCAAGTGTATAACAATTAAAAATGTAAGTTGTCAAGAACACGAAAATCATTAGAGTATGGTGGTTTAGCAATACAAAAAGCGATGACCGTAGGATCGTTGAGCACGAGGAACAAATTGTTTATAAATTTGCTTGATGGGGAAAATGAGGGATAAATTTGCTTTTTAGTCTCTACACAAAATTCTACTGCTACTTTTAAACGACGTGCATATAAAAATCAACTTACAATGTACTTGCAGAAAAGTCACGTTTGTTTTTTCGTCAGTCTTAAAATTTCACCAAGAGCTTTGTGGAGACCGTGAAAACCCCAAGTTCAGTTTGCGAATTTCTGGGGAGAATGTGAAGCTTACGCTCAAATAGTTCATGGTCACCCCTACGGCGCAGGGATGACCAGATGATAAGATGAGGTCGATATTTTGGGAGGAGCTTGTTATGTTTTGCTCCTTTGAGGATGCGTTGAAACCACAATTACTTGTTACCTGTATTTGCAGGTAAAATTTAATAATTTGCTTATTTAAGGACCAAGTCCCCATTTAATCGAGTTAAAATTTCCACCAAATATTATGTTGGGGTTCGTTTGAGACGTTTAAACAAAAAAAAAGAAAATTTTCCAACAGTCTAATAATTCTACGCCTCCGCATTTTGAATTATTAAAGAGTTCGTTGTATTGAAAGCATCGAATTCGTAGTACCAGCAGCTACGTAGCTGGAAAGTGTAGGCGTATGAAAATTGATCTCATTCAAATGCCCCGGAAAATTCACAACATAAACTATACGAGAAAACTTTCAATCGATTTGGTTACACAAAGAAAGTTTATATAGGAGTTTTTCAGTTTAAGATAAAGAATCTGATTAAGCATCAAGGATCTCATTACCTTTAAGGAGCCTAAAGCTTTTAGAAGTGGTGAAACCGGATCAGAGCGTTTTGAATGAAAAGGTAGAAAATTTTAGATAAAAAATATTAAAGGAAAGCGGCAAGTGTGGAACCTAATCCTCTGTTTGACTTTTGCCCGAAAGGAAAATTACCGTACTTATAGGGGAAAATTGGTTATGTGGAGGATGAGGAAAGTTCTACATCTTAGGGGCAGTTTTAACAGTTTCATCAGTTTATTTATTATAAAAACCCCGTTTGACCTTCTCAACCGAAGATTTTAGTGATGAATTTTATTTCATCATTCATTTATAATGTTAAATGGCCTCGTAATCTAACTTGACATTCAGAAGAATTAATACAAATTAAAAATAGTAATTTTTTAATGTAAATATATTTGATAAAATTGATCGTAACACTTTTTTTTAACCAAAATTTTAAGGTCAAACTTGTATTTTTTGTAGGATTGCCGACCAAAGTGGAAAAAACATTTCAACTGGTTTTTTGCAGTTTTTTTTAATTATGAATTGATAAGACCTGCAGCTAGCAAAAAGTATGGAAATTATCAAAGAAGGATTAAAAACCATCAGCAGCCGCATGGTTTTCCACCGGGAGTTTTCCGATGGGTTCTCCATAAAGTAACAAAATGAGCGCTAGTTCCAAAAAAAAGGTAAAAAATCTAAAAAAATTTAGGAAAAATATAGACAATGGGTTTATTTTCCCGGGTCCCAAAAGCTCCCTAGCCCACGCCCAATCATTAGTGTATGGAAAAAAGAAATTTTCTGAACAAGAAGGACCAAATAGATGAGCAAAAAGAACAAACAGAAACATCTGCTATATATAACCAGAAAAGTATGTCTGAAAAGCAAAAACCTATAAAAGTATTGTAAAATGAGCTAGATAAACTGGAGAAGAGGAAAATTAAATAAAAGATGGAAAACGAAGTGGGAAGACTTGAGATAAAGGAAAATCACAGAATGGAAAGAAAAGACCACTAAAGGCCACTGATGATAAGACCGAATTTTACTCTTATTTCCAGCTTTGGAGCACAGTATTTCAGTTTAGATCCATATCGGATAAATAACTCTGAAAAGAGTAACGAGCCTCAAACAGCTTAATAAATCTTGGAAGAACTGAAAAAGTTGCTTTAGATCACAGTTATGTAGCATTTGGTTTTATCGGGAGGGGGGGAGGCAAATGTTGACTGGAGTTTGGGGCAATATTGATTTTAATATTGGACTAATATTGCACCAACATTTTGTACTACATGGGTAGGCTTTTTTAGGTTGGTAAACTTTTTCGTTTATGCGTACCTAAAAATGATACGGAAAAGGAGGAGTTTTCTAGCAAATCATTATATTAACTAGCTGTCACAGAAAACCTCCGGCCATCTTTATGATTGATATCTTTTTTCGGCCTTACTTGGAGGGGAGTGACAAATCATTTGGTGTGACGATCAAAAATTATTTTATTTGCGGTAATAAATGAATGAACCTACAAGAGAAGGAGGAGCATTCTAACATGCATTTTGCAGTTAGTATTATTATGATTGGTGAATCTTTTTTAAAATTTGTGGGATGATAATTTATTAATACATAAAAACTTCAATAAACGACAATGCAATATCTAGATTTCCACCGCGCTAGTGGAGGTGGGATTCAGATTTGACGAGTCCTTAACAAATTCAAACCCCGTAACTCCGTCTGTAATTGGAGGGTATTCCATACCCCCCAAACCCCCCGGTCAAGAAGACCATCATAATAAGTATTTTTTAATTGATTTTAGTAAGTCGGTTCAATTGCAAATATTAAAGTGTCGTGGTGTAATGACCGGGGGGTCTGGGGGTATGAAATACCCTCAGGCAGGGCAAAAAAGTTAATAATTATACAGTAGAAGCTCGATAACGTGAACATTCGAATTTATGAACATCTCGGTCCTGTGAACCTCGCAAGTGGGGGTACTAATTTAGATTTTATGTGTGCTTAACAAATCCAAATCCCGTAACTTCGTCTATTATTGGAGGGTATTCCATACCCCCCAAACCCCCCGGTAAAGAAAACCAAATAGTAAACATTCCTGAATTGATACGGCCGCGGCGGTCAAAATGCATATGTCAAAGTGTCATGGTGTAATGACCGAAGGGTCTAGAGGTACATATGTAATACCCCCCAGGCAGGGCGATAAAGTTAAAAATTATACAAATTTTATATTAATAATTCATTTCATGCGGGTACTAATTCAGATTTTACAAGTGCTTAACAAAACTAAATCTCGTAACTCCATTATTGGAGGGTATTCCAAACCCCCCAAACCCCCCCGGCTAGGCAGGGTGAGAAACTTAAAAGTTATACAATTTTTAAATTATTAATTCATTTCCGATGACAATTACAAACCAATTTTTATTAATATAAGTAAAAGGTCGTAAATGTGTAGAAGGGGGGGGGGTCATAATACAATGTTTAAACAAGGGAGTGAGGGCGGTTAGCTACATGTAACGTCTGCATCAAAATTCCATTGTTGGAATAAATAATAAATTGGTGCTTGAATTTTTTTTCTCGATTCATTATTTCTTATTTTTGGCGATTGATCATGGTAAAAATTAGAAGTAAATTATAATTAAATAATTAAAATTATTTAAAATTTATTTAAATTAAAAATTAGAAGGCGCCACTCTTGGCTTAAAATGCTAGAGTACAAGTTAAATAAATAATAAATAAATTAATCAAATTAATGACAGGTCTATAAATGACAAGGAGGCGGAGAAGCTTTCTAGCAAATTATTATATTGGGTTTGAATTTTACAGTCAAATTTTAGAGATGCTAATTCAGCAATAAAAGCGGATATTTGTAAACAAAATTATATTTCCCACCTTGCACGAGGGGGTTCTAGTTCAGATTTTACAAGTGCTTAACAAAGCCTAACCCCGTAACTCTGTCAATTATTGGAGGGTATTCCATACCCCCCAAACCCCCCGGATAGGAATACCAACATAGTGAGCATTCTTGAATTGATTTTGGTACGGCGATTAAAATGTATATATCAAAGTGTCATGTAATGACCGGGGGGTCACAGGCAGGGTGAGAAAGTTAAAAGTTATACAGTAGAAGTTCGATAACGTGAACATTCGAATTTATGAACATCTCGGTCCTGTGAACCTCGCAAGTGGGGGTACTAATTCAGATTTTATGTGTGCTTAACAAATTCCATACCCCCCAAACCCCCCGGTGAAGAAAACCAAATAGTGTACATACTTGAATTGATTTTAGTATGGCTGCGGCGGTAGAAATGCATATATCAAAGTGTCATGGTGCAATGACCGGGGGGTCTGGGGGGTATGGAATACCCCCTAGCCAGAGCAGTGAGGTTGATGGTTATACAGTTTTTATATGTATGTAAATTTGTGTGGATAAAAATGTGGATAAAAAAAAAAAAAGATAAAAATATCTCAATAAAACTGAGCTAAGCAGAAAGGATCTCCTAGATTATATCATTGGTGCGGTTGTTCGGCCTTCGGCCTAACTAATTAGAAATTCGACCATACATAAAAGCCATAGTTGTTAGGTTAGATGCCTTGGTTTGATGAATGGATCTCCCAGATATTATCATAAATGTGGTTGTTAAGCCTTCAACTTTATTCGGTTTGTTACTTCAGTCGGGGGATTGTGTCAAATTTCGAAATCAGATATGTTTGTCTATTTCGTAGATCGTATGCTATTTTTTGTTGGTATAATACGACTAGAGCGTGGAATTGGTGTAGTGTAACCGTGGGATAAAACTCCGACCAAGTGCATACATCAAAATTTTCACCACTGGTGCTTCCCTGACGAGATACTGATGGCAATATCTTTGAGGATCAATATCCCAAGTAGAAAACAAATTTTTAACTTGCTGACAGCTATCACTAATGGCAAGCAGCAAATTATAAAGATCAGCTAATAACTAGCCGACAGCTACCAGTAACAGATAGCTGACAGCCAGTTTTTTTTAATGCATAAATATTGCTAAAATGGCACACTTTTTTGCACAATTTTGAATGCAATTAAGCTTGCTAATAGTTAGCTGACAACTGTTATGTTAACTCCCACAGCTGGCTGTCAGCTAGCTACGATCTTTAAATTGCTACTTAAGCTATAAATAACACGAAAAAAAAGAAAACTTCGAACAAATTATTACATTGAATTAGTAACGGAGTAGCAATCGGATTGCTACAGAATAAAAAAGAATCAGAATTCGATTCGGCCCGCTATTGACCAGCCCATTGAAGTTGAAATGACAGAAAAAACTTTCTAAAAAAATTTTCTGCAGTGCAGATCCGATAATATTGTTCATCTTAATAAACATTAATTGACAATTTAGTAGGCACATTTTTTCTTAGTAGGTACATTTAGTTTTTGTGCTATTCCTGTGAAACAAAACAAAATAGCAAATATTATATAGCGGCATAATGAGGTCTTTAAATTTGACTTCACATCCGTCCATCTGTCGTCATGAAGGTTATATAAAAAAATTTAGCTTCACAACAAATAATGTATAAACAAATCAGTAATTAAAGAAGGAAGTAAAAATGTAAACAAATAACTTCTACAGAAATAAATAAATAAAAATGATTAGATCAAAATTTCTTTTCGGCTCTTTTTGTATCTGATTAGTTTGATTCAAAATTTAGGTCAAACAAACAACTCAAATAATTTTTGCTACAAACACTAATAAGCTACGTAATTTTAAAAACGAATAAGAAATTTTAAATAACAAAAACTTCAAAAATCTCCTACGGCGCTTTTTAATTAACTGTTTTTCTGCAATCGCAGATTTTAACTTCAATTAAGACATATGGTTTTTGCTTCCCGAAAAAAATTCCAAAAGAATTTCAGCAATTGTAGTACAAGACGGTAGTAATTTTGGAAGTTGCAAGTTTTTTGAACTCCCATTTAGTTGCAAATGTAACAGTTTAGAATTTATAGTAATATAAATTATTTAAATTTTAACATTTACTAGTTGTAATCAAATTACGTTTGGAGTTCTAAAAATAATTAAAGGTGCTCAACCTTGTGTTTTGTTTATACGTTTTTTTGGCTGTTTAATTTTTACTATGAAGATGAGTTTATCTACTATCTGTATTATTTAAACTTTTTTTTCGGATAGTAATTTACTATAATGGGTTCCTTAATATTTAGTTAACGATTCAGCTATGTTAGTTCGTAAAAAAATAAGAAATCGGCGAGGACGCCATTAGGGTCGCAAAAAAACTTTTCACGTCAAAATGTTTATGTCCATAAAGTGTCACTTATCGTTACTTAATTGACTGACCACCAGGGTAAATACCTACTACAAAGTTTAGGAATTATTTAGGTAAATAATTGTGGATGTGAAATTTAAAAGTAACATGCAATATTACACTAATTTATTTGATCATTGATCTTATTGTATCGAAGACTGACGATATTCTAGACCCTGGTCTTAGTCGATTTTAGGATAAAATTATTTTTAAGTGCTTCTGTAATTTCAGACTGATTGATTTTTTTATTTTTAGATAATAATAATACCGCTTGTGAGCATTTATTTTTCTGTTAAAAGGAGACTAATATGCCTAAAAAAGCAAGCCAACCAATTAAGAAAGGTTAAATAATACCATCACAAAATTGTATATTTGCCCGCTTTAATAAACCCTATTTGGAAACCAATTATTTGTATCTCGTACGAATAGTAGGCACATCAAATCAAAGCTCAAAGAAAATCCCTCTTTTTAGAATTTAAAGTATAAAGAAAATCTTTTTATGCTTCGTTCAAAAGCTTAGACGTAACAAATTCATTTTAAAATTTTCCGTAGATACTTAATAAGCATCTTGGGAATTTACAGAGGTATTAAGAGTTCATGTTTTTTCCAGGGTGAAAAGCAACGTGAGTGAATAGCCTAAAGGTGTCAGTCAATATTTGCGATATCATCTCCCAAATCCTGACCCTCCCCTCCTCCCGGGTAATATTATAAACGGCTCTAATTTCTGGTGGTTTATTGGAATTTATGTTAAACTGTAGGTCCCCTGGGTTTATCACGCATTTTTAGAAACATATTATAAAATAGGAGTGACATAATGTAGAGCAAGGTAAATGAAGGGCATCTATCGTTCTTCACTTAAAAATATATTACAAGCTCGCCAATAAAATTTTACGACGTCTCAACATAATATAAAATTACGTAATTTTAGTGCACATAAAGATCTTTTTATATAATGTGCATCTTGCATAAAAATGACGACAGTAAAAATAATTCATCTCGCGTTAAGATGTGAGATCCGCTTTAATTTTGTTAAATCATAATTTTTACCACTAAAAATTCATAAAGAATTGGCAGTAAAACTATCCCAAATATTCTTTAAAAAGCAAATTAATAAAAAAAAAGAAAAATAATAATTAACTCGTCTTCGGCTCTTTCCGTAAACTACTTATCTTGTCTAGTAAAAAACTGAGGTTTTTAATAAAGCATTTTGAAATAGCTAGCTATTTGACAGCTAAATGGGCTATAATAACGAGAAAAATTATTGCTAGTGAAATACATAAATACTATTTCAAATTATGCACCCTTTTTAGCGGACGGTATACCAATGAGCATTCGGAAGCTAATAAATTTTGAATTAATTAAGTTTATTTTAACAAAAGCCAATAGTCAGCAAAAAGTTGTTATTGACTGATCAATTCATAAAAAATTGGGATTGCTTCAATTGTAAGAAATTTGAGGATTAAAATTACAAAAGATCAGGGCGAGGCCGTAGGCCGAGCTATGGTACGTGAAAAGGAGAAGTTGGCCTCAGAAAGCTAAGAAATATTTAAGGTACTTTCTTGGGTTTTAGCATCCTTACCTTGGGTTTTAGCCTTGAATTTTTCTTTTATAGCATAGTTCGGTCTGCGGTTTTCACACTCTTATTCGAATAATATTGCTCGGCCTCCGGCCTCGCACTTTTCGCAGTGATACTTAAGAGTCTGTAATAAAAAGCTAGGCGATGTGTTTGAAAAAAATTCGGATTAGTTTAAATTTTTACCAATCTAAAAATCACCAGTAGCCCGTCCGTGGACGAGCTGTTCAGCTAATACGATCGAAAACCAATATTTAGCAAAAAGTTCTTACTATTAATAAAAGATTGAAATTTCTCAATTGCTATAAAATTGGAAGATTAAAATTACAAACGATTAGTGCGAGGCCGTAGGCCGTGCTATGTTATATGACATAAGAAGTGCGAAGGCCGTAGGCCAAGCTTTGGTACATGAGAAAAAAGTGCGAGACCGAGCCATGTTATGTGAAGAGGAGAAGTCGACCTTAGAAAAGCTAAGCAATAGAAGTACTCGTTCAGCAACAAAATGGCTGCCGTGTGCGTTTTCAAACATAATCTTTAATTTTAAAGTCGTCGAAATATTGAATAAAAAATTCTGTTTAAAAATTTTAGGTTGTCTTTGCTGTAAGCTAAAATGGTCATTGAATCGAAAACGATGATGAAAAGACTGAATTAAAACAACTCTAAAGATGAAAAGCCTGACAGGTAGCTAAGTATTAAGCTGCAGTGGTCATTAAAATTAGGTGAATTTGCTAACGCTAATAAAATGTAGCAATGCTACTATGATAACTTCACAAGCTGCAGAAGTCTTAAATTTCTAACAGAATGTAGCAGTGTTACTGAAGTAAAAAAAAAAGTAAACAGCTGCAACAGTCAGCAAAATTTCCAATAAAATGTAGCAGTGTTATTAAAAATTGTCCACTTTTTATTAATATCTAGCGCTCTCAAGTAGCATTTTTAATCTGAAAAGTAGTTAATAGCTGACGCTGACTTGCAGCTAAGTGTGATAGCTGCACACGCTGCAGCATCAGTTAGTAAAATTTTGACTAAAATGCAGCTATGTTACTAAAAATAGTTTATCTTTTAATTAGTGTGCAGCATGCCCAAGTAGCACTTTGAAGCTAAATACATAGTTAATAGCTGACTGGCAGCTAATAAGTGTGATAGCTGCAACAGTCAGCAAAATTTTCAATGAAATGTAGCAGTGTCATTAAAAATTGTCCACTTTTTTATTAATATCTAGCGCTCTCGAAGAGCATTTTAATCTGAAAAGTAGTTAATAGCTGACGCTGACTTGCAGCTAAGTGTGATAACTGCACACACGCTGCAGCAGTCAGCAAAATTTTGAATGAAATGCATTTATGTTACTAAAAATAGTTCATCTTTTAATTAGTGTGCAGCATGCCTAAGTAGCACTCTGAAGCTAAATACATAGTTAATAGCTGACTGGCAGCTAATAAGTGTGATAGCTACAACAGTCAGCAAAATTTTCAATGAAATGTAGCAGTGTCATTAAAAATTGTCCACTTTTTTATTAATATCTAGAGCTCTCGAAGAGCATTTTAATCTGAAAAGTAGTTAATAGCTGACGCTGACTTGCAGCTAAGTGTGATAGCTGTGCACGCTGCAACAGTCAGCAAAATTTCCAATAAAACGTAGCAGTGTTATTAAAAATCGTCAATTTTTTTATTAATATTTAGCGCTCTCAAGTAGCATTTTTAAGCTGAAAAGTAGTTAATATCTGCACACGCTTTAGCAGTCAACAAAATTTTGAATAAAATGCAGCTATGTTACTAAAAACAGTTTATCTTTTAATTAGTGTGTAGCATGCCCAAGAAGCACTCTGAAGCTAATACATAGTTAATAGCTGACTGGTAGCTAATAAGTGTGATAGCTGCAACAGTTAGCAAAATATCCAATAAAATGTAGCAGTGCTATTAAAAATTGTCCACCTTTTTATTAATATCTAGCGCTTTTAAGTAGCAGTTTTTAGCTGAAAAGTAGTTAATAGCTAACGCTAACTTGCAGCTAAGTGTGATAACTGCACACGCTGCAGCAGTCAGCAAAATTTTGAATAAAATCCATCTTATGTTACTAAAAATAGTTCATCTTTTAATTAGTGTGCAGCGTGCCCAAGTAGCACTCTGAAGCTAATATATAGTTAATAGCTGACTAGCAGCTAAATATGATAGCTTCACAAGCTGCAGCAGTTAAAAACATCAATTATAATATACTTATTCACAAGCAGAGTTATTAGAGATAGTCCACTTTATATATTTAGTAAACCGCCCGCCCAAGTATAGTAAGAATAATGAATATTCTGAAACGTTCTCGCTAATAATTCAATTAAAAATTCATGACTAAATAGCAAGTTCAAGTCACCCTTGACTTTTCTCAAGGTGACTTGCTAACGCCAAGCTGAAATCAAGCTTAAAGAGATTTCAAGCGTTAAAGAACAGCAATAATTTCTTGAAATGTCTGTAGAATGTGAATTATACATACATCCATTTCAGTATTGATTTGATTCGATGTAATTACGCGTATGGCATTACATAATTTATTATAAACAATTGGAAAGTTGTTCGGAACTAGTATATGTATATTCCACTTTGCGTAAACTGTCAACGAAAACCATAACACATAAATTTTTATATCAATTAACAATAAATTATTATAATTAACTACTGCATTCTTACAGCATCATTTTATCAATACAAAACATCGTTCGTAGCTGCATTATTGCCATGGTTACCTTTAAACAGCGCCGTAGGCGATTTCATTGAACTGAGAAGTTATTTATTTGGGATTACAAGTATGCGGTGTGAATTCTGAAAAAATCAACCCTTTGAGGATCTGAAATAAATAAATGTTTGTCAAGTATACCTACATACCTACAGAGCCGTAGGCGATTTTTTGAAAATATTAATACGTTACTTCCTCATAGATAAAAATCGATAATTGAAATATGATGGAATGCTACATAATTACACTCAATTACATTTCAAAACGAAATTACTTGGTTACTAATTTAAAACATCGTAAGACTTTTATCACAGATTTCATCCCAACAGTTTTAACTTAATTGAATTGCGCCTTTACGCATAAAAAAACGTAATTACACGTACCAGCAAATACAATTTTCCCGTCACTAATGAAGTCAAATAAGGCGAAAATAGCAATCAAATTGAGTGTTAAATTAATTTTTGTTAATTTATTTTGGTTTAATTTTAACTTTGTTTTAATTTCCGATTCAAAAAAAAACTTGGTTTTCTTTAATAAAAATATTGACAATTTTCCTTTCTATAAAATAAAATTCATATCGTAAAGAAAACCATATTCTATAAAATTGTGTTCACTAAAATTATGTAAATTGCGTATCTTTCCATTTTACAAGCATCGCTCAACCCTCGAGGAAGGAATAGCATTTTATTTTGAACTTGATTTTCCCAATGATTATTATACTTTCATGTCGCCTATAATGCGTCTACGATAAAAAATAAAATTACAGATTTATAGAGGACAAACTCATCAGTAATTTAAATTTAAAAATAGATTCAAATGAGGTAGGTACAATAAACTTTGAACTTATTTGTCGTAAAAATTACCTTTTTTTGAGTGGTTTTTCCACCAGTCGAGTTTCCACAGAGCCTAATTTTAAAACTTTTTTTTTGGGTTTTGCTTTTAAAAATTGATTCTGCGAACCAATTATTCATCTGATGGTGAGGGTATTTCCTATATTTACAAGAAAGGAATTTGTTGTTATTATTTTGTGACCCTCGTTCTTGTGCTTGTAGAGAAGAGGGAAATAACAGGTTTTAAATAGGCTTGCACTCATTTAAACAAATTTTAAATAAGAAGGTGGAAGTAGAATAATTATTGTTTCTTAGCCTTCCCAAGTTGAGTGTAGTCGGTCGCAGTGTCGCAGTTGGGAAAAATCCGGAGACTCCGGAGACGAAGACACCGAGGGCCCCTACTATTTTGTTTGTTTTGGTGAAAAATAAGTTTTTGTGGTGAAAGTGTAATTTTTCAGTTTTTAATTTAATTATCATGTAAGTGGAATTTTCATCTCAAGAAAATTACAATAACAAATTTACCTTTACCTGTGCATATTCAGGGACGTTGGCTTTTGCCTCTTGCATAATTTTGTAATTGTCATAGAATTATATTAATTTACCAATTTAATTATTAGCAGACGTTATAATAATAATACACCACTTCCTAGATTAAACGGCGCAAGACAATTCATTAAATTTTTAATTGCAATTAATTATTGAAAATTAAAAACATGTATTTACTTTTTATTATTTCAAGGGCCATCACGAACTTATTTTTAATATTTATCGGGTGTGTCACCATAAAATTTAACCAACCAACGGGGAAATTTAAACTTTTGTTCCAAGAAAATTTAAATAAGCTAATTTTTGATCTGATTTCAATCGAATCCCTGACGACTTGATCTAGTTCCAAACTTCCAGACTAATTTTCTTGGAAAATTAATTCTCTTTATGTCTTCTCAGTACCAAATCTGTTTCGTGACCCTACTACAATTTCCAGAAGCTTTTCACTTGTTTATTGATTTAACGCCCACGAAAGTTTTTTCTTAGGCAAATTAGATACAAAGTCATAGTGGTTTGTGGTCAGAAATAGAAAAAAAAGTTGTGGTTTTCCAACACCGGGAGTTGGATTGATGTATTCAGATATTACAAAATACTTTTTTCTGTTTTCTAGGAATCACGGTGTGATTGCTTAATGAAAATGACGTGATAAGAATTCTTTTTAAATAACTTTCAATTTTTTGCAATTCCATTACCTTAAAAACGGTGCATTTAGGATTAAAAAGTGTAGAAACATTTTTATAGCTTGTAAAGTTTTACACAACTTTTATCTAAAACATTTTCCTATTCAGAACATGGTTTACGTGTTATGGTTATTAGAAAATGAGATTATGGGAAAAATTGACGTTCGACATTATTAGAACAGTTTATAGAAGCAACAAAAAGGTGCACTCTGCAATAAATATAAACTGCAAAAATATTGTCAAGCGTAAAATGTTGTGCAATTTTTGTTTACTAAATCTCTTGTTAAATTAACCATTCAACTTTTATTACTATTTATGACAAAATTGGCTAATTAAATTTGTTTTCTATGCGTAAATAAATAAACATAAATAATTTTATGAAACATAATATTTTTGTTTAAAAATATTTTCTTATTGTACTCAAAAATGATACATCCGACAATTAATATTTATTAAAATATATTGTACAGAATAAAATTCTACATAAATTTTATTCGAATTACTTTTTGATTGAGTCCTTGGTTGAAATTTTATTGCTATTCCAAAATGAGAAAGTGTAAATTTGATACAAATCCAAATTTTTTTGGTAATTCAGATTTTTTCGATTTAACCTAAAACGGTGCATCCTAGAATTAATGTTAATTAAAATAAATTGTAAAGTATACAATTCTACATAAGTTTAATTTGAAATATTTTTTGATTAAACCCGTGGTTTAAATTTTATTACAATTCCAAAATGAAGAAGTGTAAAATTAAACATAGAAATTTTTTGCTAAATCAGACTTCTTTAATTTTAATCAAAAATGGGACATTCTGCAATAAATATTAATTAAAAGATATTGTAGAAAATAAAATTCTACATAACTTTTATACAAATTATTTTTTGATTGTGTCCGTGGTTTAAATTTTATTGCAATTCTAAAATGAAAAAGTGTAAATTTTATTTGAATTACTTTTCGATTGAGTCCTTGGCTTAAATTTTTTTGCTATTCCAAAATGAGAAAGTGTAAATTTGATACAAATCCAAATTTTTTTGGTAATTCAGATTTTTTCGATTTAACCAGAAACGGTGAATTCTACAATTAATATTGATTAAAATATATTGTAGAGTATACAATTCTACATAAGTTTAATTTGAAATATTTTTTGATTAAACCCGTGGTTTAACTTTTATTACAATTCCAAAATGAGAAAGTGTAAAATAATTGAAATATGGAAATTTTTTGCTAAATCAGATTTTTGCATTTTAACAAAAAATGGTGCATCCTACAGTAAATATTAATTAAAATTTATTGTAGAAAATAAAATTCTACACAACGTTTATTTGAATTACTTTTTGATTGAGTGCTTGATTTAAATTTTATTGCTATTCCAAAATGAGAACGTGTAAATTTGATACATATTCAAATTTCTTGGTTAATTCAGATATTTTGATTTAACCAGAAACGGTGCATCCTACAATTAATATTGATTAAAATATATTGTAGAGTATACAATTCTACATAAGTTTAATTTGAAATATTTTTTGATTAAACCCGTGGTTTAACTTTTATTACAATTCCAAAATGAGAAAGTTTAAAATAATTAAAACATAAAAATTTTTTGCTGAATCAGATTTTTTGTTTTGACAAAAAATGGTGCATCCTACAGAAAATATTAATTAAAATATATTGTAGAAAATAAAATTCTATACAACCTTTATTTGAATTACTTTTCGATTGAGTCCTTGGTTTAAATTTTATTGCTATTCCAAAATAAAAAAGTGTAAATTTGATACAAATTTCTTGGTTAATTCAGATATTTTGATTTAACCAGAAACGGTGCATCCTACAATTAATATTGATTAAAATATATTGTAAAGTATATAATTCTACATAAGATTAATTTGAAATAGTGTTTGATTAAACCCGTGGTTTAACTTTTATTACAATTCCAAAATGAGAAAGTGTAAAATAATTAAAACATGGAAATTTTTTGCTAAATCAGATTTTTTTGTTTTGACAAAAAATGGTGCATCCTACAGAAAATATTAATTAAAATATATTGGAGAAAATAAAATTCTACACAACCTTTATTTAAATTACTTTTTGATTGAGTCCTTGGCTTAAATTTTGTTGCTATTCTAAAATAAGAAAGTGTAAATTTGATACAAATTTCTTGGTTAATTCAGATATTTTGATTTAATCAGAAACGGTGCATCCTACAATTAATATTGATTAAAATATATTGTAGAGTATACAATTCTACATAAGTTTAATTTGAAATATTTTTTGATTAAACCCGTGGTTTAACTTTTATTACAATTCCAAAATGAAAAAGTGTAAAATAATTGAAACATGGAAATTTTCTGCTAAATCAGATTTTTGCATTTTAACAAGAAATGGTGCATCCTACAGTAAATATTAATTAAAATTTATTGTAGAAAATAAATTTCTACACAACCTTTATTTGAATTACTTTTCGATTGAGTCCTTGGTTTAAATTTTATTGCTATTCTAAAATAAGAAAGTGCAAATTTGATACAAATCCAAATTTCTTTGGTAATTCAGAATTTTTTGATTTAACCAGAAACGGTGCATCCTACAATTAATATTGATTAAAATATATTATAGAGTATACAATTCTACATAAGTTTAATTTGAAATATTTTTTGAGTAAACTCCTGGTTTAACTTTTATTACAATTCCAAAATGAGAAAGTGTAAATTAATTAAAACATGGAAATTTTTTGCTAAATCAGATTTTTTTGTTTTGATAAAAAATGGTGGATCCTACAGAAAATATTAATTAAAATATATTGTAGAAAATAAAATTCTACACAACCTTTATTTGAATTACTTTTTGATTGAGTTCTTGGTTTAAATTTTATTGCTATTCGAAAATAAGAAAGTGTAAATTTGATACAAATCCAAATTTCTTTGGTAATTCAGAATTTTTTGATTTAACCAGAAACGGTGCATCCTACAATTAATATTGATTAAAATATATTATAGAGTATACAATTCTACATAAGTTTAATTTGAAATATTTTTTGAGTAAACTCCTGGTTTAACTTTTATTACAATTCCAAAATGAGAAAGTGTAAATTAATTAAAACATGGAAATTTTTTGCTAAATCAGATTTTTTTGTTTTGATAAAAAATGGTGGATCCTACAGAAAATATTAATTAAAATATATTGTAGAAAATAAAATTCTACACAACCTTTATTTGAATTACTTTTCGATTGAGTTCTTGGTTTAAATTTTATTGCTATTCGAAAATAAGAAAGTGTAAATTTGATACAAATCCAAATTTCTTTGGTAATTCAGAATTTTTTGATTTAACCAGAAACGGTGCATCCTACAATTAATATTAATCAAAATATATTGTAGAGCATACAATTCTACATAAGTTTAATTTGAAATATTTTTTGATTAAACCCGTGGTTTAACTTTTATTGCAATTCCAAAATAAAAAAATGTAAAATTTAAACATAGAATTTTTTTTGAAAAATTAGATTTTTTTATTTTAACAGAAAGTGGTGCATTGTACAATAAATATTAATTAAAATGTATTGTATAGAATAAAATTCTACATAACTTTTATTTAAACTATATTTTAATTGACTTAGTGGTTTAAATTTTACGGCTATTCCAAAGTAAAAAAGTGTAAATTTCTTGGTTATTTCAGATTTTTTCAATTTAACCAGAAACGGTGCATCCTTCAATTAATATTAATTAAAATATATTGTAGAGCATACAATTCTACATAAGTTTATGTAAATTTAATTAAGTCCGTGATTTAAATTTGATTGCTATTCCAAAATGAAAATGAGTAAAATTGATACATTTCAAATTTCCTTTTTAATCAAATTTTTTCAATTTATGCAAAAATGGTAAACTTCAGCAAATATTTTTATTAAAATATATTGTAAAACATAAAATTCTACATAACTTTTATTCAAAATATTTTCTAGTTAAATCTTCCGTTTAAAGTTTATTCCTATTCCAAAATGAGATTTCTTGAAAATTTGATACCAAATCAACAGTTTTTGTTAAAGTAAATTTTTCCATCTCAAGCAAAAATGGCGCATCCTACAATTAATATCAATAAAAATGTATTGTAGAGTATAAAATTCTACATAACTTTTATTTGAAATATATTCCGTATAAGTCTTCCGTTTAAATTTTATTTCTATTCCAAAATAAAATTTCTTGAAGATTTAATACTTAACCCACATTTCTTGTTAAATCAAATTTTTCCATCTCAAGCAAAAATGGTGCATCCCACATTTAATAATAGTTAAATTACATTGTAGAGCATAAAATTTTTCATAACTTTTATTTGAAATATTTTCAGATTTACTGCATGATTTAGATTTTATTTCTATTTCAAAATGCAATCATTTGAAAATTGATGTCCCCCCCCCCCCCGCAACATCTAACTTGATTGTATTTTTTAACACTGAAAGAAATACTATACCTATTTTATAAATCGCAAAATCTGTCGTTATGGTAACGCGAGGGTTGACAAGTAATAGAATAACAACAGAACCACCTTAAAAGTTAACAGTGGCGTGACATAATTAAATTACGTTGGCTGGTAGAACAGTAAACAGATTTGAATAAAATAGTTAAATTAAGCAAAGACAGTAATTTAAATTTAAAGTCTGTTCGTAACGCAGCTAATTAGCTAATGCAGCAGATCCACAGTTAAAGGTGATTTCCAAACCACGGAAAATTTTTATAGCGCTTATTACAGAGCAGAAAGTTTTTGATCATATATAATGGGCCGGAATATGATAATCCAATTCATGCAAAAGCGATGCAATTTAAGATCAAAATATTGAAACAATTTTACACAAAATGAAATTTTATTTTTATCTAAAACATATTTAAATAAAATTCATATTTGAAATGTTATCGTTATTCGAAAGTGAGATTATTGAAAAATGAAAAAATTCGACAATTTTGTCATCAGATCCGTACGAAAACGATGTAATTTGCGAGGAATATGAATAAGATTTGAGAACACAAAATTTTACATAACTTTCATCTAAAACATTTTCCGATAACTCCCGTGTTATTGGTGTTAGAAAATTAAATTACGGGAAAATTTTCATTCGACGTTTTTCACCAGTTTTCTTCAGTTCATGCAAAATATGGAACTGGGGTCAGCATTATTAACCTTGGAAACATTTTAATTTCACTTGGGCCTAGAAATTAAGGTCACGGTCGTCAAGGAAACGATGAGACGAATAAAAATAAACGTCTCGACTCTTTTCGTAACATTAATAGTTCAGACGTATTTTTGTTTCGTAAAAGTTTAGAATTAACCTTAATGAGTGACCAAACAAGTTTTATATTTTCGTAAGAAAACATAATTGAACTCACCCCCTCTAAACGTCTTTTATATTAAACTTAATGAACCAATAAAAATAAAATAATTTAAAAAATTGTGCAACTATTTATTTAAATAACTTTTTATTTATGTCTCAAGAATAATAAATTGAGTGCTGGTGAAATCTGCCCATCTCGATCATTTCAAGGTGCAAGCAAAACACCATTAATATGATAATTTTTTTTATTAATCTACTAAACCCTCGTCCAACTCATATGTCAAGGTTTAATTATAATTTTATGAAAATCACAATAAATATTTGACCTAATAACCGATTCTACACCGTTAAACTAAATTCTTATTTACCCATGTCAATTTTTTTTTAATTTCCGTTTTATGTTAAAAATGAAGACGTTTTCTGCTACCAAATCGATTTGCTATTTTTGCGTCGTTTTGTTAAAAATACAACAAAGCTTCAGGTAAACAATTGAGATCCTCATTTTGTGAATTAGTGGGGCGATAAAATTATATTGTGCTCTTGTATTGCGTATTATCATGAAAATGGAAATGACGTTGTTTTAAATTTGCTTTTTTGGATGACTTGATGTGAATTTATGCAATACAAAATCATCAGTTTATTACCATTCAATTAATAAATATTCATTTGCTTTTGTACATAAGATATACTATAATTATCTTTAACGGCTTTTATAATTGGTATACTAAATCATTTCTGCAGAATACCGAAGTGATTATTAATAAAAATTTTAATTTGAAATGATTATAATGCTAAAAGATACAATTTTGATTTTTCCTTTGAGAAAACCTAAGAACGCATAAGGAGATAATCACCCGACTGTAAAAATAAAATTATGTCAGAAACTTTTGTTTTCTTTCTCCTTTTTGTTGATATCAGTAATTCGTCGCTGCAGTCGCGCGGGCGTTGTGAGAACCAAATTTGAAGTGACAACTTCAAATATAAATAAATTTATTAATTTATATATTATGTAACCTTCCGTATATTGTTAAATTTGCTGCATCAATAAAAGCTATTATTATTTTTATAAATCATAATTTATATCTTTAAAAACCATAATTATTGTAATTGTTAGTTTGTTACTAGAATTATCTTTCAACTTTCGTCTTCATAGTTCTTGCTAATCCTTGATAATAAACTTTAAGCTGGTAGATATAAAAATACAGCAAATTATTAATAATTTTACCCCGTGATGACCAAAACTACCGGGTAGTTTTCCCCTCCCCCAAAGAGGGGGGGGGATTTCATAGATTGTTAAGAAATATTCTTCTATACTTTTTTCTCCTGATTACAGCTCTGTATTCTGTTTAAAATATTTCAATTTGCTTAAACGAACCCAAGAATTTTTCAATTAATAGTTTCATTATTGTCGCTTTTTTAATTAACAAGCAACTTAAAGGAAAAGTTAACCTAGAAGTGACATTCAATTAGCTAATTATTAGTAACAACAATAAATAGTAACCAGAGCAAAAAAATAATTCAAGGTAATTAATTTTACGGAATGTGTAAATGGAATTAATTATTAGATATAATTGTTAAATTTAATTTATGCGATTAAAATTATCAATGAGTTTACTATTGTATGAAGTCGAAATTTATTACGTGAGTGATAGCTAAGAAGATTAGCTTACAGAAGCACAAAAAAATTCAAAAAAATCCCCCCACCCATTTTTTCATTATAAAAACTTTTAACCGCAATTTTTTTTTATTATTAAATTTATTATATCATCAATATTTAAATAATTAGGAATATGTTAATACCTTTTAAATTACGTTGTGAGTGATGCAATTTACCCAAAGTTTACGTTAACCATTCAAATTATTTTTAAAAAAAAGTAACAAAATTAACAATTCTTCAACAAAAAAAAAAAACAAAAAAAAATAGATAACAATTTTGACCCCTCCCCCCCATCTAAAGGTCTCATTTCAACATCGACCCTTTTTTGACCCCCCAAGTTTACCAAAAATTCTTCATTTGTTTCAGATAGTTAACCATGTTTTCCTGTGCGGAAAAAATGGGATCTTTCTATCCGCCCTACGTCCTTGCGGTCGTTTCGATTGGATACGTTTTGGGAGAATTGGGCCACTACATGATCGGTGTTACGTCAAAAGCGATCGCCCAGGATCTACACTTCGGAGATATCGCCTGCCAACTAAATTCCACCGAATTCTTCCTATCCGAACTGCCCGTTTTATGCGACACTGCCAACAATTCCGAAACGTGAGCATTGGAAAAACCGACCAAAAAAATTGTTTACTCTTAAATTTTTTTCCAGCTGCCTGTCCTACAATGTAAACGGAACATCTTACTGTGAGTACACCTACAACGGATTGGGTATTGATTACCAAATCCTGGCTGGACCTAGTTTTATGGCTGTGTTTACCGTCGTGGGAGTTATTCTTGGGTTTGCAGCTGATAAGTACCACAGGGTTCGAATGCTGACGGTCTGTACCGTGGTTTTCGGAATCGCAATTATTTTGTGTGGAACTGTCAAAGAATTTTGGCAACTTGTGGTGCTTCGTATGATCATGGCTGCTGGGTAACAATAAAAATCCGCAGCCTGCAAGAAATCTTATTTTGATCTTTTTTAAGTGAATCCGGATGTAATCCTCTAGCAACCGGAATCATAACCGATATATTTCCCGAAGAAAAGCGCGCCCTTGTGATGTCGATCTTCAATTGGGGCATTTACGGAGGTTACGGAATAGCCTTCCCAGTTGGAAGGTACATCCCCCCATTAAACATAGCAGACTCGGTAAGTTGGCTTGATTAAATTTTCATCAACTAAAATGGGTCTGTTTTAGGGATGGAGAGCAACTTACTATGGAGCAGGAATTTTAGCTGTAATCGTCGCTATCCTCACGGGACTGACACTTAAGGAACCAGAACGTCAAACTATTGGCGAAGAAAATACAGAAGACAACACGAAAAATAGGGCAAAACTATGGGGAGTTATCAAGGACCCCAGAGTGATCATGTTGGTCTTAGCTGCATCAGTCAGACATTGCGGTAAAGACTTTCCTCTTTCTCTCCATCAATTACTATTAATCATTTTTTTCTCAAGGTGGAATGTGTTTTGCTTACAATTGCGATCTCTACTACCAAACTTACTTTCCTGATTACGACCTTGGCTGGTGGTTATTTGCCGTCACCATCGTAATTGGAAGCATTGGAGTCGTGGTTGGAGGTATCGTTTCTGACAAATTTGTGGCCAAAATGGGTGTTCGTTCCAGGGTTGCAGTTCTAGCAATCAGCCAACTTATAGCGACCCCATTTTCATTTGGAAGCGTTTACTTTTCACCAACGTGGGCTATGATAACTTTGGGCATTTCCTACTTTTTCGGTAAGCTATTTTTCCATTCCAAAAAATTTTCGTTTGCTTATTTTTCAATTTTCAGCCGAAATGTGGTTTGGTATTCTTTTTGCCATCCTGGTCGAAATCGTTCCATTGCAAGTCAGATCAACAACCGTCGGTTTGTTCCTTTTCGTGATGAACAACATCGGAGGAAATTTGCCTATTTTGATCGATCCCGTCTCGAAAGCCATCGGCTACAGGGAGAGCATTTACATTTTCTACGCCGGTTTTTACGGTATAAGTTCCGTGATGTTTCTTTTGACGATGTTCTTGATGGATGGACCAGTCAAACCGGCACCAAATCAACACAATAGGGAATTGGGACAGGATAATAAAGTATTTACTACAGCAGATGAGATGAATTTGTCTGGAAAAACAAATGGAAGACCATTACATTTACATATTGATCGACCTTTATCAATTGATAACAGTCGACTTTAGATTTTCAAACGTTACCAAAAGTTTGTGCTAATTTAATGAATGTAAATGTGATATACGTAGTACTTTTTGTAACTGTAGTTGTACATATAAATAAATTTTTGTTTTCAAAATTGTTTTTGGTAAATTTTCGTCTCTCAATCTAAGATTAGTCCCTGAATTCAATTATTAAAAAAAAAGAGTCTAACATTACGTTGCTTTTAATAAATTTGTGATCAGTGAATGAGCGGTCGGTAGCTACGAAGATCTTAATAATTCATCCGAGCAAAATTAAAAAAAAAATTAGTAAGTAACTCAAAAAATGTATCTTATAATTTGAAGAAGTTAAAATTCTAATCAACAGGTGGTAATTTATGGCAGGGACACCCTGTATACATAAAAGTTTGAGAACTGCGGTCAGTGACATCTAGCGTGACGTAACAAATTAGTAAAATACCTAACCTCAAAGTTCCAAGATCGAAAAGGAATTTCTACAAAAAAAAAGGTAAATTCTCTTTAATTTTTACTGAAAATCAATTACATTGTTGCATTTTCAGATGTTTTCAATTTTTGGAACCGTTTTTCGACAGCTGAGGCAACCTATCGTTTGCAATGTCAACAATAATTTTAAATCGTTTCACATGTTATTAAACAGGCCCCAGCAGTTGCAACTTTTGTCTCCCAGCAATGTTTCTTTTGTGCCTAGCTGTGGGTTAAAATATAAAAGTGTTATAAAGCGTCAATGCAAGGATTGTTATTTTGTCAGTCGAGGCGATCGGTTGTACGTTATGTGCCCCACCGTCCCACGTCATAAGCACACAGTATTCAAGAAAAAGGAAAAAAACACGTGGATTGTCACTCACGCTACTCAGAGTAAATATAGAGAGTGGTAAATTAATTTATGTAATTAGTAATAAATTATTTTAAACGGAACATTTTTGAAATTGTTAAACCTTAAGCCCGTTACTGATATCTCCAATTTATGAGTTTCTTTAAAATTCCATTTTGTCCTAATTTAAAGGATTGGGTGAAAAGCAAAATATTAAAGTTTCAAAAATTCACAAAAAAGTTGTAATCGATTCCTAATTTTGTGAGCTCCTTCCCCCATTAACACAGGGAGGTTTAATAATAATTTGACCTAGTTTTCATTTCACTGAAATGAAAAGGTTAAAATTAAGACTGCTGTTAAAAATAAACATTTTTATAAAATGAAATTTATAAAATGAAAGAGCAACAAATTACAAACAATTCAAAAAAATATATTTAATACATTTATACACAATATACAAAACATATCAAGTAACAACAGTTTAAATAAATTTTATACTCAAAAATTGTAGCTAAACAAGCGGGAAAAATTAAATCACCGAATTGCTGTAAAATTTTGAGTTAAGTCTTCCTATAATTTTTCCCGCGCACTTGACAATTGCTCACTAGTAGTAATATTGTGGCCAATTGTGTTAACGCATTTTTAAAAAATAATACCAGACGCATCAGTCCTTAGAAAAGTACAACCACGAAAAAATTTCGCACATTAATGCCCCTTAATTTCCCATATTTACCCCAACATTATTTTAAACTTATTTTATCGAAAAATTTGAAACAGACAAACACCACAATAGTAATATTTGCTTAAAAAATTTTGGCGCAAAATTACCGCGATTCCACCGGTTTCGGTTTTATTTGGTCGTAGTGTAGAATGCTAAATCAGTTTATTTTTTACTTTATAATTATATATCACATATAGCAAACAGCATAATTTCTATGTAAATAACAAAAAAAGGATTAGTTAAAATAAAAGTGCAACTGGTTAATTTTTGAGACTATGGGTGCTGTGAACCGACTTTAGCAATGTAGGTACGTGTTAAATGATGATAAATAAGTGTTGCGTTGTCTCTCTAAACTCTTCACCTGAACTCGTAAATTTGGATGCTGTGATCGGGAACGTGCGTCAAATTTAACGACTGGTACCTGCAACAATTTTTTTTTTTACAAATGAGTGGCGCCCAAGAAAAAAAATTATGGTTTTATTAAATTCTGTCGTAAACATTCAGATGCTTTTGGGGACGTACAGTACGGAAAACACATCTGGGAATGGCGCAAACGTCCCCAAAGCGGTCAAATGCTTTCAAAACAAAATTTGTACAATTTTGATGCATTTTTTAAAGCAATTTTAGATGTAGGGTACGAAAAATGCATCGAGGACTGGCGCAAACGTCTCACAAATGGGTCAAAATCGATCTAAATTACTCAAAATGAATAAAACGTGTACATTTTGAAAATTATAGAAAAATTTCTCATCAGTTATTTAAATCTCAATTACATTTTGAGGACGTAAAGTTTATAGGGTGCATCTGGAACTGGCGCAAATCAGCAAAATTACTCATCAGTTAAAAAATTTTATTTTTAAATATTTTAATGCCGTTTTGCCAATTTCAAAAATTGAGGACACTGAGAATACAGTGTGAAAAAATTGCATCTTCCAGTTCTATTAAATTAAATCAAAATGGTATGGAAAGTTTTACAAATGAAGAGAATTTTTGATACCTTAATTATTTTTTATGGCATTCTTGAGGAGGGGGGAGTTAAACTGCAAAAACAGCACCTAGGACTGGCGAAAATCAACAAAAATAAAACTAAAAAATTCATAATTTTGATGCCGATTTTTTAATCAATTTTAGACGTTTTGAGACATTGAGTACAAAAAACGCATCTAGGATTGGCTCAAACGTCCACGAAGTTGATCAAAATTATTCAAAATAAAACGCATCTGGATTGACGCAAAGTCACCAGTTCAATAAAATTCAAAGACTGACAAAATGAAATGTGAAATTTTATAATGGAAAACTTTTGAAGCCTTGTTTATTGTTTTTAATGGCATCCTTGGGGCGTAAATTGCAAAACATGAATCTCGGACTAACGCAAACGTCATCAAGTGACTCAAACCCAATCAAATTTGTTCCAAGAATAAAAATTTCGATGCGCTTTTCATAATTTTTACAGACATTTTGTGGGCGTAAAGTGCAAAAAAACAAATCTAGAGCTGTCACACACAAAAAATCAAATTTGCATATTAAAAACTCCACAATTTTGATCCATATTTTTACAGAATTTTAGTACACAGAGTACAAAATACATTTGGAAATGGCGTAAACGTCCACCAAGTCGGTCAAAATTATCCAAGATAAATAAATTTTGCAAACTATGGAAAATTTCAATGAACTTGGCATCAATCTCAATTACATTTTGTGAGGACGTCAAGCTTAAAATAAGCATCTGGGACTGGCGCAAAATTAACCAAAATTAGTCAAAAATAAAAACAATTTTTATTTATATTAATTTTTCACGAGTATTTTGGGGACACAGAGTACTAAAAACGCATTTATGACTGGTTCTAATGTCATCAAATTGGCCCAAATCAATAAAAAATAGTCAAAATTTCACTTCCTTTTTTATCATTCTTAACCACGTTTTTGAGAAGGAACCCCAGAAAAAAAGGTCATTTTTCCCAAGGCCCCAAAAGCCCCCCAGCACGCGTCTGCATTCTTGAGAACATAAAGTGCGAAACAGGGACGTGCCCAACCAACTTTTTTCGAGGGGGGGGGGGAGAATAAATCCCAAATTTTCCAACTGAATTTATTCAAAGCCAACTTTTTGTAAATTTAGACATAAAAAATACCAAATTGACCAACTTTTGAGTGTTTTTGCCAAATTTCTAAAACATTGGGGAGGGGGGAAGGCTTCCCCCCATGGACACGTCCCTGGTGCAAAAAACTCATCTGGAATTAACGTAAACGTATCCGATCAGGGGCGGGTTCAGCAACTTTTTCAAAAGGGGGAATTCCATAGATTCAAAATTGTTCAAAAATAAAAATTTTATTTGACGTTTTTGTGTATGTAAAATGCGAAAAACGCATCTGTGACTAGTGCAAATGTTTCTAAGTAGGTCAAATTTCTTCCTCAAACCTGTTCAAAAAAGTGACCAAAAAACTTTTGTGACTAACTTCATTAGTGAAAAGAATCAAATTATGAAATGAGATTGTTTGAGCTTCTAATGCTTAATATTATGTAAATATTCAACATTTGTGACATAATTTTCTACATTACTAAATATAAAATTTAATTTTAGAATTTCAAAATTGTAGCTACAATATTTTGGTTTAATTTCATTTAGTAGTGCAAAAAATAGCATTAAAAAAAATTTAAATAAGAAAGTTATGTTAAAAATTCTACAATATTTTAATTATCATCAATAAATTGATTTTATGACTACGAAATGTAAACAAATTTGCTGAAGAAAATACATACCATTCAGAACTCCGATGGTAATAATATCCTTCGATGAGTGCATTGGTTTTTTGGAAGCAAATGTAGTAGAAGCCGGCAAATGATGCCCCGCTGATATCCCTAATTGTGTGGTCCGGCACAAGAAAATGCTCCTTCCACCTCATAAAAACGAAATCGGTTTCCGCGAGAGCTTTGTAATCAAAGACGTCAGAATTGAAATTCTTGGCGTACTGATGAAACGACGAAAACTTACTCTGCAATTTTTTATAAAAATAAAAACGTAAGTGAACCTTTATTACTAAGACAACCTTATAAACAATCATACCCAGTGTTTCTTATCTACATCCTCGTCGGCGTCCCACTTTCTCGTCAGGAACGGATACTTTTGACTGATAATTTCGCCATCAAAAAATGTCGTAAGGGTCGGATACTCGTCGGTAAGCCCATTTATTTTTAAGTAACCGCACAGGTAGGAATTCTCCTCGTCAACATGCTAACGACGATAAAAAGACAACACATTAATCAATTTGTGCAAATAAGGGCGCACCTGACACAAAGCTGTAATCTGATATGTCACATCTGTGTGCAAAAATTCGCCAAATTCGGAGGAAAATTATGACGAGGTAAAAACCTCACACTTCAGACGTAATTAACGCACACAAACGTCCAAAAATAAACCAAAATTTTTAATTAAATTCTATTCTAACCTGCAAAACGACTTCTACTTCGTAGGAATTTCCCTTGGATTTTTGATATCCTTGAAATCTCGAACCGTTATAAAGTAATGATTTTGTTACACCCGGCTGTGAGGAATTAGCCGGGGGCGGTGGTGTGTGGTCCACTTTTACTGGCATATTTTACATTAAATTCAAACAAAAAAGGCAGCAGACCCTCAATATTAAAACACCACCAACTTTTGCGACACACAAATGACAAGTCAAATGACGCCTCATGTTTTAGCGACATCTTGCGGCGAAACTAAGCACCATCGACTCGTCATACAGGGTAATCCTATTAATTTGTAATTTTACTAATGAAAATTTCGAAATAATCGAAAAACCTAAATAATAAGATTCACAAAGGTCCAATCAAAAGGTTTTGTGTATAAATTTGAAATTATTCGAATCAAATTTGAGTGTAGATATTCCTAGAACTCTTAAAAATCGAGGAGGCATTGTAACGTCAAAATGTCAACGTCACTTTCAAATTCTATTTCGTAAACAGTTCACAATTTTCGAAATTTTTGGTCAGTTTTGGAAACAACTAACAATTTTTTTCTAACAAATAATAATAACCGATCGAAGAAACTTGAAATTTTCGTCCTTTCGAAAATGTTGGATACAAACGCATGCGTAAATTTCTTGCAGATGTGTGGGGTCAATCTTTCACATTCGCTATAAGAAAAACAGTTCGCGTTCTGAGCTCAAGAGTGATTCTTCGTGTGTTTGTTTACCTCCATTAATTTTTGCAACATGTCAACTTTAAAGCAAATTCCGTTATCGTGTAGTGGACACACTAGGCCGGTGGTTCATTTAGATTTCAGTTCCATTACGCCTCAAGGTTTTTATTTAATCTCTGCTTGCAAAGGTAAATTTTTATGAATAACCGTATCGTAACCTCATTGTCACAACTTGCACACACACACATTCCCTTGGCCTAATTTTTTTCTTAACAAAACCTTCAATATACCACCGACCTTAGTTCACCTCGCCGCCCCATTTCCTGATCTGCACTTCAATTCATTTATTTCATTTTTAGATGGTAAACCTATGTTACGCTTGGGCGACACCGGAGATTGGGTCGGAACCTTTGAGGGACACAAAGGTGCAGTTTGGGGAGTCGCTTTGAATACACAAGCAACGAAAGCTGCCAGTGGTGCGGCCGATTTCACAGCAAAAATATGGGATGCGGTCACCGGAGAGGAATTGGAATCCTTTCAACACAACCATATAGTGAAGAGTGTGGGTTTTACGAAAAATACGACGCATTTGGTGACTGGAAGTAACGAAAAACTTGTAAAAATATTTGATTTGAATAGGCCGGAAGCTAGTAAGTTGTTTTAGGTTTATGTTAGTGGTGCGATCGTAACGACTGTCCTTTTTGTTAGGCCCTACGGTTTTTTCTGGTCATACAGGCGGTGTACGATATGTGGTGTTTTTTAGAAACGATACTCATATTCTGTCCGCTTCTGACGACAAGTCTGTACGTGTGTGGGATAGAAATACCGGAGCAGTGAGTATTTTTTTATAATGTTAAATTAAATTGGTTTTAAGTTTTTTAAAAACTGCATTTCTCACAATTTTTATTATAGTTTAACATTGAGCTCAAACTTATGTGAATGTGGAAACATTTTAACTACTCTCAGGGTCAATATCAGCCCGACCTTACTCTAATATTGTTACTACCATTACACCCAAGGTTGAAATTAGTAAAAATCAAGGGAAATAATGCATTTTTTAATAATAACATTTTTTTTTTTACAAATGTCACGAGATAAACTGAAATCTGTGTCCCTGATCTATTAGTTTTTTGAAAGCAAATAATTTGTATTTTGCTTAAGTTTTGTGGAAATGTTCTTTAGGATCAAAATCCACAAGGATTTAATTTTTGCATGCTCAACTTTCGGTCCACACGAAATAAAGCAATTGAAAAGTCTTACTTTTGTGCTTTGGGGTTTTAGCTGTAAATAATTTTGTATTAGAGATGTCTACTCGACCAAGGTGGCATTTTGAAGCTGAAACATGGTAGTTTCTAAAAAAAAATTAAAATTTACACAATTCATATACTACCTAAAAAATAACATGGAGCTGAAAATACGTGTATTTTATTGCTTTTTTGTGATTTTTAATTGACTCCAGTGTCGGTGCTGTCGAATATAACAATATAATCATTAACAGTTATTAAAGTTCACATATCTTAAGAAAATAAAACATTAAAATTGACTCGTTCAGTCAACTCTTTATGAAAAAAATCTTTGCTAGAAATTTTGAAATTTTAAGAATTTGCATAATTCAGGCTACAATTTGAACGTGTTTGATGAGAGACAAAAATTTGAAATTTATAGGAAACTTAGTTCTTACCTTTAACTTCAAAAAACTTTAAGGCGCTTTTTGTTATTTCTTTCTCTTCCGGATGTACAGGTCTTTAAAGAGAGGCAAAAAATATAGCGAATTGTGAATTTTTTTGGTTTATTTGAGTACCTCGAAAATTTGAGAGTAGCTCTACCTATATTTAGGTAGAATGCTTAAATTTAAGTTTAAAAATAAATTATAGGCGCTCCTCTCATTTGGTTCATTCACTGATTAACTACCAAAAATTATTTACTAACCTACACAAAGTTTATAATCTACTCCTCAGCTTCGTTGTACTACTTTTGATTTCACCACAGCATGTGGATGTTTGCTGGAGGTTAGAACCAAAAAACTCAGTGAGGTTCTCGATTTAAACCCTCAATTTCCGCTTTCTAACTCAACCAGCGATCACGTCATTCCACAATTTAAAATTTAATGAAAATTAGGCGTAGCTTAAACTGGAGCTTTGTAAAATTTTGTTAATGCTTAACTTTTCTGTTTTCTAGGAAATCCAAAAAATAGACTTTCCATTGGTACCCAGCAGTTTGGAAGTATCTAGAGATGGGACCGTTATTACCGTAGCCCATGGAAACAACGTTACATTTTTAGATTCAACTTCCTTAAACCCCATCAAAGAGTATCAATTACCATCACTTTTAGTAAATTCCGCTAGTCTTCATCCCGATAAGAGCGTGTTTGTTGCTGGCGGAGATGACTTTAAAATGTATAAATTTGATTACACAACAGGAGATGAGATAGGTGAGTACTTTTCTTTGCTCTTTTATTGTTACCACTCATATTTGTCTTTCCCAGAATGCTTCAAGGGTCATTTTGGACCAGTTCACTGCGTGCGATATTCCCCTGACGGAGAAGTTTACGCGTCTGGTTCTGAGGACGGTACCCTGAGGTTGTGGCAAAATACAGTTGGAAAAACTTACGGTTTGTGGAAATGCGTACACAACACAATCAGCGTTACGGATCCGTTACCGGCCCACAGGGAAGTAACCGGAAGCTAATACATCAATTCGCAGTTCATCCTTGATTAGTTCTTTTAATTCATTCACGGTTTTTCACATTAAACTTAATTTTTCTGTCATCGTGGACAAATTTTGAATTTGCTGCAACGTTAATTTATAACTTTTTAAATGGGCTATGTGATAAAACTACCATTGGAATCCTTGTTTTAGTATTTTTTTAATTATCGAAACTGTTTTGTAAATCAAAAATTTTATTTTAAGTGCCAGAAACTTTAGTTTCTCTTTCACTCTTTTAAAAACCAGTCTACTTATACAAGTTGTATTTTATACAATTAGTGATAGCTTAAGTTATACATAAGAATATCTTAGATTTTGTATTAAAAGAGAGGTAAATTGAAAAAATTATTTTATAAATATACAATTACGCATTTTGTAAGTTTTTTTATAACAATTTAAGAGATAAAATATTTTGTGGTTGTGATTACAATATTTTTATCCCTTCTTTTGTATCTTATGCATAATAAAATGCATTCGAGCTGCGCTATTGTGAAATTTCACAATTAATTGCTCATTATTGAAAATAATCAGGTTTTTTCGACGTATAATTGATTTTACAAGTGTAATCAAGCATGAGCACATAATTGATTTTAAGTTTGAATTAATTATAAATTTGTAATCATTTTTTAGTCTACTATAAATTGTTTAAATTAATGTAGCTCTGTGGTTTATTCAATGGGCATTTATTAAGAGGGGCATTTTTTTCAGGGGCCTTTTAATTTAATCAACAGATGGCGCCTACTTAAATATTTTTATAAAATAAGAGAAATTTGCTATATTTAAAATATAGCAAATTCGTTGAGATAATACTATTCTATAAACAATATTCTTGGTCTTAAGCTATTTTGAGTTCGTATTGAGTATGTCAAAACACACTCACTTACAAAAAAAGATAATTAAACTTTAATTATGAATTGTGTTTTTATAAATAAATATTACGAATCCAAAATAGCTTAAGATCAAGAATATTGTTTATAGAACAGTATTATCTCAACGAATTTGCTATATTTTAAATATAGCAAATTCCTCTTATTTTATAAAAATATTTAAGTAGGCGCCATCTGTTGATTAAATTAAAAAGGCCCTGAAAAAAATGCCCCTCTTAATACATAAAAAATGTTGGAATCTTAGGGGGGATAATACGGTTGTAAATTTTTTTATATATTATAGATATGTCTTTTGTCGGGAATTTTTACCTCAAAAATAAGGAAAAAATTCTGAATACAAAAAGGGTAGTTAGGGTGGGGGTTTAATTATTACTTTTTGTCTAAAATTTTTGAAACTGTAAATTTATTAATGTGAATCCTACAAAAATAGTGAAAAAAATTTAATTGCAAGGAGTGATTTTTGAGGGGGGGGGGTTAACAACAAAAATTTTGTTTGAAATTTTTGAAACTTATTAAATAATTATATAACTTATATTTGCAATCACTGCAAAAATAGTGAAAAATTTCTAAACAAAATGGGTGATTTTTGCTTTGAATTAAAAGGGGGTAGTTTATAAAGGGGATAAATAGTGAAAATTTTGAAACTAAATTTATTGCCATTAAATCCGCAAATTCTACAAGAATAATTAAGACAAAGGTTCAAGGGAAGACGCGGTATTTTATTGCTAAAAAAAAGTTTTTTTAAAAATATGTGTATTATTTTATGAAAAAAAGGGGGGAGGTGCCCTAAAATTAGATTTTTTTCAAGGTGGTTGTAGTAAACTTAAAGTTTCAAATCACTACCCTTCAGTATGTTTACTATATTATACTGTACATATTTAAAAATTGCATAACTTTGAACTTCCTGGCGCTGGAGGGTATTCCATACCCCCCAGACCCCCCGGTTTCTAATATCACGGCATAGTGATAACATCTATTTAGAACGGTTGCAATTTAATGTGAGCAATAATGGAGCATATTATACCATGTTGGTTTTTTTGACCGGGGGGTTTGGGGGGTATAGAATACCCTCTAAGACCACCAAAACATGCATATGATCCTTGAAGTCTACGTTAAATGCAGTGGTGTAAATAACAGGCCTGCAGTGTGGGTGAGCTTTAAGGACCAGGCGCAGATACAAAAGGGGTGCAATTGCTCTCCCCCCCCCCCAACTCACCACCGAAGTTCTTTATTTTCATCAATTATTTTTACCAGATTTTTTGTTTAGAACACATTCTGTTAAATTTTTTAACACGGTAAAAATAGGGAAAAATTCTGAATAAAAAAGGGTAGTTTTTGAGGAGGGTTAAATTGTTACTTTTTGTCTAAAATTTTTGAAACTAAGTAAATTTATTAATGTTACCCCTGCTAATACTGCAAAAGTAGTGGGAAAAAATATAATCACAACAAGTGATTTTTGAGGAGGGGGGGGTTCAGCAACAAAAGTTTTGTTTAAAATTTTGAAACTTGGTAAATATGTTTTTGTTATACTTGTAAACATTGCAAAAATAGTGAAAAAAATCTAAACGAAAAGGGGTAGTTTTTGAGGAAAGGGGGGAGTAAAATAATAACAATTTTAGTGAAAATTTTTAAAATTGTGTAAATATTAAACAAAAACAACCGTTAAACTTGTGAATATTGCAAAAATTGTAAAAAAAATTTTAAAGCGCTTAGGGGGTGGCTTTAAGAGGGTAGGCAATAAAAATTGTGTTTAAAATTTTTAAAACTTGGTATATATATTACTGTTAAACCTGCAAATACTACAAAAATAGTAAAAAAAATCTAAGCAGTGAGGGGGTAGTTTTTGAGGGGGTTAAATTATATTACTTTGACTAAAAATTTTGAAATTATGTAAATTTATTAAAATTAAACTCGTAATTACTACAAAAATATTGAAAAAATTGTAAACCAAAATGGGGTAGATTTTGAGAGGGTTAAATTGTAAAAATTTGTCTAAAATTTTTGACGTTATGTCAATTTATTACTGTGAAACATTTGCTTACCTCAAAAATAATGAAAAAATTCTAAACGGAAAAGGGTAGTTTTTGAGGAGTTAAATTGTATAATTTTTTTTAAATTTTTGAAACTTTTGTTTATTAAATTGTAAATATACTACAAATATAGTAAAAAAATTATAAAACAAGAAGTGATTTTTGAGGAGGGCAGAGGGGGGGTAGCAACGAAGATTTTGTTTAAAACTTTTGAAATTTGGTAAATACATTACTGTAAAATTTGTTAACACTGCTAATACAGTGCAAAGTTGTAAAATTTTGTCTAAAGTTTTTGAAATTCTGTAAATTTATTAAAGAAAAAATTCTAATCGTAGGGGATGATTTTTGAGAGGTGGTTAGCAACGAAAATCTTGTTTAAATACTTAAAAAAAATTTTAATGAAGAGGGGGTAGCTTTTGAAAAGGTAAACAGTAAAAGTTTTGTTTTTAAAATTTTCAAACTAAATTTATTACCATTAAACCGGCGAATACCATAAAAATAGTGAAAAAGTTCTTAGTTGGAGATTTTCATTTTTAATTCCATCATGGTAATCGAAAAAATGTGACTAATAATATTTACCTTGGACAAAATGACATTATTGAAGAGGATGTTACTATAAGTAGAGGGACCACCAGGTACCACAACATGTCACACATTTTGAATCCCCTGGTGGTCAGGATTACAACTACGTTGCAATAATTTGCTTCTGATTGGTTCGGAAACTTTTTTAGGTCAATGATAAATGAATAAGCCACAGAAGGGTCGAAAATGCATGTAAAAGAAAATTCTCTTGTTACAATAAGAAAGAAATTCACAATATCACAGAGGCAAAACCAGACAATTGCTTGGGGGGGGGGGGCTTGAACTTCTTGCAAAAGTACTTTACAGTTGTTAAACATCCTCTCTCCTCTTTAAATATCACTGGATACTTTTTTTTTAAATAAATGAGTGGGAAAAGAATTTGGCTTGAGAATCATTGGAGGTTTCTCTCTCAGTTATGCATAACTTATTGATCGCTTCCGTATACGACATTTTAGAATGCTTCCCGATTCCACTAAATAATTGAACTTCGGGCTAATAAATTACAAAATTTCTTAAAATTTACTGTTTGAAGGTCAAATTTCGTCGGTCGATTTCTTGACCCATCCTATTACTGCGTCATTGCAAATTTATTTCATGTTCCAATTGCAAACAAATTTTTCTGAAAACTTGATCAGCGACTAATTAACCCAGTTCAGTTAAATTTAGTGCTACCATGGTAAGATAATAAATTTAAAAAAGCTTTCACTAGATTTAATAATAAAATAAAATTTTTCTTCTTAACCTCACACAATAATTTATGATTTGCTTAAATCGAGAAAAAAATTTTTTAAAAATTGTTCGATGGGTTTAATTTTTTTTAAATGCACTTACTAAGATTGGAGCTGGGAGGGGGGGGTAGACGAAACCATTCAAATTTAAATCATCAACTCTAATAATTTTACTTTGCTCTTTTTGATGAACCTACAGTCTTTATTATTTTAGGTTGGAGCCAGAAGCCTCTCCTGCAAAGACATCCAATCCATAAGTGAATTAAACAGTGTTCTAAAAAAATACGTTTCAGTTCACAACTTTAATTTGGAAGATATAAAGATTTTGAAAATATTGGATAGCTGTCTCAAAAACATCCCCAGTGGATCTTTTTCCGAACTGCATCTAACTCAACTAATCATCCAGTTTTCAAATGTTCGGGAATTATCAAAAGAAATTTTTGGAAAAAATTCTGCTTTAATCAACCTCAACTTGAGGTACAATGCCATTTCAGACATAGTGGAAGGAACCTTCAATAATTTAGGTAATTTGGAAGAACTTGATATAGCAAATAATAGATTGGAGTTGATCAAGGAGTTGATGTTTAAACCCTTGGTTAACTTGAAGCGATTGGTTCTAAACGAAAATTCCATCAAGGAAATTGGAGCGAACGTGTTTCAAGAACTTGGAAAACTGGAAGAATTGATTCTCAACGAAAATGGTATTGTGGATTTGGATTGTCATGCTTTCAAAGGCTTGGTCAAGATAAAACGAATTGTGTTAACCTGCAATGAAATTGTAAAACTACCAGAGAGCATTTTTAAAGATTTGCATTTTTTAGAAGTTATTAAGATGCATAGTAACAAAATTGAATCAATTAGTGAGAACCATTTCGCTGGTCTAATCAACCTAAAAGAATTGGACGTGGATAACAACAGTATCAAAGAAATTCATGAAGATGCCTTCCAAGATTTGATAGCTTTGAAGACGTTTATGTGTAGCAGCAACTCGTTGGAGAAGCTGCCGGAAAAGTTGTTCCAAAAGACTTCTTCCCTCAAAACTCTAGGATTAGTTTATAACCAGTTGGAAGAGATGCCCAATATTGGGCACTTGGAAAACCTGCATTATTTACTTTTAGGAGAAAACAAAATCTCAAATGTGGAAGCAAAACACTTCGAAAACTTTCACAAGTTGAAGATTTTGATTTTGAGCGGCAACGCCATTGAACAAATCGCACTTGGAACCTTTTCTTCTTTTTCAGAACTCCATTTAGTCGATTTGGATAATAACAAAATTTCCGAAATTACTCCTGGAGTGTTTGAAGGTTTGGGAAATCTTTCCGTTCTGTACATGGCTGGAAACGGAATTCTTGATTTAAAGGAAGGAACATTTCGAGGATTATCGAAATTGATAAAATTGAATTTAAGTCTCAATAAAATATCTAAATTGAATCCCAAAATTTTTGACCATGTTCCAGAACTACAAATTTTGCTACTGCAAAATAACGAAATTGTTGAAGTTGAACCCAAAACCTTCTTCAAATTAAGCAAACTTAAAATACTTAACTTGGGTTGCAACTCACTTGATAACATAGATGGTGAATTTGAGGGTCTTTATGAACTTCAGTTTTTGATTTTGAGGTATATGAGTTTGCATTCCATTAAGAGATTAGCTTCTCACGATTTAAAAAAGTTGGTGTATTTGGACATCGCTTTCACCGGGGTTGAATTTATGCCTTTGGACTTTTTTGACCATCTTCCTTCCATATCGTTTTGTAAAATGGTTTGTTCTTGTTTACCGGAAAAAGTATCGGATGCACTTCATTTAAACGAGAGGGTTACGTTTTTGTACGATAGGGAAGTCCCAAATTAAACGAATTCAAAATTTACATCAAATGCACTGCTTACGTTGAGTTGCACTAATTTTAGTTAAATGGGGGAGGGGAACAAATTTTAGCTGTGATTTTGTTTCTTCGATAAGAAGAAGCAGCCGATGTGGACTCTTGCTTTTTTTAAGGGTGCACCAGACTGATGAAGCGAATGTCGATAAATTGATGAAAAGCTTTCCCTTACTCATTTAATTTTTTTATCGTCTTAAACTGGTCTTAGGCCAATTTTCTTTCATTTTTTCAAAAAACTGGTGTGGCTGAAAAAAGTCAATGAATAAGTAAGTTAAAAGCTTCCAGTTTGAAGAAAAATGTTGGATTTTCAGGAAAAAGATTAACGAGTTACCTCGATTCCCGCTAATTCTTCCATAAATTCAGGAGATTTAACGTGCCTTTCTGTGCTTTAATTGGTGCTAGTTCTGCTTTGCTGGAGAAAGGTACAAACACAAAAAAGTAGTTTTTTTTCCCGAACACCAGAAACCAGTAGCCTGCTTGCTTTCTTTGTGTCCGTACCTTTACTATTTAACTTAATATTTTATATTATATATTGTTGCTATTTAATTATTGCTAATATTTAAGATAACGACAGAAGAAGTAAAAAATAAACAGTGAAAAAACTACATTAGTTTTTTTTAAATCAGTTTTTTTTCCTTAGCAGAGCGGAGGAAAATTTTTTTATTCAAACCAAATTTAATGCTGGTTTAATTTTGTAAACCAACTGCGCTACTGAGTTGATTAGGTTTATTTTTGACGATATAATTAGTAAAAGATACGCAAATCTACGAGAGGTTTGGTACATTAAAGCTCGTTAATTGGCTCATTGTAAACAGACCAGACCAGAAAATGGAAAAATTTTCATTAATTTATAGGGGTGGAATTTGAAAACATTAAAAAAAACCTTTTTAAACTTTGGATTCGTATAGCATTCAACCTGAAAATTAACGGAAAAATAGTAAAAAAAATTACCATTCATAAATTGGGGTTGTTTTATGAGTTTGATTTATTTAGGGGGATAGGAATTGGGTAGTTCCAGAAGGGTGAAAATCAAAATATTTGATTAAAATTCTGAAACTTGAAATTATTAGAGGATTTACTAAACAAAGTAAGGAAAAAATAATTAAAAAAATTACTATTTATAATTTGAGGCTAATTCAGGGTTTCATCTTTTCATGGGGATGAAAATTGAAAACATTAAATAATAGATTTTTAAAATTTTGAATTAATATAGAACTCAAACTACAAATTAATAGAAAAGAATGAAAAAATCGTATTGATTTTGGGTGGTTCCAGAAAGGTTCAAAATATTTGATTAAAATTCTGGAATTTAGAATTATTATAGAATTTAATTAACAAATTATCCAAAAAATTGTAGAAAAAATTATAATTCATAATTTGGGCTAATTCAGGGTTTTATCTTTTCATGGGGATGAAAACAAAGGTTCAAATAAAATATTAAAACTTTGGATTTATATAGAACTAAAACTAAAATTAATGGAAAAATAATAAAAAAGATCTCATTGGTAAATGTGGGTGGTTCCAGAAGGGTGGAAATCAAAATATATGATTAAAATTTTGAAACTTAGAGTTATTATAGAATTTACTAAACAAATTAAGGAAAAAATAATTAAAAAAATTACTATTTATAATTTGGGACTAATTCAAGGTTTCATCTTTTCATGGGGATGAAAATTGAAAACACATTAAATAAACTTATAAAACTTTGGATTTATATAGAATTCAAACTGCAAATTAACGTAAAAATAATAAAAAAAATCTCATCGTTAAATGTGGGTGGTTCCAGAAGGGTGGAAATCAAAATATTTGATTAAAATTCTGAAACTTGAAATTATTAGAGGATTTACTAAACAAATTAAGGAAAAAATAATTAAAAAAATTACTATTTATAATTTGAGGCTAATTCAGGGTCTCATCTTTTCATGGGGATGAAAATTGAAAACATATTAAATAAATTTTTAAAACTTTGAATTTATATAGAACTTAAACTGCAAATTAACGTAAAAATAATGAAAAAAATCTTATTGGTAAATGTGGGTGGTTCCAGAAGGGTGGAAATCAAAATATTTGATTAAAATTCTGAAACTTGAAATTATTAGAGGATTTACTAAACAAATTAGGAAAAAAATAATTAAAAAAATTACTATTTATAATTTGGGGCTAATTCAGGGTTTCATCTTTTCATAGGGATGAAAATTGAAAACATATTAAATAAAGTTTTAAAACTTTCGATTTATATAGAATTCAAACTGCAAATTAACGTAAAAATAATGAAAAAAATTTAATTGTAGATGTGGGTGGTTCCAGAAGGGTGGAAATCAAAATATTTGATTAAAATTCTGAAACTTGAAATTATTAGTGGATTTACTAAACAAATTAGGGAAAAAATAATTAAAAAAATTACTATTTATAATTTGGGGCTAATTCTGGATTTCACCTTTTCATGGGGATGAAAATTGAAAACATATTAAATAAATTTTTAAAACTTTGGATTTATATAGAATTCAAACTGCAAATTAACGTAAAAATAATGAAAAAACTTTATTTGTAAATGTGGGTGGTTCCAGAAGGGTGGAAATCAAAATATTTGATTAAAATTCTGAAACTTGAAATTATTAGAGGATTTACTAAACAAATTAGGGAAAAAATAATTAAAAAAATTACTATTTATAATTTGAGGCTAATTCAGGGTTTCATCTTTTCGTAGGGATGAAAATTGAAAACATATTAAATAAATTTTTAAAACTTTGGATTTATTTAGAACTTAAACTGCAAATTAACGTAAAAATAATGAAAAAAATCTTATTGGTAAATGTGGGTAGTTCCAGAAGGGTGGAAATCAAAATATTTGATTAAAATTCTGAAACTTGAAATTATTAGAGGATTTACTAAACAAATTAAGAAAAAAGTAATTAAAAAAATTACTATTTATAATTTGAGGCTAATTCAGGGTTTCATCTTTTCATGGGGATGAAAATTGAAAACATATTAAATAAATTTATAAAACTTTGGATTTATATAGAATTCAAACTGCAAATTAACGTAAAAATAATAAAAAAAATCTCATCGTTAAATGTGGGTGGTTCCAGAAGGGTGGAAATCAAAATATTTGATTAAAATTCTGAAACTTGAAATTATTAGAGGATTTACTAAACAAATTAAAGAAAAAATAATTAAAAAAATTACTATTTATAATTTGAGGCTAATTCAGGGTCTCATCTTTTCATGGGGATGAAAATTGAAAACATATTAAATAAATTTTTAAAACTTTGAATTTATATAGAACTTAAACTGCAAATTAACGTAAAAATAATGAAAAAAATCTTATTGGTAAATGTGGGTGGTTCCAGAAGGGTGGAAATCAAAATATTTGATTTAAATTCTGAAACTTGAAATTATTAGAGGATTTACTAAACAAATTAGGGAAAAAATAATTAAAAAAATTACTATTTATAATTTGAGGCTAATTCAGGGTTTCATCTTTTCGTAGGGATGAAAATTGAAAACATATTAAATAAATTTTTAAAACTTTGGATTTATTTAGAACTTAAACTGCAAATTAACGTAAAAATAATGAAAAAAATCTTATTGGTAAATGTGGGTAGTTCCAGAAGGGTGGAAATCAAAATATTTGATTAAAATTCTGAAACTTGAAATTATTAGAGGATTTACTAAACAAATTAAGGAAAAAATAATTAAAAAAATTACTATTTATAATTTGAGGCTAATTCAGGGTCTCATCTTTTCATGGGGATGAAAATTGAAAACATATTAAATAAATTTTTAAAACTTTGAATTTATATAGAACTTAAACTGCAAATTAACGTAAAAATAATGAAAAAAATCTTATTGGTAAATGTGGGTGGTTCCAGAAGGGTGGAAATCAAAATATTTGATTAAAATTCTGAAACTTGAAATTATTAGAGGATTTACTAAACAAATTAGGGAAAAAATAATTAAAAAAATTACTATTTATAATTTGAGGCTAATTCAGGGTTTCATCTTTTCGTAGGGATGAAAATTGAAAACATATTAAATACATTTTTAAAACTTTGGATTTATTTAGAACTTAAACTGCAAATTAACGTAAAAATAATAAAAAAAATCTTATTGGTAAATGTGGGTAGTTCCAGAAGGGTGGAAATCAAAATATTTGATTAAAATTCTGAAACTTGAAATTATTAGAGGATTTACTAAACAAATTAAGAAAAAAGTAATTAAAAAAATTACTATTTATAATTTGAGGCTAATTCAGGGTTTCATCTTTTCATGGGGATGAAAATTGAAAACATATTAAATAAATTTATAAAACTTTGGATTTATATAGAATTCAAACTGCAAATTAACGTAAAAATAATAAAAAAAATCTCATCGTTAAATGTGGGTGGTTCCAGAAGGGTGGAAATCAAAATATTTGATTAAAATTCTGAAACTTGAAATTATTAGAGGATTTACTAAACAAATTAAGGAAAAAATAATTAAAAAAATTACTATTTATAATTTGAGGCTAATTCAGGGTTTCATCTTTTCATGGGGATGAAAATTGAAAACATATTAAATAAATTTTTAAAACTTTGAATTTATATAGAACTTAAACTGCAAATTAACGTAAAAATAATGAAAAAAATCTTATTGGTAAATGTGGGTGGTTCCAGAAGGGTGGAAATCAAAATATTTGATTAAAATTCTGAAACTTGAAATTATTAGAGGATTTACTAAACAAATTAGGGAAAAAATAATTAAAAAAATTACTATTTATAATTTGAGGCTAATTCAGGGTCTCATCTTTTCATGGGGATGAAAATTGAAAACATATTAAATAAATTTTTAAAACTTTGAATTTATATAGAACTTAAACTGCAAATTAACGTAAAAATAATGAAAAAAATCTTATTGGTAAATGTGGGTGGTTCCAGAAGGGTGGAAATCAAAATATTTGATTAAAATTCTGAAACTTGAAATTATTAGAGGATTTACTAAACAAATTAGGGAAAAAATAATTAAAAAAATTACTATTTATAATTTGAGGCTAATTCAGGGTCTCATCTTTTCATGGGGATGAAAATTGAAAACATATTAAATAAATTTTTAAAACTTTGAATTTATATAGAACTTAAACTGCAAATTAACGTAAAAATAATGAAAAAAATCTTATTGGTAAATGTGGGTGGTTCCAGAAGGGTGGAAATCAAAATATTTGATTAAAATTCTGAAACTTGAAATTATTAGAGGATTTACTAAACAAATTAGGGAAAAAATAATTAAAAAAATTACTATTTATAATTTGAGGCTAATTCAGGGTTTCATCTTTTCGTAGGGATGAAAATTGAAAACATATTAAATAAATTTTTAAAACTTTGGATTTATTTAGAACTTAAACTGCAAATTAACGTAAAAATAATGAAAAAAATCTTATTGGTAAATGTGGGTAGTTCCAGAAGGGTGGAAATCAAAATATTTGATTAAAATTCTGAAACTTGAAATTATTAGAGGATTTACTAAACAAATTAAGAAAAAAGTAATTAAAAAAATTACTATTTATAATTTGAGGCTAATTCAGGGTTTCATCTTTTCATGGGGATGAAAATTGAAAACATATTAAATAAATTTATAAAACTTTGGATTTATATAGAATTCAAACTGCAAATTAACGTAAAAATAATAAAAAAAATCTCATCGTTAAATGTGGGTGGTTCCAGAAGGGTGGAAATCAAAATATTTGATTAAAATTCTGAAACTTGAAATTATTAGAGGATTTACTAAACAAATTAAGGAAAAAATAATTAAAAAAATTACTATTTATAATTTGAGGCTAATTCAGGGTTTCATCTTTTCATGGGGATGAAAATTGAAAACATATTAAATAAATTTTTAAAACTTTGAATTTATATAGAACTTAAACTGCAAATTAACGTAAAAATAATGAAAAAAATCTTATTGGTAAATGTGGGTGGTTCCAGAAGGGTGGAAATCAAAATATTTGATTAAAATTCTGAAACTTGAAATTATTAGAGGATTTACTAAACAAATTAAGGAAAAAATAATTAAAAAAATTACTATTTATAATTTGGGACTAATTCAAGGTTTCATCTTTTCATGGGGATGAAAATTGAAAACACATTAAATAAATTTATAAAACTTTGGATTTATATAGAATTCAAACTGCAAATTAACGTAAAAATAATAAAAAAAATCTCATCGTTAAATGTGGGTGGTTCCAGAAGGGTGGAAATCAAAATATTTGATTAAAATTCTGAAACTTGAAATTATTAGAGGATTTACTAAACAAATTAAAGAAAAAATAATTAAAAAAATTACTATTTATAATTTGAGGCTAATTCAGGGTCTCATCTTTTCATGGGGATGAAAATTGAAAACATATTAAATAAATTTTTAAAACTTTGAATTTATATAGAACTTAAACTGCAAATTAACGTAAAAATAATGAAAAAAATCTTATTGGTAAATGTGGGTGGTTCCAGAAGGGTGGAAATCAAAATATTTGATTAAAATTCTGAAACTTGAAATTATTAGAGGATTTACTAAACAAATTAGGGAAAAAATAATTAAAAAAATTACTATTTATAATTTGAGGCTAATTCAGGGTCTCATCTTTTCATGGGGATGAAAATTGAAAACATATTAAATAAATTTTTAAAACTTTGAATTTATATAGAACTTAAACTGCAAATTAACGTAAAAATAATGAAAAAAATCTTATTGGTAAATGTGGGTGGTTCCAGAAGGGTGGAAATCAAAATATTTGATTAAAATTCTGAAACTTGAAATTATTAGAGGATTTACTAAACAAATTAGGGAAAAAATAATTAAAAAAATTACTATTTATAATTTGAGGCTAATTCAGGGTTTCATCTTTTCGTAGGGATGAAAATTGAAAACATATTAAATAAATTTTTAAAACTTTGGATTTATTTAGAACTTAAACTGCAAATTAACGTAAAAATAATGAAAAAAATCTTATTGGTAAATGTGGGTAGTTCCAGAAGGGTGGAAATCAAAATATTTGATTAAAATTCTGAAACTTGAAATTATTAGAGGATTTACTAAACAAATTAAGAAAAAAGTAATTAAAAAAATTACTATTTATAATTTGAGGCTAATTCAGGGTTTCATCTTTTCATGGGGATGAAAATTGAAAACATATTAAATAAATTTATAAAACTTTGGATTTATATAGAATTCAAACTGCAAATTAACGTAAAAATAATTAAAAAAATCTCATCGTTAAATGTGGGTGGTTCCAGAAGGGTGGAAATCAAAATATTTGATTAAAATTCTGAAACTTGAAATTATTAGAGGATTTACTAAACAAATTAAGGAAAAAATAATTAAAAAAATTACTATTTATAATTTGAGGCTAATTCAGGGTTTCATCTTTTCATGGGGATGAAAATTGAAAACATATTAAATAAATTTTTAAAACTTTGAATTTATATAGAACTTAAACTGCAAATTAACGTAAAAATAATGAAAAAAATCTTATTGGTAAATGTGGGTGGTTCCAGAAGGGTGGAAATCAAAATATTTGATTAAAATTCTGAAACTTGAAATTATTAGAGGATTTACTAAACAAATTAGGGAAAAAATAATTAAAAAAATTACTATTTATAATTTGAGGCTAATTCAGGGTCTCATCTTTTCATGGGGATGAAAATTGAAAACATATTAAATAAATTTTTAAAACTTTGAATTTATATAGAACTTAAACTGCAAATTAACGTAAAAATAATGAAAAAAATCTTATTGGTAAATGTGGGTGGTTCCAGAAGGGTGGAAATCAAAATATTTGATTAAAATTCTGAAACTTGAAATTATTAGAGGATTTACTAAACAAATTAGGGAAAAAATAATTAAAAAAATTACTATTTATAATTTGAGGCTAATTCAGGGTTTCATCTTTTCGTAGGGATGAAAATTGAAAACATATTAAATAAATTTTTAAAACTTTGGATTTATTTAGAACTTAAACTGCAAATTAACGTAAAAATAATGAAAAAAATCTTATTGGTAAATGTGGGTAGTTCCAGAAGGGTGGAAATCAAAATATTTGATTAAAATTCTGAAACTTGAAATTATTAGAGGATTTACTAAACAAATTAAGAAAAAAGTAATTAAAAAAATTACTATTTATAATTTGAGGCTAATTCAGGGTTTCATCTTTTCATGGGGATGAAAATTGAAAACATATTAAATAAATTTATAAAACTTTGGATTTATATAGAATTCAAACTGCAAATTAACGTAAAAATAATAAAAAAAATCTCATCGTTAAATGTGGGTGGTTCCAGAAGGGTGGAAATCAAAATATTTGATTAAAATTCTGAAACTTGAAATTATTAGAGGATTTACTAAACAAATTAAGGAAAAAATAATTAAAAAAATTACTATTTATAATTTGAGGCTAATTCAGGGTTTCATCTTTTCATGGGGATGAAAATTGAAAACATATTAAATAAATTTTTAAAACTTTGAATTTATATAGAACTTAAACTGCAAATTAACGTAAAAATAATGAAAAAAATCTTATTGGTAAATGTGGGTGGTTCCAGAAGGGTGGAAATCAAAATATTTGATTAAAATTCTGAAACTTGAAATTATTAGAGGATTTACTAAACAAATTAGGGAAAAAATAATTAAAAAAATTACTATTTATAATTTGAGGCTAATTCAGGGTCTCATCTTTTCATGGGGATGAAAATTGAAAACATATTAAATAAATTTTTAAAACTTTGAATTTATATAGAACTTAAACTGCAAATTAACGTAAAAATAATGAAAAAAATCTTATTGGTAAATGTGGGTGGTTCCAGAAGGGTGGAAATCAAAATATTTGATTAAAATTCTGAAACTTGAAATTATTAGAGGATTTACTAAACAAATTAGGGAAAAAATAATTAAAAAAATTACTATTTATAATTTGAGGCTAATTCAGGGTTTCATCTTTTCGTAGGGATGAAAATTGAAAACATATTAAATAAATTTTTAAAACTTTGGATTTATTTAGAACTTAAACTGCAAATTAACGTAAAAATAATGAAAAAAATCTTATTGGTAAATGTGGGTAGTTCCAGAAGGGTGGAAATCAAAATATTTGATTAAAATTCTGAAACTTGAAATTATTAGAGGATTTACTAAACAAATTAAGAAAAAAGTAATTAAAAAAATTACTATTTATAATTTGAGGCTAATTCAGGGTTTCATCTTTTCATGGGGATGAAAATTGAAAACATATTAAATAAATTTATAAAACTTTGGATTTATATAGAATTCAAACTGCAAATTAACGTAAAAATAATAAAAAAAATCTCATCGTTAAATGTGGGTGGTTCCAGAAGGGTGGAAATCAAAATATTTGATTAAAATTCTGAAACTTGAAATTATTAGAGGATTTACTAAACAAATTAAGGAAAAAATAATTAAAAAAATTAGTATTTATAATTTGAGGCTAATTCAGGGTTTCATCTTTTCATGGGGATGAAAATTGAAAACATTAAATAATAGATTTTTAAAATTTTGAATTAATATAGAACTCAAACTACAAATTAATAGAAAAGAATGAAAAAATCGTATTGATTTTGGGTGGTTCCAGAAAGGTTCAAAATATTTGATTAAAATTCTGGAATTTAGAATTATTATAGAATTTAATTAACAAATTATCCAAAAAATTGTAGAAAAAATTATAATTCATAATTTGGGCTAATTCAGGGTTTTATCTTTTCATGGGGATGAAAACAAAGGCTCAAATAAAATATTAAAACTTTGGATTTATATAGAACTAAAACTAAAATTAATGGAAAAATAATAAAAAAAATCTCATTGGTAAATGTGGGTGGTTCCATAAGGGTGGAAATCAAAATATATGATTAAAATTTTGAAACTTAGAGTTATTATAGAATTTACTAAACAAATTAAGGAAAAAATAATTAAAAAAATTACTATTTATAATTTGGGACTAATTCAAGGTTTCATCTTTTCATGGGGATGAAAATTGAAAACATATTAAATAAATTTATAAAACTTTGGATTTATATAGAATTCAAACTGCAAATTAACGTAAAAATAATAATAAAAATCTCATCGTTAAATGTGGGTGGTTCCAGAAGGGTGGAAATCAAAATATTTGATTAAAATTCTGAAACTTGAAATTATTAGAGGATTTACTAAACAAATTAAGGAAAAAATAATTAAAAAAATTACTATTTATAATTTGAGGCTAATTCCGGGTCTCATCTTTTCATGGGGATGAAAATTGAAAACATATTAAATAAATTTTTAAAACTTTGAATTTATATAGAACTTAAACTGCAAATTAACGTAAAAATAATGAAAAAAATCTTATTGGTAAATGTGGGTAGTTCCAGAAGGGTGGAAATCAAAATATTTGATTAAAATTCTGAAACTTGAAATTATTAGAGGATTTACTAAACAAATTAAGAAAAAAGTAATTAAAAAAATTACTATTTATAATTTGAGGCTAATTCAGGGTTTCATCTTTTCGTAGGGATGAAAATTGAAAACATATTAAATAAATTTATAAAACTTTGGATTTATATAGAATTCAAACTGCAAATTAACGTAAAAATAATAAAAAAAATCTCATCGTTAAATGTGGGTGGTTCCAGAAGGGTGGAAATCAAAATATTTGATTAAAATTCTGAAACTTGAAATTATTAGAGGATTTACTAAACAAATTAAGGAAAAAATAATTAAAAAAATTACTATTTATAATTTGAGGCTAATTCAGGGTCTCATCTTTTCATGGGGATGAAAATTGAAAACATATTAAATAAATTTTTAAAACTTTGAATTTATATAGAACTTAAACTGCAAATTAACGTAAAAATAATGAAAAAAATCTTATTGGTAAATGTGGGTGGTTCCAGAAGGGTGGAAATCAAAATATTTGATTAAAATTCTGAAACTTGAAATTATTAGAGGATTTACTAAACAAATTAGGGAAAAAATAATTAAAAAAATTACTATTTATAATTTGAGGCTAATTCAGGGTTTCATCTTTTCGTAGGGATGAAAATTGAAAACATATTAAATAAATTTTTAAAATTTTGGATTTATATAGAACTTAAACTGCAAATTAACGTAAAAATAGTGAAAAAAATCTCATTGGTAACTGTGGGTGGTTCCAGAAGGGTGGAAATCAAAATATTTGATTAAAATTCTGAAACTTGAAATTATTAGAGGATTTACTAAACAAATTAAGGAAAAAATAATTAAAAAAATTACTATTTATAATTTGAGGCTAATTCAGGGTCTCATCTTTTCATGGGGATGAAAATTGAAAACATATTAAATAAATTTTTAAAACTTTGAATTTATATAGAACTTAAACTGCAAATTAACGTAAAAATAATGAAAAAAATCTTATTGGTAAATGTGGGTGGTTCCAGAAGGGTGGAAATCAAAATATTTGATTAAAATTCTGAAACTTGAAATTATTAGAGGATTTACTAAACAAATTAAGGAAAAAATAGTAAAAAATTACAGTTTATAATTAAGGGTTAATTCAGGGCTTCACTTTTTCATGAATAAAAATGGGATAAAAATTAAAAACATTAAATAAACTTTTGAAACTTTGGTTTAATATAAAACTCAAACTGCAAATTAATGAAAATATAATGAAAAAAATCTCATTGATTAATTTGGGTAGTTTCAGAAGGGTAGAAATCAAAATTTGAATAAAATTCTGGAACTTGGGAATTATTAGATAATTTACTAAACAAATTAAAGAAAAAGTAGTAAAAAAAATTGTCATTCATAACTTATGGATAATTCAGGGTTTTATTTTTTCATGGGGTTGAAAACTGAAAGCCTTAAATTAACATTTAAAACTTTGGATTAATATAAAACTCAAACTGCAAATTATTGAAAAAATAAGTAAAAAAATGTCATTGATTAATTTGGATGGTTTCAGAAGGGTGGAAATCAAAATTTCGAATAAAATTGTAAAACTTGGAATTATTAGAGAATTTACTTAAAAATTTAGCAAGAAAACAGTAAAAAAAAATACTATTTATAATTTAGGTGGTTAATTCAGGGTTTTTATCTTTTCATAAAGATGAGAACTGAAAGCTTAAGTAAACTTTGGATTAATATAGAACTAAAACTGCAAATTAATGGAAAAATAATTAAAAAATTCTCATTGATTAATTTGAGCTGTTCCAGAGGGGTGGAAAAAATAATTTACAATTAGAAAAATTATTTAAATAACATTATAAATAAAAGCTTTTACATTTAAATACTTCAAAAGAATATTAAAAAAAAAAATAATTTAAATGTTATTTAAACTCAAATCATTTCATTTTATTTATTTGAAAAATATTTAAATATTAAAATAGTTATTTATAAATATTTAAAATGTAGCTATAAATAATTCTCAATCCTGATTGTAAACAAACCCTGATGTATTGACGAGCAAGTGAAAGTGAACCTGTTGACAAAAATCCAATTGGAAGACGGCGATAATTGGACTAAAACAAAAATTAGAATATTTTTGAAAACGTCCAAATACTTATTTAATTAAATTTGAACAATTTTCAAGATTTTTAAATTCTTTGTCTAGGACCGTTCAAGCTTTTAATTGGGATTTGGCAATTTTCAAGAAAAAATTGATTTTTCCCTTCACTGTCATACATTTTGGCGCTCGATAAATTCTTGACCCACCCAATTCCATTGCGTCGTCGCTTGACTTATTTCATGTCCTACTTTTACAATGTTAACAAAACAATAATTGATTTACTTGAAACTGTCGGATTTGTATATCCGAACCGAGTAGAATACTTTTTGGAGAAATCATGGTAAGTACAATTTTTATTACTTCACTTTAGACTGGTTTAACTTTTTAATAAAATCCAAAATTGCAGTTTTTTTAACCTTAGATTTTAACCAATTTTCATTTTAATCAAACTTAACTTTTGGTCAAAGTTTTTTTACTTATATTTTTGGAAGATATGTTAAACTTAACCTAAAGAAATATTTTTGTCTACTTTTTTGAATCATTTGTCGTTTTAGGTGGGTAAAAGCCTCATCTGCAAGGACATCCACTCAACTGAAGAATTAAACGACGTTCTCAAAAACTATGTAGCTGCTCATGATTTCAATTTAGAAGATATTAAAATCTTGAGAATCGAAGATAGCTCACTCAAGAAGCTGTCTACCGGATCTTTTTCCAAATTAGCTCACATCACTCATCTCACTTTAATCCGTTCCAATGTGCAAGAGATATCTAAAGAAGTTTTCATAAAAGGCTCCGTTTTGGTCGAATTAAACTTGAAATGGAATGGAATCACCAACATAGTCATGGGAACCTTCGAGAACCTGGTTCATTTGGAAGAACTCAACTTGGCAAGCAACAAATTGGAATATGCCAAGGAGTTGATGTTCAAACCTCTGGTTAGTTTAAAACGTTTAATTCTAACTGAAAATATCATTCATAAAGTATGCAGATTTGCGTTTCGAGAACTTGAAAAGTTGGAAGAATTGGTGCTAAACGAAAACAAAATTTATAACCTGGAAAGTCATGCATTTGAAGGTTTATTTAATCTCAAAAGAATTAATTTAAACAACAACAAGATTGTGAAGTTACCCGAAAACATTTTTCAAGATTTACCTGCGTTAGAAAATATAAAACTGGACGGGAACAAAATTGACTCAATCAGTGAGAAGCAATTCGATGGTCTCACCAAGCTCAAGGAGCTGCATTTGGACGGCAACAATATTAAGGAACTTCCCGAAAGTTGCTTGATGGACTTAACAAGTTTACAAACTCTCATGTGTAACAATAACTCGTTGGAAAGCCTGCCGAAGAAGCTGTTCCAAAACACCCCTTTAAGGACCTTAGGGTTGCACGGCAACCAGATAGGTAAAGTTCCAAATATCGGACACTTAAAAAGTCTGTGTTACTTATTTTTAAGCGGAAACAAAATAGTGAGTGTAGATAGCAAAAATTTTGCAGAACTTAGTAATTTAAAATTACTGATGCTCAGTGGTAATTCCATCAAAGAACTCAAACCTGGAACGTTTTCGCATCTTCCAAAACTTTTTGGACTTGATTTGGAAGATAACAAAATTGCCGAAATTGAATCAGAAACTTTTGTGAATTTGAAACAGCTTTCTACGCTAAATCTGGCGGGAAATAAGATTTCCGATTTGGAACCAGAGTGCTTTAGAGGATTGTCAAGTTTGATGAAGTTAAACTTGGGCAACAACGATTTGACCAAGTTGAGGTCGATTATTTTTGACGACCTACCTGAACTACGAATTTTGATTATGAACAACAACAGTTTGAGCAAATTAGAAGCTGACACTTTCGCCGGGTTAACGAAACTGAAAATTTTAAATTTGGCCGACAATGATTTGTTCGATGTCGATCGCTCTTTCGATGGTCTTTTCGAACTTCAATTTTTGACTTTAAAACACAATAGCAATTGGAAGTCGGTGAAGAGGTTAGCTTCTCATGATCTAAAAAAGTTGGTTTATTTGGACGTTTCGTACAGTGGATTGGAGTATATGCCTCTAAATTTTCTTGACCATCTTCCCTCCTTATCGTTTTGTAAAATGAAAAGCAATTGTTTACCTTATGATGTGGTGGAAGTGCTTCATAAAAATGAACGGGTCACTTTTTTGGAAGAAATTCAACAGCCGTGTTAAATTAGTTTAAATTTTTTTCCGGTACTATGACAATACAAATTTTCTGTTAATTTAGTTTTCTGTAGTTAATTTGAACGAATTTTGCTCTCTGTGATTTTAATTCTCATGCTATTTCTTTATGATGAAAGGCAAGAGAAAAAAGAGTTAGTGAGACTAGTACGAAAATATTTACTAAGGTAATACGCACAAAAGTTTTTCAAACTTCGCTGGACCATACCTTAGTCAGTCGTTCTGGGCTGTTAGAATATTACGATTTTGTTTTTTTTGTAAAAGAAAACTTCCATATCAAATTTCTTTAGTAAAAAATAAATTGGAAGTGTTTTAAAATGTTCAAAGGGAGGAAATGTTTTCAAGCTTTCTGAAAAGTGCGATATGAGATTAAAGCAAGATTTACGCTGCATTCACAACCATAGAATTAAATGATGCTGCCACCTCTTTAGATTCATTCACGATTTTAAAAGTAGATAAAATGGGTGACAATTGTAAATTATACTTATTAGTCCTTAAGTTTCCGGTTGTAAATGCAGTTTGGGGGTGGGGGGGGGGCAAATTTTTAATTACTTATCTCACCTATAAAATAATAGTCCCAAATACATAAATATGTCCTTGTGCCTTTAAATGCTTTCAATGGTGATAAAAAAATTAAATCAAAATAATTTATGTCACGTTTTAAAATTTGTTAGCTTTTAGCTTATCTTTAAGATTGAACTTTCTCTATAGATAAGACATATTTTCTATATACTACTGTTGATATATTATTTTCAAAATAAAATTGAGCAATTTGTGATGATATTTTAGGTTCGTTATTTTTTTTCCCTTAAAAATTTTAGACGAGAAAAAAAACTGCAGAATTGAGCTAAAATTAATTGATGTACTTATTGAAATTTCCACGTTTATTTGGACGCTGATGTAGCTAGCTAGGGTACTCCGTACTCCCCAGACCCCCCGGTTTTATACCCATATTTCACGTCCTTTTACATCACTCGAATTTATAACTATGCTCATAGGTATAAGATGACGTAACACCAAAGTTTCCTGGTAAGGTCTACTTAATTTCACCAGTGGTTTACGACAATAAATTTCTTCTTTTATTTTTTTGTAACTACACGTCATTGATTCTTTGTTTTAATGGCCAAAACAGCTATTGACCAAAGAAATAGATGGGAAAAAAATTGAGAATCCAAATCAAGTGGGAGAGTTGAGACACTCACGATGGGCTTTCAGTTACAGTCAAATTTTTTGAAAATCACATTTTGAGAACTTCCGAAACAGTCCATTTAAATAACTTTCGTTTTAAAATAGCATTAATTTATTTAACCCAATTTGGATAATCAATCTTATTTCCATCAGAAAAATTAGTAAACAAATTTCAAGGCTAAAATTTTCAAATCGATCGTGAGTGTTTTTGAGTCTGCGCTTCAAACAGAATAAATTAAGGGCTGATTCCGGTGGTACAACCTAACCACTTAAAATTCTATTTTCAGTTCAATAATAGAGAAAGTGAAAAACAAATTTTCTTGTTTCGAAATTTCAATAGGCAATAAAATTATCAAATCATGAAGCTCTTCGGTATGTTTGATATAGATGAAGCGGTGAGTAAATTTTCATTTTTTCAAAAAAATTCATTTTTTTTATTGAAATTTTTTTAGGACGACGTGGAACCCAAATACGAAGTGCAGGACGGTACTGTAGCTACTTGTCGAAATATTTCATCCGTCGATGACTTGCAAGAAAAGTTTGAAAATTGTGAGTCAGATAAAAAAGTCTCAGTAAATCAAATTCAATCGTTGGAAATTTTGAACTGCAAAATTGAAGTGTTGCCTTTAAATGTTTTCACCGAATTTTTTAAACTGAATTCTTTAAGGATTCAAAATTCAGACATTTCCGAACTAACGGTTGGAGTTTTCAACGGTCTAGGATCCCTGAAGGAGTTGACGTTGTATACCAACAACATCAAAGTTTTGAACAACGGCGTTTTTAAAGGACTGCATTTCCTTGAACAGTTAATTTTGAGTGGCCATAAAATAGAAAAGCTAAATGCAGGAATTTTTGAAGGACTGATCAAACTTAAAGAATTATGGTTGATGAATAGCGAGCTCAAAGATATTACGACGGAATCGTTTCGTGATTTGGGTGCCTTGGAAAAACTCAATTTGTCTGAAAACAAGATTGAGGTTTTGGAGCCAAATTTATTTTCAAACCTTACAAATTTAAAACATTTAAATTTAAGCTATAACGAGGCGATTAAATCCTTCCCAGAAGGCATTTTTCAAAATTTGACCGATTTGGAGGAGCTTAACTTGGATAAGTGCTACATCCAGCAGGTGAATCCAAATCTTTTCAGGAAATTGAGGAACCTAAAGTCATTGTCGCTGAATCAGAACAAAATAAGAAAACTGAACGAAGATTTTTCGAAATTTTTCCAAAATTTGGAAACGTTGGAACTGAAAAACGCGGAACTTGCCAACATTAATCCAAAATCGTTTCAGAAACTTCAGTGCATCAAATCGATCTGTTTGGATGGAAACGAAATTGTTACATTACCAGTGGGGTTGTTTCAAAACCTAACGACGCTCGAATGCATCAGTTTAGATTCCAATAAAATGGAAACCGTGAAGAAAGGTCAGTTTGAAGGTTTGCACCAATTGCTCGAATTGGATTTAACAGGAAATTGTATTGCTGCCATAGAAGATAAAGCTTTTAAGGATCTGTCGTCGTTGAAAATTTTGAAACTTGCTGGAAATCGTTTGACCAGTTTGAACGAAAACACCTTCATGGGGATGCTGCTTTTGGAGAGTTTGGATTTGAAATCTAACAAAATTACGAGTTTCGAAGAAAACGTGTTTTTGGAACTGGTTAAGGTAACCAGTTTGGAACTGAATCAAAATAAGGTGAAAACCATCAAGAAGAATGCGTTTAATGGGCTGAGAAGTCTTCAATATTTGGATCTGAATAAATGTGGAATAACAGTTATCAAAAATGGAGCCTTCAACGGACTTAGTAATTTGTACAAGTTGACCTTAAGTCAAAACGGCATTACAGAAATCCAACCTGGAGCTTTTGATGATTTGGCTACTCTTCGGGAACTGAATTTGTCGAGTAATCGCATTTCTAGCACAGTCGGAATCTTTTCGGGTTTGAAAAACTTGCACCTGCTCAATATGAACAGCAACGCGATGAAAGTCATCAAATGTCAATCGTTTTGCGATCTTCCGTCCTTGACGTGGCTGTCTTTAGATTACAATGGGATGAAGATGATCGAAATTGGTGCATTTAAAGAGTTAACAAAATTAAAGTTGCTTTCTCTTAACGGTAACGAATTTGATTTTGTTATTGATGGACACTTCATAGGATTGGAAAAATTGGAATTTTTGTATTTGACACAGTGTCATATTAAAGGAATTCGTTTGTTGTCGTCCAGTAAATTGAATAACTTGATTTATTTGGATTTGTCTAGTAACGAAATCAAGCATCTTTCACCAACGTTGCTTCAAAACGCACCGAATGTGTCGTTTATGCAAACTTTGGGTAATAATTCAAATTTTGATGAAATTTTTGAATTGTATAACAAATACGGGAACGTCGTTATGAACGAATTTAGTCTGTAAGTTGCAGAGTGATAAAATAAGTACCTTAAAATTTTGCTATATTTTTGCTAAATGAATGTATTTGGGGATGTAGTACCAAAATTGTGGACCAAGAGATGAAGGACGAAGTGATGAGGATCAACAGTTATCCTGGAAGTAAATATTTTTGCTGCATTGTGTTTGTTTAGCTTTCTTTTAATCTATTCCAAAACATGTCCAAATCTGAAATGAAGGATTTAAAAATTACACTTTCAGTTTTAAAATGTTGGCACATGAAAATAATAAAGTTTAAATTCAAATTATAAATTGTTGTTTTAATTTAGAAAAGTGAAAGGAAAAATGGCCCAAAAACCAAAATTCCAATTGTGCAGCTAAGTTCAAAGTTTATTTTTAAAGTTTGTATTAGCGCTAAGCACTAAACACAATTATTGATAACGCAAATGCCGGGCCCATACCTTGTCCTTACTGAGTTTTAATTCGCGAATCGTTTTGTGTTTTGTAAAGTGCATTGTTTAGAAGAAATCTGATAGTTGTGCAAGTAAGGGTTAATTTTAAAAATTTTGAATGTTTTTTAAAAATAGAACAATGATTTCCGATAATTCTCAGGCCGTATCTAATACAGCTATCAACGATACTCATAACGAGCCGTTACTTTTTTTAAAGAATATAAGCAGTGTTGAATCAAATATCCCAAAATTACCTTTATACATACAAAATATCATGGCAATTAACGGTTTTGATAATGTTATCGCCTTCGCTAATATCACAGATGATCATCTTCTGCATATGCAAGAGTTTGCTAGAAATGACTTGCTGGAAATCGTGGCTGGAAATCCTACAGACAAAGCCAGATATTACGGAATTTTTCGAAATACCCCGGAAAAATTTCAGTTTTTGGCTGGGATCAAAAGTACCATCTTTATTATTAGAGACGTCTGCAAATCTTATGTTGCCTCTACGGCAAAAGCTGACCAATTCCAAAAAAACCTACATGGTGCATCAAGAGCAAAAGTGTCGAAAAAAGCCAATAATAATGCCGAAGAGACGCCTGCAAACGACTTTTCTATAACTTTACATGAAAAAAGTTTAAAGGTAAATATTACGTTTTTTTTATATACCTAAGTTTGAAACCAGAAACTTTTAGGCTGAAAGAGCGGAAAATCAAAAAACGGTGACTTGTAAAAATATTAATTCAGACGGCGATTTGCAAAACTTTTTGAGCGATTACTTTTCAAAATCTGGTACCGACATCACCAAATTTGAAATCACAAGAAGTTCTCTGCCGACGCTTTCACTCGCCAAGTTTCCTGAATTGGGGACCTTAAAGCATTTGAATGTTACGTACTCCAACGTCAAATCAATCCCAGATCATTGCTTCGTCCACCAAAGCGCTTTGGTTGATCTCAACCTGATGTACAACAAAATTTCCGAATTATCCTGCGGTGTTTTTTGCAATTTGTCTACTCTGAAATGGCTTAATCTAGGATACAACAAATTTGAAACAATCCCAAATGGTGTGTTTGACCCATTAAAATCACTGACACACTTAAACTTGGAGTCTAATGAAATCGCCACTATCGAGTCGTCAGCTTTTGAAAGACTGGAATCTCTGAAAATTTTAAACTTGAAAAACAATCAAATAGAAGCGTTGGAAAAAGCCATTTTTAAAGGACTGTCATCGTTAACGGAACTTTATTTATCTGACAACAACTTACTTTCTATGGATGAAAACATATTTGAAAATAACTCTTCTCTCAAAAAATTAGACTTGGAGAATGCTGGAATAACAGTCCTTCCAAAACTATCCCATCTTGTCAATTTGGAAATTTTGGATATCTCACACAACAAAATTCGTACAATCAAAAACGATAATTTTGCTTCACTAACCAAACTTCTGATTTTAAAATTGAATGTTAATGATGTAAAGGAGATCGAAGAGGATTCGTTTAGAGACTTGGAGTCGCTTTACTTTCTCAGCCTTCGTAGCAACAAAATTTCTGGAATCTATCCAAATTTGTTCCAAAATTTAGTTAACCTAAAAATTTTGAATTTAGGATTCAATCAAATGGTGTTACATGGTTTCGAGTTTGTAAGTTTGAAAAGTTTGGTTTCTTTAAATTTGGATAACAACGACTTCACCACCATTAAGCCCAGTTTGCTGACCCATTTAGAGAGTCTCCAAATTCTTTCGCTTGCGTACCTCAACTTAGTTCGTTTGGAATCGGGAATTTTTTCAAATATGAAAAATTTAAGGCGATTAGATTTAAGTGGGAACTGTTTTGAGTTTCCAGAAGAGCAGGTTGGATGGCTGGACGGATTAGATAATTTAGAGATTTTGAGTTTTCTGGGTTGCACCGTCAAGAAACTTGTTAAATTTTCTAGAGAGCCTCTTCCATCATTAAAGCTGCTGGATGTGGGGTATACAAATTTGTGCGAAGTCGTTCCCGACTTTTTTGATTTTTACTCGTCTATAGAAGTGGTCAAAATTAGGTCGTGGGAAATGTTGAATAATTTGATGATACAATGGATGAAAACATATCCACAGATTTTGTTTAAAATATAAATTAAGCTTTGAGTAGATTCCCTCTATGTTTCGTTGTTGAATATTTTATTGATTGTGCAAAGATTTGTTTATTGAGTATCTGTAAATAAAACTTGAAGATAATTATTATTATGTAAAAAGAGTAAAGCATTTTGTTATGATTACTCCAACCCCTTAGACAGTTGCCCTTTTCTCAGACTCCAGATTTTATAATCACTTAATTTGTCATATTTTGCTTGTCACCTCTTCCAGACCTACACCACTTGAATCTAAGTATACCAATACTACAAAACAGAAGCTTCATCACCACGATGTCCATAATATCGGGTTGGTAGTCCAATCGTAACCAGATTTTCCGATAACTACGTTTGACCTTGTAGCTGTCGGGCAATGAAAATCCTAAATTTTTTAACTGATGCTCTATCGTGTAAGTATAAAAGTTTTATTTCCATTAGGGCCGATTTATTCATCTTCATCCAGGAAGTAAACATTTTTGATTTATTGTGTTTATTTGGCCTTCTTTTATAGTATTTAATAAAGGGAAAAATTTCAATTTTATAGACAAGTTCAGAGATTTAATTTGTTAAAGTACAATTTTAAAAGTTAACTTGCTATGCGAATGTATTAGCACTTATCACTAGACACAACTGATAACTCGAATGCCGTTTTTCTTACTTTTTGAGGTTTAACTCGCAAATCGTATTGTGTTTTGTAAAGTGTATTGTTTAGAAGCAAATTAATAGTTGTGAAATTAAGTGTTCATTTTAAATATTAGAATGGATTTTAAAATGTATATAACAACGACTTCTGAGAATTCTCAAGCCGATACCAATGAGGTAAATACCATCATGCTAACTATTACTTTTTTTTACATTAGTTGTGAGTAGGTTATTAAGCCTAATAAAAACAATTTTTAAAATTGCCCCTAATAGCAAGGCTAAAGTTAATTTTAAGCATAGAACAGTATAGAAAAAAATACATACGAGGCATTCCACACCAAATCGACCACTTTTGAACCCAACCTCTTTTGATTTTCCTGAAATTTTTACATATTATACTATCTCATCAAAAACAGCTCTGTGAATTTTTTCAAAATTTTTTACTCAACCCAAAAAAAGTTACGAATTTTTAGAAAAACTGATGTTTTTTTTCTTCAAACGATCGTAACTATTTCAAAAATTGACTAATCAAAACGTTCTTTTTTTTGGTTTTGTTTTTCTTTAAACGTACTTTTCAGGAAAAAATACAAAAAAAATATTTAAACTTGGATTCTACAAAATTTTTTATTTTTTCGGAGAAAATCATTGATTTTTCAAATTTCGACATTTTTGATTTTTGATTTTTTTATTTCAAAAAAAACTCTGCTTTATTCCGCGTATAACAACGCAAACCCCATAATGGGCCGACATTTCTTTCTATTTCTTTTGTTTAATTGAAAAATATTATTTGCGTAAAAATAAAACAAAATATTTTTTAATTAAACAAAAAAAATAGAAAGAAATGTCGGCTCATTATGGGGTTTGCATTGTTATACGCGGAATAAATCAGAATTTTTTTGAAATAAAAAAATCAAAAGTGGAAAAATTTGAAAAATTAATGATTTTCTCCGAAAAAATGAAAAATTTTGTAGAATCCAAGTTTGAATATTTTTTTGTATTTTTTCCTGAAAAGTACGTTTAAAGACAAACAAAAACAAAAAAAGAACGTTTTGATTAGTCAATTTTTGAAAAAGTTACGATTGTTTGAAAAAAAAAACATCAATTTTTCTAAACATTCTTAACTTTGTAAACAATGCATGTCGCTGGCCCCCCCAAATTAAATTTTGAGATGAAATTGGTGTCAATCGTTAGAGCCTAAATGAGCTTCCATTTTTTTTGTTTGAGCCTCAACCGTCGCGGAGATACTCGCAAAAATGTTTGGGGGGGGGGGGCTGTAGACACGTTGGCCCCTCCAAGTCGAATTTTGGGTTAAAAATGGTGTCAAACGTTAGAGCTTCTATTTAGGTTTAAATACAAGCTATAGTTCATAGTTAAGCTTTTACTTATTTTCATTTGAACCTCAACCGTTGCAAAGATATTAGCAAAAACGTTTGGGGGGGGGGTCTAAACACGTTGGCCCTGCCAAGTCAAATTCTGAGATAAAAGTGCTCATGGAGGGGAGGAGAACCCTCTCAAAGTTTGCAAAAGTTGACAAAAACACCCAAAAGTTGGTCAATTTGGCATTTTTTTATGTCTAAATTTACAAAAAATTGCAAAACTTACAAAAAGTTGGCAACTTTGAAGTAACTCAGTTATCAAATTTAAAATTTTTCTCCCCCCAAAAAAGTTGGTTGGGCACGTCCCTGCACACATAAATTCAAAATGAGAGGGATAATTGTTTTTTGCGAATAACTTTTATCTAAGATAGTACGGAGAACTACAATTGCCAAAAAAACCAATTCATAGTATGTAGTTTATAAGCAAAAACATACAATTAGAAAAAAAAAACGTACATTATTTGTATTACTTTTGATTAATAAAATTTATTTTGTAAAATTAATTATTCCAGTTTTATTTATTATCAAAATTTATTATAATAGAAAGCAGGATTAGTTCTTTTAATCGGATTAAATATTTTAATCTAATGTAATAGAAAAAACTTGAGGATTATCACACGGAACTTACTCGGAGGCTCGAAAATTAAAAATACCTGTAACTTTGTAAAAAATGAAGTTAAAATGATGGAAATGAAAGCTCATTTAAGCTCTAACGAAGCTCTAACGTTTGACACCATTTTCATCCCAAAATTCGACTTGGGGAGGCCAACGTGTCTACAGCCCCCCCCCCCAACGTTTTTACGAATATCTTCGCGACGGTTGAAGCTCAAACAAAAAAATTGAAAGCTCATTTACGCTCTATCGAAGCTCTAACGTTTGACACCATTTTTAACCCAAAATTCGACTTGGGGGGGGGGCAACGTGTCTACCCCAAACATTTTCGCGAATATCTCCGCGACGGTTGAGGCTCAAACGAAAAAAATGGAAGCTCATTTAGGCTCTAACGATGCTCTAACGATTGACACCAATTTCATCTCAAAATTATATTTGGGGGAGGCCAGCGACAAGCACCTTGTTTTTGATGGGATAGTATAATACGTAAAATCAGTTGTGTAAATTTTTTTAAATTTTTTTACAAAGTTAAAATTTTTTAGAAAAACTGATGTTTTTTTTTCTTCAAACAATCAACAAACAAATAATATTTTTCAATTAAATAAAAGAAATAGAAAGAAATGTCGGCCCATTATGGGGTTTGCGTTGTTATACGCAGAATAAATCAGAGTTTTTTTTTAAATAAAAAAATCAAAAATCAAAAGTGTCGAAATTTGAAAAATCAATGATTTTCTCCGAAAAAATAAAAAATTTTGTAGAATCCAAGTTTGAATATTTTTTTTGTATTTTTTCCTGAAAAGTACGTTTAAAGACAAACAAAAACAAAAAAAAACGTTCGGATTAGTCAATTTTTAAAATAGTTACGATCGTTTGAAGAAAAACAACATCAGTTTTTCTAAAAATCCGTAGCTTTCTTTGGGTTGAATAAAAAATTTTGAAAAAATTCACAAAACTATTTTTGGTGAGATAGTATAATATGTAAAAATTTCAGGAAAATCAAAAGGGGTCGGGTTCAAAAGTGGTCGATTTGGTGTGGAATGCCCCATACATAACTCTGATTGGCACTTGTCTGCTTCTACCAAAGCAAGGCAACTGTCTTACTTTATTGTGAATGCGGGTTTTATCTAATCACTTCCGGAAAAGCTGCAAAAATTACACTAATTTGAAAGCCCTCAGCTTTTGATACAATAAACTGCAAGAAATTCCACACAACTTCTGTCTTGGTTTAGAAAGCTTGGTTTACCCAATTGGAATAAGACGACTTTGACGAACTGAAAAGTCTGAAACCAATTAATTTTCAGCAAAAGATTAAAGATCTAAAGATTAAAGAGGGCAAAAAAAATGAAAAAATTGCATCCAAAAGTTTTGTAAACTACTTCTTAAAAGATTAAAACTGTAGGTCTTTATTTTTGCTTGATCAGGAAAATACTACCCTCATTTACTAACTTTTTTTTCCTTTATCACTGCTATAATCACATTTCAACAAAGCTATGATTTTAGGTGGACAGCGTGGAAAATAAAGAAACCTCCATAAATATTAATTCAAAAGAAGATTTTGACTATTTTTTGAGCAAAATCTCTTCAAATCCTGGGACCAAAATTACAAAACTTGAAATCTCGGAAATTACTACACCACTGATCCTTTCTAAAACTAAATATCTTGAGTTGGACGACTTAACGTATTTGGGTATTACGTCTTGCAACGTGAGATCAATCTCAGATGATTGCTTTGTAAATCAGAGCACATTGGTTGATCTCAATCTGATGGACAATGACATTTATCAATTATCTCCCAATATGTTTTACAATTTGCCTAATCTGAAAAAGCTTAATCTCAAAAGCAACATGTTCAAAACGATCCCAAACGGTGTGTTTGCTCCATTGAAATCACTGACACACTTAGACTTGGAGTTTAACGAAATTGACACTATCGAGTCGTCAGCTTTTGAGGGATTGACATCGCTGAAAGAATTGCACTTGGGAGATAATAAATTTACTAGTTTAAACGATTGCTTGCAGAGTTTGACAAACCTTGAAGTTTTTAACTTGAAACAAACTAGAACAAAAGTGTCATGGTTAACGGAACTGAATTTATCTAAAACCTATTGTTCTTTTATGGATGAAAACATATTTAAAAATAACTTTTCTCTTAAAAAATTGGACTTGAGCTATAATGACATAACAGTCCTTCCAAAATTATCCCATCTCGTCAATTTGGAAGTTTTGGTTATCTCACGTAATAAAATTTGTGCAATCAAAAAGGACAATTTTGCTTTACTTACCAAGCTTCTCACTTTAAATTTGAATGGTAATAAAATAAAAAAAATCGAGAAAGACTCTTTTAAAGACTTGGAATCGCTTTACTTTCTCAGCCTTGATACCAACAAAATTTCTGAGATCCATCCAGATTTGTTCCAAAATTTAGTTAACCTAAAAATGTTGAATTTAGGATTCAATAGAATGAAGTTAAATGGTTCCGAGTTCGTAAATTTGAAGAGCTTAGTTTCGTTAAACCTGCAGAACAACAATTTCACTATCATTAAGCCTAGCTTATTAACCCATTTAGAGAATCTCCAATATCTTTCGCTTGCGGAACTTAATCTTCGAAGTTTAGATTCGGAAATTTTTTCAAATTTGAAAAATTTAAGGGAATTAAATTTAGGTGGAAACTGCTTTGAGTTTCCAGAAGAGCAGGTTGGATGGCTAGATGGATTAGATAATTTAGAGATTTTGAGTTTTACGAATTGCAATTTGAAGAAACTTGGTAAATTTTCTAGAGAGCCTCTTCTATCTTTGAAGATGTTGGATATAGGGAATAAAAATTTGTGCGAAGTCGTACCTGACTTTTTCGATTTTTACTCGTCTATAATAACGGTCAGAATTAGTTCGTGGGAAATGTCGACTAATTTGATGATACAATGGATGGAAAAATATCCACATATTATGTTTAAACTGATTTGAGTAGATAACCCCTATGTTTATTTTTTTGAATATTTTAATGATCGTGTAGAGATGAATGTTTTTATTCATTATTTAATTATAAAATTTGATGATAAATTATTGTTATGTGAAAAGCTAAACTCTGTATAATGCACTGAAAAATTAAATATTTTATTATATAAGTATTTATGTATTGCTTCACTCGGGCCCATATACAAGGGAAAAAATTCAAATTTTGTTTATCACATAGGAACAGATGCAAAACCGGGGGGTCTGGGGGGTATGATATACCCCCCCAGCACAAGAAGGTGGCAAAAAGGCTTTTCAAAATTGATAACAACAGTTTTTTTATGGCATCAAAACCACAAAATTTGTAATCACGAAAGGTATTATACCGTCGCGTTCATTTCCCAAACCTCCTCATTTTCTTTGATTCGACATCAACACCTACTAAGTTTAAAAAAACCTACAAAGTTAAATTTGGAGATAAAAAACTAAAAATTTGAATTATAAGGGTCAGATTTGTTAAACTAAGTTAGATGACTTTCGGGATATTTATAGGAATGCATTGCCAAAAATTGTGGAACAAGAGAAAAGACGAAGTCATTGGGATTAACAGTCATCCAGGAAGTAAACAATTTTGATTTATTGTGTTTATTTGGCTTTTTTTTATATTTAATAATAAGGGGGAAAATTTCAATCTTATAGACGAGTTCACAGTTTGAATTTGTTAAAATACAATTTTGAAAGTTAACTTGCTATGCGATTGTATTAGCACTTATCACTAAACACAACTGATAACTCGAATGCCAGGCACATACGTCTTTCTTACTTGTTGAGGTTTAACTCGCAAATCGTATTGTGTTTTGTAAAGTGTATTGTTTAGAAGCAAATTAATAGTTGTGAAATTAAGTGTTCATTTTAAACATTAGAATGATTTTTAAAATGCATACAACAACGACTTCTGAAAATTCTCAAGCCGATACCAATGAGGTAAATATCATACTAACTATTATCTTTTTTTTTACATTAGTAATGGGTAGGTTATTAAGTCTAATAAAAACAATTTTTAAAATTGTCCCCAAGAGCAAGGCAAAAGTTAATTTTAAGCATAGAACAGGATAGAAGAAAATACATAACTCTGATTGGCACTTGTCTGCTTCTACCAAAGCAAGGCAATACTCCGACAATACTCTTATTTTATTGTGAATGCGGCTTTTATCTAATCACTTCCGGAAAGGTGCAAAAAATTGCACTAATTTGAAAGCCCTCAGCTTTCGATACAATAACCTAGAAAAATTCCACACAACTTCTGTCTTGGTTTAGAAAGCTTGGAAGAATTAATATTGGAGAACAAAAAGTTTACGGAATTAGAATAAGACGCCTTTGACAAACTGAAAAGTCTAAAACCAATAAATTTTCAGCAAGGGATTAAAGATTTAAAGATTAAAGAGAGTAAAAAAAAATGAATAGTTACCAGCAAAAGTTTTTCAAACTAATTCTGCATTAGAAATTGTTTTTTTTGCTCGGAAACGTCTTGCATTTTTGGAAAATCTCAAAATGTTGTTGGTACAAAGAAGAATTTTTAAATATTTAAACAAACTTGACTGAAACTTTAAAGCTCTCACATCAAGAAGATAATTCCAGTGACTTTCAAAAATCTCTCTTTTCTTTAAATTTTAAGTTAGAAAGGAAATTATATTAAGATTTTCGAATCAGAAAATTTAACTGGACATTTCCAGCTTATGAATACCTATGTCTTTAAATAAAATTACCAGCATCGAGAAAGATGGTTTTGTGGGTTTGGATTTTTTATAGATTTTGAATTAGGAAAGTAACTGTTTGAAAAGTGTACCAAATGCCACTTTCAATGGATTTTCTTCACCCAACATAAAATCCAATTCCCTTCTTTCCATGATTTTTTGAAGGCGCTAAGACTGTTGGAGTCTACTTCCAACTTATTCGGTCTAGATTAAATATTTTTGGTCTTATGAAGCGTTAACTTAAAAGATTAAAACAGTAGGTCATTATTTTTGCTTGATCAAAAAAATGCTACCCTCATTTACTAACTTTCTTTTTCCTTTATCATTGCTATAATCACATTTCAACAAAACTATGATTTTAGGTTCACAGTGCGAAAAATCAAGAACACCTCATAATTCTTAGTTCGGAAGACAATTTAAAAAACCTTTTGATCAAAATCTCTTCAAATCCTGGGATTAAAATCACAAAATTTGAAATCTCGGAACTTACTGCACCACTGATGCTTTCTAAAACTCAATTTTTTGGGTTGAACAACTTAACGTATTTCGGTGTTACGACCAGCACCGTGAGATCCATCTCAAATGATTGCTTTGTAAACCAAAGCACATTGGTTGATCTCAATCTGAGGAGCAATAGAATTTCTCAATTATCTCCCAATATTTTTTACAATTTACCTAATCTGAAAAAGCTTAATCTTATAAACAACATGTTCAAAACGATCCCAAAAGGTATGTTTGCTCCATTGAAATCACTGACATACTTAAACATGGGGCATAATGAAATTGACACTATCGAGTCGTCAGCTTTTGAGGGATTGACATCGCTGAAAGAATTGCACTTGATAGGTAATAATCTTACCGTTTTGAACAACTGCTTTCAGAGTTTGACAAACCTTGAAGTTTTGAACTTGAAACAAACTGGAATAGAAGCGTTCAAAGAAGACGTCTTTAAAGAGCTGTCATCGTTAACAGAACTGGATTTATCTAGAAACTTTTGTTCTTCTATGGATGAAAACATATTTAAAAATAACTTTTCTCTTAAAAAATTGGACTTGAGCAATAATAACATTACAGTCCTTCCAAAATTATCCCATCTCGTCAATTTGGAAGTTTTGGTTATCTCACGTAATAAAATTTGTGCAATCAAAAAGGACAATTTTGCTTTACTTACCAAGCTTCTCACTTTAAATTTGAATGCTAATAAAATAAAAAAAATCGAGAAAGACTCTTTTAAAGACTTGGAATTGCTTTACTTTCTCAGCCTTGATACCAACAAAATTTCTGAGATCCATCCAGATTTGTTCCAAAATTTAGTTAACCTAAAAATTTTGAATTTAGGATTCAATAGAATAAAGTTAAATGGTTTCGAGTTTGTAAATTTGAAGAGTTTGGTTTCGTTAAACCTGCAGCACAACAATTTCACTACCGTTAAGCCTGGCTTATTGACCCATTTAGAGAGTCTCCAATTTCTTTCGCTTGCGGATCTTAAACTTGTACGTTTGGAATCGGAAATATTTTCAAATTTGAAAAATTTAAGGGAATTAGATTTAAGTGGAAACAGTTTTGAGTTTCCAGAAGAGCAGGTTGGATGGCTAGATGGATTAGATAATTTAGAGATTTTGAGTTTTATGAATTGCACTTTCAAGAAACTTGGTAAATTTTCTATAGAGCCCCTTTTATCTTTGAAGCTGTTGGAAATAGGAAATGCAAATTTTTGCGAAGTCGTACCCGACTTTTTCGATTTTTACTCGTCTATAGTAACGGTCCAAATTTGTTCGTGGGAAATGTCGACTAATTTGATGATACAATGGATGGAAAAATATCCACATATTATGTTTAAAATGTTTTGAGTAGATAACCCTTATGTTTATTTTTTGAATATTTTATTGATTGTGTAGAGATGAATGTTTTTATTCATTATTTAATTATAAAATTTGATGATAAATTATTGTTATTTGAAAAGTTAAACTCTGTATAATGCACTGAAAAATTAAATATTCTATTATATATTTATGTATTGCTTCACTCGGGCCCATATACAAGGGAAAAAATTCAAACTCAAATTTTGAATATCACAAATGAAATCAATACCTTACTGAGCCACAATACAAAATTAAAATAAAAATGTATTTTTAAGACTAGAGATTACTCCGTACCACCTAGACCCCAGATTCCACAATTATTTTTTTATATTTTGCTCTTCACCCTCTCCAACCCTACATCACTTGAACCTAACTACGCTACTCCAATGATACAAAACAGAAGCTTTTTTATGTTTAACTTAATATTTGTTTAATATATTAGGTAGGTATTAAAATTCTTAATTTATAAATTAATGATAGTTTAATTTGTGGAATAACCAAAGTGGAAATTAATGTAATTTATCTTATAACTCTTTAAGGGTGTGATTTTAAACACTGCTCCAAAACTTCATTTCCAGCTCAAAATGTTGAATTTTTTTTAATGGAAAGAGAAGAAATTTTTGAAGTATGCGATATTATTTTTAATTGATTTTGATAGTGAATAACATTTGAATTGTGTTAATTCTCAATTTTGCATCAAATGTCACGACGCAGGTAAAATAACATCCTTTAATATGCTGCCTTAAAATTGTTTTAATTTCAAGTATTGTAAGAGTATAAATGACGTTTAATTTGGTTCATAATTTATTGATTTTAAAATAGGTGCTTTTTGAAACCAATGAAGTTTTTCTTTAATTCCTTTCAAGCAATGAAAAACGTCAATTCTAAATCTAGGTAACTGCTCCACCTATTGGAAAAGTTGTCGTCAAAATGATAGATCGGGCCTTTAATATGAGATGCAGGATATGTAATTATATGAGACTCATATTAAACACAGATTATCTTGCAACCATAGTCATCAAAAAATAAAATTTTTAAATTTATCTTCTTTTTTTACCCTGCACAAAATTTTAGATCCATTTTTCTAGATCAGATTACCTTTGGGATGTTTAAAGATAAATTGCCAAAATTTTGAACCAAGAGATGATAGACTAAGTGATTGCGATCAACAGTTCTGATTATCCTTACTTAAACTTTAAGTAAATTATTGCGTTACTAACAGACAGACAAATAATTAAAAAAACAAGCAGAAAGGAGGATTTTGAAACCTCTCTAATAACCTTATTGAATTAAAGATATTGATACTGAATTGAAAATTTTATCTCATTTCTCAATGAGATATATTTGATATAATTTTTAAAAATTGTTTCTATTTTTTAAGGTGTCTGGACTCTCTCCCCCAAAATGTAAAAAAAACGGGCGTGACACCGGGGGGTCTGGGGGTTATGGAATACCCCCCAGCACAAGAAAGTAGCAAGAAGGCTTTTCAAAATTGATAACGACACAAATTTAAGTCCAAAAAACAAACGTATGTTTCTTTCTTTCTACCCTTTCCCTATGCCAAGGAAAGATATTTTCAGGAATATCAACAACATAATACTGAATTTTATTTCATTTTTAAATATTTTTTATTCTAGGGTGACCGAACCAATTAGATATCCCAAAATGTAAAAAAATGGGCGTAAAACCGGGAGGTCTGGGAGGTATGAAATACCCTCTAGCATATGGAACTTTAAAAATGACTTTAAAAATTGTTAAGGCCGCACGTTTAATTCTAGAGAAAACAGCTGGACGGTTTGGATAATTTTGAGATTTTGTCTTTTGAGGGTTGCACCTTTAAGAAACTTATGAAGTTTTCTCAAGAGCCTCTTCCATCTTTTAGCTGTTGGATATGAAATATATGAATTTGTCTGCAATCGTTCTCGACTTTTTCCATTTTTACTATTTTCTATAAAAATGGTCAGCATTACTTCGTCTGAATTGTCGACTGATTTGATACTAAAGACTGTCCTAGAAAAAAACCGACCACTTTATATTTTTATTAAATAAATGAAAAAGGATAAAACTTTTACTTTTCAATTTTTTTATTGGTTCTTTACAATCTTTTTTCACAAAAAAAAATTTAAAAAACCAACCCTTACAGACTATATATAAGTTGTACGTACTTTTGCTGTAGTCCTTTCATTAAGGTTTGTAAATTGTTTATGCTGAAGCTATCTGCGACTTTTTTGTATTTTTTTGTAAACATATCGCCGTCTGTTGTCACCCCTTTAGTTTTTTTTAACTTTTGTTTTATTTGTTCTTTAATTTTTCAATTGAGCGAAGTTTCGGGCAGTTTAGTGAATTTGCATCTTTAGGTACAATGTTATTGCATTTTCTTCACAAAATGTAAAACACGTTTCACTCAAATGGCAAGTAGCCAGATCCTGCCAAAATAAAGATGGAGTGTTATGCGACCTCAAAAAATCAGTAAACGTTTTTTAAGGCATTCCTCTAAATAAATTTTTATATTTATAAACCTGTGGAAATGAAAGATTTTGATTTTAATCCGCAGGAGCAAATTGCCTGCCATATTAAATATTTTTTTGGAAATTTCGAAAGTTTTCGAATTTTATGTACTTTGGCTACCTGACCTCGATGCACTGCAACATAAAATTCCGGTCCAGGTAGCTGTTGGAAGTCTGCTTTACAATATGTTTCATCGTCCATCACCACACATGAATATTTGCTAAAATAATTTTCATAAAATTTCCGGGCTCTAGTCTTCGCTGTCGATTGCTGATTTTCTGACCAATTTTCATCTTTTTGTACCTTAAAGGACCTTAAATCAACACGAGATTTTATTAATTGCACATTAGATTTCCATGTTCCCACTTTATCCCCCATACTTCTTATGGATGTGTTGGGTTTACGTATAAATTCTTTCTCCACTTTTTTTGTAATTCCGAATCAGCTAAACCGCGTTTTCTTCCAGAACCACGTTTTCTTCCAATACTTGTCACCTTTTTAAAACAAGCCAACACATTTTATATAGTTGTTTTCTGCAAATTTAATTTTTTCGCTAATTGTCTTTGTAACATTCGCGGATATTTCATGTGTTCGGAAATAAACCATAAGTTTAAAAATGGTCGGTTTTTTTCTAGGACGGTCTTTACAATTGTTGAGAGAATATCCACATATTTTGTTTGTAATGTGAATAATTGTGCTTTGATTCGACACCCGTGTGAAAACAGCGACTAAAGTCAGCGACAAATTTTACCGAAAATGCCCGAAGTAATACCATTAAGAAAATATACCTGGATAGCTGTTTTTTTGCGCATGCGCATCAGTTTGATATTTTTAATAATTTTACTAATTCCTTTAATATTATATCAGATAGAATCTCGATTTCTCCGAAACGGTACATAGCAGCACTTTTAAATTAATACCATAGGTACTCCTTTTTGCGGGCTACAAAACCATATAAAATTTGTGGACTTGCAAAAGGGCCCCGGGGATGGAAAATCCACTTATATGAAAAATCGCGAAATTTGGCACACTAAAATCACGATTTCTCCGAAACGGTACATAGCAGCACTTTTAAATTAATACCATAGGTACTCCTTTTTGCGGGCTACAAGACCATATAAAATTTGTGGACTTGCAAAGGGGCCCCGGGGGTGGAAAATCCACTTATATGAAAAATCGCGAAATTTGGCACACTAAAATCACGATTTCTCCGAAACGGTACATAGCAGCACTTTTAAATTAATACCATAGGTACTCCTTTTTGCGGGCTACAAGACCATATAAAATTTGTGGACTTGCAAAGGGGCCCCGGGGGTGGAAAATCCACTTATATGAAAAATCGCGAAATTTGGCACACTAAAATCACGATTTCTCCGAAACGGTACATAGCAGCACTTTTAAATTAATACCATAGGTACTCCTTTTTGCGGGCTACAAGACCATATAAAATTTGTGGACTTGTAAAGGGGCCCCGGGGGTGGAAAATCCACTTATATGAAAAATCGCGAAATTTGGCACACTAAAATCACGATTTCTCCGAAACGGTACATAGCAGCACTTTTAAATTAATACCATAGGTACTCCTTTTTGCGGGCTACAAAACCATATAAAATTTGTGGACTTGCAAAAGGGCCCCGGGGATGGAAAATCCACTTATATGAAAAATCGCGAAATTTGGCACACTAAAATCACGATTTCTCCGAAACGGTACATAGCAGCACTTTTAAATTAATACCATAGGTACTCCTTTTTGCGGGCTACAAGACCATATAAAATTTGTGGACTTGCAAAGGGGCCCCGGGGGTGGAAAATCCACTTATATGAAAAATCGCGAAATTTGGCACACTAAAATCACGATTTCTCCGAAACGGTACATAGCAGCACTTTTAAATTAATACCATAGGTACTCCTTTTTGCGGGCTACAAGACCATATAAAATTTGTGGACTTGCAAAGGGGCCCCGGGGGTGGAAAATCCACTTATATGAAAAATCGCGAAATTTGGCACACTAAAATCACGATTTCTCCGAAACGGTACATAGCAGCACTTTTAAATTAATACCATAGGTACTCCTTTTTGCGGGCTACAAGACCATATAAAATTTGTGGACTTGTAAAGGGGCCCCGGGGGTGGAAAATCCACTTATATGAAAAATCGCGAAATTTGGCACACTAAAATCACGATTTCTCCGAAACGGTACATAGCAGCACTTTTAAATTAATACCATAGGTACTCCTTTTTGCGGGCTACAAAACCATATAAAATTTGTGGACTTGCAAAAGGGCCCCGGGGATGGAAAATCCACTTATATGAAAAATCGCGAAATTTGGCACACTAAAATCACGATTTCTCCGAAACGGTACATAGCAGCACTTTTAAATTAATACCATAGGTACTCCTTTTTGCGGGCTACAAGACCATATAAAATTTGTGGACTTGCAAAGGGGCCCCGGGGGTGGAAAATCCACTTATATGAAAAATCGCGAAATTTGGCACACTAAAATCACGATTTCTCCGAAACGGTACATAGCAGCACTTTTAAATTAATACCATAGGTACTCCTTTTTGCGGGCTACAAGACCATATAAAATTTGTGGACTTGCAAAGGGGCCCCGGGGGTGGAAAATCCACTTATATGAAAAATCGCGAAATTTGGCACACTAAAATCACGATTTCTCCGAAACGGTACATAGCAGCACTTTTAAATTAATACCATAGGTACTCCTTTTTGCGGGCTACAAAACCATATAAAATTTGTGGACTTGCAAAAGGGCCCCGGGGATGGAAAATCCACTTATATGAAAAATCGCGAAATTTGGCACACTAAAATCACGATTTCTCCGAAACGGTACATAGCAGCACTTTTAAATTAATACCATAGGTACTCCTTTTTGCGGGCTACAAGACCATATAAAATTTGTGGACTTGCAAAGGGGCCCCGGGGGTGGAAAATCCACTTATATGAAAAATCGCGAAATTTGGCACACTAAAATCACGATTTCTCCGAAACGGTACATAGCAGCACTTTTAAATTAATACCATAGGTACTCCTTTTTGCGGGCTACAAGACCATATAAAATTTGTGGACTTGCAAAGGGGCCCCGGGGGTGGAAAATCCACTTATATGAAAAATCGCGAAATTTGGCACACTAAAATCACGATTTCTCCGAAACGGTACATAGCAGCACTTTTAAATTAATACCATAGGTACTCCTTTTTGCGGGCTACAAGACCATATAAAATTTGTGGACTTGCAAAGGGGCCCCGGGGGTGGAAAATCCACTTATATGAAAAATCGCGAAATTTGGCACACTAAAATCACGATTTCTCCGAAACGGTACATAGCAGCACTTTTAAATTAATACCATAGGTACTCCTTTTTGCGGGCTACAAGACCATATAAAATTTGTGGACTTGCAAAGGGGCCCCGGGGGTGGAAAATCCACTTATATGAAAAAATCGCGAAATTTGGCACACTAAAATCACGATTTCTCCGAAACGGTACATAGCAGCACTTTTAAATTAATACCATAGGTACTCCTTTTTGCGGGCTACAAGACCATATAAAATTTGTGGACTTGTAAAGGGGCCCCGGGGGTGGAAAATCCACTTATATGAAAAATCGCGAAATTTGGCACACTAAAATCACGATTTCTCCGAAACGGTACATAGCAGCACTTTTAAATTAATACCATAGGTACTCCTTTTTGCGGGCTACAAAACCATATAAAATTTGTGGACTTGCAAAAGGGCCCCGGGGATGGAAAATCCACTTATATGAAAAATCGCGAAATTTGGCACACTAAAATCACGATTTCTCCGAAACGGTACATAGCAGCACTTTTAAATTAATACCATAGGTACTCCTTTTTGCGGGCTACAAGACCATATAAAATTTGTGGACTTGCAAAGGGGCCCCGGGGGTGGAAAATCCACTTATATGAAAAATCGCGAAATTTGGCACACTAAAATCACGATTTCTCCGAAACGGTACATAGCAGCACTTTTAAATTAATACCATAGGTACTCCTTTTTGCGGGCTACAAAACCATATAAAATTTGTGGACTTGCAAAAGGGCCCCGGGGATGGAAAATCCACTTATATGAAAAATCGCGAAATTTGGCACACTAAAATCACGATTTCTCAGAAACGGTACATAGCAGCACTTTTAAATTAATACCATAGGTACTCCTTTTTGCGGGCTACAAGACCATATAAAATTTGTGGACTTGCAAAGGGGCCCCGGGGGTGGAAAATCCACTTATATGAAAAATCGCGAAATTTGGCACACTAAAATCACGATTTCTCCGAAACGGTACATAGCAGCACTTTTAAATTAATACCATAGGTACTCCTTTTTGCGGGCTACAAGACCATATAAAATTTGTGGACTTGCAAAGGGGCCCCGGGGGTGGAAAATCCACTTATATGAAAAATCGCGAAATTTGGCACACTAAAATCACGATTTCTCCGAAACGGTACATAGCAGCACTTTTAAATTAATACCATAGGTACTCCTTTTTGCGGGCTACAAAACCATATAAAATTTGTGGACTTGCAAAAGGGCCCCGGGGATGGAAAATCCACTTATATGAAAAATCGCGAAATTTGGCACACTAAAATCACGATTTCTCCGAAACGGTACATAGCAGCACTTTTAAATTAATACCATAGGTACTCCTTTTTGCGGGCTACAAAACCATATAAAATTTGTGGACTTGCAAAAGGGCCCCGGGGATGGAAAATCCACTTATATGAAAAATCGCGAAATTTGGCACACTAAAATCACGATTTCTCAGAAACGGTACATAGCAGCACTTTTAAATTAATACCATAGGTACTCCTTTTTGCGGGCTACAAAACCATATAAAATTTGTGGATTTGCAAAAGGGCCCCGGGGATGGAAAATCCACTTATATGAAAAATCGCGAAATTTGGCACACTAAAATCACGATTTCTCCGAAACGGTACATAGCAGCACTTTTAAATTAATACCATAGGTACTCCTTTTTGCGGGCTACAAGACCATATAAAATTTGTGGACTTGCAAAGGGGCCCCGGGGGTGGAAAATCCACTTATATGAAAAATCGCGAAATTTGGCACACTAAAATCACGATTTCTCCGAAACGGTACATAGCAGCACTTTTAAATTAATACCATAGGTACTCCTTTTTGCGGGCTACAAGACCATATAAAATTTGTGGACTTGCAAAGGGGCCCCGGGGGTGGAAAATCCACTTATATGAAAAATCGCGAAATTTGGCACACTAAAATCACGATTTCTCCGAAACGGTACATAGCAGCACTTTTAAATTAATACCATAGGTACTCCTTTTTGCGGGCTACAAAACCATATAAAATTTGTGGACTTGCAAAAGGGCCCCGGGGATGGAAAATCCACTTATATGAAAAATCGCGAAATTTGGCACACTAAAATCACGATTTCTCCGAAACGGTACATAGCAGCACTTTTAAATTAATACCATAGGTACTCCTTTTTGCGGGCTACAAGACCATATAAAATTTGTGGACTTGCAAAGGGGCCCCGGGGGTGGAAAATCCACTTATATGAAAAATCGCGAAATTTGGCACACTAAAATCACGATTTCTCCGAAACGGTACATAGCAGCACTTTTAAATTAATACCATAGGTACTCCTTTTTGCGGGCTACAAGACCATATAAAATTTGTGGACTTGCAAAGGGGCCCCGGGGGTGGAAAATCCACTTATATGAAAAATCGCGAAATTTGGCACACTAAAATCACGATTTCTCCGAAACGGTACATAGCAGCACTTTTAAATTAATACCATAGGTACTCCTTTTTGCGGGCTACAAGACCATATAAAATTTGTGGACTTGCAAAGGGGCCCCGGGGGTGGAAAATCCACTTATATGAAAAATCGCGAAATTTGGCACACTAAAATCACGATTTCTCCGAAACGGTACATAGCAGCACTTTTAAATTAATACCATAGGTACTCCTTTTTGCGGGCTACAAGACCATATAAAATTTGTGGACTTGCAAAGGGGCCCCGGGGGTGGAAAATCCACTTATATGAAAAATCGCGAAATTTGGCACACTAAAATCACGATTTCTCCGAAACGGTACATAGCAGCACTTTTAAATTAATACCATAGGTACTCCTTTTTGCGGGCTACAAGACCATATAAAATTTGTGGACTTGTAAAGGGGCCCCGGGGGTGGAAAATCCACTTATATGAAAAATCGCGAAATTTGGCACACTAAAATCACGATTTCTCCGAAACGGTACATAGCAGCACTTTTAAATTAATACCATAGGTACTCCTTTTTGCGGGCTACAAAACCATATAAAATTTGTGGACTTGCAAAAGGGCCCCGGGGATGGAAAATCCACTTATATGAAAAATCGCGAAATTTGGCACACTAAAATCACGATTTCTCCGAAACGGTACATAGCAGCACTTTTAAATTAATACCATAGGTACTCCTTTTTGCGGGCTACAAGACCATATAAAATTTGTGGACTTGCAAAGGGGCCCCGGGGGTGGAAAATCCACTTATATGAAAAATCGCGAAATTTGGCACACTAAAATCACGATTTCTCCGAAACGGTACATAGCAGCACTTTTAAATTAATACCATAGGTACTCCTTTTTGCGGGCTACAAAACCATATAAAATTTGTGGACTTGCAAAAGGGCCCCGGGGATGGAAAATCCACTTATATGAAAAATCGCGAAATTTGGCACACTAAAATCACGATTTCTCCGAAACGGTACATAGCAGCACTTTTAAATTAATACCATAGGTACTCCTTTTTGCGGGCTACAAGACCATATAAAATTTGTGGACTTGCAAAGGGGCCCCGGGGGTGGAAAATCCACTTATATGAAAAATCGCGAAATTTGGCACACTAAAATCACGATTTCTCCGAAACGGTACATAGCAGCACTTTTAAATTAATACCATAGGTACTCCTTTTTGCGGGCTACAAGACCATATAAAATTTGTGGACTTGCAAAGGGGCCCCGGGGGTGGAAAATCCACTTATATGAAAAATCGCGAAATTTGGCACACTAAAATCACGATTTCTCCGAAACGGTACATAGCAGCACTTTTAAATTAATACCATAGGTACTCCTTTTTGCGGGCTACAAAACCATATAAAATTTGTGGACTTGCAAAAGGGCCCCGGGGATGGAAAATCCACTTATATGAAAAATCGCGAAATTTGGCACACTAAAATCACGATTTCTCCGAAACGGTACATAGCAGCACTTTTAAATTAATACCATAGGTACTCCTTTTTGCGGGCTACAAAACCATATAAAATTTGTGGACTTGCAAAAGGGCCCCGGGGATGGAAAATCCACTTATATGAAAAATCGCGAAATTTGGCACACTAAAATCACGATTTCTCAGAAACGGTACATAGCAGCACTTTTAAATTAATACCATAGGTACTCCTTTTTGCGGGCTACAAAACCATATAAAATTTGTGGATTTGCAAAAGGGCCCCGGGGATGGAAAATCCACTTATATGAAAAATCGCGAAATTTGGCACACTAAAATCACGATTTCTCCGAAACGGTACATAGCAGCACTTTTAAATTAATACCATAGGTACTCCTTTTTGCGGGCTACAAGACCATATAAAATTTGTGGACTTGCAAAGGGGCCCCGGGGGTGGAAAATCCACTTATATGAAAAATCGCGAAATTTGGCACACTAAAATCACGATTTCTCCGAAACGGTACATAGCAGCACTTTTAAATTAATACCATAGGTACTCCTTTTTGCGGGCTACAAAACCATATAAAATTTGTGGACTTGCAAAAGGGCCCCGGGGATGGAAAATCCACTTATATGAAAAATCGCGAAATTTGGCACACTAAAATCACGATTTCTCCGAAACGGTACATAGCAGCACTTTTAAATTAATACCATAGGTACTCCTTTTTGCGGGCTACAAGACCATATAAAATTTGTGGACTTGCAAAGGGGCCCCGGGGGTGGAAAATCCACTTATATGAAAAATCGCGAAATTTGGCACACTAAAATCACGATTTCTCCGAAACGGTACATAGCAGCACTTTTAAATTAATACCATAGGTACTCCTTTTTGCGGGCTACAAAACCATATAAAATTTGTGGACTTGCAAAAGGGCCCCGGGGATGGAAAATCCACTTATATGAAAAATCGCGAAATTTGGCACACTAAAATCACGATTTCTCCGAAACGGTACATAGCAGCACTTTTAAATTAATACCATAGGTACTCCTTTTTGCGGGCTACAAGACCATATAAAATTTGTGGACTTGCAAAGGGGCCCCGGGGGTGGAAAATCCACTTATATGAAAAATCGCGAAATTTGGCACACTAAAATCACGATTTCTCCGAAACGGTACATAGCAGCACTTTTAAATTAATACCATAGGTACTCCTTTTTGCGGGCTACAAAACCATATAAAATTTGTGGACTTGCAAAAGGGCCCCGGGGATGGAAAATCCACTTATATGAAAAATCGCGAAATTTGGCACACTAAAATCACGATTTCTCCGAAACGGTACATAGCAGCACTTTTAAATTAATACCATAGGTACTCCTTTTTGCGGGCTACAAGACCATATAAAATTTGTGGACTTGCAAAGGGGCCCCGGGGGTGGAAAATCCACTTATATGAAAAATCGCGAAATTTGGCACACTAAAATCACGATTTCTCCGAAACGGTACATAGCAGCACTTTTAAATTAATACCATAGGTACTCCTTTTTGCGGGCTACAAAACCATATAAAATTTGTGGACTTGCAAAAGGGCCCCGGGGATGGAAAATCCACTTATATGAAAAATCGCGAAATTTGGCACACTAAAATCACGATTTCTCCGAAACGGTACATAGCAGCACTTTTAAATTAATACCATAGGTACTCCTTTTTGCGGGCTACAAGACCATATAAAATTTGTGGACTTGCAAAGGGGCCCCGGGGGTGGAAAATCCACTTATATGAAAAATCGCGAAATTTGGCACACTAAAATCACGATTTCTCCGAAACGGTACATAGCAGCACTTTTAAATTAATACCATAGGTACTCCTTTTTGCGGGCTACAAGACCATATAAAATTTGTGGACTTGCAAAGGGGCCCCGGGGGTGGAAAATCCACTTATATGAAAAATCGCGAAATTTGGCACACTAAAATCACGATTTCTCCGAAACGGTACATAGCAGCACTTTTAAATTAATACCATAGGTACTCCTTTTTGCGGGCTACAAAACCATATAAAATTTGTGGACTTGCAAAAGGGCCCCGGGGATGGAAAATCCACTTATATGAAAAATCGCGAAATTTGGCACACTAAAATCACGATTTCTCCGAAACGGTACATAGCAGCACTTTTAAATTAATACCATAGGTACTCCTTTTTGCGGGCTACAAAACCATATAAAATTTGTGGACTTGCAAAAGGGCCCCGGGGATGGAAAATCCACTTATATGAAAAATCGCGAAATTTGGCACACTAAAATCACGATTTCTCAGAAACGGTACATAGCAGCACTTTTAAATTAATACCATAGGTACTCCTTTTTGCGGGCTACAAAACCATATAAAATTTGTGGATTTGCAAAAGGGCCCCGGGGATGGAAAATCCACTTATATGAAAAATCGCGAAATTTGGCACACTAAAATCACGATTTCTCCGAAACGGTACATAGCAGCACTTTTAAATTAATACCATAGGTACTCCTTTTTGCGGGCTACAAGACCATATAAAATTTGTGGACTTGCAAAGGGGCCCCGGGGGTGGAAAATCCACTTATATGAAAAATCGCGAAATTTGGCAAACTAAAATCACGATTTCTCCGAAACGGTACATAGCAGCACTTTTAAATTAATACCATAGGTACTCCTTTTTGCGGGCTACAAAACCATATAAAATTTGTGGACTTGCAAAAGGGCCCCGGGGATGGAAAAACCACTTATATGAAAAATCGCGAAATTTGGCACACTAAAATCACGATTTCTCCGAAACGGTACATAGCAGCACTTTTAAATTAATACCATAGGTACTCCTTTTTGCGGGCTACAAGACCATATAAAATTTGTGGACTTGCAAAGGGGCCCCGGGGGTGGAAAATCCACTTATATGAAGCTTTTTTATGCCTAACTTAATTTTTGTTTAATATATTAGGTTGGTATTAAAATTCTTAATTTATAAATTAATGATAGTTTAATTTGTGGAATAACCAAAGTGGATATTAATGTAATTTATCTTATAACTTTTTAAAGGTGTGATTTTAAACACTGTTCCAAAACTTCATTTCCAGCTCAAAATTTTGAATTTTTTTTAATGGAAAGAGAAGACATTTTTGAAGATTACGATATTATTTTTAATTGATTTTGATAGCAAATTAACATTTTAATTGTGTTAATTTGCAATTTTGCATCAAATGTCAAGATATAGGTAAAATAACGTCCTTTAATATGCTGCCTTAAAATTGTTTTAATTTCAAGTATTGTAAGAGTATAAATGACATTTTATTTCGTACATAATTTGATTGATTTCAAAATATGTGCTTTTTGAAACCAATGAAGTTTTTCTTTAATTCCTTTCAAGCAATGAAAGACGTCAATTCTAAATCTAGGTAACTGCGCCACCTAATGGAAAAGTTGTCGTTCAAATAATAGATCGGGCCTTTAATATTAGATGTGGGATAAGTAATTATATGACACTCATATTAAACACAGATTATCTTGCAACCATAGTCATCGAAAAATAAAATTTTTCAATTTATCTTTCTTTTTTACCCTGCAAAAAATTTTAGATCCATTTTTCTAGATCAGATTACCTTTGGGATGTTTAAAGATAAATTGCTAAAATTTTGAACCCAGAGATGATAGACTAAGGTTGACTTGTATAGTCCAAGTTTAACCGGTAACTATGGTTTAAACTCGGATTTTGACTATTGTGATTGGTTAATCTGCAGTTTAAAATTTTAAACTAGATCTATACAAGTCACCCTAAGTGATTGCGATCAACAGTTCTGATTATCCTTACCTAAACTTTAAGTAAATTATTGCGTTACTAACAAACAGACAAATAATTAAAAAAACAAGCAGAGAAGGAGATTTTGAAACCTCTCTAATAACCTTATTGAATTGAAGATATTGATACTAAATTGAAAATTTAACTCATTTTTCAATGAGATAATATTTGATATAATTTTCAAAAATTGTTTCTATTTTCTAAGGTGTCTGGACTCTCTCCCCCAAAATGTAAAAAAACTGGTGTGACACCGGGGGGTCTGTGGGGTATGGAATACCCCCCAGCACAAGAAAGTAGCGAGAAGGCTTTTCAAAATTGATAACGACACAAATTTAAGTCCAAAAAAAACATATTTTTTTTGGGTCCGTTGACTTGGCCCCCCAAGTTAAAATTTTTTCTCAAAAAGCTAGCTCCCAAATCCTTATAGCTAGCACCAGCTAGCACCCAAGTATGAAAGCTAACATCGTTATAGTTTTTCCACAAATCGATATTGAAACCGTTGCACAGTAGGGTATGTGGCTTCCAAAAGTGGCAATAAATGAAATTCTATTTTATCGGATTTATAAATTGGATATATATTTTTGGGGCTCTTAGTAGTATCTAAGAAATACTTTGCATAATTATTTGCACATTTATTTACTTAAAAAATGAGTTTATTTGAAAAAATTTAATTTATCGGAAAAAACACAGCAAGAGCTTTAAAGCTTCCAAATTTGGAAAGTATGTGTAAATACGTCTCAAGTAAAACATGAATATAGCAAAGCTCAGCAAGAAAAATTTTTAAATTGCAATTATCATTATTATCCGCAAGAAAAACTAAAGTTATTAATCATATTTCAATTTCCTGTTTTTCAGATGCATGTCAGTGCCTCCCCCCCCCCACTTTTGAATTTTTGGATAAATTTGGTGTCAAACGTTAGAAATTAAAGCATCGTTTGAGCTTGAATCTTTTTGAGAAAAAATTTTAACTTGGGGGAGGCCAAGTCAACGGACCCATTTTTTTTTATTATACTTGACCTCCCAGACACCCCGGTTTTTCGATTGTTTACCCTTTCCCTATGCCAAGGAAAGATATTTTCAGGAATATCAACTACATAATACTGAATTTTATCTCACTTTTAATTATTTTTTATTCTAGGGTGACTGAACCAATTAGATATCCCAAAATGTAAATAAACGGTCGAAGACCGAGGGGTCTGGGGGTATAGAACACCCTCTAGCATATGAAACTTTAAAAATGACTTTAAAAATTGTTAAAGCCACAAGTTTAATTCTAGAGAAAATAGCTGGACGGTTTGGATAATTTAGAAATTTTGTCTTTTGAGGGTTACACCTTTAAGAAACTTATGAAGTTTTCTCAAGAGCCTCTTCCATCTTTATGCTGTTGGATATGGAATATATGAATTTGTCTGCGATCGTTTCGACTTTTTGTATTTTTACTATTTTCTATAAAAATGGTCAGCATTACTTCGTCTGAATTGTCGACTGATTTGATACTAAAGACTGTCCTAGAAAAAAACCGACCCCTATATATTCTTATTAAATAAATGAAAAAGGATAAAACTTTTACTTTTCAATTTTTTTATTGATTCTTTACAATCTTTTTTCACACAAAAAAAATTTAAAAATCAACCCTTACAGACTATATATAAGATGTACGTACTTTTGCTGTAGTCCTTTCATTAAGGTTTGTACATTGTTTATGCTGAAGCTATCTGCGACTTTTTTGTATTTTTTTTTAAACATATCGCCATCTGTTGTCACCCCTTTAGTTTTTTTTAACTTTTGTTTTATTTGTTCCTTAATTTTTCAATTAAGCAAAGGTTCGGGCAGTTTAGTGGATTTGCATTTTTAGGTACAATGTTTATTGCATTTTCTTCACAAAATGTAAAGCACGTTTTACTCAAATGGCAAGTAGCCAGATCCTGCCAAAATAAAGATGGAGTGTTATGCGACCTCAAAAAATCAGTAAATGTTTTTTAAGGCATTCCTCTAAATAAATTTTTGTATTTATAAACCTGTGGAAATGAAAGATTTTGATTTTAATCCACAGGAGCAAATTGTCTGCAATATTAAGTATTTTTTTAGAAATTTTGAAAGTTTTCGAATTTTATGTACTTTGGCTACCTGACCTCGACGCACTGCAACATAAAATTCCGGTCCAGGGAGCTGTTGGAAGTCTGCTTTACAATATGTTTCATCGTCCATCACCACACATGAATATTTGGTAAAATAATTTTCATAAAATTTCCGGGCTCTAGTCTTCGCTGTCGATTGCTGATTTTCTGACCAATTTTCATCTTTTTGTACCTTAAAGGACCTTAAACCAACACGAGATTTTATTAATTGCACATTAGATTTCCATGTTCCCACTTTATCCCCCATACTTCTTATGGATGTGTTGGGTTTACGTATAAATTCTTTCTCCACTTTTTTTGTAATTCCGAATCAGCTGAACCGCGTTTTCTTCCAGAACCACGTTTTCTTCCAATACTTGTCACCTTTTTAAAACTAGCCAACACATTTTGTATAGTTGTTTTCTGCAAATTTAATTTTTTCGCTAATTGTCTTTGTAACATTCGCGGATTTTTCATGTGTTCGGAAATAAACCATAAGTTTAAAAATGGTCGGTTTTTTTCTAGGACGGTCTTTACAATTGTTGAGAGAATATCCACATATTTTGTTTGTAATGTGAATAATTGTGCTTTGATTCGACAACACCTACTAAGTATAATTTTTGGAGACTTCTATTGTTGAATATTTTATTAATAGTGCAAAGATTAATAAATAAAAAATTAAATATTTTAACAGACAATGGAAAAAATTTTAATTCAAATTTTGTTTGTTGCTCTCGAATTGTAGAAATTAAATTTAAATTAATAATTTTTTTAATAAACCAAAGCCGATTAAATTTTATTCTTTTATTACTATGTTAAAAATTTATAAAATGTAAAGAAATCTTTGTTTTTCCTACGCCTTTCAAATACGTTACCTCTTAATTTACGTTACATCTTACGTTAATCTTTGCAGTTCTTTGTTGTAAATAAATTCATCAAAAAATATTTACTCTTGACTTCAGGTTTACAAATTTAGAGATAAGAAAACTAAAAATTTGAATTATAAGGGTCAGATTTGTTAAACTCAGATAGATGACTTTCGGGATATTTATCGATGCATTGCCAAAAATTGTGGAACAGAGACAAAGGACGAAGTCATTCGGATCAACAGTCCTCCAGAAAGTAAACATTTTTTATTTTTGTGTTTATTTGGCCTTCTTTTATATTTAACAATAAAGGGAAAAATTTCAATCTTTTAGACGAGTTCAGAGTTAGATTAGCTTGCTATGCGAATGTATTAGCTCTTATCACTAAACACAATTGATAACTCAAATACTAGGCACATACGTTTTTCTTACTTGTTGAGGTTTAACTCGCAAATCGTATTGTGTTTTGTAAAGTGTGTTATAGTTTAGAAGCAAATTAATAGTTGTGAAATTAAGTGTTCATTTTAAATTTTAGAACGAATTTTAAAATGTATTATATAACAACGACTTCTGAGAATTCTCAAGCCGATACCAATGAGGTAAATACCATGCTAACTATTACTTTTTTTACATTAGTAATGGGTAGGTGATTAAGTCTAATAAAAATAATTTTTAAAATTGCTCCCAAGAGCAAGGCAAAAGTTAAATTTAAGCATAGGGCAGGATAGAAGAAAATACATACATACATAACTCTGATTGGCACTTGCCTGCTTCTACCAAAGCAAGGCAATACTCTTACTTTATTGTGAATGCGGCTTTTATCTAATCACTTCCGGAAAAGCTGCAAAAAATTGCACTAATTTGAAAGCTCTCAGCTTTTGATACAATAAAATGGAAAAGATTCCACACAACTTCTGTCTTGGTTTAGAAAGCTTGGTTTACCCAATTGGAATAAGACGCTTTTGACAAACTTAAAAGTCTGAAACCAATTAATCTTCATGAAAGGATTAAAGATTAAAGAGAGTAAAAAATAATGTAAAAGTTACCTCCAAAAGTTTTCCAAACTACTTCTTAAAACATTAAAACTGTAGGTCTTTATTTTTGCTTGATCAGGAAAATACTACCCTCTTTACTAACTTCTTTTTTCCTTTATCACTGGTATAATCACATTTCAACAAAACTATGATTTTAGGTTGACAGCGCGGAAAATCAAGAAAGCTCTATAAATTTTAATTCAGAAGACGATTTGTACAACTTTTTGAGCAAAATCTCTTCAAATCCTGGGATCAAAATCACAAAATTTGAAATCTCGTTAATAACTACACCACTGATGCTTTCTAAAACTCAATTTCTTGGATTGGATGCCTTAACGTATTTAGGTATTAGGTCCTGCAAAGTGATATCAATCTCAAATGATTGCTTTGTAAAACAAAGCACATTGGTTGATCTCAATCTGATGGACAATGGCATTTCTGAATTATCTCCCAATATTTTTTACAATTTGCCTAATCTGAAAAAGCTTAATCTTAGAAACAACGATTTTGAAATGATCCCAAACGGTATGTTTGCTCCATTGAAATCACTGACACACTTAAACTTGGAGTTTAATGAAATTGACACTATCGAGTCGTCAGCTTTTGAGGGATTGAAATCGCTGAAAGAATTGGACTTGGCAGGTAACGAACTTATTATTTTGAACGATTGCTTGCAAAGTTTGACAAACCTTGAAGTTTTAAACTTGAAACAAGCTGGAATAGAAGGGTTCCAAAAAGACGTCTTTAAAGAGCTGTCATCGTTAACGGAACTGTATTTATCTAGAAACTTTTGTTCTTCTATGGATGAAAACATATTTAAAAATAACTTTTCTCTTAAAAAATTGGACTTGGGCAATAATGACATTACAGTCCTTCCAAAATTATCCCATCTGGTCAATTTGGAAGTTTTGATTATCTCATGTAATAAAATTTGTGCAATCAAAAACGAAAATTTTGCTTCACTTACCAAGCTTTTCACTTTAAGATTAAGTGGTAATAAAATAAAAAAAATCGAGAAAGACTCTTTTAAAGACTTGGAATCGCTTTACTTTCTCAGCCTTGATACCAACAAAATTTCTGAGATCCATCCAGATTTGTTCCAAAATTTAGTTAACCTAAAAATTTTGAATTTAGGATTCAATAGAATAAAGTTAAATGGTTTCGAGTTTTTAAATTTGAAGAGTTTGGTTTCGTTAAACCTGCAGAACAACAATTTCACTACCGTTAAGCCTGGCTCATTGACCCATTTAGATAGTCTCCAATTTCTTTCGCTTGCGGATCTTAAACTTGTATGTTTGGAATCGGAAATTTTTTCAAATTTGAAAAATTTAAGGGAATTAGATTTAAGTGGAAACCGTTTTGAGTTTCCAGAAGAGCAGGTTGGATGGCTGGATGGATTAGATAATTTGGAGATTTTGAGTTTTCTGAATTGCACTTTCAAGAAACTTGGTAAATTTTCTAGAGAGCCTCTTTTATCTTTGAAGATGTTGGAAATAGGAAATGCAAATTTTTGCGAAGTCGTACCCGACTTTTTCGATTTTTACTCGTCTATAGTAACGGTCCAAATTAGATCGTGGGAAATGTCGACTAATTTGATGATGCAATGGATGGAAAAATATCCACATATTATGTTTAAGCTGATTTGAGTAGATAACCCCGATGTTTATTTTTTGAATATTTTATTGATTGTGTAGAGATGAATGTTTTTATTCAGTATTTAATAATAAAATTTTAAGATAATTATTATGTGGAAAGCGTAAAGAATTTTATGATGATTAAATATTACTGCTCTTTTACTAAATATTTATTTTACCACTTTGTACAATGCACTGAAAAATGAAATATTCTGTTGTTTCAAATTCAAACTCAAATTTTGTTTATCATACCTAATAAATTGTAATTTTGTAAAATGTAACCTTACTGAACCAAAATACAAAATAAAAATAAAAATGTATTCTCAAACCCGGAGGAATTCTCAAATTCCGTAGTACCACCCAGACTCCAGGTTCTACATTTATTTTTTCATATTTTGTTCTTTACTTCTCTCTTCATAATACAAAACAGAAGCTTTTGTATGTCCAACCTAATATTTAATTAATACATTATTAAATTGTTAATTTTTGAATCAAAGATAATTTAATTGGTGGAATAACCAAAGTGGAAATTAATGTAACGTATCTTACAACTCTTCAAAGGTGTGATTTTAAACACTGTTCCAAAACTTCATTTCCAGCTCAAAATTCGTTATAGATTTTGATTTTGATAATGAATTAACATTTTAATTGTGTTAATTTGCAATTTTGCATCAAATGTCAAGACACAGGTAAAATAACATTCTTTAATATGCTGCCTTAAAATTATTTTAATTTCAAGTATTGTAAGAGGGTAAATATCGTTTTTTTCGTTCATAATTTGATTGATTTTAAAATACGCGCTTTGTGAAACCAATGAAGTTTTTTTTTAATTTCTTTCAAACAATGAAGGACGTCAATTCTAAATCTAGGTAACTGCGCCACCTAATGGAAAAGTTGTCGTTCAAATAATAGATCGGGCCCTTAATATGAAATGTAGGATAAATAGCTAATTAAATGAGACTCATATTAAACACAGCTTATCTTGCAACCATAGTTAACAAAAAATAAAATTTTTAAATTTATCTTCTTCTTTTACCCTGCAAATAATTTAAAAAAATTTAGATCCATTTTTTTAGATCAAATTAAGGTAAATGTCGCTGGCCCTCCCTAAATCGAATTTTTGGGTAAAATTTGCGTCAAACATTTGAGCATCAATGAGCTTCCAATATTTTCGTTTGAGCCTCAACCGTCGCGGAGTTATTCGCGAAAACTTTTGGGGGGGCTGTAGACATGTTGGCCCCCCCAAGTGGAATTTTGTGGTGAAAATGGTGTCAAACGTTTGACCATCGTTTGAGCATCAATGAGCTTCCAAATTTTTTGTTTGAGCCTCAACCGTCGCGGAGTTATTTGCGAAATTCTTGGGGGGGGGGGGCTGTAGACATGTTTTTTTATTTTTGTTCTTATTTCGAATTTTTTTTTTTGAAATTGATGTCTATCGATAGAGATTCGTTTGAGCTTGAATGAGCTTCCAGTCCCATCAATTTAATTTCATTTTCTGCAAAGTTACGAGCATTTCAAATTTCGAGTACTCCGGGCAAGTACCGTACAAACATTTTCTATTTTAATTCTATTTTATCGGATTAAAAATTTTGATCCTATTAAAAAAAAACTTAATCCTGCTTAATTACCATCATCATTTTGATGGAATAATACGGAAAGTGTAATTTTAAAAAAGAATATTATGTTTAATAGAATATCGTGAACTAATAAAATGGTGATATATTATAATTTTATTAAAAGATTTTAAAAAAATTTTAAAAAGGATATAAACTAAAAAGGTCAAAATGACATTTTACTCTAAAAAAACGTTTAAGGCCCGGAATCAAGCGCAACTTTCAATATTCTGAAAGTTTATGAATGTACCAGACAAATCGAATTTTCTAGAAAAAGTTTTGTTAAACGTTTGAACATTAATAAGTTTTCAATATTTTCATATGAACCTCAACCTTCATGGAGTAATTTGCAAAAACTTTGGAGGGGGGGGGAAGAAGTTGTTAACAAGTTTATCTTTATCCCATCTTAAAGTAGAATTAATTTTGTTAAATTGGTGTCAAACGTTTGTGTATAGTTGGTGAGAGACCCAAGAGTTCCAAATTTTTTGTTTGAGCCTCAACAGACTTATTTGCGAAATATTTGGGGGGAGGGGGGCATACTAACGCCTTCAAGTGGAATTTTGGGGTGAATTTGGTGTTAAACGATCGAGTATCGTGATGTTTATACTTTTGACACCAATTTTATTGCAAGATTTAAAATATATATTAAAAGGAACATAAAGTAAAAAAGTCAAAATAACATTTTACTCTAAAAGAATTTTTAAGACTCGAAATCTAGCGCAACTTTCAATATTCCAAAAGTTATTAAATGAATATATAAAAATCGAATTTTTTAGAATAATTTGAGTCATAAGTTTGAGAATCATTGAGTTTCTAATATTTTCGTATAAGCTTCAACCGTCAAGGAAAAATTCACAAAAACTTGGATGGGGGGGGAGGGGATATTTCCCGTACTCAAATAAAATTTTTGGGTGAAATTAATGTCAAACGTTTGGTATAGTTCAAGCATCATAAATTATTAAAATATTGAAGGTTCTGCTTGATTCCGGGCCTTAAACGTTTTTTTAGAGTAAAATGTCATTTTGACCTTTTTAGTTTATATCCTTTTTAAAATTTTTTTTAAATCTTTTAATAAAATTTTAATATATCACCATTTTATTAGTTCACGATATTCTATTAAACATAATATTCTTTTCTAAAATTACACTTTCCGTATTATTCCATCAAAATGATGATGGTAATTAAGCAGGATTAAGTTTTTTTTATCGGATCAAAATTTTTAATCCGATAAAATAGAATTAAAAAAAAAAGTTTGTACGGTAGTTGCCCGGAGTACTCGAAATTTGAAATGCTTGTAACTTTGCAGAAAATGAAATTAAAATGATGGGACTGGAAGCTCATTCAGGCTCAAACGAATCTATCGATAGACATCAATTTCAAAAAAAAATTAGAAATAAGAACGAAAATAGAAAAACATGTCTACAGCCCCCCCCCCAAGAATTTCGCGAATAACTCCGCGACGGTTGAGGTTCAAACGAAAAATTTGGAAGCTCATTGATGCTCAAACGATGCTCAAACGTTTGACACCATTTTCACCCCAAAATTCCACTTGGGGGGGCCAACATGTCTACAGCCCCTCCCAAAAGCTTTTGCGAATAACTCCGCGACGGTTGAAGCTCAAACGAAAATATTGAAAGCTCATTGATGCTCAAACAATGCTCAAACGTTTGACGCAAATTTTACCCAAAAATTTGATTGGGGGGGGGGCAGCGACATGTACCTATCAAATTACCTTTGAGATGTTTAGGGATGAATTACCAAAATTTTGGACCAAGAGATGATAGACTAAGTGATTGCAATCAACATTTCTGATTATCCTTACCTAAACTTTAAGTGAATTATTGCGTTACTAATAGACAGACAGATAATTAAAAAAACAGGCAGAAAGGGAGATTTTTAAGCCTCTTTAATATCCTTATTGAATTGAAGATATTGAAATTGAATTAAAAATTTTATCTTATTTTTCAATGAGAAATATTTTATATAATTTTCAAAAATTGTTTCTATTTTCTAAGGTGTCTGTACCCTTTCCCCCAAAATGTAAAAAAACGGGCGTAAAACCGGGGGCTCTTCCATACTAAGAAAGAAAGTTAAAAGGGGTAAGAAAGTTAAAAATTATAGATATTTAAAAGCTGGCAAAAAAAATTTATTAATGACTAATAAATGAATTAACCAAATCGAGACGCGTTTATAAATGACACAGATGTGGAAGAGCTTTTTACCAAATTATTATATTGAATTTAAATTTTGAAGTCAAATTTTGGAGAAGGTAATTCAGCAATAAAAACGGATATTTGAATACAAAATCCACCCTTTTTTAATACAAAATCCACCTCGCAAGTGGGGGTACTAATTCAGATTTTAAGTGTGTTTAACAAATCCAAACCCCGTAACTCCGTCTATTATTGGAAGGTATTCCATACCCCCCCAAACATACAGAACATACAGAACAGTCTTTAATTGATTTTAGTACGACGCCGACGGTCGAAATCAATATTAAATATAAGTGTCATGGAGTAATGACCGGGGGGTCTGGGGGGTATGGAATACCCCCCAGCACAAGAAAGTAGCAAGAAGGCTTTTCAAAATTGATAACGACACAAATTTAAGTCCAAAGAAAACATATTTTTCTTTATTATACTTGACTTCCCAGACACCTCGTTTTTTCGATTGTTTACTTTTTCTCTAGCCAAGGAAAAATATTTTTGTCTCTGTCATACTCTGTCACCAAATATTGAAGTGCAGTTGCTGAAGTGTTATTATTACTGGTCCATAATCCGAGTCTAATTCCATAAGAACTCCATGGGTGAGTGTTTCATTGAAATGCTTCATCAATATGATGTCCAAAATTTTGGATTAGTGATCCATTGATGGTTTTCCATGCTGGATTAATAGGTGGCCATAAACATTAGCTTTGCGTTTGGAAGAACTCATTTTACGAGTTTCACCAGCTGCAACAGGGGCAAAATTTTAATCGTGTAGACGAGTTCAGAGTTTTAATTTGTTAATTTACAATTTTAAAAGTTAACTTACTATTTATGCGAATGTATTAGAACTTATCACTAAACACAACTGATAACTTAAATATCGGGCACATACTTTATCCTTACTCGTTGAGCTTTGTGTTGTGTAAAGTGTAAAGTAATAAGGGTTCATTTTAAAAATTTGAAGATTTTCCAAAATTATTTTTAGAACAATGAATTCTCAGGGCGTAAATAATACAACTAGCTACTATTACAGTAAGGTAAATATTAATATAAACCAAGGTAAATAAATATTACTTTTCTTTTACATAAGTTGTTATTAAGTAAACATTTATTTTTGCAAACAATTTGTCACCGTAATAATCAATCAATGGCACTTCCCTATCCCTTATTTTTGCTTTTCCGTTAGAATTGCTGTAATTACAGTTTAACAAAATTATTATTTTAGCCTGGCAGCTCGAAAGATCCGGACACTATGATTTTTGAAATTAATCCAGAAAACAATTTGCAAACCCTTTCAAGCGATAACTCTTCAAATTCTGGCATCAAAACCACGAAAGATATTATACCGACGCGTTCAATTCCTAACAGCTCATATATGAATTTTGCGCACTCCAAGATCAAATCCATCTCAGCTGCTTGCTTCGCAAACCAAAGCCAACTGGCTAATCTTTATCTGATGCACAACGAAATTTACCAATTATCCCATGGTGTTTTTGACAATTTGAATAATCTGAAATATCTTGATCTCAGAAACAACAAACTTGTAACGATTCCAAACCGTGTGTTTGACCACTTAAGATTATTGACATACTTAAACTTGGCGTCTAATCAAATCGTCACCATCGAATCGGCAGCTTTTGAAGGATTGAAATCGCTGAAAATATTGAATTTGGGAAATAATAAACTTTCTAATTTGGGAAACTGCTTGCACAATTTGACAAACCTCGAAGTTTTAAACTTGGAAAATAATGGAATAAAATGGTTAAATATAACCATCTTTACAGGACTGTCATCGTTAAAGGAACTGTATTTATCTGTCAACAAATTATTTTCTATAGAAGGAAACGTATTTAAAAATATCTCATCTCTCAAAAAATTGAGCTTGAACAATACTAGCCTTGCAGTTCTTCCAAAATTATCCTATCTTGTCAATTTAGAAATTTTGATTATCTCATTCAATAGAATTCGTGCAATCAGAAACTATAGTTTTGCTTCACTTACCAAGCTTCACACTTTAAGAATAGATGGTAATTTTATAAATGAAATCGATAAGGACTCGTTTAGAGACTTGAACTCGCTTTATATTCTCAGCCTGTATAACAACCAAATTTCTCAGATCCATCCAGATTTGTTCCAAAATTTAGTTAACCTAAGATTTTTGAATTTAGGATGCAATAACATTGTTATTGGTGGTTCCCAGTTAGGAAATTTGAATGGCTTGGTTTCCTTAAACCTTGAGTGCAACCACTTTAGCGCTATTGGTCCCAGCTTGCTGATGCATTTAGAGAGTCTCCAATTTCTTTCACTTTCGAACCTCAAATCTATACGTTTGGAACCGGGAATTTTTTCAAATATGAAAAATTTAAGGCGATTAGATTTTTGTGGAAACCGTTTCATGTTTCCAGAAGAGCCGATTGGATGGCTGGACGGTTTAGATAATCTAGAGATTTTGTCTTTTGAGGGTTGCACCTTCAAGAAACTTGTGAAATTTTCTCAAGAGCCTCTTCCATCTTTGAAGATGTTGAATTTAGAAAATATGAATTTGTTTGAAATCGTTCCCGACTTTTTCGATTTTTACTCTTCCATAAAAATGGTCAACATGACTTCGACTGTAATGTGGTTGCATTTGATAAAAGAATGGATGAAAAAGTATCCACAGATAATTTTTTCAATATGAATTTTAGTTTTTGGATATTTTTATTATTGTTTCAATTTTTGAATATTTTATTGACGATGCAAAAATAAATGTGTTTATGCAGAATATGCTAATAAAAATTGCAAATAATTATTGTTTTATGATTACCCCCTCCCCCCAAACTCTTTAAAAATTAAAATACTGTATAGTTATTATAATAAATTAGTATGATTATTTTGGTTTATAAATACTTTTGAATGATCTCATATTAGGTATTTGTTATGTAATTATAAAATTATTTATGTATGTCACTGTTTGTAATTCCTCAAAGTAAACTTTTTTAGAATACTAAAAAAATACTTATCTAAATTATTATTACCTTGTAAAAATTATTATTTAATGTTAATTAATAGTTGTCATTTTAAATTTGATTTATTTAAACATGCTATTTTATCGATTTTGGTTTTTTAAATTGAAAAATTTAATCTAAAATTTTCCTATCTTAGAAATTCTAAAAAAATAAAAATAGTTTCACAAGTGGGGATAGTCATCCCTTATACATGAAGTTTATACGACCTTTTGCATTACTAACAGACAGACGGAACGTTAAAAAGGCAAGCAGACAGATCTGGGATTTAATTCTCATAATGGGGGTATTTTTATGCCTCTTACTGAACCGACGACATGACATAATTCTTTAAAAAAAATTCTAGCAGGATGTACAATGTAAACTACCGCGAATCTAAATTTGAGCTGAATCGCTATGTTGTGGTCGCCCTGTAGATATTGATCGAAAGAAAGTTGTTTTATTGGGGAAAATCGATAACGTTCGAACATGGACCTTGAATTTCAGCGACGCTTCCGACGCGTTGGCGTCTCGTTTTTACTATTTTTCTAGCGTTGTTTCCTCTTCGCTAGCAAACCAACACTAACCTACTTTAGTATACATTTTGTTGATCAATTGGTCAGGTCATAAGCGAAAGTAAAGGCTGCTAGTGCGCAACAATACAGGCAGACGCCCAAATTGAAGTAATTTGTTGATTTCGCCTTACGTAACAACGATTAAAAAATATTACAAAGCAAAATTATTTACAACATATAAAAATATTTTTGGATCAAGTTTTACAAAAAAATAACATCATGGTGAGTTAATTTTTTCTATGTTGACCTACTACAAATTTATTTATTGCGCAATGCTACTTATCCAAAATGCCAAGAATTTTTTCAGAAAATGCCCCAAATTTATTGTGCAATAAATAAAATCAAACAAAAATGGTGGAAATTTATTGTAATTGATTATTTTTGTTTGAAATGAAAAGTGATAAACTGACGCACCTAGTAGTAAATAAATTGTTGGTGGGTGTGTAACATCCCAAATTATTAATTCGTCACTGTTATATTCGTCTCGAATTATTATTTAAAATTATGTATGGGGAAAGTAGGTGAGGTAAACCACTGGGTAAAGGATGGTGATTTGAAAATCGTGCTTCATTTTTAGCTTTGCAATTGTGACAATTTTTCCACCCCTGAAGAGTTTCTTCTAGAGTTCTTACTATTTGAAATATTTTTCCCTAATAGGATTCGTCTTTTCTTTACAAGGTTTCTCTTCTTCAATCGATTTTCTACTTAAAGTTTTCTTCTTATTTCGTATATGTTTGTTCCAAAAATGTGTAACTTAAAAATTTCATTTTAGGCCCAAATTTTGGAAGAAGACGGAATCACCGTGTGCAAAAACGTTCACTCCACTGAAGAGTTTAAAGAAGTCATCAACAGTCACGTAGCAGAGCGTGAGCAAACCTTGAACGATATCACCGATTTAAAAGTTGCAGACAGTAATTTAATTTCCATATCATCAGATTTCCTTTCCGAATTTGAACTACTCAGTAAACTCTGCGTCACATTTTGCAACATCCAAGAACTCCCATGTGATTTATTTTGTAGACAAGCTGCCCTAAAGGAATTGAGCTTAGAGTACAACGGAATTTTGGATTTACCTGACGGAGTCTTCAGCGGTTTGGAGTCCCTGGAGGTGCTCAATTTGGGCAGCAACAAAATCGAGACTTTACCTGACGAAATTTTTGTGGGATTAACTAATTTGAAACAGTTGCTCTTGGCGGATAATAAAATTCAAAGTTTAACCGAAAACTCATTCAAAGGATTGGAAGCTTTGGAAGAACTGATCCTCCAGGAAAACGAAGTCGGTAGTATCGATTCCAATGCGTTTCAGGAACTCTCCAATCTTAAAAAACTGAACCTCCACTTAAACAAAATATCAAATTTACCGTCTGACGTTTTCAGTAGTACCAAAAATTTGGAAGTTATTGATTTGCGACTCAACCAACTTGAATTTATCGATGATCAAGTGTTTCGTGAGCTAGGGCTGCTGCAAGAACTGTACATCGATGGAAATAAGCTAAGTTCCATACACGTGGAAGGTTTCGCCGATTTGGTATCCTTGAAGAAGTTGTATTTAAGTAACAACAAGCTGACACTTTTGGAATCAGATTTATTCCTGAAAAACGTTGACCTCGAAATCATCGATATGCAAAGTAACAAGCTAAGCGAAATTCCAACCCTTTCCACTCTAACCAACCTAGAAGATCTCTTTCTAAACGATAATTCAATATCGGTGGTGGAAGGACGCAATTTCGAAGGTCTCGGAAATTTAGTAACTTTAAGTTTGGAAGGAAATAAAATTGAAAAACTGGAGCAAGGTATTTTCAACGAACTTAGTTCGCTCTTAGTCTTATACTTGCATCACAATCTGTTAAAAACCATCGATTCTGGAATTTTTGATGGTCTCTCACAGTTACGAACATTGAACCTATCAGACAATAAAATTTTGCGTTTGGGACCGTCTTGTTTTGCAGGGTTAGACAACCTAACCTCACTCAATTTGGATAGTAATCATTTATCAAATATCAATTCTGAAACTTTTGCAAATTTAACGTCTCTCCACGTACTCTCCATACAAGCAAACGGAATTGATGAGTTTGAATCAAATACTTTCAGCGATTTAAAGGAACTAAAAGTTTTAAACCTGAGTTTTAATGGACTCTACATGGATATCGATGGGCAATTTGATGGTCTTGAAAATCTCCAGTTTCTCTACTTAAGGTTTAGTGGAACAAAGCAAATCAATCGGTTATCGAAGGAAGCATTGCCCAAGTTGTTGTTTCTCGATTTGTCGGTTAACTTTCAAGCCAATTTGGCTCCTGAGTTTTTTGACAACGTTCCATCTCTGACCTTCCTGAAAATGTTTCGATATTCCTTACCAGAAAATTTGATCGAATGTAGCGGTAGCAATTATCCTAACGTTATTCTTGTAGATGATCCACTTGTTCCTTAGAGAATTCCCTAACTGCCAATTTTTTGATAGTTTTGCATTAGAAAAATTCTGCTTTGCTAGATTAGTTGGGTCCAATTATAATTTTTTGCTGCAAAGGGCGTAGCGACACGGGTAGTTTTGATTCGTGTAAAGATAACTTTAAATAGTGCACATAGCAAATATTTATTTTAATTGGTGTATTTGTAGGTGCACCTTATGTATGAAGACGATAGTGGACTTGTAACTCTCAACTTAGAAGATTTGGAAGAAAATTTCAAAGATGCGGATGTCGAACTTAGTACAGTCCACTCTGCAATTATTTACGATGCGAAAGTATTGAAAACGTTGCCTTCTCATTTCGATAAACTTAAAAAACTTTTTGTTATGAAATCATCTATAGAAACCTTCGACCAAGACGGTTTTTGCAATTTCAAAAGCCTGGAAACGTTGGGTTTGATAAGCATCAACATCACCGACTTGCAGAATGATTTATTCAAAGATCTCGAATCGATTGAAAAAATTACAGTTCAAGGAAACGTAATTTCCACAATCAACTCAGACACTTTTGCAAATTTAACCACACTGAAACAACTCATTATAACTGAAAATGAAATAGAACAAATCTCTCCAACCGCTTTTAAAGGGCTGAGTTCCTTGGTCGAACTTGATATATCCGGCAACAACCTCACAGCTTTAGACGAAAATTTACTAGAAGACCTAGTCAACCTGGAGATTTTTTCCTGTACGAGGTGTAACATCCAATCACTTCCGGAAAACCTACTAAAAAATTGCACCAAATTGAAAACAATTAGCTTTGGAAACAATAAAATAGAAAAAATCCCACAAAATTTCTTCCTCGGTTTAGAAAGTTTGGAGAAATTAACGTTCGAGTACAATAAGTTTACTGAATTGGAAGAAGACGTCTTTAACGAACTGATCGGCCTGAAAGAAATTAATCTCAGCGAAAACAAAATTAAAGAGTTGCCCCCAAAAATTTTCCAAAATAACTCCGCCTTGGAAATTGTTAATTTGGAAAATAATTATATTGAAAGTTTCGATGAAAACCATTTTTCTGGGCTTGCAAATTTAAAGGAGTTGCAAATCACAACCAAGAAATTGGCCTCGTTGGGCGAAGAAACGTTCGCCAATTTGAAAAATTTGACGAAGCTCTGCGTGGGGGGTTTAAGCCAAGACGTATTTTTGGATTCGTTTGGCAAAAATCTTGTATTTTTGGAGAATCTCAAAATGTTGGTGGTTCAAAGAAGTATTTTAGACGTTATCGAAGAAAACTATTTAGACGAACTTGGTGGTTTGACAGTTTTGAAACTTGAAAGCTGTCACATCAAGAAGATAATCCCAGGGAGCTTCAAAAATCTTTCTTCTCTTCAAATTTTAAGTTTGGAAAGCAATTCTATTAAGACTGTGGAACCTGAAACGTTTACTGGACTCTCTCAGCTTATGGAGCTTAGTTTGTCTTCAAATAAAATTACCAGCATCGATGAAAATGCTTTCGTGGGTTTGGATTCCTTGCAGATTTTGAATTTGGAAAGTAACTGTTTGAAGACCGTACTAAATGGAATTTTCAACGGATTGTCTTCGCTTTTGTGGCTCTCTTTCAAGTACAATGTTTTGAAGACCATAGAACCAAATTCCTTCTCAGAATTGAAAGCACTGAGACTGTTGGATTTTACATCCAACGAACTTAAGTTGGATTCCGTCGAAACATTTGAAGGATTAGAAGAACTCATGTATTTGATTTTTTACGAGTGCGCCATCGAAAAAATTGATTTTAAAATGTTTAAACCTTTGACAAAGTTAATGTCTTTAGATGTGAGCGAGAACAAGTTGGAAGAATTGGATTTTGACGTGGATGACGTTCCAAGCTTGAGATTTGTTAAACTTTCGGGCAACAAATTAAAAAATTCAACAATGTTGGAAATATTTGCAAAGTACCCCGATTTGGTCATTTCAGATGAAATGGAATAAATTTTTTTGCCTTACCAAGCGCGTCTTTAGAAAATTAAAATTGTAGAATGATTATATTTTTGCTTGACGAGTACAACACTTTTTCCTTCACTTATTTTCCTTCTCCCTTAGCACTGCTGTAATCACATTTTAACGAAACTATGATTTTAGGCTGACACCGCGGAAAATCAGGAAACAGTGACTTGTAAAAATATTAACTCAGAAGACGATTTGCAAACCTTTTTGAGCGATCACTCTTCAAATTCTGGTACCGAAATCATAAAATTTGAAATCACTGAAGGTACTTTACCGACGCTCTCATTTGCTAACTTTCCTGAGTTGGCCAGCTTAACACATTTGGATGTTACGTACTCCAACGTCAAATCCATCTCAGATGATTGCTTCGTAAACCAAAGCGCATTGGTTGATCTTTATCTTGTGTACAACGGAATTTCCGAACTATCGCCCGATATTTTTTGCAATTTGCCTTCTCTGAAAGAGCTGAATCTCGGAAACAACAAATTCGAAACGATCCCAAATGGTGTTTTTGCTCCATTGAAATCACTGACACACTTATACCTGGAGTCCAACAAAATTGTCACCATCGAGTCTTCAGCTTTTGAAGGATTGGAGTCCTTGAAAGAATTGCACTTGAGAGACAACAACCTTAGCGTTTTAGGCGACTGCTTGCAGAGTTTGACAAATCTCGAAATTTTAAACTTGAGGAACAATGAAATAGAAGTTCTAGATGAAACCATGTTCAAAGGGCTCTCTTCGTTAACGGAGCTGGGTTTAACCTGCAACAAATTATCTTCAGTTCATCCTAAAGCTTTCGAAGATTTAACATCGCTAAAAGAACTGGATTTGCGTTACAACACAGTTACTCTATTGGATGAAAATATATTTGAAAATAACACTTCTCTCATAAAATTGGACTTGGACAGTGTTGGAATAGAAGCTCTTCCAAAATTATCCCATCTTGCCGATTTGGAAAACTTGGTTATCTCAAACAACAGCATTCGTGCAATCAAAACCGATAATTTTGCTTCACTTACCAAGCTTCTCACTTTAAAATTTGACTGCAACGGTATGGAAGAGATCGAAGAAGATTCGTTTAAGGATTTGGAATCCCTTTATCTTCTCAGCTTCTTTTACAATAAAATTTCTAAAATCCATCCAAATTTGTTCCAAAATTTGGCTAACCTAAAAACTTTGGACATGTCGTTCAATAACATCGCATTAGATGGCACCGAGTTTGAGAATTTGAAGAGCTTGGTTTCCTTAAAAGTTGCCAGCAACGATTTCAGCACTATAAAGCCCAGCTTTTTGACCCATTTAGAGGGTCTCCAGTTTCTTTCGCTTGCGAACCTAAAACTTGCACGTTTGGAGTCAGGAATTTTTTCAAATATGAAAAACTTACGGCGATTAAATTTAGGTGGAAACGCTTTTGACTTTTCTCAAGAGCACGTTGGATGGCTGGACGGTTTGGATAATTTGGAAATTTTGTCTTTTGAGAGTAGCACCTTCAAGAAGCTTGTGAAATTTTCTCAAGAGCCTCTTCCATCTTTGAAGCTGTTGGATATCGGTTATATGAATTTGGCCGAAATCGTTCCCGACTTTTTCGATTTTTACTCTTCTATAAAAATAGTCAACATTACTTCGTGGGAAATGCCGACTGATTTGATGACACAATGGATGAAAGAGTATCCACAAATTTTGTTTATAAAATAAATTATGATGCTATGAGTAGGCAACACCAAAGTTTTTTCACCGCCTCGGGAAATTGAAAGATTTAGTAACCACTAAGTGCTAACTCCTAGTCTTAGATCCTCATCCTGATGTTACTTTGACCTTTACACAAATTTTGTTCTAGATTTTTAGTATGAGAATTGCAAAAATAGTAGTTTATATCACAAGGGCGATAAAGGGGGTCTTTTCATCCGCCGGGCGAAAGTTTATGAGACGAGCCGCGCAGCGGCGAGTGAATAATCGACCGAAGGATGAAAACCCTTATCGCCCGAGTGATATGAACAATTTTTCGTTATTTCAGGAAAAATATCCTACAAAATTCGCGATTTTATATAATAGCTCTAAAATAACAATCGATAGATGGCGTGAAGCTTGCAAGTCGTTGATCAGTGTTTGTCTCTTTGGAGCGAAAAAGGATGATTTTCTTTTGAAATTTCCGAACGATGGACAATTTGGTCTGACGGACAGCATGTTGAAATAACGGACGGTCCGTCGTATTGACGGACGGATGGGTCACGTTATGCAATTATTGCAATAAAATCTCGAATGTTGTCGGATTTTATCTAAATCTATGATTTTGTAAATAAATATAAAGTAACACTTAATTTATTTGCCAATTTTTTAACTAAAGGTGTCGTAATTTCGTTATTTTGGGGATAATATCCCACAAAATTCACGATTTGTTTGCTCTGATATAACTATCGGTAGATGGCGTGAAGATCGCAAGTTGTTTGTCAAGTTATTAACAACATAAGCGAAAAACAGGAGTTCACCCGAACGGGTTCATCCGTTCGGGCAGGTACCCCAACTAGGACTGTTTTTATAAGTCCTAGGACCTTATAAAGTTAAGTTTTATAGGTCCTAGGACATTATAAAAGTTAGTTTTATGGTCGGGTTAGTCCCCCTTGAGGTGACCTTTTGAGAAAAGACCCCCTTTATAGGTCTCAAAACAGATACATAAAGGGGTCATTTATAACCTGAAATAACGAAAAAATATTTAAACGCGCCGCTTCATCACCATAACCACCAGCCACAATGCTTGTAAAATAATGTCGCGCCACATCCTTAAGCAAGCGTTAGGTTACAGGTAACTGTAAAATTTGTATGATGGTAACGTAACGTTTGTTTAGGAGTTATTTGCGTGATTGTTTACAAAATAATTAGGATTAAGAATGCAATTTTTGGAGGAGGGCTTAGAAATAAATTGTCTATTTTTGAATATTTTATTAATTGTGCAAAAATGATTGTATTTATTTATTATCGACTAATAAAACTTGAAATTATTTATTGTTATGTGAAAAACGTAGAGCATTTTATTTTTGGCAGGAAATTTTTGGAATTTAAAAGGGGGATTTACAGGGAGTACCAAGGAAAATTTTGTTTTAGCTACGTTAAGGCCTTGTTAAACAAACTTATGTTTAGTACATTTTCTCAGTTTTATAACGATTTCCCCCCCCCCTCAAAGAGAGTAACACTTTCGGCCTACCGTGTATAAAATATTGAAGAATTAAATATTCAGTTATCTGTATAACTTCAATCTATTTAAAACTTTTGTTTAAAATTTTATAAGATTGAATGTACCGAGTATTTTCTATTTATAAGTTTGACCATGCTCGTGAATGATTCAGAACTAAAAAGAGCCTGCGATTAGTTGCTATTTAACACAAAAAATTTTTATTCTAATTAAACAGTTTGAAATAATATATTTTTTGAGCAAAAGTAAATTGTGCAATTTTCAAAATGAAAGTAAGTCGTTTTATTTTTAAATTAAAGCCAGAAATAACATGGATGATTTTTTCCCAAGTAAGAAAATAATTTTTCCTAATTATGTGAATGATTATTTTAGTACAAAAATAATTTTGGAATATTTTCGCAAAAGCTATCCAAAAATATTAAACGATTCAAAATGTTTATAAAAATCCAAAACGATCGAGTTTTCTATACTAAGGGCACCAGCCAAAACAAAATTGGGTGGTGAAAAGGCGCACTAAACTTTTATACTCATAAAAAGTTTTTAAAGCCCGTAAATTGAGAAGAATTTTTGCTCAAAAACTCAATAAACATCTAAAATGTGACAGCGAAAAGCCTGGCATGACAAATAATATAATTTCCCAGGCTGAGGCCAAAGGCCGAACATCTACTAAAATTAGGATATTTTCTAACAAACTTTTATGTGTATGAAAAACTAGTGCTTAAAATGCCTTTAAAACCTTCCAATATTTGTTTTAATTGGTGTAATTTTGTAGGTTCAACATGCACTTGAGGAAGAAAATGGAGTTTTACATTTAATCTCCATAGAAGAACTGGAAGAATACTTCAAAAATTTAAAAATCGATTTTGTAAAAGTTCGTTGTGCAGTAATCCACGATGTCAAAATCCTCAAATTGCTACCATCTCCTTTATTTGATCTTAAGATTTTAAAGGTTATAAAATCCTCTATTGAAACGATCCAAATTGACGCTTTCTATAACCTAAAAAATCTGACAGAGCTGGACTTACAAAGCAACAACATTACTGATGTTCCTAACAAAGCATTTAAGGATCTGACTTCAATTGAAAAAATAAACTTGAGACGGAATAGTATCGCCAAACTCAACCCAGACACCTTTGCAAATTTGACTACATTGAAGACGCTTATGATATCCGAAAACGGTATAGCAGAATTTCCACCAAATGTATTCCGAGGATTAAAATCCCTCGAGGTACTTACTGTGGCATGCAATGATTTGTCAGCTATGCCAGAAACCTTGCTTGACGATCTTGTGAATTTGGAAGAATTCGATGCTTTATCTTGTTCTATCGAAACGCTTCCAGAAAATCTAATAAAAAATTGCACTAAATTGAAGAAAGCCAATTTTACATACAATCAAATAAAAAACATTCCAAAAGATTTCTTCCTTGCATCAGAAAACATGGAATATATTCAGTTTGATGATAACCAAATAAACGAACTGGATGAGAGTTGTTTTGATGGTCTCAAAAAAATCAAAGGGATGTACTTTCCAAACAATAAAATCAAAATTTTACCGTCCAAAATTTTTCGAAACAATTCCACCGTGGAGCTGTTAAAATTTGAAGGAAACCCAATAGAAGGATTAGAAGAAAGCCACTATTTTGGACTAAATTGCTTGAACGATTTAAACGTAACCAGTAAGAAAATGACTTTTATAAGTGAGAAATCACTTGCAGGCCTAAAAAATTTGAAAAAGCTTTTCGTGGGAGGGTTACGTGAAAAAGTACTGTTTGAAGTGTTAGTAAAAAATCTCCCCGGTTTGAAAAATCTAAAAGAACTGTATATCCAAAAAAGCGTTCTTGGAAGTATTCCAGAAAATTCGTTTGACCAACTCAATCATTTGTTGATTTTGAAATTGGAAGGCTGTCATATTTCCAAGATAACACCTGGAGTCTTCAAAAATTTGAGTTCTCTCCAGATTTTAAGCTTGGAAGGAAACGGCTTAAAGATTTTAGAAGCTGAATCTTTTGTTGGGCTTTCTCAACTTATTCAACTGGATTTAAGTTTAAATAAAATTTCCAAGATTGAAGAAAATGCTTTTATGGGTTTGGATTCCTTGCAAGTGTTGCAGTTGGAGAGTAACTGTATGAAAGTAGCTTCGGCTTCCGCTTTTAAAGAATTATCGGCTCTCCAGTGGCTTTCGTTAAAGTTTAACACTTTGACTACAATTGAACCAAGCGCTTTTTCACAACTGAAAAAGTTGCAAATGTTGAATCTGTCTGATAACGATATTAACATGCAAGATGAAAATTTTTTCCAAGGTTTAGATGGATTACTATTTTTGTACTTAAAAGGATGTGGTCTGACTGAAATAAACTCTAAACTGTTCGCACCGATGAAAAATCTTATATATTTGGATTTAAGCTATAACAAATTGGAATGCTTGGATTTAGACATACCAACTATTTTTCCAAGTTTGGAAATAGTTAAAATTGTTGAAAACCAGTTGGAACATGCAGCAATTTTTGAGCTATTTGAAAAGTATCCCAATTTGACGGTTTACGATCAACTCGGGGATTAAATCAGATGATTTTTAATAAGATTGTGTCTTTTTCAGGTGCTTTTATTGTGTTCGCTTAGATTGTTAATCTTTAATATTTATAATTAAACATATTTATCTAAATAGAACTATTAAAACGTTCTGCAAATTTTATGGTATTTTTATTGCAATATCCAACTTTAGAATGAAAATTGCATAACCTCAAACCCTTGAAAAATAAACAACTTGGCTATGGAAGGTTTTGGAAGTAAATTAGAACACATTTTTTTTGTAACGTATTCAAAATTTTTATGTATAATTTATCAGTTTTTTAATAAAATCTGTCAGGCTATGCCGCACCAATACCTCTACTTACAACCATTAAGAAAATCCGGATTACATTTTATTTAAACGTTGCTTTTGATTTCAGGGAAAAATTGTGGCAAAAACTGAAACCGCGATTTGTAAAGTCATTAACTCTGAAGATGACCTAAAGAAGTTTCTGGAGAACTACGTAACTGACAAAACCGAAGTTACACCGTTAAAAAAATTAGTAATCACGGAGAGTTCGATTTCCATGTTAAGTTTACAAAATTTTTCGGAACTTGTTCATTTAACCCACCTGGAAGTGACATTTTGCAACGTGAAATCCATTCCCGAAAATTTCTTCGTTACTCCAAATTCGTTGGTGGAACTATCATTGGAATATAATGGAATTTCAGAACTCTCTCAAGAAGTTTTCTCCAAATTACCGTTATTAGAAGTTCTCAATTTGGGAAACAACCAATTTGAAACGTTAAGTAACGAAATGTTCATACCGTTGAAGAATCTGAAGTGCTTGGATTTGCATTCTAATAAAATTGCCACAGTTGACTCGGCAGCCTTTCGAGGTTTGAGTTTACTGGAAGAATTGAATTTGGAGGACAATAAAATTGAAAGTCTTGGGAACACTTTGGAATTTCTTACAAATATAAAAATGATTAATTTGCGCGAGAACTGTATAAAAGTTTTGGGGGAAAATTCATTCAAGGGTCTTACTAATTTGTTGGAATTGAATTTGAATAACAATGGATTAACTACCGTGGATCCTCGTGCTTTTAAGGATCTGAACGCTCTAACTAATTTGAATTTAAACGACAACGCATTTGAAGGATTAAACGAAGAAATATTTTGCAGCAACACTGCCCTCAAGAAGCTTGAATTGCAAAATGGATCCGTGGAAGCTGTGCCAAAATTATCAAACCTCATAAACCTGGAAAGCTTGGATTTAGGATCCAACAATCTGCGTGCCATAAAAAAGCACACTTTTGCTTCACTTGTTAATCTTCGTTTTTTATTGTTGAATTATTGCGAAATTGAAGAAATCGAAGAAGACGCATTTAAAGATTTAAAATTACTTTATTCACTTAATCTTTACAGAAATTCAATAGAGAAGCTATCACCATTCCTTTTGGATGGATTACCCTCCTTGAGAGTTTTGAATTTAGCATTCAACAAAATTAAAACCATCGACGGTGAGACGTTTAAAAACACGAAACATCTTCAATCTCTGATTCTGGACTACAACCCTCTCCATATCTTAACTCCAGATATGTTTAATCATTTACGGTCTCTTCACAACCTTTCGCTCGATAGCGTGGGTCTTAAAAACCTTAATCTTACACCATTTTTTAATTTAAAAAATTTGAGACGGTTGAATTTGGAGTCCAACCAAGATCTTGGCGAAAATAAGTCATTTGAATGGTTGGATGGCTTAGAAAAATTGGAAATTTTGAATTTATCCAGTTGCGAATTTAACGATCAGCTTATGAAATTTTCGAAGCAGCCGTTAAAATCGTTAAAATATTTAAACGTTACGTATAACGAAATGAAGAGCATTTCTGAAGACTTTTTTGATTTTTATCCAGCATTAAATTTCATCAGGGTCACGACAGGGTTTACAAAAACGGAAGTAATTTTGCAATGGATGAAAGATTATCCAAAAATTGTTTTTGAAATTGTATATTTTTAAAGATGGCTAATGCTTGATTGAGTGCTTTCAATTTACTAATTATTATATTATATTATTGTATTTTACCAATAAAGTGAAATATTTAGGCAAGGTTTTATTTATATTTGGAGGTTGAAGATATCGATTTGAAGAGTATTTCGACAGATTTGTTTCCCATTATTAAAATTCATAGAGACCACAAAGTTTTCTTCAAAGGCAAAACTAAATATGTAGAGATTAATAAAGTAATGAAAGTCAGCAAATGGAACTCCTCGAAGAAATTCGTTTTCTCTTAATTAGAGAGGTTTCTATAAAAACTAATTTCAATATCGGCCATGTCAGAGGAATAGTAAATAAAAGTAAACCATTTTTTTGTTAATTATATTTAACTTATTATTGTTCACACCCTTTCACATTACAGGTTTTCGTTGTTTATGAAATTTTTTCTTCGATACAGCTCAAATTAGCTGTTTATTATTATTTTTATATTATTAAATTAAAATAAATTTAATATTTTTTAAATATTAAAACAAATTTCAAATAAACAAAAAAAATTTGCACCTTGTGAGTGGAAGTGTTTGTAAAATCTGGCTAATCTCCTATGGAATCAATTACTTCATTATTAATCGCCAAACTAGGATATTTTTCAAACATTTCCAAAATTGCTACATCTTCAAATTTATTTTCACCAATTTTAACTACTTCTAAACTTGGAAAATCATGTTCCATGTTTAAATTCAACCGTTCCAAAAGGTTCTTACTTAAATCCAAACACATGAGCTTTTTTAATGGTTGAAATTGTTTCGAAGAGATTTTGGTCAATCCACACCCCACTAAACACAAAAACAATAATTCAATCAACCCTTGGAACATATCCTCAATTTCCAAATTAATTTTAGTATAAGAAAGTTGCAACGTTTGCAACTTATTCAGTTTTGATAAAGCATTTGGTTCTAAAGTAGTCACTGCACTATATTTCAAAGAGAGCCATTTAAGAGCAGATAATCCCTCGAAAGTGGAACCCGAAATATCCTTCAAGAAATTACCATCCAACTTCAACAGTTGTAAGGAATCCAAACCCACAAAAGCATTTTCTTCAATTTTGGATATTTTATTCAAACTCAAATTCAATTCAGCAAGTTGGAAAAGTCCAAAAAATGTACCAGCTTTCAAAACCTTAACATAGTTGCCTTCCAAGCTTAAACCATGAAGAGTAGACAAATTTTTAAAAGTTCCTGGTATGATCTCGTTAATATGACAGCTTTCAAACTGCAAGATGGATAAATTACTAAAGTGGTTCAAGGAATCTTCTGGAAAACTTTGGAAGATACTATATCTCACGTACAACTCTCTTAGGTTTTCCAAACTGGAAAGGCTATCCATCAAATGGTCTTCAATAAAGTGTTTTATTGGGTTGCTTTCAAGAACCACAATCTCCAACGTGGCATTGTTTCGGAAAATTTTGGACGGTAAATTTTTGATTTTATTGTACCTCAGGGAGATCCTTTTAATTTTTTTGAGTCCATCAAAAACACCTACATGCAATTTGTTGATGCAATTGCATTTGAGTTCTAATAATTTTAAATTTTCTGCCGAAAGAAAAAAGTTTTTTGGAATTGTTTCCAATCTGTTATAGGCTAAAGTTAGGTTCTTCAATTTGGGGCAATGCCTTATTAGGTTTTCTGGTAGCGATTTTAAGCAACAACCGTCAGCGTGAAGTTCTTCCAAATTTATTAAATCAGCGAACAAATTTTCTGGTAAAGGTAGTAGATCATTATTTGATATATCAAGGACCTCGAGAGATTTTAGTCCTTGGAATGCGTTTGGTGGCATTTCTGTTATATCATTTCCATCTATTACGAGCTTCTTTAATGTGACTAAATTTGTAAAAGTATCGGAGTTGAGTTTGGTAATTTTATTCCATTTCAGGCTAATGACTTCAATTGAGGAGAGATCCTTAAACACCTCATTTGGCAGATCGGTAATATCGATGCTCTCCAAGTTCAATTCGGTAAGATTTTTGAGGTTTTGGAAAGCGTCCACTTGAAAATTTTGTATGGAAGATTTTACTACGGTAATTTTTTTGAGATCAAATAACGCAGAAGGTAACAATTTGAGCGTTTTGACATCGTGGAATACTGCAGAATTAACTTTTTTCAAGTCGATTTTCGAATTTTTGAAGTATTCTTCCAGATCTTCTATGGGAAATATTTGTAAATTCTCATTTTTGTCTACAAATGCGTGCTGCGTCTAGAAATATATAGTAATTAAAAAATTTGAAATTTTTGGGTAATTTTCGTGGCATAAAATAATAAAAATTATAGTCAATATATGCGTCACTCTGTACAGTATAAGATAAATATTTGCCTATCATAATCATACAATTTTTATGTGAAATTAAGGTGTAATCGAAGCATCATCGATAATTTTAGTTTACAATTTTTTTTATTTTACTACAAAAATTACTTACTATCATTTTGAAATATTACAAATTGGTTTTACTAATTAGAGCTTTATTTTGTCCGGTGAGAATTGAAATTTTGGACACGAAGTTGCACCTACTCGCGCATTTCTTTTCTGAGTCACAACCTGGATTTGATAAAATTTATATAAGACAATGTGATTTAATATTTCACAATTTTAAGCAAAATTATGAAACATCGAGAAACGTGTCCATATTAAGCATAATTCAGAATTAAAATACAAAAATTAACTACTGTCACCAAATTAAAATGTAAAAACCAAAATTCATATAGACACTTTTAAAATAAACCTAAGTAATTTTTTACTAAAATTAAAAGCGAAAAACGTTGTTAGTGCACCGTCAGATGTTGGGGCAGGTAACATTTTCGAATCTAAGTAACAATCATTTTTGGCCACTTTTCAAAATTTTTTGTAAGTTTTATTCAAATGGTAAATATTTTTAGATGCAACACACATGAGAGAATTGCAATTGAACTCCATAAAAAATCTGGAAAAATACTTCAAAACTTTGAAAATCAACTTTGCCCAAGTTCAATTTACAGAATTCCACAATGCCAAAACTCTTAAATTGTTACCCTCATCTTTATTTCGTCTTAAAAAATTGACAGTTAGAAAATCCGTCATCGAGACAATTCAATTCGACGCCTTCCACAATCTGAAAAGTCTTACAGAGCTGAATTTCGAAGACATCAATATTTATGATCTACCAAACGAGGTGTTTAACGATCTCTCCTCAATTCAAGTAATAAACCTGACGAATAATTATACATATCTATAAATTTAACCCCGAAACTTTTAGAAATCTTCCCACATTGAAGAAGCTCTTGTTATGTCAAAATGACATAATAAGCTTCTCACCTTAAAATTTGACTGCAATGGTATAGAAGAGATCGAAGAAGACTCGTTTAAGGACTTGGAATCTCTTTATCTTCTGAGCTTCTTTCACAATAAAATTTCAAAAATCCATCAAAATTTGTTCCAAAATTTGGCTAACCTAGAACCTTTGGACATGTCATTCAATAACATCGCATTAGATGGTGCCGAGTTTGAAAATTTGAAGAGCTTGGTTTTTCTAAAAGTTGCCAGTAACGATTTCAGCACTATAAAGCCTAGCTTTTTGACCCATTTAGAGGGTCTCCAGTTTCTTTCGCTTTCGAACCTAAAACTTGCATGTTTGGAGTCAGGAATTTTTTCAAATATGAAAAACTTACGGCGTTTAAATTTAGGTGGAAACGCTTACGACTTTTCTCAAGAGCATGTCGGATGGCTGGACGGTTTGCATAATTTGGAAATTTTGTCTTTTGAGAGTAACACCTTCAAGAAGCTTGTGAAATTTTCTCAGGAGCCTCTTCCATCTTTGAAGCTGTTGGATATCGATTATATGAATTTGGCCGAAATCGTTTTCACTTTTTAGATTTTTCTCTTCTATAAATAAAAATAGTCAATATTACTTTGTGGAAAATTCCGACTGATTTGATGACGCAATGGATGAAAGAGTATCCACAAATTTTGTTTATAAAATAAATTATGATGCTATGAGTAGGCAACACCAAAGTTTTTTTACCGCCTCGGGAAATTGAAAGATGTAGTAACCACTAAGTGCTAACTCCTAGTCTTAGATCCTCATCCTGATGTTACTTTGACCTTTACACAAATTTTGTTCTAGATTTTTAGTATGAGAAATTGCAAAAATTATTTAAAAGCGTCGCTTCATCACCATAACCACCAGCCACAATGCTTGTAAAATAATGTCGCGCCACATCCCTAAGCAAGCGTTAGGTTACAGGTAACTGTAAAATTTGTATGATGGTAACGTAACGTTTGTTTAGGAGTTTTTTGCGTGATTGTTTACAAAATAATTAGGATTAAGGATGCAATTTTTGGAGAATGGCTTGGAAATAAATTGTCTATTTTTGAATATTTTATTAATTGTGCAAAAATGAATGTATTTATTTAGTATCGACTAATAAAAAAATTTGAAAATAATTATTGTTATGTGAAAAACGTGAGCATTTTATTTTTGACAGTGTAATATTAGATTCACATTTTAAATTTGCCGCTATGAAAATAATAATAATTTTATGGTTAAAATATTTTCGCACGCCTATGGATTGGAATGCGAAAAACTAACGGGATTTTCAAAAAGGCAAGGACAGAGGGACGCATGGTAACCTCAGCCCTTTCTGGTTGAATTAGTACTGGAGTACAGACGTGCCTTTGAGATTTTCAAGTTTTCTTGTTTTGTTCGCTTGAGTTTATTTGATTTTTAAGAATCAAATAAACTATAAATAAACTGCAATTTTTATGTAAGTAATTTTAAATTGATATTTCTAATTAGTAAATTTAAAGATAGTATGTTTTTTAAATAATACTTTTGCAATCGTATCCACGTGCGTTGCGATGACTCGTGCATCGACATTGGTTCACATATATAGGGTGTTTTAAAATTAATGTTGCTTTGTTCATAACTACTTTAAACTTAATTATCTATATTTGCATATAATTATAAATTATATTTTGTATATAAATATTGGTGATGAAATTCAAATAATCTTGGTTATATGTTGGCTTTTGGGAATGTACAGGGTGTGGGATATGTTTTATAATTATTAATTAATTATTGGTGTTGAGATTTTATTGAGGTATTGAAAGATGATTTTAATGGATCGAGAGGGTTGGTGGTTTGTAAATTCAAGGTATGAAAAACAAGATGGCGCCGGTATAGCGTCATTTTGGGGTAGTGTAACGTCACTAGACGAGGGTTGATAATTTATACGTTTTCGAGGTATGAAAACAAGATGGCGCCGGTATAGCGTCAACTTTTGAGGTAGGGTGACGTCACTAGATAACGAAGTTTGCCCTAGGTTAGCGTTGGTATCACGAACTTCGTTGGTGTGAATGAGTAGTATGTGCGAGCCTGCGGGGATGAACCTAGAAAAATCCGTATTCGAGGCTTGGTCTGCACATGCCTCGCAGGGCGTGATAACTGGCATCCAAAATCGTACACGATAGTTAGTATGAATGTATTTAGTAAACCATTACGTAGTAGAGTGTTCCCCAATCTACCATAAATATGTCCCGAGTGTAGGTTCTGTGGTATTGCACTATCCGAGGGGTAAACTTTGTTGTGTGATGTTGATTGGTTTGAGAAAGGTGATAAATATAACAATTACGAATGTTCGGTTCTATGTATGTATCAAAAGATAATAAACAAATAAATACGACAAAGTCAAAAGACGCATAAAAATGCAATAACAAAGTCAAAAGACATAAAATTACAATACTATAAAGTCAAAAGACATGAAAATATAATACAATTATAATTAAACTATTACTAATAATAAAATATTCTCAAAGAGAATCAAATAAATATCAATCGATAGAAAGGTTTTACCAAGATTATTAAACGATTTACCAGTAAATATATATAAAATGTAATCAAAAGTCATTATCAATTCGTGTTCAAATATGTTCAGTTACTCAAGTATAATTGAGAGGTGGTGCCCATTTAAGTTGGCTTGTTGTTCCAATCCCTGTTTTTTTTTTCTTTTTTTTTCATAAATAAATATAAATTAATCCCATCTTAGTGTTTTATTGTGTTTATTAAATGAGTGGAGAAATAGGTGGCGTTTAGATGCGATCCGACGATCTGAGGTTGAATCATTGTGTAATTATGTAGATTTACTAACGACATTTTAGCATTACCAAGGTATCGAAGTGTAAGTTTGGATAGAAGATTAGTACTGACCTCACGAACTGTGTCTTTCGGTTCTAAAAAGAAGTTTGGTTCTTATCACGGCTTGCGCATTTACAACGTGGAGGTTCATTGACGATCACAGGCTTACGACGAGGTTGTTTGAATTTCTAATAGGTGGAGTTAAATGAGAGCGGGAAATTCAAATTCAAAGGTCGATATTACAACAGGAAATTTTTGGGATTTGAAAGGGGGATTTAGGAGTACCAAGGAAAATTTTGTTTTAAAGTTTTTTCTAGCTACGCTAAGACTTTGTTAAACACTTATGTTTAGTACATTTTTTCAGTTCCATAACGACTCCCCCCCCTACTAATGACAGTAACACTTTCGGCCTACTGTGTATAAACATTGAAGAATTAAATATTCAGTTATCTGTATTACTTCAATCTATTTAAAAATTTTGTTTAAAATTTGCTTAGATTGAATGTACCGAGTATTTTCTATTTATAAGTTTGACCATGATCGTGAATGATTCAGAACTAAAAAGAACCTGCGATTAGTTGCTATTTAATACAAAAAAAATTTATTCTAGTTAAACGGTTTGACATAATATATTTTTTGCGTGGAAAAAAATTGTGAAATTTCAAAATGAAAGTAAGTCGTTTTATTTTTAAATTAAAGTTGGAAATAACATGGATGATTTTTTCCTAAAAAAGAAAATTAATTTTTCTTCATTGTGGAATGATTATTTTAGTACAGAAATAAATTTGGAATATTTTTTTCAAAACCAATCCAAAAATATTAAACGATTCAAAAATTTGAAAAAATCCAAGACGGTCGAGTTTTCTATATTAAGGGCACCAGCCAAAACAAAATTGGGTAGTGAAAAGGCGCACTAAACTTTTATACTCATAAAAAGTTTTTAAAGCTCGTAAATGGAGAAGAATTTTTGGCTAAAAAGTCAATAAACATCTAAAATGAGACAGCGAAAAGCCTGACATAACAAATAATATAATTTCCCAGGCTGAGGCCAAAGGCCGAACATCTACTAAAATTAGGATATTTTCTAACAAACTTTTATGTGTATGAAAAACTAGTGCTTAAAATGCCTTTAAGACCTTCCAATATTTGTTTTAATTGGTGTAATTTTGTAGGTTCAACATGCAATTGAGGAAGAAAATGGAGTTTTACACTTAATCTCTATAGAAGAATTAGAAGAATACTTCAAAAGTTTGAAAATCGACTTTGCAACAGTTCGTTGTGCAGTAATCCACGATGTCAAAATCCTCAAATTGCTACCATCCTCTTTATTTGATCTTAAGCTTTTAAAGGTTATAAAATCCTCTATTGAAACGATCCAAATTGACGCTTTCCATAACCTAAAAAATCTGACAGAGCTGGACTTACAAAGCAACAACATTACTGATGTTCCTAACGAAGCATTTAAGGATCTGACTTCAATTGAAACAATAAACTTGAGACGGAATAGTATCGCCAAACTCAACCCAGACACCTTTGCAAATTTGACCACCTTGAAGAAGCTTATGATATCCGAAAACGGTATAGCAGAATTTCCACCAAATGTATTCCGTGGATTAAAATCTCTTGAGGTACTTAATGTGGCATGCAATGATTTGTCAGTTATGCCAGAATCCTTGCTTGCCGATCTGGTGAGTTTGGAAGACTTCAATGCTTTATCTTGTTCTATCGAAACGCTTCCAGAAAAACTATTAAAAAACTGCACTAAATTGAAGATCGCCAATTTTAAATACAATCAGATAAAAAACATTCCAAAGGATTTTTTCCTTGCTTCAGAAAACATGGAATACATTCAGTTTGATAACAACCAAATAAACGAACTGGATGAGAGTTGTTTCTATGGTCTCAAAAAAATCAAGGGGATGTACTTTACAAACAACAAAATTAAAATTTTGCCGTCCAAAACTTTCCGAAACAATTCCACTGTGGAGCTGTTAAAATTTGAAGGAAACCCAATCAAAAAATTAGAAGATGGCCACTTTTCTGAACTAAATTGCTTGAACGATTTAAACGTAACAAGTAAGAAAATGACTTCTATAAGCGAGAAATCACTTGCAGGCCTAAAAAATTTGAAAAAGCTTTTCGTGGGAGGGTTACGCGAAAAAGTACTGTTCGAAGCGTTAGTCAAAAATTTCCCCGGTTTGGAAAACCTGAAAGAACTGTATATCCAAAAAAGCGTTCTTGGAAGTATTCCAGAAAATTCGTTTGACCAACTCAATCATTTGTTGATTTTGAAATTGGAAGGCTGTCATATTTCCAAGATAACACCTGGAGTCTTCAAAAATTTGAGTTCTCTCCAGATTTTAAGCTTGGAAGGAAACGGCTTAAAGATTTTAGAAGCTGAATCTTTTGTTGGGCTTTCTCAACTTATTCAACTGGATTTAAGTTTAAATAAAATTTCCAAGATTGAAGAAAATGCTTTTATGGGTTTGGATTCCTTGCAAGTGTTGCAGTTGGAGAGTAACTGTATGAAAGTAGCTTCGGCTTCCGCTTTTAAAGAATTATCGGCTCTCCAGTGGCTTTCGTTAAAGTTTAACACTTTGACTACAATTGAACCAAGCGCTTTTTCACAACTGAAAAAGTTGCAAATGTTGAATCTGTCTGATAACGATATTAACATGCAAGATGAAAATTTTTTCCAAGGTTTAGATGGATTACTATTTTTGTACTTAAAAGGATGTGGTCTGACTGAAATAAACTCTAAACTGTTCGCACCGATGAAAAATCTTATATATTTGGATTTAAGCTATAACAAATTGGAATGCTTGGATTTAGACATACCAAATATTTTTCCAAGTTTGGAAATAGTTAAAATTGTTGAAAACCAGTTGGAACATGCAGCAATTTTTGAGCTATTTGAAAAGTATCCCAATTTGACGGTTTACGATCAACTCGGGGATTAAATCAGATGATTTTTAATAAGATTGTGTCTTTTTCAGGTGCTTTTATTGTGTTCGCTTAGATTGTTAATCTTCAATATTTATACGTAAACATATTTATCTAAATCGAACTATTAAAACGTTCTGCAAATTTAATGGTATTTTTATTGCAATATCCAACTTTAGAATGAAAATTGCATAACCTCAAACCCTTGAAAAATAAACAACTTGGCTATGGAAGGTTTTAGAAGTAAATTAGAACACATTTTTTGTGTAACGTATTCAAAATTTTTATGTATAATTTATCAGTTTTTTAATAAAATCTGTCAGGCTATGCCGCACCAATACCTACTTACAACCATTAAGAAAATCTGGAATTTGTTTTATTTAAATGTTGTTTTTGATTTCAGGGAAAGATTGTGGCAAAAACTGAAACCGCGATTTGTAAAGTCATCAACTCTGAAGATGACCTAAAGAAGTTTCTGGAGAACTACGTGACTGACAAAACCGAAATTACACCGCTAAAAAAATTAGTAATCACGGAGAGTTTGATTTCCATGCCATTCCCGAAAATTTCTTCGTTACTCCAAATTCGTTGGTGGAACTATCGTTGGAATATAATATGGAATTTTAGAACTCTCTCAAGAAGTTTTCTCCGAATTACCGTTATTAGAAGTTCTCAATTTGGGAAACAACCAATTTGAAACGTTAAGTAACGAAATGTTCATACCGTTGAAGAATCTGAAGTGCTTGGATTTGCATTTTAATAAAATTGCTACAATTGACTCGGCAGCTTTTCGAGGATTGAGTTTACTGGAAGAATTGAATTTGGAGGACAATAAAATTGAAAGTCTTGGGAACACTTTGGAATTCCTTACAAATATAAAAATTATTAAATTGCGCGAGAACTGTATAAAAGTTTTGGGGGAAAATTCATTCAAGGGTCTTACTAATTTGTTAGAATTGAATTTGTATTGTAGTGGATTAACTACCGTGGATCCCCGTGCTTTTAAGGATCTGAAAGCTCTAACTAATTTGAATTTAAGCAACAACGCATTTGAAGGATTAGACGAAAAATTATTTTGCAACAACACTAACCTCAAGAAGCTTGTATTGCAAAATGGATCCATGGAAGCTGTGCCAAAATTATCAAACCTCATAAACCTGGAAAGCTTGGATTTAGGATCCAACAATCTGCGTTCTATAAAAAAGCACACTTTTGCTTCACTTGTTAATCTTCGTTTTCTAGTGTTGAAATATTGCGAAATTGAAGAAATTGAAGAAGACGCATTTAAAGATTTAAAATTACTTTACTCACTTAATCTTTACAGTAATTCAATAGAGAAGCTATCTCCATCCATTTTGAATGGATTACCCTCCTTGAGAGTTTTGAACTTAGCATTCAACAAAATTAAAACCATCGACGGCGAGACGTTTAAAAACACGAAACATCTTCAATCCCTGAATCTGGACGACAACCCTCTCCATACCTTAACTCTAGATATGTTTAATCATTTACGGTCTCTTCACAACCTTTCACTCGATAGCGTGGGTCTTAAAAACCTTGATCATACACCATTTTTTAATTTAAAAAATTTGAAACGGTTGAATTTGGAGTCTAACCAAGACCTTGGCGAAAATAAGTCATTTGAATGGTTGGATGGCTTAGAAAAATTGGAAATTTTGAATTTATCCAGTTGCGAATTTAACGATCAGCTTATGAAATTTTCGAAGCAGCCGTTGAAATCGTTAAAATACTTAGACGTTACGTATAACGAAATGAAGAGTATTTCTGAAGACTTTTTTGATTTTTATCCAGCATTAAATTTTATCAGGGTCACGACAGGGTTTACAAAAACGGAAGTAATTTTGCAATGGATGAAAGATTATCCAAAAATTGTTTTTGAAATTGTATATTTTTAAAGATGGCTAATGCTTGATCGAGTGCTTGCAATTTACTAATTATTATATTATATTATTGTATTTTACCAATAAAGTGCAATATTGAGGCAGGGTTTTATTTATATTTGGAGGTTGAAGATAACAAACTGAAGAGTATTTCAAGCTGGATTTGATAAAATTTATAATACGATAGGGATAGGACAATGTGATTTAATATTGCACAATTTTAGGCAAAATTATGAAACATCGATAAAAGTGATTCTCTCACCTTAATCGATGAAAATTTCTTTTATTAACGTGTCCTTATGTAAGCATATGATTCAGAATTAAAATACACAAATTAACTACCTACTGTCACCAAATTCAAAAGTAATAACCAAAATTCAAATGCTTTAAAAAATTGTGCAAATTTAAAATGAACGTAAGTAATTTTTTACTAAAATTTAAAGCAAAAAACATTGTTAGTGCACCGTCAGATGTTGGGGCTGGTCAAATTTTCAAATCTAAAAGTAACAATCATTTTTGGCCACTTTTTAAAATTTATTGTAAGTTTTATTGAAATACTGAATATTTTTAGGTGCAACACACATTTGAAGACCAAACTGGAAAATTGCAATTGAACTCCTTAAAAGATTTGGAAGAATACTTCAAAACTTTGAAAATCAACTTTACCCAAGTTCAGTTTACAGAATTCCACGATGCCAAAACTCTTAAACTGTTACCCTCATCTTTATTCCATCTCAAAAAAATGACAGTTACGAAATCCGTCATCGAGACAATTCAATTCGACGCCTTCCACAATCTGAAAAGTCTTACAGAGCTGAATTTAGAAGGCATCAATATTTATGACCTACCAAACGAGGTGTTTAACGATCTCTCCTCAATTCAAGTAATAAACCTGTCGAATAACTATATCTCTAAATTCAACCCCGACACTTTTGGAAATCTACCCACATTGAAGAAGCTCTTGTTATGTCAGAATGACATAACAGAACTTTCACCAAACGCATTCCAAGGATTGAAATCCCTCGAGGTACTTGATATCTCCCACAACCCTTTGGAACCATTTCCAGAAAACTTACTCCACAATTTATTAAACTTAGAAGAACTCCGAGCAACATCTTGTTCCCAAGAAACGCTTCCAGCGAACCTAATAAAACATTGCAGTAAACTGAGAATTGCAAGTTTCAGTTTCAACCAAATGGAACAAATTCCAAACGAGTTTTTCCTTTATTCAGACAACTTGGAATATTTAGAATTCGAGTACAACAAAATAAACAAATTACATGAAGGCGTTTTCGACGGACTCAAACGAATCAAAAAGATCAACTTAGAACGTAATAAGATAAAAAATATACCGTTCAAGATTTTCCAAAACAATTCCAAGTTGGAAGTTTTGCTTCTTGAAGACAACCCTCTCAAAGGGTTTGATGAAAATAATTTTAGAGATCTAACCTGCTTGAAAGAGTTAAACATCGTCAGTAAAAAAGTGACGTTTTTGGATGAAAATGCATGGGTGGATCTGAAAAGTTTGGAAAAGCTCCGTGTTGCTGGTTTGCGAGTAGAAATTCCTTTCAAAAATGTGTTCTGTTTGGAAACCTTAAAGGAATTGTACGTCCAAAACAGTGTCATTGGAACCGTTCCGAAAAATTCTTTAGGCCTGCTTCGAAATTTGTGTATCTTGGAATTTAAGAACTGCCATATTGGGATGATAATTCCGGGGACGTTCAAAAATTTAGCTTTTCTTCAAACGTTAAACTTGGAAAATAACGGTCTTGTGGTTTTGGAAGCCGATACTTTTGTTGGACTATCTCAACTTACTGAATTGAATTTAAGTGGAAATCGAATTGTTAATATTGAAGAACGGGCTTTTATTGGATTGAGGTCTTTGCGAATGCTGCAATTGGAGTGTAATTGTCTGAAAGTTGCTTTAAGTTCCACTTTTAAAGGATTGTCAGCTCTCCAATGGCTTTCTTTGAAGTGCAACACTGTAACATCAATCGAAGCAAATGCTTTATCAGGATTGAAGAATTTGCAAATGTTGGAGCTATCCTTGAACAATATCGATTTACAGACTGACGACATTTTCCAAGGTTTAGAGGAATTGTTATTTTTGTGTTTGCTAGGTTGTGGAATGACTGAAGTTATTTCCAAACAGTTTCAACCAATGAAAAAACTTATGTGTTTAGATGTACGGAAAAACCAATTGAAGCGTTTGGAGTTAAACATGGAACGTGACTTTCCAAGTTTGGAAATAATTAAAATTGGTGAAAATGATTTTGAAAGTGCAGCAATTTTGGAAATTTTCGAAAAATATTCAAATCTGACGGTTATTGATGAACCAGTGGATTCTATGTTCAGGGGAGGATACAAAATATAATTAGGTCCTGGATTTATTTTACAATAAAACGAATCCTTATTATAAACAGACATATTTTACTTATAAAGCAAATTCAGAGTATTTTATGCATTATTAGCTACCAGATCAATAAAAACGATGCCTTTGTATTTTTTTCTCCAATTTGACACCAAATAGTTAGCACCATCAGTGTAATATTTAACGATTTTAATCGAAGGATAAAAATCGAAAAAGTCTTGAGAGATGGTTGTACATTCACTTACAGTTACGTCCAGTCTTTTTAACGAAAGAAGAGGATCTTGAGAAAATGTTGAAAGATGTCTTAGGTCGTGAACAACGATTCCTAAAATTTGTAACCGTTCTAAGCCATCGAACCACCTACAAGAACTGTCATCATTAAAATCTAAAGGATTTCCACTTAAATTTAAAACCCTCAAATTGTTTAGAGTAGAAAAGTTGGAAGGAACCAACTTTTTCATATCATTGATACTCAAATCCAACACTTGGAGGGAATTCGGGAAGTGGGTCGTATCAACACGTTCAAGGATGTTACTGTCAAGTTTCAGCGTTTTCAGGTTTATTAAACTTTCAAAAATTTTGCCATCAACTTTTTCTATGTGATTGGTCGACAACTGAAGAACACGCAGGGAAGATAACTTTTCAAAAACCTGATTTTCAAAATCCTTGAGTTCGTTTTCGCTCAGGTCGAGCGAATACAATGTCGTCAGGTCCTGAAACGCCGAGCCAGGGATGACCTTTATTTTGTTATGGTCCAGCTTTAATGTTAAAAGACCCGAAAGTCTCTTGAAGGTTTCACTTGTTAAATTTAATTTGTTTCCGCTCAAACAAAGATTCTTTAAGTTGATCAAGTTGGAGAAGTTTGGGAATTTCTTGATTCCAATGCTTGCTAAATCCAATAATTCGATCGATGTATTGTTTGCAAAAATATTGTCGTCTAAAATTTCAAGTTTGTTTTTCGCTAAATTCAGCTTGGTTAGCGCTTTTAGATTAGCAAAAGCATCCGGATGTAGTTGAGTTATTGCATTTTGGTTGAGGAAGAGCTCCTTCAAACAGTGGAGGTCTTCAAATGTGTCTGCTTGGATTACTTCGATTTTGTTTTTACCTAAGTTGAGGATTTTAAGTGTGATCAAATTACGAAGAAAGCTTCCCAAACTTTGAAGGACATTTTCTTCCAAGCCCAGTTCTTCGAGGCTGTCCAAACTTTGGAATGCGTTCATTTTGATGGTTCCAATTTTGTTGTTGTGTAACAACAGTCGTTTCAATTTTTTTAGGGGTGAAAATATGGTGTCAAGATTTTGGAATTTGTTGTGGCCTAAATTTAATACTTCGAGGGATGTTAATCCATCGAAAACGTTTGGAGATAGTTTTGAAATGTTGTTGTATTCCAAAGTGAGCTCCACCAGGTTTTGGTGGTTTATGAAACTTTTTTCTTCGATGCAGCTCAAATTGGCGATTGTTATGGAAAGATGAGTTAATTTTGATAGTCTACTTAAGCACTTATAATTTATGGATTTGATTGAGCTATCGGTGATTTGGAATTTTCTGGCTTCTTCCAAATTTTTGTAACGTAAAGGATTGTCTAAATAATTTTGGAAATCGCTTACAGAAAAGATGCATTTGCAAATGACTCCCTCGTCTTTCATTGTGTTGAACTGTAAAAAAAAGTTAATATTTTTTAATCAAAAATTTTTACTTTGAAATTTAACTAAAATAAATTTTCACACTTACAATTTCTTTTGTTGAAGGGGCCCTGCTATTTCGCCACTGCTTAAATTTTATTTCACTTCTCAATTACAATCTCATCAATTGCACAGCCAGGTGGTCTTATTTTTCTCACTTTATCGGTTTCAAAATTTTTTTTCAAATTGTGTAATGTTGAATAACATTTTTTGTATATAAATTATTTCGTGTCCATGTTGTGACTCAGAAAATAAATGCGCGAGTAGGTGCAACCTCGAGTTCAAAATTTTAATTCTTGCCCAACAAAATGAAGATTTAAATTTTGTGTAATAATAAATCGTGAAATTTAAAAATGAACGTAAGTAATTTTTGTATTAAAGTAAAAAATAGACACTAAAATTATCGATGATGCTTCGATTACACCTAAATTTCACATAAAAATTGACTGTTATCTGTGATTATGATAGGCAAATATTTATCTTGTACTGTATAGAGTGAGGCATATATTGACTATAATTTTTATTAACTACCACAAAAACCAGCCAAAAATTTCAAATGAAACGCAAAAAATATTTTTGTTGGGGATTTTTTAATTGCTATGTATTTTTAGGCGCAAATCGCGTTTGAAGACAAAAATGGAATTTTGCAAATAATTTCCATAGAAGAACTGGAAAAAAACTTCAAAAATTCGAAAATCGATTTGAAAAAAGTTAATTCTGCAGTATTCCACGATGTCAAGACGCTCAAATTGTTACCTTCTGCGTTATTTGATCTCAAAAAAATCACGGTCATAAAATCTTCCATAGAAAATTTTCAAGTGGACGCTTTCCAAAATCTCAAAAATCTTACCGAATTAAACTTGGAGAGCATTAATATTACCGATCTGCCGAACGAAGTGTTCAAGGATCTCTCATCAATTGAAGTTATCAACCTGAAATGGAATCAAATTACCAAACTCAACCCCGATACTTTTACAAATTTAGTAACATTAAAAAGGCTCATAATAGATGGAAACAAAATCACAGAAATTCCAGCTGACGCATTCCAGGGACTAAAATCTCTCGAGGTCCTTGATATATCAAATAACGATCTACTACCTTTACCAGAAAATTTGTTCGACGATTTAATAAATTTGGAAGATCTCAACGCTGACTGCTGTTGCATCAAATCGCTCTCAGAAAACCTACTAATCTATTGCCCCAAATTGAGGATCGTAAATTTAGACAATAACAATTTGGAAACAATTCCAAAAAACTTTTTCCTTCTTGCAGAAAATTTGGAATATTTAGAACTAAACTTCAATAGCATCAACGAATTGCCTGAAAGTGTTTTTGATGGACTCAAAAAAATTATGAAGTTATCCTTGAGATTTAATAAGATTAAAACGTTACCGTCCAAAATTTTCCAAAACAATTCCACCTTGGAGATTTTGTTGCTTCAGAACAACCCAATAGAACGTTTTGATGAAAATCACTTTTCTGGACTCGTTCACTTGAAGGATTTAAACATCATCAGTAAAAAGTTGACCTTTTTGAGCGAAAAATCCTGTGGGGATCTGAAATGTTTAAAAAAGCTCTCTCTAGGTGGTTTACAAGCAAATGTACCTTTTAAAACGTTGAAAAAAAATTTATCCGGTTTGGAGAACCTCGCAGAATTGTATGTTCAATATTGCATATTCAGAAGTATTCCAGAAGATTCATTGGAGCGGTGTGGTAATTTGTCAGTCTTGAAAATTGAAAGCTGTCATATTAACGAGATCATACCTGGAACTTTCAAAAATTTGCCTACTCTTCGGAGTTTAAGCTTGGAAGGCAACTGCATCATGGTTTTGAAAGCCGATACTTTTGATGGCCTATCCCAACTTAGTGAATTGAATTTAAGTGTAAATAAAATATCCAAGATTGAAGAAAACGCTTTTAGGGGTTTGGATTCCTTACAAATGTTACAGTTGGAAGGCAACTCCTTGAAGGATATTTCGGGTTCCACTTTCAAAGGATTATCAGCCCTCAAATTGCTCTCTTTGAAGTATAACGCAGTGACTGCTATAGAACCAAATGCTTTATCAGATCTGAAAAACTTGCAAACGTTGGAACTGTCGTATAACGAGATTAACTTGCAAATTGACGATATGTTCCAAGGGTTGAACGAATTGTTGTTTTTGTGTTTAGTGGGGTGTGGATTAACCGAAATCGATTCGAAACAGTTTCAACCTATGGAAAAACTTATTTCTTTGGATTTAAGCAGAAACCTTTTGGAACGCCTAAATTTGGACATGGAACGTGATTTTCCAAGTTTGGAAATAATTAAAATTGGTAGAAATAAATTTGAAGATTTAGTAATTTTGGAAATGTTTGAAAAATATCCCAGTTTGGCGATTAGTACTGAAGTGATTGATTTTTATGGGTATAATTAATTGGGGAAAAACAAATTTTAGTTTTATTTATATTATTTGTACCTGCTTAAATAAAAAAAAACATTAGTGAACATTTTTATTTCTTATCATCGAAAAGATCAGGCGTAGCTATTTGACATTATATCGATATTTAGTGTTTGTTTTAATTACAGGTTCATTAATGTATGAATAAATTTTCGACTATAAACAAGTAATAAATTATTATCCAATTATAAAGTTATTAATAAATATTTGGGTTTTTTTACTTGGATAATACAATAACAAAAATAAATTTAACTATACCGGGGTTTTCGAAACAACTAAAATTTCTGAGTAAACATTTTTTTTTTTTAAATATTTGTTCTATTTCAGATCAACATAATGAAAACTAAAGACGATATAACATGCAGAAGCATTTCCTCTCTGGAGGATTTCCAAAACTTTTTAGACGACCGTTTACACTACGAAAATTTTGAAGAAGCAAGAAAATTCAAAATTACCGATAGCTCAATCAAATCCATAAATTACCAGTGCTTAAGTAGGCTACCAAAATTAACTCATCTTTCCATAACAATCGCCAATTTGAGCTGGATCGAAGAAAAAAGTTTCATAAACCACCAAAACCTGGTGGAGCTCTCTTTGGAATACAACAACATTTCAAAACTATCCCCAAACGTTTTCGATGGATTAACATCCCTCGAAGTATTAAATTTAGGCCACAACAAATTCGAAAATCTTGACAACATTTTTTCACCCTTAAAAAACTTGAAACGACTTTTGTTGCACAACAACAACATTGGAAACATCGAAACGAACGCATTCCAAAGTTTGGACAGCCTCGAAGAACTGCGTTTAGAAGAAAATGTCCTTCAAAGTTTGAGAAGCTGTCTTAATAAATTGACCACACTTAAAATCCTCAACTTGAGTAAAAACAAAATCGAAGTAATCCAAGCAGACACATTTGTTGAAGACCTCCACTGTTTGAAGGAGCTGTTCCTCAACGAAAATCCAATAACTCGACTACATGCGGATGCTTTTGCTAACCTAAAAGCGGTAACCAAGCTGGAGTTAACTAAAAACAAACTTGGAACTTTAGATAAAAATACATTTACACATAACGCATCCCTGGAAATTTTGGACTTGACGGACCTGGAGCTTAGAGATTGCCCAGACTTTTCCAATTTGGTCAACTTAAAGAATCTTAGTTTAAAGGATAACAAATTAGGTGCTATCAGAAGTGATACTTTCAAAACACTCCACATACTTCTATCATTAAATCTTAGAGGAAACGATATAACAGAAATCGCCGGTGATGCGTTTGAAAACTTGAAAATGTTGTACTTGCTCGACCTCCAAGGAAACGACATCAAAAGTTTTGAAGATCAAATCTTTGAAAAGTTATCGTCTCTACACATTCTTGATTTATCTTACAATAAAATGGAAAAGATTGATGGAAAATTGTTCAAAAGTTTGGTAAACTTAAAAACTCTTAAACTTGATGGAAGCGTAATCGAACATCTTGATACAAATTACTTTCCTGTATCTCTCCAAATTTTGGACTTGGATTACAATAATTTGAAAACCTTGGAACCTTGCAGCTTTTCTAAACTGAAAAATTTAAAGACCTTAGCTTTAGGTGGAAATCCTTTAAATTTTGATGATGAAAGTTCTTCTAGGTGGTTCGACGGTTTAGAAAAGTTGCAGATTTTGCAAATCGACGTCCATGACATAAATCATCTTTCTAAATTTTCACAACATCCTCTTCCTTCGTTAAAAATGTTAGGTATAACTGTAAGTAAAAATACCACCATTTCACCAGATTTTTTTGATTTTTATCCTTCGATTAAAATTGTTAAATGTTATACGGAGGATTGTAACGATTTGATCATAAAGTGGAGAAAAGCATATAAAAATATTATTTTTGCAAATGCGTACGAATATCGAATGTTTTAAAAGGGTGTGAACAAATAAATTTAACATAAAATTCGATTTTTTATTTTCCCCCCTACGTCAACCAAAATCAGACAACGCTAAATTGAAACTTTCACTTGTGGTTGGAGATAAATTTCTGTAGTCCTTGTGATGTTATAAACAAATTACAGGAGTTACGATATTCATGTTATACGTAGAATGATAAGATGTAGTTCATTCGCTTTTCTTAGATTTAAGATAACAAAGGTGTTAAATAGAGGTGCAGAGCATCAGTAGTCGCTTTTTCTAATTCACTGTAGAAGTAGTTAAGTCCTGTGTAATAAAGGTTTTTACTTTTTAAAAACTGGTTTTTGTCAACCGAAATTGTAATTGGCGCAGTCGGTAGGATTCCCAAAATTGACTTTATCGCAACAGCAATTTTCGTATCATCGATTAATTGGGAATTCGAAGAAAAAAAAATTCAATTTGGACAAAAACAGCACAGCAGTCATCAAGGGAGGAACAAGCATCGTCCGAACTGTTGACAATTAATTTAGGAAGTCCTGAGGAAGGAACAAGCATCGTCCAAACTTATAGGCATTAGCAACTAAGAAAACGAACCGCAAAGAATGAAAACAGCATTATTGTAAGTCTCATTTAATTTCATATCATTTCAATTCCTAGTATAAGATAGATAAGTGTAACTTTCAATCGCACGTTTCCGAGAAATTTATGAACCCAGAAATTGATTTGGAAAAATTAACAAATTTATTTAGTAACATAAAATTAGAACCATCAACAATGGCAACAAATTATCATTTATTAAAATTGCATTTAGATAGTATTTCACATTACGAGGGAAACCCTCACACTTTGAATATTTTTATAGATAATTGTCAAAATTTAATAAATACATTTTCAAGTGCTACCGATAACGCTTTAAACCAATTTTTGTTAAGAGCTGTATTAGGCAAATTAACAGGTAGAGCTTTAATTTTAATTGGTTCCCGTAGCGAACTCAACGATTGGTTAGCTATAAAATCAGCATTACAATTAAGTTTCGGAGATCAAAGAAATATCGATTGTCTCGTGCAAGATTTAATTGATTTGAAACCAAATAGAAATGAATCTTTTTATAATTTTGGCATGCGTTGTCAAGACGTACGATCGTTAATCACGTCAAATTTAAATTCAACATCAATGCCACCTGAAGAAATGGCGATTCAAATAAAAAATTACAATAATTTAGCTTTAAAAACTTTTATAAGAGGTCTAACTGGACAAATTCAAACTAACGTTAGATTAAGAAATCCAGATAGTCTTGAAAAAGCAATGAGCTTATTATTAGAAGAACAAAATTTTCTTTATTCCACTAACCAAAGTAACACTTTAAATTCGAATATTATGTTTAGACCGGAACAAAGATTAACACCTGGAAAATTAAATAATAATTTTAAAACCAATTTTAATTTGAATAAAACTCCAACAACTCAAAACGTTCAAAATTTTAACAGATTTCCACAGTATCAAAATTCGCAAAATTTTAATCAGTCTTCACCTTTTCAAAATACTTCAAATTTTAGTAAACCTATACAATTTCAAAATAACTCAAATTTTTATAAAAATTTACCATTTCAAAATAATTCAAATTTTAACAAAACGCCACAATTTCAAAACACCCCAAATTTTAATAGATTTTCATCATTTCAAAATAACTCTGCGATTAATCAAAGACCTTCATTTCAAAATCCTAATTTTAATAAAACTTTTCAAAATCAACCTAGACCTTCTCAAGGTATGAATCAAAATTTTAACCGATCGGGTAGAACACAAATTACAAATCGATTACACGAACCAATGGATACAAGTAGTGGTCATGCTACTTTTGAAAGATCAAAATATTCTATGAACCACCTTTTTAATCAGAATGTAACCGAAAATCAAGAAACCGAAAATGAATTTGAAAATTTATTTAATTATACGGAAAATGTAAACCAAGACGAGTTTAACAACCTGCCGGAAGAATGTAACTTGTACCCTCAAGATGCATTCTTGCAACAAGATAACACATTTATAGACGAGGGTCAATGTCAACACAACGACATTAACAATGATAATAATGAAACAAATTTTCGCGAAGTCATTTATTCAAACCAACCCAGATAGTACAATTACATAATTTTGAATCTAACTTACCTTATATTTATATACCAGAAATTAATGCAAAATTTTTGATAGATACAGGTAGTTCAAAAAGCTTGATCGATCCAAAATTAGCTCATCATTTTTACAATAACTTCATTTCAAACGAAAATTTTAATATTCAAACAGCACATAATATTTCATATCATGATGAAGTAGCCGAGATTCCTATCTTCCAAATTTTTAATACAGATCAAAATCATAAATTTTATCTTTTCAAATTCAACGAAAAATACCAAGGACTAATCGGAATCGACTTAATCGAAAAATTGAATGCTAAAATTAATATTGCAGAAAGAACAATTACAACACCACATACTGAAATTTCAATAATTATCGATACTGATAAAAAACCTATAATACAAAATCCTAATAATAACTCAAAATTAAACTATTCAATAATAATACCACCAAGAGTACAACAAGTAGTTAAGCTACCTGTAAATTTAAAAGAAGGAACAGGAATTTTAAATTATGTTAAATTTCACGATGGATTAGAAACCCCAAAAGCAATAGTAAATGTCTTGAATTATTTTGCTATCACCACAATTATTAATAGCGGAGAAAACCACGTAAAATTAAACATTTTAGATCAGTTAAAAATTGAACCAATAAATTTAGTAGACGTAAACTTTTTTGACAAAATGGATATCGATCATCAACCACTAAATTTAGAACAGGAAAATTTATTAAAACAAAATTTAAAAAATATAAGATTGGAACATTGCAATAAAGAAGAAAAAGATTCAATTAGGAAACTTTGTTTAGAGTACCGCGATATCTTCTTTTGCGATGGCATCCCTTTAAGTTTTACAAGCGAAATTAGTCACAAAATTAAGTTAAAAAAAGACACTAACCCAATCTATACCAAATCATATAGATTCCCCGAAGTTCACAAACAAGAAGTAAAAACGCAAATAAAAAAAATGTTAGATCAAAAAATTATTGAACACAGTGTCTCACCGTGGTCTAGCCCAATTTGGATTGTACCAAAAAAATTGGACGCTTCTGGAAAAAGAAAATGGAGAATAGTAATTGATTATAGAAAGCTCAACGACCAAACTGTTGACGACAAATACCCCATACCAAATATTAATGATATTCTTGATAAGTTAGGGAAAGCAAATTATTTTTCAACATTAGATTTAGCTAGTGGCTTTCACCAAATTGAAGTAGATCCTAATGATGTAGAAAAAACTGCATTTTCTACAGAAGGTGGACATTACCAATTTAAGAGAATGCCAATGGGACTCAAAAATTCTCCATCCACATTTCAAAGAGTAATGGACAACGTCTTAAGAGGCCTTCAACACGAATCTTGTCTCGTATATTTAGACGATATTATTATTTTTAGTACTTCTCTTCAAGAACATTTGCAACGATTAAAGGACATTTTTGACCGACTTAGGAAAAGTAATTTAAAGATCCAATTGGACAAATCGGAATTTTTACAAAAAGAAGTTCAATATTTAGGACATGTAATAACCCCAGATGGTGTAAAACCAAACCCAGATAAAATATCAGTTATTCAAAAATTTCCCATTCCAAAAACTAGAACAGAAATCAAAAGCTTTTTAGGTTTAATTGGTTACTATAGGCGATTTATAAAAGACTTTGCAAAAATCACCAAGCCCATGACAAAAAGTTTAAAGAAGAACGCAAAAATAATTCATGATCAACAATTTTTAGACTGTTTTGAAACATGTAAACAAATTTTAACAAACGACCCAATTTTGCAATACCCGGACTTTACCAAAACCTTTGTTTTGACTACAGACGCCAGTAATTTTGCAATAGGAGCTGTCCTGTCACAGGGTGAAATACCAAAAGACAAACCCATTGCATACGCATCGCGAACATTAAATGAAACGGAAACTAAATATTCAACTATCGAAAAAGAGTTACTCGCGATTGTTTGGGCATGTAAACATTTCAGACCATATCTATACGGACGCAAGTTTACTATCTATACAGACCACAGGCCGTTGACCTGGCTTTTTAGTTTAAAGGAACCAAACTCAAAATTAATAAGATGGCGTTTAAAATTAGAGGAATTTGAGTATGAAATTATTTATAAAAAAGGGAAATATAACACGAATGCAGATTGCTTATCTAGAATTTCAATTAATGCTTTAGAAAATGAATCGATAATTAATAATCCTGGAGAAGTAAACGACGATATTGTTGAATTTTTACGTGAATTTATCGTTGAAAATATTATAAATGACCAACCCCAACCTTCGACTAGTAAAAACATAAAACCAGAAATCAAAATTTTATCCGATATCCAAATTAGACCCCCTAACACAAAAATTAAAGACAACCAATGTCCCACAATGTCTACAGTGCATTCTAACGTAAACGAAAATACAAATGACGGAATTCAATCTTGTGATGAAATCATTAACAACAAAGTAAACCAAATTTTAGTGTTTCCGAACGTTTATCACAAAGCAGATGTAAATCAGGATAGTTATGAAAACCATGAAATAATTACACTAAAAATACCGGAAAAACATAACGATCAATTAATCTTAGATTTTCTGAAAGAATACACGGACCCACAAAAAGTTTATTGCATGTATTTTCACAATGACCAACTGTACAAGGATTTTTGTTTAGTATATTTAAAATATTTTACTGGTAACAAACCAAAATTAATTAGATGTACAAAAAGAGTTAATACTGGAACCGCCCCTGAAAAACAAATAATTTTAATTCAATAATAAAAAATTATTTAACATTAGTAGATTCATTTACAAAATTTGCTCAAGCAATTTTTATAGAAGGTAAAACTGCTATTCATATTAGCAAAGCTTTAATTAAATACTTTACTTCATTTGGAATCCCCCAAAATTTAACTATGGACAAAGGTACCGAATTTAATAATGAAACAGTTAAAGAAATCTTGAATCTTCATAAAATCAAAATTCATTTTACAACGGCAATGCACCACGAATCAAATTCCATTGTCGAACGTTTTCATTCAACAATTATTGAACATTTGAGAATACTGAATGAAATGTATCCTAATGAAAAAGATCTGATGGATTATGCCATTATTGGATATAACAATTCCATACACAGCGCTACAAATTATACCCCTTTTGAATTAACTTTTGGCCATACAAATTCTAGAAATCCAAATGAAATATTTAACTCAACTTCATTTTACACCGAATATGCGGAAAATCATAAAGATAAATTAAAACACGTTTACCAAGACTTGAATGAAAAATTAACCGACCAAAAACGTAAAGTAGTTTCAAAACATAACACTCACGGAGATTCTAATGACATTTTTAAATTAAATCAAACTGTTTTTAAGAAAAATCCAAAAACTCGAAATAAGAAAGAGAACAAATTTATTGGACCTTACCAAATTACCGAAATTTTAGATAAAAATAGAGTACAAATTACTAACAAACAAAACAAGAACGAAATTATTCATATCAAAGAACTTAAGATGCCTCTTGTTTCAGATTCACCTTGTTAACCGCAACCTTTTCTACAAAATTCCACAAAATAACTGAAAACCCTGGAATCTTACCTTTAAAATTAGGAAATGCCCAAAATAAAATTGATACTTGGTCATTCATTCAAATATTTGATATTACTGATACCATACGAGAATTCAATTCACTTCAAACAAAATTAAATCAATTAAAAAATTCATTTGAAATTAGTTCGACAAATCTTACTGAAAGTTATAAACAAGAATTAAATAATTCCTATGATTTAATAAATATTTTAGAAAGAAAAATAACATTACAAATTCATCAATTAAATCCTTTAAATCAAAATAGAGCCAAACGAGGTTTAGTAGACGGTTTAGGATCCATAATTAGAGCAATCACGGGAAATTTAGATCAAAATGATGCGGAAAAATATGACAAAGCAATAATGACAATTTCAGGAAACCAAGATAAAATTAAATCATTAGTAAAAGAACAGATAACGTTATTACAAAATTCAATTGGCAATTATCAGAAAAACATTCAAACATTAGCAAAAAATCAATTAATATTAGAATCCAAAATTTTACAAATAGAGAAGATATTAAAAACAATAGAATTTAAAAATATCGAAACTTATCATTTCTTTCTTATACAAATGTTTATTTCACAAATAATGTCAGCCTTTCAAACAATCTACGATTCATTGGAAAAAATTGAAGTAGCTATCACTTTTTCAAAAATTAACACATTTCATAATTCAATGTTAGATCCAAAAGAACTACTGAATGAAATTTTAATAATCAATAAACAACTAAACAATAAAAATAAATTTCCATTTGAACCAGAAATTAAAAATATTCTTTTATTTGAAAAAATTATGGAAATAAAAAGTTATAGTAAAGAAAATCAAATCATTTTTATTTTAGAAATTCCAATAGTAGAAACTGAAAGTTACAATTACTATCATTTATATCCTTTGCCAATATTATCCGATACATCCTTCAAAACAATAATTCCTCATTCCGAATACCTCCTTTATAATGAGCAAAAATATGCATTTCTTACTGCAAGATGTCTTGAAATTTCGAACAAGGAATATTTATGTCAAAATGGAGAAATTATCGATTTCAAAGAAGATGCACCATGTGAAATCCAACTACTACGACACTCGGAAAATGCAACGAATTGTAAATTAATTCATGTTCAAATAACCAACATCAAAATTCAAAAATTAGAAAATAATCAATGGATCATCATTACACCAAAAAGTGTTGTTGCTACGAACAAGTGCGGTAATGACAAAGACAGTGTGTATTTAAACGGGAGTTACGTAGTTCAAATAGAAACAAAATGTGAAGTGAAAATAGAAGAGATAACACTAAAGACTTTTAAGAATTTAAATTTGGAATTTAAAAATATTGAATTACCTAAATTATATTATAGTCAAAATCAAAAAGTACAGAACGATTTTAATTTTAAAACTGAAAAATTAAATTCAGTAAATGTCGATGAAATCAAAAATATTTTTAGTGACTTGTCAAATCAAAAAGAAAAATTAAATTCATTAAATGATACTTCGGTTCACTTCCACAAAATTAGTGGATATACATTAATCATTTATGTTATAATCTTTGTAATTTTAATTTATGTATTTTTTAAATATTATTATAATAGAATCAAAATTTTGAAGCCCTCCGCAGAGGAAGCCGAAGAAGAAAATGGTAATCCGAAAAAGGAGATCAACATCAAATTATCTTCGAACTCTGGTAACCCATAGTTCTCATCTTAGGCCAGAGGAGTTACGATATTCATGTTATACGTAGAATGATAAGATGTAGTTCATTCGCTTTTCTTAGATTTAAGATAACAAAGGTGTTAAATAGAGGTGCAGAGCATCAGTAGTCGCTTTTTCTAATTCACTGTAGAAGTAGTTAAGTCCTGTGTAATAAAGGTTTTTACTTTTTAAAAACTGGTTTTTGTCAACCGAAATTGTAATTCAGGCAAAAGTTACGTATTATGATTTGAATCAATTATTGTCTACGGTGATGTCACGAGGGCGTTCAATAATTTATTTAACCCTGAAAATAGCGCCGACGCCTTAAATTTTCTCTTATTGAACCAGAAAACTCAGTTACTGTCAAAATCGCAATCTTACGCTACAAATTTTATACTTTAATAACAAAACGGTCTAAATACTTCGTTACTGCGTTCGCAATATAAAAATGGTGAGTCATACAAATTAATTTTCTAATTATAAAATTTGCGCTTTGTAGGCCAACGTAACTTGCGAACAAATCGAAAAAAAAGTGGTGATAAAGCACGCAAATTCGATCGAAACCTTAAATAATTGTCTGTCAAATCATATCGAAGTAAATGAAACAAGCGAAGAGGAAATTGAAAAATTTACAATCGAATCGAGCAGCATCGACCTTTCCCATGTGAAAATTTTTACGAACCTAACCAACCTGACCTGCTTGTCAATTTCAAACTGCAGAATTTTGGATTTCACAGAAGACAATTTTGCCCTCTTTGAAAACCTTAAGGAGTTAAAAATAAAAAGTTGTAATTTAAGGCGAATACCGGATGGAGCGTTTAATAATTTAACCTCCATTGAAAGTTTAAATTTAAGTGACAACAAACTAGAAATTCTGACGGAAGAAATTCTGTCTCCGTTAAGCAACCTAAAAAATTTGAATCTGATGAAGAACGAAGAACTTGTGATAACTGAAGGAGTGTGGCAAAGTCACCCTATCCTTGAAGAATTAAACCTCAGCTACTTGAGGTTAACAGAAACCCCAAATCTACCAGGTTTAACATCTTTAAAAAACTTAAATTTGAGTCACAACGCCTTCAAATCGATTAATTCAAATGTTTTTGACGATTTGGAATCATTGGAAACTTTGGATCTTAGCAGTAACAAACTTGAAGGGCTCACAGATGAAAATTTTCTAAAACTTGAAAACCTCAAACTTCTCAACCTCGCGGACAATTCGTTAAAAAACTTGGACGAAAATTGTTTTCAAAATCAAAAAAATTTGGAAGAACTGAACGTTTCGGAAAATTTCATCGTCGAACTGCACGAAAATGCGTTTCAAGGTTTGGAAAACATTAAAAAGTTGTCATTACATTCCAACACAATCTCCAGTATTCCTTCACAACTTTTCAGCGGTTTAAACAACATCGAAAAAATTATCTTAGACAAAAACAAAATCGAACAAATAGACGGTTCGGTTTTCAAGGGACTCTCCAAAGTAACTTTTCTCAATTTTGAAAACAATAAAATTCAGCAGATCGAACCTGACGCATTCGAAGACTTGGTCGAATTGAACCGAATCATTTTAACCAAAAATAGTTTAACCAATTTGGATGAAAATACTTTTCGAGGAAATGTTAACCTTGATATGCTGTTTTTGACTGATAATAAGATTGAGGAACTGTCGCCTGGTTTATTTTCGAGTTTGGAAAATTTGCAGGAGTTGTGCCTAGGAAGGAATTCAATCACGGAGTTAAAGGACAATTGCTTTGCAGGTCTCGTGAATTTGAAGCATTTGGGTTTGGAAAAGTGCAAAATAGGGGAGATTGAGGTTGGTGCTTTTAATGATTTAGGGGCGCTGATTGATCTTAATTTGGGAAACAATTTTATTCGGTGTTTGCATGCTGATACGTTTTCGAATTTGGTCGAATTGAGGAAGTTGGATTTGTCGAATAATCGAATTGGAGGTTTGGATGAGGGGACGTTTAATGAATTGGAAAATTTGAGGTTTCTGAATCTGGAAAGTAACGTTTTAACGGTTTTGAGGTCTAATACTTTTGAGAACTTACCGTTATTGGAGTGGTTGTCGTTGAAGTATTGCAATGTGAAAAAAATTGAAAAATCCGCGTTTGAAAGTTTAAAAAACTTGAGGTTGCTGGAGTTGAGTTTCAATAGTTTGGAGTTTGATATAAACTGCCATTTTGACGGATTGGAAGAACTGAGGTGTTTGTATTTGATTAATTGTGGTTTGAAAAAGAGTCCAATTTTGGCAACCGATGGTTTGAAGTTTTTGACTCTGTTGGATGTGACTTATAATGGAATTAAGGAGTTTAGCGAAGACTTTTTTGAGCAGCTGCCTGCTTTAAGTATTGTCAAATTGTATGGGAATACCATACCAACGAAGCAATTTGTGGAAATTACTAATAAGTATCCAAATATTACTTTTTACGACGAAACGTTTTAGATCTTAAGAATTTAGAATTTTAGTGCTTTGCATTGGATTGACATTATGGATGGAAAGCGCCTGTCAAAAAAATTATCCAAATGGATTTTGTTGTTTTTAGTTTTTGGCAGGCCATGAACGTTCCAGTTACAATGCACAGATTGAGCTTATATTTTGCTATGATATTATTATAGTAATATATTTTTGATTATAATATAACTTGATAACCTTGAGTAAAATAACACAAAACTTAAAACAAAAATGCATTAAACTCCAAGTAGTGGAATATGGTTAGGGAAGCATTTTGAAAGGATGGACGAAATTGAGAATGGAGAAAAGGAAAAAAGTTTATAATCCACTCAATTCCATTGCTTTGGTGAAACAAGTATTAAATTTTTTGTGTTTTTTTATCCACAAAGCTTTTATTGCTTCATTTTTGTTACAAAAATAGGTCAACATATCCATAACATAGATTCAGTTTGTTCAGAGTGAAAAATCAATAAAAATTTTAAAAAAAGAAATAAATTTGTGTTTCAATACCTTAATTTTTACTATTTAGAATCTCAATACTAGAAGAAAAGTAAAGAAAACCAAAAACAAAAAAAAAGAACAAGAATTAACAAAATTTAAAAACAAAACAAAAGGGCAAAAAGCAATAATTAAATCGTTATTTTTGTTTGACAATTGTTTTTGCTTATGCAATTATTTTTAATTAAGAAACTGTGATTATTTAAACAATTGCTTGTGATTTTAAATTTTGTCGCTGTCTTTATTTAGGCAAATTTAAGCAATTGCTTTTGTTTAGATAATTTTTTTGTTTAAGCAATTGTTTTTGTCTAAACCATAGTTTTAGTTTTGTAATTTTTTTTGTGTACAAAATTGCTTTTGTTTAATCAATTGTTTTTATTTAAGCAATTAGTTTTGTTTAAGCAATTGTTTTTACTCAAACAATTGTTTGTGTTTTTTAATGTATTGCTTTTTTTCATTTGTTTTTTGTTCGACGTTACTTAGGTAAGTTCAAGCAATTGTTTTTGTTTAGGTAAATAATTGTTTTGTTTAAACAATTGTTTTTGTTTAAACTATTTCTTTTGTTTAAATCAATTGTTTCTATTTAAACAATTGTTTGTTTTTTAATTTGTTTGCATTTTTCTCATTTGTCTTTTGTTTGTTGTTATTTAGGTAAATTTAATTAAATGCTTTTGTTTAAGCAACTGTTCTTGTTTAGGCAATATTTTGGTTTATTCAATTGTTTTTGTTTAAACCATATTTTTAGTTTTGTAATTTCTTTCGTGTACAAAGTTGCTTTTGTTTAGTCAATTGTATTTATTTAAGCAATTAGTTTTGTTTAAACAATTGTTTTATTTAAACAATTTTATTAAAATTTTATTGAAATTGTTTTATTTAAACAATTGTTTGTGTTTTTTAATTTGGTTTTTTTTTTATTTGTTTTTTGTTTGTTATTACTTAGGTAAGTTCAAGCAATCGTTGTCGTTTAAGCAATTGTTCTCGTTTAGGTAAATAATTGTTTTCTTTAAACAATTTATTGTTTTTGTTTAAACTATTGTTTTTGTTTTGTAATTGTTTTTGTGTAAGCAATTGCTTTTGTTTAATCTATTTATCTATTTTTAAACATTTTTTTAAAAAATTGCATTTTTCTCATTTGTTTTTTGTTTGTTGTTATTGTGGTAAATTTAAGCAATTGTTTTTGTTTAAACAACTGTTTTTGTTTAGATAATTTTTTTGTTTAAGCAATTGTTTTTGTTTTAACCATAGTTTTAGTTTAGTAATTTCTTTTGTGTACAAAATTGCTTTTCTTTCATCAATTTTTTTTATTTAAGCAATTAGTTTTGTTTAAGCAATTGGTTTATTTAAACAATTGTTTGTGTTTTTTAATTTGGTTTCTATTTTTATTTGTTTTTTGTTCGTCGTTACTTAGGTAAGTTAAAGCAATCGTTGTCGTTTAGGCAATTGTTTTTGTTTAGGTAAATAATTGTTTTGTTTAATCAATTGCATTTATTTGCATTTTTCTCAGTTGTTTTTTGTTCCTTGTTATTTAGGTAAATTTAAGCAATTGTTTTTGTTTACGCAACTGTTCTTGTTTAAGCAATTGTTTATGTTTAAACCATAGTTTTTGTTTTGTAATTTCTTTTGTGTACAAAATTGCTTTTGTTTAATCAATTGTTTTTATTTAAGCAATTAGTTTTGTTTAAGCAATTGTTTGTATTTAAACAATTGTTTTTGTTTTTTAATTTGGTTGCTTTTTTCATTTGTTTTTTGTTTGTCGTTACTTAGGTAAATTCATGCAATCGTTGTCGTTTAAGCAATTGTTCTTGGTTAGGTAAATAATTGTTTTGTTTAAGCAATTGTTTTTGTTCAAACTATTGCTTTTGTTTTGCAATTGCTTATTTTGTTTTATTAATTGCTTTTGTGTAAGCAATTGCTTTTGTTTAATCAATTGTTTTTATTTAAACAATTGTTTGTGTTTTTTAATTTGTTTGCATTTTTCCCATTTGTTTTTTGTTTGTCGTTATTTAGGTAAATTTAAGCAATTGTTTTTGTTTAAACCATCGTTTTTTTTTGTAATTACTTTTGTATAAGCAATTTCTTTTGTTTAATCAATTATTTTTATTTATACAATTGTTTGAGTTTTTTAATTTCGCTGCTGTTTTCTTTATTTGATTTTGATTCGTTTTTATTTAGGTAAGTTTAAGCAATTTTTAGTATTTTCCATTTTTTGAGATTCACGAATTGAATGAGATCTAATATCAACAAAGGTCAGAGTGTAATAGGGCGTCCATCTTACAAACTAATTAAAATTTTATAGCTAGTGCTTTTATATTAATACTTACGAGACTTTTTATTATCTATATTCTGAGGACATGAGTACAATCCCACGGGCACCGAGTCGTAGGGGCGGCAAAAATCGTAGCTGTACAGGACTTAATTTGAAATCTGACATCACCAAACACTTTTTTAGCCATGACGACCTATGTCGAATTATCCACCTTCTTCAGATAATTTAAAAATACATTTTCTAGTATGTAATTTTTGTTGTTACCCAAGAGTAGGTAAATTTAAACTAGACATGAGTCATTTGAATGAATTAAAATGTAAAACTAGGCGACATATCTAAAATGCGTGAACACGTCAATATTGATAGAATCAACACCGTGATGGCTGTATGTATTTTATTCATGAAGTTGTTTACACTATAAAATCACTCGAAATTTTTCTAAAAGTATGTAAATGTAGGAAAATATTTATTTTAACTTCCCAGAACGCAAGATGACATGTATTTTCTGTACTTGAGTTTGCTTCGAAAATTATCACTCACATAAATTTATTAAAAATGAATTAGATTAGCAAAGTAGGGGAGAGTGGGGCAAGGTGGGATCATTAGGTAGAATGGAAAGAACAAAATTAAACTAACAAATTTTAAAGATGGAGAGGGGGTAAAAGCTTCCGTGCATCGCGTGCAAAATCGAAAATTATTGGTAGTACCAAAAAAAAACAAATCTTATTTGTTAAACAGGGCTTCAGCCAAGGTGAAAAAGTTGAAAGCTGTTCCAACTATCTAAAAACCAAACTTTACTCTCATATTTTTTTTGGGGTTTCATCTTACTCTTCCAAAGCTTTCCAAATTTAGATCCATTAAGGGACCAGCACTCAGTTTAGTGATGTTTTGAGACCGCTGAATAATTAAGGTTAAATTTCTTCTCAATTCGATTTTATTTCCTTTCAACCAATCGGAGTCATAAACGGAATTTCCAATATTTTCGGCCTGGAATAAAATACCTAGTACTTTGTAATTTTCATTTTGTCAAAGTAGAATTTTACCTCGGTTGTTAGTAAAGTTCCCAAAAAGCAGTAAAGGAATAAAATTGATAGATAAAGCGATAAAGTTGCCAATGCTTGGGCGACGCTTTTGTAGTCAGGTGGAAATCTGAAACCAAATGTTACAGAGCCCAAAAAATCAGATTAAAAATTTACTCACCCTTCACTTACGATGTTGATCAAACACAAACAAGTGGTGAAAATGTTGGTAAAAAATATATTGAAGAAAAATTTAGCAAATATAGAATTTGTCTTACAGATGCACCTAAAAATTGTAATATTAACAGTAAAATTACAGAATGGGTCAAGAGTGGGGTGGGATCCTTCTCTACTTTCCTTTTTATTGCGAAAATAAAGAAAACTTACTCTAACACTAAATTTTGATGTTTCGTTAAATTTCTCAACATTTCCAGGTTATTTTTCTCCAACCCACTTTTGGCCACCATCAAAAATCTTTGTTTGATTAGGTACAATTCGTTGATATGGTAAAGTATGACGGACCCTAAAAAGAAATCAAATCCCATGAAAATTGGGGTTCCCAATGCCAGCAACATAAATAAGTGGTACACGTAACCGAAAATGAAAACAGGAAGCGAAACGTCGTCTATAATAAAATGGTAAAGGGGGATCGGTAAAATTTTCTTTTTGATCAGCGGTGGATCAACCATGTACATCGCAATTGTTGCCAGGAAGAGTACAATAGCACCCATCATGAGCCGCCTGGAAAGTTTGTAAATTTCATTGCTGTGGGCTTGCAGATCTGAATTGAGAGTTTCGGTCTTCCAATATTGTAAATGCATGGTTTTCAATAAGCTTGCAATACTTTTACGTTGAAAAACCAATACTGCGATTTTAACCCAGCACTGAAAATTTAAAAAGTTTTACGCCTCGAAAAGGAAAAACCTTGATTTTTTTTACCTGCCAGCATCCGATGAAAACCGCGGTACTGAAAACCAAATTTTGCATATCAAAATTCTTGAAAAGGCCCATACATATTTCGATGCTGTAGATCGTGCAGGCTACCAACGGAAAATAACCTCTATAAATTGAGGATTTGCTGTCATTTAATGGGTTCAGACCCCAAAAATTGAGCAACTTTGAAGATTCTTTTATTAACGGCTTCTTATCCATTTGTAGGTTTTTGTATTAGGAACGAAGAAAACTAATTAATGGATTTATTTGAAATTTGGTCTTTTTATTAAAAAAGTTGGGGATTGGTAAATATGAAACTTTTTAAAAAGTCAAAAGATAAAGAAAACATTGGTCATTAAGATTTAGAGCAACAAAAAACAAACTTTTCATTTTCGTTAATTTTTTTTTGCTTAGTTATGTAAACAAAGTGTTTATTTTGTATTACTTTTTGTTTTTTTTTGTTATAATCTCTTTATTTCGTGATTTGATATAATTAAGCGCTTTAAGTAAAAAAATTATTTATACCGGATGATGCAAAAGATTATGTTATTTTTTGCGTTTTTTATAAACCTTGTAACCTAACTTTCAGTTGAAAGAATTCAATATTATTTTTTCTCTACAACCTGCACGAGTAAAATTCCAATTATATAGAGCCAAAAAAAATAAATATATATGGGGGAGGGGCCGACTATAGACGATGGGGTAAATAAACTTTTTATTTATTTTTTCTTTTTAGTGGCATTAAATATTTTAACGTTTCGCCAACGTATCATAAAATAAAAAAAAATTACAATGTTGAAATTCAATTGCCTACCCATATAATTTTCCAACAATAAAAATTATTATTGGTTTTTAAATAGTTGAAACTAAATTTAATGATTTAAAGTCGATGGGTAATCTCCATATTTTACGTAATTTAATTATTACTTTCGTATTGTTTGCTTATAATTTAAACCTTGTTATTATGTGAAATATATTCTAATAACCTTTATTTCTTAATAATTACACTAATTTACTGTACACTTCACCACTGCTCATTCTATCTTTACAACATAAATGATTTCTCTTATATAGTATTTGGACTTCATACCAACCCCAATAATCTGATAATCTGATAAGGTTGTCCAAAACATAACATCTTCTCTCTTCTTATTTTTCTAGTATGTAAATCTATCCGGAGGCCTAGAAACACGCGAGCTTCTTCTTAATGCTGGTAGCATAGACGTACTTTCTGTTTTGCTTGATTCACTAATAATGAACTCAGCATCATCCTCCGAACCTTCATTACTCGGTTTTAGATGTGCCTCTCTTTCTATTAAAACTTCTTTTTGAATATTATCTTCATCTGAATAGTTTCGCAACGGCGTTTCCATATTTCTTTCCACCGGAGTTATTGTACTTTCTGTCTTGGGTTCTACCAAATCTTCCACACTTTCTAACCATGATTTACGTAAACTATTTACATGTTTGTGCAGTATCTTGTCTCTAACTTTTACCAAATAAGTTACTCCACTTAATACTCTGAGAATAACTCCTTCTTCCCATTTGTTCAATGTGTTTGGTCCTAACGCTGACACCAATACCTTTTCTCCTACTGCAAATGTCTTCGGACTGACATATTCTTCTGATTTTCTTTCTGATATTTTACCACTCGTCGGTCTCAACATATCCAGTCTTGTTCTCGGTTTGTATTTAAATATTACGTCATTTGGTGACATTCCTGTTGTTGTGTTAGGAGTATTTCTGTATGAAAATAAGAAATTTACAATCTGCTGTTCCAATGATAACGTTGACTTGTCTGCTAAGTATTTTGTTAACGCGCTCTTTACATTTTGCACATGTCGTTCCGCTAATCCGTTAGATTGTGGATGATATGGAGGAGACTTCAACGCCTTAATACCATTTACCTGACAAAATTTTTGGAATTCCCCCGAATTAAATGGCGGCCCGTTATCACTTACCACCGTTTCTGGAATTCCCATAATTGCAAATGTAATTTTTAATTTTTCTACTGTCTTTAACAAGTCCGATCCTCTTGTCATCGCGTGTACATCCAACCATTTTGATTTACTGTCCACAATAATCAAAAATGTTTTTCCTAGAAAGTGAAAAAAATCTATATGAACTCTTTGCCATGCTTTCTCTGTTTTTGGCCACGATACTAAATTCGATTCTTTCATATTATTATGAGTAAGTTGACATACTCGGCATTTATTGATTAATAGTTCAATATCCTCATTTAAACGAGGCCACCATACTGCTGATCTTGCCAGCATCTTACATCTAACCATACCTACATGTTCGGCATGTAGTAATTCCATTACTTTCTTTCTTAACGACTCTGGTATCACCACTTGACTGCCTTTCATTATACAGCCATTATCAATGGATAATTCATTACGTCTTGTAAAATATGGCTTTAAAACTTCTTCTGTTACCTTATTTGGCCACCCCCGATAACAAAAATCTGCAACTTTTACCAATACTACGTCCTTAGCCGTCATCCTCGCTACTTCTTCACTTGCTAATGGAATTTCTTCGGTTAAATTAAATGAATTAATCGACGAGTCTACATTGGTTGTGTCTGATAATGGTAACCTTGACAATGCATCTGCTTCTACTAATAGCGACCCTTTTTTGTATTCAATTGTATAATCATATGTCGACAGAATTAAATTCCACCGAACTAATCTTGATGCGGTCACTACGGAAATAGCTTTGTCTGGATTAAACAAAACTTGCAACGGCTGATGATCCGACAACAACGTAAACTTTCTACCATAAATATATTTATGAAACTTTTTTACTGCAAACATTATTGCTAATGCTTCCCGCTCAATTTGAGAATAATTTTTTTCTGAATTCGACAACGTTCCTGAAGCAAAGAATATTGGTTTATCCACTCCGTCTACACGATGACTCAATACCGCACCCACTCCATACGAACTAGCATCACAGGCTATCACAATCGGTAGTTTTTCATCATAATGTACCAGTACGTTACTTTGGCAAATCTGACGCTTACTCCATTCAAAACGTTCCTTGCACTCCGGAGCCCATACAAACTCTGAATTCCTTTCTAACAACTTATATAACGGCCTAAGTTGAGACGATAACATTGGTATAAACTTTGAATAATAATTTAATAACCCTAGATACGCCCTAAGTTCTGTAACATTTCTTGGTTGTGGTGCTTCCATAATTGCTTTAATTTTGCTCGATGTTGGATGAATACCTTCCTTATCAATTCTATGGCCCAAATATTCAACACTGCTCTCGAAAAATTTACATTTTGATAGATTAGCTGCTACTCCGTATTTCTTTAAACGATTTAAAACGGTATCGACCAACATCTTACATTCATTCATATCTTGACCAGTAATCAAAATATCATCGAGGTAGCATTTCACTTTTGGGATCCCTATTAATATGCGATCCATTACTGACTGAAATATTGATGGCGCACTAGACATACCAAAAGTTAATCTTGTATAGCGAAACAGCCCTATATGAGTATTAATTGTTAACAACTCTTGCGATTGCTTTGCTACCTTCACTTGAGTATATGCTCCTGTTAAGTCTATTACCGCAAATACAGATCCTCCTGCTAACGAAGCAAATATATCTTCTGCGGTTGGTAACGGGTACTGATCTTGTATGAGAACCTTGTTTACTGATACTCGAAAATCTACGCAAATGCGAATATCGCCATCTTTCTTGGGTACTACTACAATCGGAGATGCCCAATCACTATTTTGAACTGGATTTAAAATTCCTATTTTCACAAGTGCCTTCAATTTTTCTTCTACTTTGTGTCGCAACGCATAAGGCATACTGTATGCTTTTCTAAATATTGGTTGTGCTCCATCTTTGATTTTTAAATGGACCTCAAATTCTTTTATTGGAATAATTAAATTTCCTTCGAATACCGATCTAAATTTCTCTTTTAGCTTATCCACGTCCGTTGAAATGGCTGCCACCTTGAAATTTTCTTGCCAATTCGGAAACAATATATTCAACCAATTTCTTCCTAACAAAGGCACAAAACTATGTTTTGTTTTAACTACCACTAATGACAAATTATATTTCCGATCCTCTTTAACGACTTCAACTGTAATTTCTCCTAACGCACTAATTTCTTGTCCGGTTACCGATGTAAGACCAAAGTGTACCTGTCGTAGCTTTACATTTGAAAATGTTTCGTAAAATAACCTTGATGGCATGATAGTTTTACATGCCCCAGTATCAACTTCAAATTTAATTAAGTTGTTATTGACTTTCAAATTAACCCTATGCGCCAAACTGTGAATGACTTCTCCAACCACATTAATATTGTACAATGAATAAATATCTTTATTATTACCAACTGATAAATGCAGATTTCGATCCATTAAACTGTTCTCTCGACATGTGTCTTCTTCTTCTCTCTGACGTTCTTCCACCGCTCTAATTACAGCCTTTCTTTGACACATTTTTGCGGAATGACCAATTCTTTTACAATTGTAGCATTCCCACTTCCTTGCTGGACACATACTCGGATTATGTTGCCTACCACATCGAAAACATTTACTTGGATTATTACGCCCATTACCGTCATTTTGATACCTTCTATTCATTTCCGGTTTCAACGGATTATTTGCCGCTTGTCCAGTCACTTCTTTTCTTGTGTTTTGATTATCTTTATACCTTTCTACGTACTGGATCTCCCCTTGGCTCATAACTCTCACTTGTTTGTCCGCCATTTCACATTTTCTCGCGTCCATACAAGCCATTGTAAAGGTCAACTCTGACTCGGCTAACAGCTTTCTTTGTACTTCACCTGATTCTACTCCGACCACGAATTGGTCTCGTAACGCTTCATCCAAAAATGTTTTGAAATTACACGTGCTTGCCAGTTTTCTAAGTTCCACCTCATATTCCGCTATTGTCTGATTTGATTTTTGATGACATTTGTGAAATTTAAATCTTTCACATATTTCAGATTTTATCGGGGAATAATATTTTTTTAATATTTCTACCATTTCTGCAAATTTTAGATCACCCGGTTTTTTTGGTGCAACTAGATCTTTTAATGTTTTATATACTTTTGGACCCGCTAACGTAATAAACATTGAACTCTTCATGTCCTCACTGACTATATTGACTTTAAACAGATGTTCCACACGTTCGCAATAACAACCAAACTCATCTGCCCCTCCTTCAAATTGTTCTATTGATCCAATTAGTCCTGCCATCCTGTCGCCAATGAAATATATTCTAATAACCTTTATTTCTTAATAATTACACTAATTTACTGTACACTTCACCACTGCTCATTCTATCTTTACAACATAAATGATTTCTCTTATATAGTATTTGGACTTCATACCAACCCCAATAATCTGATAATCTGATAAGGTTGTCCAAAACATAACATTATGGTGAATAATAATTTTTCTCTATTATATAAGACAGAGGTCAATAAATTAGCACCAGTAAGTGTAGGATTGATTTACTTGTTTGAAAATAGAAATAACATTTTAACTTAACATAATTTATGGTCCATAAAGTAGTACATAAGTACTGTAATTGAAATTTTTTCAGATTTACATTCCTTGAAATCCCACGAGTTGAAAGAGACCAAACATCAATAAATATCTGCGTGTCTGTCTGTCTGTATGTCACTGAATTTTGAGTGCGCTCTAGCTCCCAAACCAATAAGAATTTCACAACCAAATTTCATATTTAGTACAAATAAACAATTTTTTTTTATTATTTATTACAAAATTTACAAATTTACATTATTCTGAGCAAAACTTTGGCGTATTAAACTGCTAAGATTTAAATACTAATATCATCAAACGAAGTGTCCCAATGTATAGCTCTGTTTATATCAAAAGGTTCTGGAAAAGTGACAGGATTATATGTCCTATTTTTGTTGTTTAACTTCCATTCCTCTCCTTCCAAGCTGTGATAAAACGACACCAGTCGGAAGTGTTGCCCAATATGCATTTCTAACTTTTCCACCACGTCTGTGAAAGTTGGCCTAAGGGACGGTTTCCATTTCCAACAAACGGACATAATTTCGTATAACAAGTCGGGACACTTACGGGGACGTTCGAGCGTTCCTTCCGATATGACGAATTGCAAAACTTGTTCGTTGGACAGTTCTTGATAGGGCTGTTCCGCAAAAGTTACTATTTCCCATAAAACGATCCCGTAACTCCACATATCCGAATCGCTTGTAAAAACTCCATCTGTTAAGCTTTCGGGAGCCATCCACCTCACTGGCATTAAACTACCCGATTCGTTTCTATAATAATCCGCTTCGTATTGCACATTTTTGGACATTCCAACAGTGCCAATTTTTACCGTGTGGTCCGACGTAACCATACAGTTCCTAGCCGCTAAATCCCGGTGGATGTAGTTTTTAGACTTCAGGTACATCATCCCGTCCGCAATTTGGGCAGCCATCCTGTACATCTCACTGGAAGTCAGCCCATTTAACGAACGCTTCTTCTGTCTCAAGTAAGTTTTCAAATCTCCCCTTGCCATTAATTCCACTATCACCATAGGTACCGGTCCTCGCGAAACAATCCCCAACAGTTTCACCACGTGACTGGACGTACTAAACGACTTCATAAACAACGTCTCGTTCAAAAACGATAACTTATCGTACACATTGTTCTTGACACCACTTCCAACGTTCACAGCACACAAAATTTGCTTCGATTTGATAAACCCACTAAAAACCCCTCCGAAGGACCCTCGTCCAATTTCCAAAGCAATTTCAAGATCGTCGCGCTCGATCTCCCATTCGTCTTCCACGTACGCACCACCGGAGACGTCGAGCGTAGAACTTGACGCTATTAAATTTAATTCATCTAACTCTCTTTTTTGCTTTCTATTGTTGTTATAACGGTAATAAAATATACCGAAAACGATCAAAAGAATGACAACGACAGTCAAAACTATCACCACTTCAATGGACATTGCGTGTGTTTGGGGAACGTCGAAGTGTACAAACTTCGTAAACTTTCCAGGCCCGGCAAGCGAAACCGCCCTAACTCTTACCGAATACCGTCCCTCCGAAAAGTTGCCCATCCCGTATTTGAAACCGTTTGAAACGTATTGCTGTTTCGTTATACAATCACTGCTAGAATTTTCGGATCCAAAACTTTTATACTCGATTTGATAAGACACAATCACCGAATTTGGATGTTTTGGTTCCGACCAACTCAAACTCCAATTGAAACCTTGCACGGTGACGGAGTAACCTGGAGGAATATCATCCGCTTCAGGCTTACTCATCGTTCTTTCTGACGCATAAATAACATTACTGCAATGCGAAGTCCCGATGCAAGCCTGAATAAAAAAAACGTAAACGCTGAAATGGGTCAAATTTGTGACATTGTACGACATAATCGAACCTTCCGGTATTATCTTTTCCAAAATCGGATAACTTGGTTTCACCAAACTTCTCGAATTTTGAATCACAAAGTCGTCTTGTTTTTTATTAGACTTTTTTGCGTTTTCCGCCGAATACATGTAATCCTTGCACGGTTTAAATTTGGAGTTGGAAAGGGTAACCAAGTCTATTTTGCTGCAAAAATTGGCGATCAAACTTTTGGTTTCGTCGTTGGATTTCATGCAGCAATCTTCTTCTTCTTCTTCGGGTAATTTTGGTGGTGTGCTTTCCGTTGGGAAATTGAGGATGGCTTCGCGGGAAAAAACGTGGGGAAACTTGCAGTAATTTCTTTCGGCTATAAAATCTCGGTCGTCTTCTTGGGCATAAATTACCAAACTGTGGTGCGTTATTTTACCAGTTTTGAAGACTGGGGCTTGCCAGTAGAGTGTGATGCTGTCGCAACTGTAAGAATCGGCTTGCATTTCGTCCACTAATTCTGGATCACTGGTGTTCGTTTTGAAACGGTTTATTTCGGTCCGACCTCCTTCTAGAGATGATGAAGTGTAAATTCTGACGTAGTAGGCGTAAGTGGTGTATGGATTCAAGTTGGTAAGGGTGTGGTTGTTACTTGTAACGAATGCACTCTCCCAATTGTTTTCTTCGCATTCGTCTCGTTCGCTGTAGATTGTCATGTTGCTGAATGGGTCTTGGATGTAATATAGAAGATAACCAATTAGGGAAGCATTTTCGGATTTGGTGGTGTAGTTCTTCCATGTTAATGTAGCGTTCGTTGAGTTAGCTTGGACTGTAATGTTTAGATCGATATATTCGCAGGCTTGTTTATGGCCGTTCGAGTAAGGCGAAACATCGAATTGGTCAAAAGTTATATTTGCGGCTTTTGCAAAATTGTTGATCTCGTTTAGGCATAATTGGGAGTTGTAGTGGAAAGATATATTGCCTCTCTTTATGTTAATTCCGAATTCGTTCCAGTTCCATAGCTTCTGTAAGTTTGGGTTTTCGAACACAATCACTGAGTACTGTTGATTGTATAATTCTTTACCGTGGATGGTTCTTAAACTTTTGAAAAAATCAAGGTTGATCAGAGCAGAGCGATAAATTTTTAAATAGCCTGTGATTTCTTCGATCGCCCATAAGCTTTTGCTTAACTCTAATCCGGTTTTTAAGGTGGTGATGCGTATCGATAACGAACCATTAATGTGAGTGCATCCCTTAAAAAGTTTTAAAGCTTCCATGCTGTCGATTAAAGTGGGTTCACATACTCTTCGTGTTGTATTGTTAACACATTTGTTTCCGTCGATTTTCCAAGAGTCTCCTACTCGAGATGCATTATGGCAATCACTTTTGTTTATACACCTTCCTAGTTCTGTGTGCAGAATTCTGAAAAGGTGACAATAAATTGGGTTGCAAAATATCATAAACTGAAAATTCTTACTTATCTTTTGGGCAGCTTGAAGCGCAGGTTTGGTCGTTGACGTACAACTTACAAGCTCGACATTTATCAGCTCCGGGTCCGGTACATCTGATGCACTCAGAATCACAGTTTTCATCGTTGGTTATTTGGCAACGATTCTCGTTCCAGCAACCTGAAATAATGTTTTATTATTTTATGAAAATGTTTCTACCATTCATCCCGAAAGAACTGAAAAATGCAGGTACAAAAGCGTTCAAAGTTGCGGACCCAGACTAAGCCCACACTGGGGGTAGTAAAATTGGGGGTCACCGAATATCCTGAAGCTTTCATTGGTTTGGAAGAATAAAGACCAAAATGTTTTTTAGATTACTCTTCAAAGCTTTTTAGAAAGAATAGATGAACTAGGGCCGAGTTTGCCTCAATTATGGAACTCTCCTTTTCGGTCCTCAACTCGACTCATTCAGAATTAGAGAATTTTAAAATTAACTCAGTTCTATGAGGGGTAGGTTGAAACCAGTGCATTTTACGTAAAAATTTATAGGAAAAATTTTTTCGTGTATAAAATTTTCCACAACTTTTATTTTAAAGAACATTTAGTAAAGTTGAAGGTTGGGCCGTTGCTGTTCTTTTTCTCCTTGGTTTGTTTTGTAAATTTCTTCCTTCATGCTCCAATTTACAAACTATTTTTCCCATAACTTCCCCATTTTCCAAATGATTTTAAAATAAAAAAAAGGACTTTGTTTAGAATTTTAAGCTCTACCAAATGTTTCTCTTGATAATTTTTGATAAAACAAACAATAACGAAGTTATTGTCACAAAAAGATATTTATTTAAGATGAAATTAAAAATCGGGTAGGGCTGACCTTATAAGTAACCAAAACATAAACATTAACTCAGTAAACGTGTGCATAATTAATACTTATTTTTTAATTAAGGATAACAACTGTTATTTCCTTTACAAAGTGTATAAAATTAATCAAGAACATTCTAACCTTTGCATTCGTCTGCACAGTTTTGCGTGCAATTTTCATTTTCATTATCAAAGTATAAATGATGGGAAGGGTGTCCAATTTTTGACCAATCGAGGGTATGCACATAGCACAAATTGGGACACAATCCAATTCTTGTTGAACCTCGTTCTATATATTTCAAATTATGGAGCCCAATCTGCAAAATAAATTATTGTTTTTTGGTTTAAATGCCGTACATAATTTTTTATATATCCTGGAGTTTTTATTTTTCTGCGAGGTCAATTTGAAATATATGTATGTAGTATTTAATAACAAATTTTTACATTTTTTGTTGTAAGTGAACAATGTAAACTTGTTCATTTTTTTCTTAAAAAGTAAATATTATCAATAGATTAATTGGTTATTGAATTAGACACTTGAAAATTACGTAAATGTGAAAGAAAAAACTAAAATAATAATTATTGTAATTTATTTAAATGATAAGTAAATAATAATCAATGTCATTAAAGTTCTACTTTGTATATGTAATTGTTATAATAAAAAATAATTAAAAAATTACGATCAAAAAACGAATGTTTATTTTAATCAAGACAAATAAACAAATCTGCTGTTTGTGTTAGTAAATTTCGAGTTTCATTCAAAAAAATTTCAAAAATTGGTAACTTACGTCTCGCATATCTTTGCAATCGTAAATTATAAACGAGTAGTAATCAAGAAATAACTTAATCCCACGAATAACAGATAAATTCGGGAGAAGTTTATCCAGACTTGTTAAACCCCTAACTTTATAAAACAACAAATATCCCCTAATATCAGTTAATTCTGGAAACGAGAGATTTTCAAAATCGGACGAATTTGTGTGTTCCATCAACAAGATCTTCAGAAATCCAACCACCGTGGTACAATTCCTCAAATTTTCAAAATTGTCAATGTAGTTCCGCACATCTACGTTATAACACACCACAGCACCTTCGGAAAATTCAAGTTCAACCGTAAAAAATACAAAAATCAATAATCCAAATTTATTCATCGTTCATTTTTTTAAAATTCGTCTAGTTTCTTTCTCATTCAATCTTAAACTATTCAATCATGGGGCCTTACCTACGCAGGTCATTATTAAATGAGTAATTTATTTGGGTCAATAAGTGTTAAGTAAATTATCATCAATTGATTGTTAACAGTGAGAAATCCTACCGATTAAGTGAGTTTTAACTCGAAAAATTTAAAAATTTTAAAATAGCGCCCTTTTGGTGCGAAAAAATTTTAAAATCCCATATAGAAAATTATTCATAAAACACCCAAAATAAATAAAGCCAAATAAAAACCAATTGTACAAAGGTTAAAAATTGTGCGAAATTGATGAATTATTATTTCAAAAAATAAATTAATTTTATGTAAGTTTAAAAGGTTTACACGGAATTTCAATAAGCATATAAATAAAAAATTGCTAATTGAATTTTAACTGTTGGTTTTAAATGCATATAAAAAAACAATAATAATTAATTTTAGTTGTTTTTGCAAAAACAAAATTGTTTAATTATTTATATTCAGTTTTAATTTAATTTCCTAATTTAGTTTTAACTTTTAAATTTTTCTGATGGTTTTATGTTACCTTTTCGATTTTCAAATTGCATTATTGCCTTTTATTTCTTAATTATTCTTGTCTGATAGTCTAATAAGATCAAAACATGTGCTATTTTAACTTGAATTTTGGTTTTAAAAATTTTTCATACAAGATGTACATATGTATATGCCAAGGTTAAAATATTGGTTTATAAGTAAATCTCGTAATAAAAATTTATAAATGCAAATCATAGATTTGTAAGCAAAAAAAAGAAGGTCGGAATAAAACACTAATTTTATCTCAACAATTTTGAGCATTACTACTGCAAAAATATAGTGACAGAAAACATGAATGAAATTTAGTTGGATAGGTGAAAATCATATACTTAAATATCAAGGTCAAACGAGGTCATATTCGTCAAAAAACTAATCGAGAATTTTTTCAGATTTTTTAAAATATTAGAAAATGAATTTCTTTTCTAATCTTTCCCCTTCTACCCCTTCTATTTACATATCATAAAATAATACAGGATGTTCCTTGAAGAAATTTAAATTGCATTGTACTCCGCAATAGTATAACACAGTGTACAGTTCATAATCACAAGAACTCGAGTATGACCTAACCTCAGCTTTCTCCAATAACTCAAAAACGATTAAAAATATTAAAAATATTAAAAAGGCCAAAAGTGTTCAGCGTAAAAAGATGAATATTTTTTGTTTCAAAATATTTTTAATAACTTGAATAGTTTTTGAGTTATTAAAGAAAAACGGAGACATTTCGTACTTGAATTCTCGTAGTTTCTTCCCCCTCTCCCTCCAAAATTTGTTTTTATTTTTCAAGTCAGGCTCAATACCAACTACGGTTCAAAAATTCCTGACGTCGAACAAAATTTTTTTTTTTCAAAAAAAAGATTTTTATTTAATTTTTTAAATATTTTTTATTTTAAATTAACATAAAATTAACAAAGTACGGTAAAGCAAAACGAAGACTATAATTTCGATGTTAGCAGTCATCTAATTCTTTCAAATCATTTTTCATTGGCCCACTTTTCCCTATTTCCTGACTTTTATTGATGTTGTTGTTTATTTCAACTTTCAATTTGAAAAAAATATTTTTAAATGACAAAATTTAGAATTAAATTAAAAATGTAAATGACCTTTCACTGGATTAAACAAAAATTTCGCAGGTTTAATGAACTAGGCGTAGTTAAATTAGCCGCTAGGCAGTTAACCATTATAAATATTTTTTGTTTACAATTATTTTTGTTTTGTCTACTTTTAATTACGTTCTTTTTATTTTTGTTTAAAAATCGGTATTACAATTTTGCTTCTCATTACTATCAAAATTTCTGAATTTTAAATTTTTTGAAATTGCAATTTTAGTGCATTGAAGGCCGACGGGGTAGTGCACTTTCTAATTTATTTAATTTTTTTAAATTTTTTATATTTTAAAGTTGTCTTTCTTGGTGGAAATTTAACTTTTATTAAAAAAAATAATAAAACTTAAAGTAACAAAACTTTACTGTAAATAAATAATTTTAGACATGAAAAAAGAATAAAAACCAGGGGGGGAATTTTAAGAAAAATAAATTTTGCTAAAAAATTCTGAAACTTTGTAAATATTAACCCTAGCATACACAAAAAATAGTAAAAAAAATATAATTGTTAAAACTGGTAAATGGGGGGGGGGGGTAAAAGCTTTTGAGGAGTAAGCAAAATAACCATTTTGTTTAAAAGTTTTGAAACTTTTCAATTTAATATTAACTCTACGATTACATCAAAATTAATAAAAAAAATTTAATGTAATATTATAAATACTCGTGGAATCTTTAGTTTTTTAGTGGTCACTCTGTATTAACCATGCGATTACATCAAAAATAATGAAAATATTTAATAGATAAATTTTGAATTTATCAATTGGAATTTTAGGCAAAAAAAAACTGTAAAAATTTTGAAACTTTTAAAATATAGGTAGTACTAATTCTAATCCTGCGATTATATCAAAATTAGTGAAAAAATTTAATATTTAAAGGAGTGAATTTTTAAAAAGTAAAAATTATAACATACTTTAAAAAAATTTTGAAATTTTGAAAAATTTCATCTACAAATGAATAGTTTTTGAGGGGGTAAAAAATTATAAATTTGTTCAAAAATTTTAAAACCCTTTAAATATACTAATATTAACCCTATAAATATTGAAAAAATTGTACCTAATCATTAAGCGGGAGGGGGGGGATAATTAAAAAATTTGCCACAATATTTTAAAACTGTTTAAATATAGTACTAATATTAACATTGTGAATTCATCAAAAAAAGTAAAAAAATAAATAAATTATTAAGTGGGTTGTTCTTTGGGAGAGGGGGAGGGGAATAATAACTATTTTGTTTAAAATTTTTAAAACTTTTTAAATAAGCCTGTCAAAACACCAAAAAAAAATGAAAAAATTTTGGTTTTTGAGGAAGCAAACATTAACAAACATAAAACATTAATAATTTTGAAACTTTTTAGATATTAGATAGTCCTGCAAAAGTGCAAATACACCAAAAATAGTGAAAAAATTTACAAATTCAAACAAATATTTTCTTCTCGGAAAATTTGAGTGACTTTTTGTTAATAATTTCCAAATAAAATTAGAATAACTTATTCGGGGTTTTTACAATTTATTTCAAATTTCACAAGTTGATCATATTTTTTAAAATATCTATTTTCAATGAAAAATAAATTAATAGGGTAATTTCTAATTCTACAACAAAAAGATAAAATTAAGTGAATCATTGAAATGTTAGCTTAAATTTGTCATAAAATAAATACAGTCGATTCTGATTCATTGGATCATCACTGATTTTGACTAAATCTTAAAAGGTAAAAACGTAATTAATTTATCACAAATTTTAACGGGATATTGGAAACGCAATCAAAACAAATTAACTAATAAGTCAACTTTTCTTTTTTTAAAATTTTAGTTTTGAGGATGGTTTAATAAATAAACCAAAATTTTTTATAATTTTAATTGATTATAATGAAACTTTGTACATCAGAATCTACATCATCTAATCAAATTATGAATTCTTTTATTATCAAATAACTATTGATTGGTTTGCAATAGATCAACCAACATGATTCAATTTTTAAATCTGAAAATTATTTATTACCGATATATAATTTATATTAATAAATCACTATTATTCAGGAAAGTTCGAAGGCCAGACCAAGTCGTGTCAAGGACCGGGGGTCCCCTGTATAAAATTGTACTAACGGTTACAAATGATATTTTAAATATTCAAATTTTACAGATTAATTTTGCCTAAAAATAACCATTTTAGCTAAAAAAAACTTTTTTTTCTAAAATTATTCAATTTTTTTACTCCTACACGTCCTGTGCGTTTATATACTGATAAATTAAATTAAGGTTGCAGATGCGGGTGTTATGTCTTTGAAAATTATCGTGGATTTTATAATAAATACAAGCAAGCATTAAAGTTCAATTTATTATAGAAAAATTTCAACTTCATGCTCAAAATGCTTCCAGATTAGTCGGTACCCAAAAACTTTGCAAGAACCCAGTAGTAAAATTTTCAACCCTGAACTGGATTGACTTCCAAACTCCATTAGTTACTTGAGACGTTTCATGTTCATTTCATATACTTGAAATACCTCAAAACACTTGATAAATTTTTGTTCATTTATAACCTATGCAAAAGAGTTCTAGTGCGGCCTTCAGGCCGCACAACTTCGGTAATCTCATATTAAAATAAAAAGTTAGAAAAATTAAAATTTTGTAACAAACAATTTAACCCCTTCTCTAGTTTATTTTATAATAAAAGACTGTTTTTAAAACTAGAGAAAAAAATGATAAAAAATCCGCTTCGATTCCGAGTCACATCTACTATTTTTTGTGGTAATTTTGTTCAAGAATTATTATTAATTAAAAAAAAACATGATGAGCACTAAAATTAATTAATAACACCTTAAAAATGATTATATAAGAAAAATTAAATAAATTTATTATTTATCATTTACTAATTTTTTATATAATATGTAATTAATTACATAATAGATAAATATCAAAAAACATTGTAAAAGGTAATAGATAAAATCAATACATAGTACCTACATGTACATATTTGAAATGAAAAAAAAATAGTAAAAAGTTGGAGCAACTGCAGATGTAAACTTTGCACCCTCTTTGAGTGTACACTGTGGATTCGGCTACTCCATATTTTTTAGACAGAAAAGTCACTCTACATCTTTTATTTGCATCTGATAAAAGTTGAACTGGTTACTCCAATACTAAGTAATTTGGTATCCGAATTCCCATACTGCTTACCTTGAATAACTAGAACCTGAATTTTTACATTTGAAACTGAAATGCCTACAAGTTCACTAAATAAAAAAAAAATTCCTAGGATGGATAAAAAAATTAATTATTACAAAAAAATTTATTTTCTTGTGGGTGGGATCCCAATTTAACCCCAGTTTTAAATTTACCATTTTATACCGCAAATTTAAATTTTAAATTAATTTACATTCAAATTTTTTTTAAACTTCCTATAATTGCAGGTACAATAACTTACACGTCTGATTAATAATTTTTACCTTTGAGCTCGTTCAAACCATAAAAAATTAGTCTACTTATATTAATTTGCGATAAAATTAAATGTTTTTTTTTATTGGTGTTTGCGAAATATATGTAGCGATTTCTCAAGGACTCCAGGGAAAATAATGAAAGTTGCTCATTGTGATGAACATTGCGTTACCCGAACTAACCGATATCACTTCGGTGGTTTTCTGTTTTCTTGAATATGTAAATAAGTCACTTGCGTCATTTAAAACTTGATCCATAAATTCATGCTCAAAAATCTTCCACCAATTCTTTCCCAAATTTCAACAGTTGCATTTCGTTAGTGATTCTTGTTTTGTGAGGTGATTTGGAATTCTTAATAAAAAAATTTTCAAATTGAGGAAAAGGAAGTAGCCCTACATTCCTGCATATTTACAAGGTAATAAATAATAACTAATTTTTTTAATTATATCTATTAGTTGTTTTGATCAGTATTTTGAATAAATTTTTCGAAAAAAATAGCAGGATTTTGTTTCAATTATTTTACCTTCAGCTGCCCGGTGGAAATTCTTTCAATTCATAAAATTTGAAACTAAAAGAAAATTTTGTGTTTTTAACACAATGTTTAGAGTTTTTAACTTGTGAATTATTTTAAATAAAATAATTATAAATAAGTTTTGGTAAATACAAAAATCCAGTTAAATTTTTTCATGGGTCCTTTTCCTTAATTTTCACTTTTCATTTAGCTTCAAAAATAATTTCTTGATCAAACAAAAATTTAAATATGTAAAATAAACTAATTGTTAATTTTTTTAATTGTTGTTTATTTTGCACCATAACAATGATCTTTCTTGGAATTGAATATTTCGACTATTTAAGGCGGTTCTGTAGTGAATTAAACTAAATGGAAAAAAATGCTGTGTGGGATTTTCCGACAATATTATTTATTATAAGACTAGGCACTTTAAGGGTTTTTTTTATTCAATAACAAAAATTTTAAGTTTGATTATTCACACAGATTTCTAATTATTTGCACAATTTCGGTCGTTATTATGTAATAAAAAAATATATTTAAGATAATTAAATATACTTGAGGAATTTCTCGTTACGTTCCAAATTTGCAAACATATAAATATAACAAAATTGATCAAATCCATCATGACACGTTTAATATAGATCATTTCGTGAATGCGATAATTACAGGAATTAGTAACAAGTAATAACCCATTATAGGATGAATAATTACCATAGCGTGTGAAATTAGTTAAGAAGATCTCATCTTGATAATTATTAACAAATTTTATTTCGTGCGGAAGTTTGTTTAAATAATTACTGTCAAAAGCTATTAATTTTTTAATTTACATAAAATATCGTAAAAATGAGTAATAAATTGATGTATCTGTCAACGCTTGAGTTAGAGTAATTTACAAAATTTATGATTAAATTTTATAATAAATTAACACTAAAAAGCGTAACTTGCTAATTTTCTTATAAAAATTTTATTAATAATATAATAAAATATATAATAATTATATTTCCAAATAAAAATAATAAATATAATAATGTAACTAAAGCAGACCCTTCAAATTTTAGATTTTTGTTCTGTAGGTACATCCCTTTTCATTTTACTAAAAAATATATCTAAAAAGCTGTAGCCAATTTTACAAATTTTAAGGCTATTCTCTTTGTAAAATCTTGATTTTCTATATATAGTTTTTAATTTTTAAATAAAATACCCCTTTAATTTTATTTAATTTTTTACAAACTGTAAACCTAGTTCAAAAGATTTTTTGATCAAAATGAAACGTCTAAATCTAGGATTGTTTAATGGCTAAGGGTGAAATCTAATGCATACTTTAAAGAACGACCAATTCTGTCCTATTGTTTTAGTTAAAAAATATTTTTGAATGTACCAACACCTCCCATACAAATTAATCTTTAATTTACTTTATTGTTTATTTAATATTTAATTTATTTATACATCATTAATGATGATTATAATTTTTAATAATTTATTATTATCAAGGCTGTGGGAAAATTCTTTCAAAACCACGCTTGAGCAACTCATAGATTTCTTTATATTATTTTTAACCATTTATGCATACAAATTGTAAAATTACGTAGGTAACATATAATACCAAACACCTCATCATTTTATTTTCATTAAAAAAAAAGAACTCTGTGCCCATCACTAATTTTTGCACTAGTGTAGTACCTAACAAAATTAGGCATTAAAATATTAGTTTCGAACGTAATTTTGGTCGTTAGTTAATTGTAAACTTTGATTTGATTGATAATTCCATTGTTTGTTATGAAAACACCTGATCTACTTCAAAAGACTGTCAACAGATGGCGTCGTTATATTATAAATACCAAATTCATGTTTAGTAGTGTCATCTGTTGACAATCTTTTGAAGTAGTTAAAACTAATAATAGTTCGTCTAAAACAACACTTTAAAAGTTTTATTTAAATCCATAAAAATTAATTTTTTTTTTTTTTTAGAACCGTCCAAAAATGTATTTTAAGTCTGTATACATTGCGACTTTAGGAATCGTACTATTCCTGATTGGACTTCCCACCTTAGTATACAGAAACCTGATATTTAACCTCGTCCTGGACTACGCATCAAAAATTGAGCCCGATTCATTTGCGTTCCAATTTTTTCGAACGCCTCCCATGCCGTTACGATTGTACGTTTACTTCTTTAATTGGACAAACCCAGAAGACATTTTCAATTTAAGCACGAAGCCGATTTTGAAAGAAGTTGGTCCGTATGTATTTACAGAACATAGGGAAAGAGTTAACATAACGTGGAACGACAATCAGACCATAAGTTTTCGTTTGCTCCGGTATTGGAAGTTTGATGAGGAAACGTCACCTAGAAAACTGACAGACGTGATCACAACTTTAAATACCGTCACTTTGGTAATTTTTTAATAGCTTTGATCCCACTTCTGATGCATTTCAATACCGTAACTCTTAGTACTTTTCATCCTAGTCTTCAGCAAATCAGGTGAAAGATTGGGGTTCCTTCATGAAGGGATTGTTTTCTTATGCTATGCTAGCACTAGCACCCGAACTCCATGTGAGGAGGTCGGTTGGAGAGTTATTATTTGAAGGGTATCGGGATCCGTTCATCGATATAGCGCTTACGTTTCCATACATGGTGGATACTCTACCACCTGAAGAGATGTTTGGTTACATGTATGGAGTAAGTCGATTTAAATTGCCCCCAAAGCAAATTTAATGGAGTATTTTTAGAGAAATAACTCGTTTACATATGAAGGAACCTTTAACATAGACAACGACAATCTTCACAGTGATTTTGGAAAGCTTCGGAGTTGGAATTACGAAAACACCTCCAAGTATTATGAAGGCTCTTGTTCCAATCTCGATAGTTCGGTGGGTGACATACATCATAGGCATATGGAAAGAAATGACGTTAAGGTTTTTTTAACTGATGCTTGTCGACCCATTAAAATGGATTATGACGAAGATGTAGAGGTCAAAGACATTTTGGGATATAAGTACAGTGCAAGAGAGTCGATGTTGGACAACGGTAAGATTTTTATTTTGTGTGTCCGCGGATTTGATATTTTTAATTTGAAGGTACCCAGGTGCCCGAAAACAAGTGCTTCTGTAATGGAGAATGCATACCTTCCGGGTTACTGAACGTTTCAGCGTGTCGATATGGTACTCCATCTTTTGTTTCACTTCCACAATTTTACAACGCTGACCCATCGTATCTAAATCTGGTCGACGGTTTAAAACCAGAAAAATCAAAACACGAAATGTTTGTGATCCTTGAACCTGTACGTAGAACGTGATTTTTTTATACAAAAAAAAACTGATTTATCTGATTCTGTAGAAAACAGGTTTACCTTTAGATGGAATCATAAGGCTGCAACTCAATTTCCGATTGTTTCCTATGGAGGATGTGTGGTATGTTTAAACTTGAGATATATAAAAAAAAATTTTTCCAATATTATTTTATTTCAAGGTTATTTTCTAAAGTTCCTACGTTATATTTTCCCGTATTTTGGTTTGAACAAAGTGCAACTATACCAGATTTTGTGGCATGGAAGCTGAGGCTGGCGTTACATTTGCCTGCAACTATTTTTCCAGTCGTAGGAAGCGTATTAATGACAGTTGGTGTTGCACTGTTAATTTACTACGTAATAAATTTTTCCAAAACACTAAAATGGGAAAACAAAAAGTACATTATGGTCCATGTAGATAATAATAAAAAAGTTGAACTTTTGTAACGTAGGTTTTCCTCAAGGGGCCAACTGTAACCCTACAACCAAAAAATTTATGCACAGTTCGTTTTTCAGACATTTCATTATCGTTTTGAGTAATTCATATAGCATCATAAGCAGCTTTTCGGCATTTACTGGCTGCGCGTTACGTTTATGCCAATAAAGCCAGTTAGGTATTTTTCAGAATGTTGTGGCAGATAAAAACAAAAATGGTTTGAAATTTCAATCTAGGTGAAGGTAATTACAATTTTTAATAACTCATTTTTAATTTTGGGCTGCGATTTTAAGAATTGTTTAAAAATTACTGCTGGGGAGGGGACACAGCTTTAGAACTAGGGGGGGGGTACATTTGCCAGATCAATCCCATTCGCCAAAAGTGGGTTTGTTTCAAGAAGGTCCAAGGAATCCAAGGTATATTAGTCCAAAGATTCCACGGATTTTATCATTGCCCCGCTTCACCTTATTTGGCGGTACTTCCCCGTACTTCCAACTTCACTCATATTTTACCAGCAGTTGGCTCCTTGGTTTTACTAATTAATTTGTTATTTAATTTTTACGTATTATTTAATAATTAACATTGTTCGGTAAATAAAAGGTTGGAACAATCATTTTTTGGAAAACTTTTAGCTAATTTTGTACATTTTTTATATTAATTATTACAATTTTCACAAAATAAAATTTTTTCGATAAAATCGGAAGCGTAAGTGAATCGTTATTTTGGATTATGCGCAGAATGTTAACTGTAACTAAATAAAGTATTAAGTTTGTGGAGTGCGGAAGCTTTTTCCTTATTTTTTTGTTATTTGTATCAAATTTGTAAAAAAATGAATTTGATAATTTTAAAATTAATACATTTTTGAAAATTGTATGATTTTTGCTATTTTTCCTTTTTTTATTTATTTGTAGTGTTCTGTTTAAACTCAATTCAACAGGTATGTTAGGCTGTGTTTATTATAATCTTTCAGCTGACTGAAATTTATAACAAATTGGAATTGTTTTAATTTTGAAAATAAATTTTTGAAACATTCGCTTAGTGATCTTATTTTAGGATTTTATTAGTTCACGTGCAGCTGATATTTTTTCCTAATTATTATTTCTGGCAGTGATTTTGTCCTAAAAAATATAAATTTAATCTACTTAATTATATGTAAATAAATATTTAAGAAACCATGAATCAGAATCGGATGTGATATTCGTTTCCTGTTTAATGTGAGCATTGCATTTGCAGCAATTAGGTGTTTCTATTTTTGAGTTTGTGATTTTCTAAATAATACAGCAGTTTAACGGGTAAGCTAAATTTAATAAAAAAAATTCGACTTGCGGGGTGGTTTTGTTTAGCTAGTAGAAGAGTGAATCTTCCCAATTATTGTGTGTAGGAATTATGGAAGGGATAATCCATATAAAATAGCGTAAAAAATTCTAAAATTAGAATACTTTTTAAAATAAGGCGGATTCTTTACGATCTACTGAAAATTTCGTAAAATCTTTTGATGTGACATTTTCCGCAATATTTACAAGAAATCTGAGAAAAAGTTCCTTAAAATTTTTGATCATTTTTTTTTAATTAAAGTTTTGTGAGCGAGAAACAATTTTAAACAGTGATTCTAGAAAACTTAAAATTTTGAGCAGTACGGGGTTGTTTTTGGGGAGCGATGAAAAGGACCATTAGTTTAAAAATTTTGAAACTTTTTTAAAAAATTAATATATACTGTGTCTATAAGTACACGAAAATAAAAAAAATTCTAATTATCGAGGGCGTGGTTTTCAGGATAGAAAGTAAATATGTAAAAATTTACCAACAAATCAGCTAATATTGTGTAATTTTTTGATAAAATATGCAAAAGATGGCCAATTTTTTTCATTATTTAAAAAACGATCCAAAGTTCCAAAAAAAAAAATTAAAGCTCCTACTTGCAAAAACCTGTAAAAGCCGGAACTTTTCGAGACCCAAATTTTACATTATTTGTATTAATTTGGAACCACAGAAATTTTCGTAGTAGACAAGATTTGGGCTTATCCGGTTGATATAGGTTTAACTAGATAAATTTTTAAATAAAAAGATTCATATAAAATTTAGGGCAAGTTACCTTTTCAATAATAAAAACATTCGTTCCTAAAAAAACAATAATTAATCATATTATGCTGCTTACCAGAATTTACGTTTACCTCCGTGAAAAACCATAGCCTGCAAATTTAGAATTTACTGCATACTGTTTAGAATTTTTTTCACAATTTTAAAAATCTTCGCAGATTTAACATTAAAAAAATGTTCTAAAAATATAGACAAAATGTAACCATTTAATTCCTTTAAAATCTACTCCCTCTCCGCTTAGAATTTTTTCATTATTTTTGTAGTATTTGCAAGTTTAGTAGTAATTAACTTAAAAAGTTTCAAAAATTTTAAACAAAATTGTTATTGTTTCACCCCCCCCCCTCTTTTATCAAAAATCACCTTTCTATTTTTAGAAATTTTTCATTATTTTTGAAGTGTTTGCCAATATAATTTTTTATCAAATTTTAAAAATTTTAAACAAAATGTTTGTTACTGACCCCCCCTCAAAAACTCCCCCTTGCGATTAGAATTTTTTCTATATTTTTACCATATCCACAGATTTAACTTTAATAAATTTACATAGTTTCAAAACATTTAAACAAAATGTTACAATTTAACCCCCTCAAAAATTACCTTTTTTTTGTTTAGACCTTTTTTTTGCTAAACAAAGGATTTGTTACTGATCCCCCTTAAAAAAAACTCCATGCAATTAGAACTTTTTCTTCTATTTTTGCAGTTTTCACAAATTTAAAATTAATAAATTTTTAGTTTTAAAGTTTTACCCAAAATCATATAAATTAACCCCGTCATATTCTATATACTTTTTTGCTTAAAATTTTTTCACTATTTTTGTGGTGTTTGCAAGTATAACAAAAACATATTTACCAAGATTCAAAATTTTAAACAAAACTTTTGTTGCTGAACCCTCCCTCTCCTCAAAAATCACTTTTTGTAATCATATATTTTTTTCATTATTTTTGCAGTATTTACAGTGGTAACATTAATAAATTTACTTAGTTTAAAACTTTTAGACAAAAAGTAACAATGTAATCCCCCCCCCTAAAAAAACAGTAGTCTTTTTTTTATTCAACATTTTTGTTCTTATTTTTCCCGTGTGTGTTACCAAATTTAACAGAATGTGTTCTAAACAAAAAATCTGGTAAAAATAATTGATGAAAATAAAGAACTTTGGTCGTGAGTCGGGGGGGGGTAGAAGCAATTGCACCCTTTGCACCACCTCTTTTGTATCTACGCCTGGTCCTTGAAACTCATCCACACTGCAAATACCACTGCATTTAACGTAAACTTCAAGGATCGTATTAGCATGTTTTGGTAATCTTGGGGGGTATTCCATACCCCCCAAACATGGTTGGTTACAAAAACCAACATAATATAATATGCTTCATTATTGCTTACATTAAATTGCAACCGTTCTAAATAGATGTTCTCACTATATTGTGATATTAGAAACCGGGGGGTCTGGGAGGTATGGAATACCCCCCAGCGCCAAGAAGTTAAAAGTTATACAATTTTTAAATATGCGCAGTAAATTATAAGTAAACAAACTGAAGACTGAAGGGCAATGGTTTCCAAACTTTAAGTTTACTACGACCACTTTAAAAAAAAATTTAATCTTAGGGCGCCTCCCCCCTTCGTTTTCATAAAATAATACACATATTGTTAAAAAAATTTTAAAATATTAAACAAATTTTTTATTGCTTATTCCCCTTAAAGCCACCCCTTTAAGCGCTTTGAATTTTTTCATTATTTTAAATGTGCTCACAAGTTTAATAGTGATATATTTACAACATTTTTTAAATTCTAAATAAAATTGTTATTGCTTTAACCCCCCTTCTAAAAAATTACTTCTACCCGTTTAAAATTTTTTTTACTATTTTAACAGTATTTGTTTCAAACATTTTAAATAAAATGTGTGTTATTAACCCCCCCCCTTAAAAATTTACTTTTTGCGATTAAAATTTTTTCTCTATTTTTGCAATATCCACAGATTTAACATTAATAAATTACCATAGTTTCAAAAAGTCCAGACAAGATGTTTCAATTTAACCCCCTCGAAAACTACCCGCTTTTAGTTTAAAATTCTTCTGTTATTTTTGAAGTATTCACAGATTTAACTCTAATATATTCACAAAATTTCAAAAGTTATAAACAACTTTTTTGCTGTTTGACCCCCTTAATAATTACCCGTTAGAGAAGTGCATTTTAAATATTTTTGTTACTACGCCCCCCTAGAAGACAAATCTAATCTTAGCTTTCCCCCCTTCTCCCCCTTTTAAAATACTTAAATCGCTGCTCTAATGTTTAGAACTGTTCATTATTTTATTAGCAAAACATTTGAAGTTGGTATATCAATTTACTTAAATCTATTCCACTGCACGCCGTAGGCGATTTTCTGTTGTGTTTCTGAAAACTTTATGATTTGAAATACAAAATGAAAATAAGTTAAAATCAAAATATGTGCTTGTGTGCGGTGGATTAGTGGAAGAGAGTACTGATGATCAAATAATTTTCCACACTTTTAAAATTTTCTATTTTGCTATAGTTTATAAAATTTAAGGCAACTTGAATCTTAAACTTTTGGGAGAAATATTATTTACTTTATTTCTCGTTTTTAGAGACCAAAATAAAAATAGTCAAGGTAACAGTTAAAATTATTAACAACTGACCCTGAGCTACGTACTAACAATTGGAATGTCACTTTTACCTTAATTACTTACAATATTGGTAATTAAATCAAAGCCATCTATTTGTTAATTATATGCCTTTCTTCAAAATTAATTTTTATTTTATCAGAATAGAAAAACAAAAAACTATGTGACCGGATGTGCAAAAAATAGTATAGATACCACAGCAGGTACTAAATTATCTTCTAACATCTTCTAATTTAGGCCACAAAATTTATTTATTGGTAAATTTATTCATCATAATGCGACGTACGCTACGACATAGTTTATCAGATTTGTGGTAAACCACAATCACTTTCTTTGCTGAATGACACTTAGTTATAATCTAAAAGTTCCAGAACTCGGGTTATTTTGTTACTTCATGATAAAAATTCGCAAGAAAAACATTTTAGAGAGAAATGTCGGCCTGGCCGCCATTTTTACAAATTTTGAACTTGGTTTCAGATGCCGGAAAACCTAATTCTGTCAGGTTATAGCGTCATGGCTGAGTCCGAACCGGACCTAAGCACTTTCGAAAATAAATCGGGCCTAGCAGAAGACATGAAGTTTCTGGCTTCGATGCCCGAACTATGTGACGTCACCTTTTTAGTTGGCGATACTAGAGAACCAGTTTGTGCAGTCAAAGCCGTTTTGGCAGCTCGCTCAAGAGTTTTCCACAAAATGCTGTATCAGGTGAGCGCTTTACGACTTCCTCCGTTAAACCAAGTAACCAAAAAATCTCCTTAGGCTCCCAGTCCCCAAAGGAAGAAAGAACCACCACCACGAGAAAACAAACTGAGGCTATTCTTGAAACGATCGTCTGAACCCCTTCTTAATTTACAAAACGCATCACAACAGGTACGATTTGGTTTATTTGTGATAAAATTTCAAAAATCAAAATTAGAGAGCTTCCTAAATAGAAAATTAAACTCAAAATTGAACACGAAACAATTTTTTGGTTAATAAAATAGACTTTACTAATTATGTGCAACACTTAGAGAGGCTTCACCCAGCAGTTGGCTCCTATCCAAGAGGTAATCCATAAGCTCCTTTGTATCCTTCTTCCGTCTCATTGTTTGTAACAATTAGTTAGTCTCATCTGCTTTTTGAGTAGTCTTTCTTGTTCTAGTTTAGGTTAAGTTTCTGGAACTCGATTTATTTTGGTAGTTAGTGTATCTGATAGGGTGAACTTTTTTCTCATTTCTTGGCCTTTCATTACATTCTGGTTTTTCTGTGCGTCTTCATATTTGCCAAGTTTCATTTGAATAAAATAGGTACCTACTTTAATAATTACAGCGTGAGAAAGGAAGTTTCAAAATTTAATTATAGGATTCATTACTAAAAATTTTGGGTCAGTCCAATTATTACAAATAAATTTTAATAACAATTTCTTTTACCCAATATGCGGACGCACAAGAAGTTAAAGTATGCAGCATGGACAATGAAAATTGCACAAACAATTCAGGAAATGAAATTGTTGCAATAGTTGATCATACGAGGTGATGCATTTAGCACAAAAACCACTAAAATTGGTTTATTTACACTTAAAGCGCCAAAAATAATTGGAAATCTCATTGCGTACAAAGAACAATCATCCAAGTCACACATTTAGATCGAGGTCGTTTGTTGGTAACTACCGGTGTTCCGTGTGATCTACAGAACAAGGGCCTTGAAACTTGACTGATGCTGGTTTTTCTTTTGTCAAGATGAGTGCGAATGTGTTTAAGCTACTTGGCCTGTAATAATCTGAAAACCACGGTTAGCATGATTGCACTTTATGTTAACCATTTTAAATTCGTGCGCTAAAATTTTGGCTGCATTTCTCAGCCTACTTCTCATCAGCATCAAACGCTTATAATCGAGGAATTCGAGCCCGACGTCTTCAGGCAACTGATCGAGTACATCCATACGGGATGTGTCACGCTCCAACCAAGAACTTTGCTAGGTAATTCTTCGCTGTCGACTAAGCGGATTTTAGTACATTATGTTTGTTTAGGTGTGATGAATGCAGCCGATTATTATGGTTTGGATGAGTTGCGTCGTGCTTGCGCCGGATTTGTTCAGTGTTGTATCAACGTCGATACTGTTTGTGCTCTTTTGGCTTCTGCCGAACGTTACATTCAATACAAGTGCACTAAATCGCTCGTCCAGAAGGTAAAGGCTACGCAGTTACGCTACTTAAGGTTCAACAAATACTAAAATTGGATTATTTAGGTTTTGGAATTTGTGGACGAGCACGGTAACGAGGTTTTGAATCTTGGTTCGTTTACTCTGTTACCGCAACATGTCGTTCGATTGATCTTGGTAAGGGACGAGCTTCATGCAGATGAGTTTACTAAATTTCAGGCCGCTTTGATGTGGAGTAAGTAAACTTTAATTTGAAATGTAATTTTGCTGAATAATGACATTTTTAGGCAAAAAATACTGCGACAACAATTCCAATACGCCTTTAAAAGATGTGATCGGAAATTTTTTGGAATATATTCAGTTTCATAAAATTCCAGCCAACGTCCTCATGAGGGAAGTTCATCCCTTGGGTATCGTACCGTACAGCATCATAATGAACGCCCTAGCTTATCAGGTGTGTGTTTTTCAGTACTATTTATGTTTCGTTATGAATTTTTTTTTTTTTTTATTTTTTTTTATAGATTTTATTAAATGACTCTCCAATCTAAGAAAACCCGTTTATCTTATAAAGTATGTTTTAGTTGCGAGACGATGTTCAATTAACGGATGAATTGTACATTTAGTTGCTCGTTAGAAGAGGGCGCCTGCCTCCAACATATTTTATTAAGAAAGTATTTTTCTATCATCCTGTACATTTACTTTATTTAATTAATTAAATTTCTAAAAATTTGATGTCCAGTTTACTTTAACATTGATGAATAAGAAACCCTTGTTGTAGGCAGACCCAGCAAGTGTCGACCCCGGAAAACTGTCTCCTAATAGAGTAAGGAGGCACGCTCAAGGTCGCTCGATGTCAGTGCAGAGCTCACTAGATCCGTACGGCTCCAACACCACCTTGAGCAGCAGCGGTTCTAGCGAGCTAGTTTCTTCCGATGGGAAGCATTCCTCCAACTAACAAATGGCCACTGGCGCGCTGCCTTCCACTCCTTCCACTACACACAATTCACCTGCTCATACCTTTACCTTCACCATCATCCTCAAAAAGGTTACTCTTCCCCATTAAACACATGTTCCTATCCCACACCTGCCTTATTACTACATTTTAATCTAATTCCGTCACAACTTGTAATCATTTAATTATGCCGATATATATAATCGCTCTTTGGAAGCTTTACCGCTCAGTATTTTTTGGCTAAAAATACTTACAAGTTGAAACGGATTCGTTAATCACGATATGGTTAAGCAATATTTTCATGCAGTGTTGTTAACGTTTAGTGTGGTCAAGGAGAACACGCACGAAGGATACAAGTAAATAAAAAATTTAATAATAAAACGTTAGTGTCTTCCTACTTTTGAATAGAATGCTCAACAGATTATTTGTAAGCGTAGTTGTTAGCAGAAAAATAATTTTTAAAGCACAATTTATAAATTAGTCGGAGTGGAGCAAACGCAAGACAAAATTAATCCAATTTTCCTAATCAAAAGTTGTTAATTTTGTCTTGAGTTTACAAGATGCTCCGCATTAAACGTGTCACAATAGATTTATAATTCTCATTACTAGAAGGTTGTGGAAAAGTCGAAATAAGTCGTGTTTTTGAAAGCTTTAAGAAATACAAAATATTTTTTAACGTAAAGTACAATCACAAAAATGTTTCAGTGGCACACAAAAATTTTAGTGGTAACAATCATTTCTTTGCACGGCTGTTATCATTGTTGACAACGATTCTTTATAAAATAGGAGCAATCTTAGCTGCATGATTACAATTGTTATTGTTACGAAATTTTACGAGATAACTTTTTCCTTGTTATCATTCCTTAAAATTAAACAATTTAACACCAAACAAATACCTTTGGTTGCCTATAACCCATAACCCAAGTTGCAGCGCGCAACAGTGGCGTAAGTTAGTTAAAAATCTTTTTTGTTTGTTACCGAGATTTTCAAAAAATCGTGAACGTCTACGTTACAATTTTTGAAAACCTCTCATTTATTGTGCATTACTATAATCGGTGGTTAAAGAAATTGCGATGTAATTCAAACAGCTGTTTAAATTTTGTTTAATTTTGTGTATATGAACCAGGGACGCTTTGGCCTTAAAGAAATTTTCCTGTCTGGCCAATTCATCCTCACGACGACAAAGTTTTGTGTTTTTTTGCGCTTGTATGAAAAAGTTGATATAATTTATGGAATTTACTTAAAATTTATAAAGCAGCTGGATTTTGTGAGTTGGGGTCCAAATCATCTTGCAAACGCAATAAATGGCATGAAAATGCCAAATATATTAATGGCCATATTAAGTTACTTTGTCTTTATGGACTCTTTGTCTTTTTTTGTTGTGTAAGTGACATTTGTATTGGTAAAAATTTGCGGCAAAAAAAAACGCTTTTTAGTTACGAAGCGGTGGTGACGTTTTGTCAATTATTTCACAAAATATCAACATCGGTTCGAATCAGAAGTCAAGTGGCGTCCGAGAAACTTTTGTCGCAAGTTTAAATGCTTAATTTTCAGCCTTGCTTATTGCATGATGTGTTTTATTGTGTTGGAGTAAAAAGAAGACTTAATGTTAAATTGTTAAACTTAATGGAAGTTGCTTGTTCTTGTTGGTTCATTTTTTCTGGTGGCCATGATTAGACATATCGAAGCAATATATACAAGACGCTTGTTGATTCTGAAAGTTAAATTACACCTAACGTTAATTTTAACTCGTAAAATTAATTACAAAGGGTTAGAACTGACAAACTTTTGATTGTTTGTTTGGAATTTGGAAACTTTAAGAAACCATTTAGATGGACACTCTGATTGAAGAGGCAGCTAGCTTTTATTTCCAGCGTCGAAAGCAAGGGTTTACTATTTAATTTAGTATAAGATTTATATACACGGTTTTGATGTCACCAACGTGAACTTTTTTTCCCCGAAACAATGAATTCTTGGTAGAAATTTAGTTTCGTATATAATTTCGAAATATTTTTCAAGCCCCTTGTATATTTTGCTGTAACAGTAAAAAAATCGGATAACTCAATTTGTAATATCCGGTATTATTTGACTGCTTAGATGTTCAATGTTCGTTAAATAAAGTTAATTTTAAGATTTATAAGTTTACGCATTTTTATAATTTTTTACAATTTTCCGTTTTAACTGTTACAAACAAAACTTAAATATTGAAGTTAGAAAATAATAAATAATATATGGTTATTGTATAATATGATATTGTCTATGTCAAAAGTGATACACTTTATTTATGTGTTAAAAATATATTTATTTAAATAAATTTGTTTTTATAATTAATTGAAGTTTTAATTAACAAATATTCTTACCTAATATAAAAATTATGTCATATTTGTATGAGTTTGACATAAAATAGTATATGGTTTGTAACTTTCTAAGCACCCTATACATCAAAAATCAGGATTCAAAAGCAACCATAGATGTCGCGGACCAACAATTATAATAAATTTTTTTTACGAAAACTTCGACCGTAATCTATTGTTATAAATTTATTATTTTAAGTAAACACATTTATGTAACCTTTTATTTTGAAAATTACGTGATTTTGAGTTTCCATAAACGAATAGAGACACGATGTTCGGTTGGCTTAAAGTAACGAATGGAAGTGCATTTTCGATACGCTAATGAGTGACTAATAAACCACAGCAATGTGATTTCTTACGTATGTAGGGATTACCGTCTTTATTTTTATTTGAGGTAATCTTCACACCTTCCGCATATGAGCGACAACCGAAAAGTGAGGTTAGGTTTTTACAATTTTTTTCCTTTCAGATTAGAGTAATGTTGAACGATGATCGAAAGCCTTTCTAGAAGAGCATTGAGTGGTTCTAGTGGGACATACCACGTACACGCGATAGAGCTGGCTGCTGCACGAGAACGCAAGTTGAAAGGTTTTAGTGTGACGGTGTTGTTTTTAGATGATACCGAGCACACTTTTAATGTCGAAAAACGAGCGAAAGGTGTTGCGTTGTTGGATCAAGTGTACCAGCACTTGGAGTTAGTTGAGAAGGATTATTTTGGAGTTCAGTATTCGGAAAACGGTTGTTCACCCAACAGCAACAAACCGGAATGTATGGTAGGTTTCATACTTTTTTTTGTTATCTTCGAAGGTTTTATATTGTTCTTTTTGTAGAGGTGGCTAGATCCGTCCAAGTCCATAAAAAAGCAACTAGGAAACTGCCAATATCCGTTATATTTCCGTGTCAAGTTTTATGTGTCGGATCCCAGTAAATTACAAGAAGAGTATACACGTTATCAGTTTTATTTACAAGTAAGAAGAGATATTTTAGAGGAAAGACTGCATTTACCGCCCAGCACTGCCTGCCTGTTGGCCAGCTATACGGTTCAATGTAAGTTTACTAAATTTACTTTTTCGTGCAATCAAGTTTTTCGTCAATAACTCGAAAATGGTGAAAGATATCAAAAATCTTGAAGAGCACAAAAGTGCTCAACAGGAAAAAACGAATATTTTGTTTGTTTAAATATTTTTGATATCATGTACAGTTTCTGAGTTACTCACGATAAACTAAGTTTAATCATACGTGAGCTGCCGTGGGATAGAGTATACGTTATATTATTCTAACTTGAATCACTTAAGAATTTTTTTTAACGATATTTAAATTATATATTCTACACAGTAGGGGTGACGCACATGAACGGATTAACTAGATTTTACTGTGCTGTTGTAAAAATGACTGTTAGTTAATGTAATTTGTATTCAAGGCGCATCATAGACTACGTCCTTGATTATAATGTAGTCATTACAATGTAGTAAATTGCATCTAAATCATAAAGGCGCCCAAGAACGGCCAAAAATGGTAAAATATTGATTTTATGGCCTAAGAGATTTAGAGACCCGGAGCGTTCCAGGTAACTAATTCATATTATTTCCATGGCTCATTTGAAAATAAATTAGTCTGCAGCGTTTTCTTGACTATTTTCAATATCTGAAGATTATTTAGTTTTAAAAAATTCCATTTGACAGTAAGATTCTGCTTATGTTATTAGTTATTACCATATTATTATTAAAAGTTGTGGATCTTTTTCGTTATCTGTTCACTATTGACTTGTACGAAAGGATTGGCTAGATTCCTGCTACCAACGTCTCACTCAATCGCTAAAATTTTATTTAAATAGCATAGCAGTGCCATTTTTATTTGTTAGAGTAGCTAAGCCCTTAGCTAATTTTGCGTCTCAAATTTGTACACCCTTGTTCTACGCCACCTTTTGCACGCTTTTTACTCTGCTGACATTGATATACAATTTTTTTGGTTTAATATAGGAAGCCCTGATTGTTATATTCATCTTTAACGCTCTCCCCTCCTTCCCCACGGAAAGAAAACCTTGTAAAACTTGACGAGATAATTATAATTAATGCTTTGCAGTACTTACTGAGAAAATTTGTTTAATTTTGTATAGTACATTTGATATAAAAATGCTGAATAAAATTTGTAGTAATTTGATTTTTGATTGAAGTACAAATTACTATAAATTGTGGAAATTCTCAATTTGTAGAAAAAAACCTGTAGAAATTATAGTAATTAGTAGTACAATTACTAGTCATTATTTACTACAAAATTTGCCTACAAAACTTTTATGAAAGATCACTACAAATTTATACTGATTCTTATCCAACTACAAATTGTAGTACTTTGTGTTACAATTGTAGTACAAATTTGTGGTAACATAGGAATTGACTGTTGCAACATTCTGAAAAATTTCATTTTGCTTTTGTTGTTGGAAGTGGCGATGGCTTAGCAGTTCCATATCAACTAAATTTCTATTTATTTAAATATTTATATATAAGAAATTTAAATTTAAGCAATTAATTCAAATTATCTGTCAGTGTTCTTATAAAAAATAGTACTAAAAAATACATAGAGTCACTAAAGTAAAAAAGTACTGATTTTTTCGAGGTAGCACTAACTTTTATTTGAGGCTAAAAGGTACTGAAAAATTGAATAATTACGTACTGACGGTGGCAACACTGACAAGGAGTGAGCGGTTGGTAGTGGGTATCTCGTTAATCTATTTATGCGCAGCGGTGGACACAAATAAATAACACCATCCCAACAAAGTCCAATAAATCGTTGTTGAAAAGTGAAATCAATTTGAACAACGACGACGCTTAGATTTTATTTTTTACTTTTTAAAGAATTTTTTGTTGGGAGTTTTTTAAATTTAATTTTATTTGATGCTTTTTAAACTTTAAATATTACTAGTACGGCCCTGATTTCATCAACTAGACTAGAAAACAGCAAATGATCTTCAAACGGTTAAATCGATTTTTTTGAATCATAACTAAGAACACTCTCGATTAAGTCACCTTTCAAACAAAAAAAACTAAATCAAAATCGGTTCATTCGTTTGGGAGCTACGACCACACAGACAGACACAATAGGTCTGTTTGGTACTACAGTCCTAGTGCTACACTAACTACACTACTACAAATTGATTGGTGTAAAAAGTGGGTTGGTAATTGTACCACCAATCAATTTGTAGTAGTGTAGTTAGTGTAGCACTAGGACTGTGGTACCAAACAGACCTACAGATAGGCAGATACACACGTTAAACACATAACACCCCTCTTTTTAGGTCGGGGGTTAATAATATATATATAATATATTTTTTTTTTATATATTTCTAGTACGGCCCTGCTTTTATCAACTTTATATATTACTAGTACGGCCCTGATTTCATCAACTCCACTACAAAACAGCAAATGATCTTTGAACCGCTAAACCGATTTTTTTGAATCATAGCTAAGAACACTCTCGATCAAGTCACCTTTCAAACAAAAAAAACTAAATCAAAATCGGTTCATTCGTTTGGGAGCTACGACTCCACAGACAGACACACAGATACACACATTAAACACATAACACCCCTCTTTTTGGGTCGGGGGTTAAAAATTACAATAAATTAGGAAAGGAGTAGAACTACTTTTTAGACCTTGGTTATAAGATAACCAAGTTTTCTCGCGCGAAAAAAATTTATATAAAATTCCAACAATTAGGATTAAAATTTTCTACAACATTTATATTCACAATTTTTTTTCTATCTTTATTGGAAACCGAGATATCTACTTAATAAAAAAATGAGTGTCTGATAATCTGGTGGGTCTAGAAGCGTAAAATTTGGCATATGAGGTCTTTATAAGACATAGGTGAACACTAAGAACGGGATTTATGGAAATTTTATCCAAAAGCGATTTTTTATCACGTTTTTTTTCTTAATTCGTGATGCACAAGAATGGGTTAACGAGATTCCTACTGTCACTTAGTGACGCGCATGAATGAATTAACGAGAATTTTATGAACGGGTGAGGCCGAACAACCGCATCCGACACTCAAAGGAATCATACAACATTCGTATTTATAATTTTCTTCTAGCTCTAATAGATACCGAGAGAAAATGGTGTGTTAAGTTTATAAAATGAATGACTAGGTTTTGTTTTTCGTGAGTATCTCGTTTCCAGTGCAAGTTTGAGAATTATCGGAAATGTCTGACACATCAGACATTTTTTGATGTTTGGTCTCTTTCAATTAGGGGAACCTCAAGAAATGTAAATCCATCAAGATTAAAAAAAAATACCTTTTTGGAAAATTTAGTAGGACATTTTTCTGTTGTAGCCGAACTTGGTGATTATCAACCAGATGAACATGGACCAGATTACCTTTCAAATCTTCAACTAGTTCCCGGTCAATCTGAAGATATGGAAAAGAAAATCTCCGAATTACACAAGTTACACAAGTAAGTCCCTCAATTTATCATTCCTGACGAAATTTTTAACTGTCTTTCTATGTTTAGGGGTCAATTACCTGCCGATGCCGAGTTCAATTTCTTAGATCATGCAAAACGAATAGAAATGTATGGTGTGGAACTGCACAAAGCTAAGGTAACTTATTCCGTCTTCAAGCTTTCCAAATATTTCAACTCACTTTTATTTTCAGGATAACACCAACAAGGACATCCAACTCGGTGTAACATCCGTCGGATTAGTCGTCTTTCAAAACAAACTACGAATTAACACATTTTCATGGTCCAAAATCTTAAAAATATCATTTAAACGAAGACAATTTTTTATCACGCTTAGAAGAGAACTGGTAAATTTTTCAACGATTCTTGCTGTTATTTCAACAACCAAATTTTCCTTATTTTAGTCAGAATCATACGACACCTCGTTAGGTTTTAACATGGAAACATATCGATCTTCAAAAACACTTTGGAAAGCTTGCGTCGAACATCACACTTTCTTCCGATTACACTCTCCTAAAATTCGCCGACGCTTTCCGCTTTCATTGGGTTCCAAGTTTTATTATTCAGGACGTACTGAGTTTCAGACTGTTTCGGAGGTTAAACAAAAGGGACGGTTGGAGAGGAAGTTTCTTAGATCACCTAGTAAATATTTGGTAAGATTTTGTGTTCCAGTTCGTTTTATGTGTTCTAATGTATATGTACGTGGCAGGTTCGTCAATCGATATCGCCGCCGGTGATTGAAGAGAAGGGTAAGACTCCGACGGCGCCGAGCAGACCGCCTCGTCCTTACGACAATAAAGTTACATCTCTTGGCTCAAAGGAACCTAGAAAGGCGTGGGAAGATGATTCTCATTTATCAGACGAGTAAGTAATTTTGTAAAATTGTGGAAAGGTGACTAAACATATTTTGCGTTTACCTTGTAAATAATTAATCATGGGTCCAGGTGCAATTGAAAGATTTTTCTCACAGGTTTTATCAGTCGAGATTGTGAAATACTCGCGAATTGGTGCATGTTTGTGGTGTTGAATGAAAATGTGTTATGTGTTTTGCAAAGATTTTGCTGTTTAGGAGATTGAACAAGCAATTAATGCCGTATTGGTTTGTGGATTTTTATTATGGGTATGCGAATTTGAAATTGTTGCAATTTACAATAATTTAGTTTCAACCCTAAATATTTCATTAGCAAATTTAATGGTACTCTGTGATGTTGAATATTCGGGGATTTTTTAAATTGTAGGTGATTGATTTTATGAATACTCTACGACAATCCAACATTTCCTAAAAATTAATTTGAAGCTCTAACTGAGCAAGAATTCAAAATAAATTGATTTTTGCTTGGTTTTTATATAAAAAAATGTCAAAATGCACTTTTAATAATTTGAAAATAGACTCATTTTCAACCAGCAAATGCAGAAAAAGAAACAGGAAAATTTTAATTTTCTAATTGTTAGATTATCAGGGGACTAAAAGAATTCTTTGGCTGCTTATATATTTTTCTCAGATCCATTACAAAAGATGCTGACTTTTATTTTACCATTATTTAAACAACAATTCCAATGTTTCCTAAAAATTAATTTGAAGTTCCAACTGTCCAAAATTCATTTTTTTCAAATTTATTTTTTGTTTTTTTTTTTTTGAAAATAGTATGAGAGACTGGAGTTGGTTATTGCTATTATTCTTGTAGAGTAGCTTATTAAATGTAACTTTCCCAACTCTAAGAAATTTTCCATCTTTTTTTTCATAATATCTAAACCAAACCAGGAAATAACACATGACAAGAAACGTGCCAAATGGCTGTTGTTCCCCTATTTTGCAAATGACACTGTAATGATCACGCACATGTCCCTGTAATCATTGTGATAACAGCTTATTTGATAAAAGTTATTACGTACACACTTGATTGTTTTAATCTCTTATCTAAATTATTGTAAATCTCACATATTATTATAAGGAGAACTTTGACTTGATTTAGTGTGCTTGAAGAATCATTCACTTACGAGTGATATTAGTATCAATTTCACGATAATTGTTATGGTGATGTAAATACAAAATGTAATTATCCGAAAAATTTTCCTCTTCATTCAAAATTTTTTAGCGATGGAGGTTTTCTCGAACGAACGTTGGAAGGACCGTTTTCTCCCGGATTAGCTGGTAGGGTTTTAAGTTATGCGGACGAAGAAGCGCCTTCGCCGACCACAAATGAGTTGTACGATACACCACCTTACAGTGCAAGCCACTCGCCTACCTTGCAGATGGTGGAGGAAGGAATAGTGACGATTGTTTTGCATCCTGACGACGACGGAAAGTACGGTTTCAACGTTAAAGGGGGTACAACTAAGGATATTCCTGAAACGAAAGATTTGCCTATTTTGGTGTCTCGGGTGGCTCCAAACACGCCGGCTGATAGATGCAATCCCAGGTTGTCTGAAGGTGATCAGATTGTGCAGATTAACGGACACGATGTAACGCATTGTTTGCATCAAACAGTGGTTCAGTTAATTCAGGAAGCTAGGAGTTCGAATGGAGGTGCGTGCATGGAGCAAAGGGTTTGGTTTTTGTTAACGTTGGAGGTTTTAGGTAAGCTGACGTTGCTGGTTAAACAGAATGTGGTGTACGTTGAGGAAGAGTACGAGGAACCGCCATATCATTACGTTCCTGTTGGAGAGGTTTTGCGAACACCTTCACCGAGCAATGCCTTAGACCAAAGCATGTTGTTGTTAGCCGATGGTCTCGCTAGTGGTGCTTTGATATCTCAATACGAGTTGTTGTACCGAAAACATCCCGATTTAACGTGCGACGAAGCGCTCAAGGCTAAAAATATAAATAAGAATCGATACCGGGACATTTCACCATGTAAATTGTTTTTTTCTTTTAATTGTAACTTTTGAATTTTAAAATTGTGGTTTTTTTTAGACGATTCCACTCGTGTAGTTTTGCAAAATGCAAGTAGTGGTGATTACATTAATGCCAATTACGTAAATATGAAGATTGCCGAAACGGAGACTGTAAATCGATACATTGCCACTCAAGGACCTTTACAGACCACAACAGAAGATTTTTGGCAGATGGTTTTGGAAGAGGAGTGCACCCATATTGTTATGTTGACCACGGTAGTGGAAAGGGGCCGGGCCAAGTGTCACAAGTATTGGCCCGGCCTTAACGAGACGTTTGCGTTCCAATATATGACGATAAAATGCATATGTGAGGAGACAGACGATTCTGGTAGTTTTGTGTTTAGGGATATTGTACTTTCTGATATTAAGGTGACTTTTTTATTTCACTGATTTCTTGGGTCATGGTAACAATAAATGAATTTATTTCAGAACGACATCCACAGGGACATCAAACATATGCAATATGTTGCTTGGCCCGACCATGGCGTTCCAGACTCTCCTGGACGCTTTCTGGCGTTCACAGAACACGTAAGAGAGTCGAGAAGTAATAGTTCTGGGCCAATAATTGTTCACTGCAGTGCAGGGATAGGACGTACCGGTGTATTAGTACTCATGGAAACAGCTCTCTGCCTGATTGAAGCCAATGAGCCCGTTTATCCGCTTGATATTGTTCAAACTATGCGAGAACAACGTGCAATGATGATTCAAAATGCTGTAAGTTTTTTTAAACATTTTGTGTTTATTATTTGGAATTGTTTCTTTATAATCTTGATTATTGATGACCAGCAAAATGATTAAATTTTTCTAAGAGGCTCAACATGTGGCTCAATTTTTATGATAAGAAGACTGAACCAGACGGAATTTCTTAATTGTGAGAGATCCTCTACTCATAATGAACCACCAAAACGCAAATTACTGCCTTAATAAATACAATTTTTTCACTATTTTTGTAGAGTTTGCTGGTTTAATGGTAATAAATTTACAGTTTCAAAAATTTTAGTATATGCCCCCTTAAAAACGACCTCTTTTTTTTGTTTAAAATTTTTTCACTATTTTGGCAGTGTTCACAAATTTAACACTAATATATTTACCAAGTTTCAAATATTTTAAACAACATTTTTGCTGTTTTACTCCCCCCTCCCTCAAAAATTACCACTTGTCCCCTAAGACGGAATTTCTTAATTGTGAGAGATCCTCTACTCATAACGAACCACCAAACGGCAAATTACTGCCTTTAGAAATACAATTTTTTCACTATTTTTGTAGTGTTTGCTGGTTTAATGGTAATAAATTTACAGTTTCAAAAATTTTAGTATATGCCCCCTTAAAAACGACCTCTTTTTTTTTTGTTTAAAATTTTTTCACTATTTTGGCTGTGTTCACTTTAACACTAATATATTTACCAAATTTCAAATATTTTAAACAACATTTTTGCTGTTTTACTGCTCCCCTCCTTCAAAAATTACCACTTGAGTCGTCCAGATGCAAACCCAGACATAGTCAAAAAAAATTTTTTTGGGTTTCTGGTATCTAGGGACTCATAATATTATTAGGAGTCGTTTAATACCAAACACTCAAAAAAAAAATTTTTTTGTGTGTGGGTTTGCATCTGGACGACTCACTTGTCTCCTCTAAGGTAAAGAAGGGTAAGAGTAAACCAATATGTTTTTTTTTACAGAGTCAATATCGATTTGTTTGTGAAAGTGTGCATGCTGCCTACATCCAAAAAGTAATCCAGCCAAAAGATAATCTGTCCAGCTTAATTTAAAAAATTCAACCGTTATTTCAAAAGTAACGGTCCACTCTCAACAGGGTCAAAAATTATGAACAAAAAAATTAATTTGCGTGCCTAGCACAATTTTTAAACAAATTTGATTTTTAACAAAGTATTTGTGATAATTTTAGTATTTAATTCGCTTTTATCAAACAAATTTTATTTATTTAAATTTTAAACGCATTTTTTGAGCAGCTTTGGACGGTAATTAAAAATACTTTGTTGTAAAAATCAAAAAAAAGTGCTCAAGTCGCTGTGAGCGACTAATTAATTCAAAATTGTTATTGATGTGAGTGTAGAGATAAATGTAGTGATTTTACGAAATGATACAATTTTATCATATTATTAAAAAAAAAGATTTTCAGAAGTAGGTTCACGCGTCCATCATATTATAATCATGGTGATATTGTGATTTTGCGCCTTAAACGGTCACACCAACACAGCCTTAGCTCATAATCATCCAAATTTTCGACAATTCGTGCCAGTTTTTCATAACATAGCTGCTAGAAAAAGACAATAACGAACAAATTTTCGCGTGTGTCCAAAAAATTGAAAGTGACCTTCACTTCTTCTAGAAAAATCACCTACAATTTTATCCTTCCAAAAAATTAATTATTAAGAAAATTGTTGGGATTGTTTTAAAATTTCCTAATTAACATTTCACTTTTTTTTCATTATTTTTTGTTTTGAAAAAAAAAATAGAGTATTATCGAGTATAGCTTTCTAAAAAGAGATTTAGAATGACTTCCATAAAATAGGTATTTTTTTCTGTTTATTGCTCATTTTTTTAAAAGATGTGCCCAATTATTATTATTAGAAACATTATTTTTGTAATTTGTTTATTTTTCAAAGTGTATTATAATTGAGTACAAAATTATTGTGTGTCTTGTTACTGTAAGTACCTTCTCTAATTGTGTGTTATTTACTTTAACGTTTTTATTTTAAAACGATCGTAAATGTATTAAAATTATGTAATTCAAATGATTATTTAACACATTGTGAATGTAAATTGTTTTAAAGAGTTAAAACTGGGAGTTTCAATGTAGAACACACATCCCTATCCTTAAATCCATCACAAAATTGTTTTAATAATCTTTTGTTGGGCGCCAATAGAGGATGGTACATGGACATACCCAAATTCGTCGTTTCTGAATTTTTGGTCAACTTGAAAAAGAAAAACAGAGGATATGACTTATTTTTTTAAATTGTTTTAGAATGAAAATCGGTTATAATTGAAAATTTTTTGTTTAAAAACACTTTTTAATGTGTGGACCCATCTGAAAATGAATGTTTTACTCCAGCCTAATCAATTACATGAACAAGATTGGAATTGGAGAGTAGAAGTTTTGTACAAGGTGAGAAATTTTTTATATATACAAACGTCTAAATTTATCTCAAATTTGTGTCGAAACTTCATTCTAATTTTTCATCAATATTTTTGATTAATCTGAACATTAATTTCAGCCCTACGTTGGGCGCCAATATGAAATGATCCTCTAAATTTTATGAATTTCTGTTGAAAAATTATTTTCAAGTGTTGAAATGAGCCTGTAGTGACAGTATTACTATAAAAAAATTTTAATTTGCCATTTCTTTCAATAGATGCAGAGGGAATTACAGAAAGCTTCAAATGGTATTATTTATTTATTATTAAAATTAAAGAACATCAACTTATAGGTTTCCTATATTTGGCTTGAATCCAAACCCTGTACATTTTTAACATTCTTCCTCTATTAACTTGTAATCTTCTGTCAATATGAAGATCTTCCTTAACAAATCCAGCATCTTCAAACAGATTCTGAATCTCGTCTAAAATTTCAGGTTTCATTAAAACATTAAAATTGTATTTATTTATGTATTACCTTGAGTAAAGAAATAAACCCTGGTGCCATCACCCCTCACGTAAAAGTTGTCTGCAAGGCACTGTCCTGGCTTAAATCTCAACTGAGCCAAATCATACCTCCCATAATCGCGAAATAAAATTAATCCTCCAGGTTTCAAGTACCTAAAAACCTGTTGAATCACATGCTGGAATCTAAAATCCAAAATTTTACTCTTATCACTCAAAAAGACCAAAATCTGACTAACTTTTCTGGTTTTATGGCAGACAAAACAAAAATCAGCACCACTACATCCAATGAATTCTCCTCAAATGGAACTTCCCATTCTGGTTTAGTAGCATCCAACACAAAAACCTTGCATCTTGCCTCATCATACTCCTCATTTTGCGTCAGAATAGTAACAGCCTCTTGAGAAAAATCGCAACCATACACAAAAACGTCCCTGCTCTTGGAATACTTCAAAATCGGAAAAACCGTGTTTCCCACACCGCAACCAATCTCAAAAACCCTCTGAGAACCGCCTTCCTCAAAGTTTAACTCTGGAAATTCCGTAAATAACCAATGCCTGTCTTTAAAAAATCTATTCGAGTGTACCCCATAAAATTTGTTCCAGAACTCGTCCGCGTTCTCCTCGTACTTTTCAACCTCCTCGCAACTCAACCTAACGTTACTATTAACCAGCACCTTCTTTTTGGCCTCCTCTTCCTGCTCTTCATCCCACTGCACATCGTCCCTTAAAAATTACACATACAACCTAACCTAAAAGTTATATCAACGTTTTCAAACTACAAACGCCAACTCACCACGCGTTATGTGCAAAAACGTCCTCTTCGTTCACCAAAAAGCGATTTCCAAATTGTGGACGTTTCGAATTTAAATCCTCAGATTCCATTTTACGCCGGAAATGCAATTGTTTACATTAACATTTTTGTTTTAGTTCACATTCACACCACCAGTAGTGCAATTTTGCATTGTAGTTCTACCACCACATGAAGTTGTAATCGCTAAATTTGAAAATCTAGTTTTTTTTAATTCAACGGAAATTTACCCTTCAAAAAGTGACACCTGACGAAGTGGAACTTACAAATAGATTGTAATTTTTCTTAAGCGCGTTATTTTGTGGTTTAAATTTTTGTTGAATTTTAAAGGCTGCAACTTTTTCGAAGCGGTGGAGTACAAAGTTGCGTGACGTCACAAAGTTACATGACATTTAACTAGATTTTATTAGTGACAGTGTTGAGTTCAGTTTATGTCGCCGCAATATTTTGCGGTGCTTGTGTAATACCAAATTGAATTAAATTTGGGTTTTTTATAAGATTTTACAATAAGAAATATCAAGTACAAATTATTGTGAATATAAATTTACTGTTAAATTTAGATTTTGCTAGTGTTTTGGGCGTGATTTTGACGTCTGTCAAAGTGGAGGGCGGTGACGTTTTCGTGGTATTCATAATTTTCTAGTTTATTGAACAGACACGAACTTCGGTGTTTTTTAAATTTTAATACGAAAAGTGCCTTAAAACCAATGTGCACAAATTTATCGACGGACACCAATTTTTGCTAATATTTAAGGTAAGAACTTTATTGCTTTGCCATTTCAAAATTGCACATTATGGGTGCAACTTTCGCCTAAGGATATTTTTCTTGTTGCTGTGGCAATTTGACGATTGTTAATTGTTTTACAGCCAACGTGCTTTTTTGTTTCCTCCAAATTTAGGCGTATTTTATTGATTTTGTGCTTTTCTCCTTTACATTTTTAATTTTTTCTACGCACGTAGCTGCGAACAACTTTAGTACAGAAATCGCCCAAGGGTGGAGTTTTTCTATTTTATTGATATTTTAAGAACGGCGTTATTATTTTACTTTATTTATCCTTCCGAAAATTATAACGCATTACTTAAAACTCCTAAATTGTTCCCCCACAGATACGCCCTCGACGATTTTCAACTTTTTTTATGACAAGCAAATGTCAAAATTGCACTTCATTTTGTTAATTTTGAACTGCAATTGTTTTTTTTTAAGTACAAGAGGAATTTTATAAGGTACGTCACCGTTTTTTTGATAAAACGCCTATGCGTTCATATTTCGGTATTTAATCGCTAAAAAATGTATGACTAAACAAACGGCCGGTATAGAATTTTTATTGTGCGATAAGGGAGATATCCGACCTATTCCACAATTTTTATTATCTAAAAATTATTTAGAACATTTTAACGGTGACGTAAATTGAGTTTTTGTTCTTTTACGATTCGAATCGGCTAGACGCAATAGATAAATTCTGGGAGTTTGACGTATTGATTTTGAAAAAGCAACCGCATGCGTGAGGCAGAGGACATTGTCGTCTTGAGTTGTCTGATTCTTAAACCACAACAATCAATGCAAAACTTGCATGATTCACTAAAACGTAAAATTTTTGTGAAATTTAACCGCAAATTGGATTTGTGCGATTTGCATTTTCCTGTGCGATTATTGTTGGGATTTTAAGATGAAAAATCTGTTTTCTTATCTCCGAGACGTCGGGAGACGGCGTCTTTGTTAATCAATATCTTCCATTCAGGTTTAAGGCTCGTTACCCACTACAATGGACTTTTAAACAGGCACTTCCGACTTGATTGAATCGTTCATCATACTTCTCTTCTTAGTTTTTAATAATCGTTAATGAGGAAGTGAAAATAGCGCTCCATCTTCACTTCCTTGTTCCAGTACGTTCATTCATCTTAATTTTTTTCCAAGGATTTTATTTTGTAAGGCGTTAATCCAATAAAACCGCCAGATGAAAAGGATCATTATGTTGGTAACCAATAACTTCTCATTTTATGCAACGCCGAATCTTTTTTTAGATTTCTTTGATTTCTCGAAGGCGTTTACGCCTCATTAACAAGATTGTCAAGGAAAATCCAGCAAATCCAATATCGAATGATACTGGACTTTCATTGTTCAGTATTCACAGATAAACTAAATTAAATTTAGGGATAAACCCATAGTAACCAATGACAAACCATCAATAGTTTTTACGTGACGATAGCTACAGTTTAGTACAAATAATTTAGTTAAGATTTGAACCTGCATATGGTTAATTCATCGGTAGGGCGTTCAACTGCTAAGGTGAAGGTACCAGGTGCTATTGCTGGTAAATTTATAACAAAAATTTAAAAAACTCACACACAACCGTTATAGTCTATTAATTCTAGCTCAAATCCTTAGGTTTTTTAGTTTCGGTTTTTCACGTAAGAATCGCACGGTTGTCGCATTCTGTTGAAGGTACGTGCGCTCAGCGTAAAGACTTGTAACAAGGCTTATTATGGGAGCGGGGCTACAGCGGTTGACGATTACTTGTGCAACTGACAACATCAAACTGAACGTTTGATTTTGAATTGCATTTCATTGATTATAGCCGAAAGTTTAACTAAAAGAACCCGGTTTTGGAATTGCGTGAGCTATAGGGATATTTTTACCAAGTGAGCGGACTTAGAGATCTTGGTTTTCAGACCGAATAGTATAAACTTTGGGGTGGACGGAGCTAAAGTTAATGCAAAACTCGCACATCATTTTTACGGTTTTTGGGCTTATTTAGACCTAATTTTGAATGATTCGCAAAATTTAATGTTTATATTAATTTGTAATTTACACCCTCAACGACTTTAACTTTAATAGAAAATTTTTAAAATCTTTCCAAAGAAGATCCGAATTGTGTCCACCGACATTGGTTAGTTTGAAAGGTTACAATTATGTGGTCTTTGTATACCAAATCTAATTTGTACTGTTGAAGTATGGTCTTTCAATTTAGCGTGGAGCTGTCCAATGTTGGAAGATACCAAGCTTATATTAATCTTGTTTGGTTTTAATCCTTAAATACATTGGTCCTGTTTTAACCTTCAGCAGCTTTTGCAACGACCCTTCTAGTTGATTATATTATTTTGTAGGAACCTTAATTTTGGATAATATAATTAAAAACGGATGGGTTCCACAACATTGAAACTAAATTAATATTATAATGAAACTTACATAATTTATTTAAATACGAGTTTTATTTTTCAGACCTTATTCTCTTGATTTAAATACTATCTTGAAAAGTTATTTTGTTTTGTTTCTCTTTTACGTATTAATCTGCAACTAATATCATACATCAAGTTCTAAGATCAAGACTGAAGATTTATTTTATCCAAGATCGTTTATATCCAGATCGTATCAATTGACGTTGCGAATACATTTGTACTGTGCTTGTTTCTATGTACTTGTTAAAAACATCTGAAGATGGCAAACATTGCTGAGAGCTTATTCTCAGCATTTTTGCTTACTTAGGCAGAAAACTCGTACTGTTCGAAGCAAATGTTAAGTTAAACTGTAAGTCCCCCATTTATTGGCCTTAATTTTAAAGTTGTAAATGCAGCTTTAAGATGAATTTTAAGATTGTTAATCTCAGGTTAAATTTTAAATCGCTTTTGTGAAACCCATCATTACGATGTGATATAGGGAGCGAGTAAACCGACGTTAGCGTCCCCTAGAGTTAAAAAAGTGAACTATTTTCATGAGAGAGGGGAGCTCTCTCGCTCCCTATAGCACCATTTGTTTGGTATGCTTGGAATTTAAGTTTACATTGAATTTTTGAAATAATATATTGAAATAGTATGAAACTTTTTGAAGGGCCCCCGTTTAAAACAACAAAATCATCTCAAATGGCTTACGAAAACTCAATTAGTTTGATTTAGTTTTATTTTTTTATTTAGGGTCCATTCGGCTATTTTGATTTCCCGTTTACAGTTTAATGGTTCTATAAATTGACCCTTAAATGGAACGAATCGTAAAACGTTTATCAAAATTCAATCCAATTGGGAAGTTGGTTTATTAGGATTTTCTAGAACAATTTTCTGGAAACGACCGGAATCTATCGCAATTTATTTTTTCGGCAGTCGTTTTTATCCAACTTCTCAAATACGAGGTGATATCGGTCAAGAGTAAAATTTTCATACGGGGTGTAACATTTAGATTGCGGTGAAACTGTTAGGGGAGGAAATTAAAACATGGGTACTCTGTGTGTGATAGTAATCTAATTAGGGGTTAATACAGGATACGGTTACAAGGGGAACTTTGAAATTCGTGGAACAAATTTTCAAGTACTTTTTTTCAAAATTTGCACTACTACTACCCCTTTGACTATTAAAGTCTTAATTCAAGTTTTTTTTTATTTTCCTCTTACAATTTGAGTGTTATTTAATGAATTCCGTCCTGTGCGGAAGTCTCTTTTGGTTTATCTCCCAGCTCTCCGTGTTAACTCGTATAAATGCTTATTGATAATGATAACAATATCCGTTTAAACTCATCATTGTTGGCGTCACCATTTCATTTTATCTTTTTTTTCTCATTTTTAGAATATTTCACTAATAGCTTTTCGAGATTTTCAAGGTGTTCTGACAGTTTTAATTGCAAAAGTGTGCTCTGAAAGTTAATGGCTTTGTTCAATACGTAGGGGTGACCCCCAATCACTTCTTAACGTTCCCTCAAGGGTGAAAATTATTTTTATCCTTTAAATCGCTGTTCGAAAAGTTTCTGAATTTGTAAATTGTAAAGCATAAGGGCGGCTTACTTTGTCGAATAACAAAATCACTTTTTTATATTGATTAATACAATTATTATGCTTGGGGGCATTTTTTTTACATGAAAGGGAGACTTATTCTGTTTTAATTAGGGGTCATTAGATTGCCCATGTGGGTACATTTGTATTTTTATTAACATTCAAGCACTCAAAGGACAGGGCGAAACGTTACGACTTATTCATGAGGGTTCATTCAGATTTTTTAGAGCGAAGTCTCGTATCAAATCAAAGTTTGTGAGAAGTTAATTTGAGGGTGTAATATGTAATTCTAACTCCTGTCTGTGCTCTTATTTCTCTATTGTGCAGACCGAACAAGTTAAGGGATCATCCTTCGAGCATCGAGTGCGCTTTCCTGGCTGTCTAGACTCGCGACCCGATCGAAAATTCGATGCCATTTCTTGTGGTGGTTTACCCTCTCATAAACTGGGAAACTTTACGTTTGGTGCATCGCCCTTTGTCTTTTCTCAGGTTCAAACTAATTTAGATAAATTTTGAATTGTCAATTTTTTTTAAATAATTAAGCCTTCTCGCAAAGCTCATCATTCTTTTTTCTTTTTCGACGTCAAAAGTTTGTTATTTCGTATTCATAAATTAATAGCCTTGTCAATCAACGAGGAAGTTACAAGCAGACTCTTTTATCTCACAATGAGCGACGCAAGGCTCTGCGAATTTTTTTCTTATATAGGAAAAAAGCCGTGCATTTTTTTAAAGATAGCGATCGATTGATAGAAGACAAGAACGACAGATACATCATTAATTTGTTGGGAAGTTGTAAGTGATATATTATTATATATATGGAGTCGTTAGTTTAAATTGTTTGAGCTTGAAAGCTCTCGTTGACTGATTTGCTCAATTTAAACTTTTGAGAAAAGTAGCCAAAACATTTTAAAAGTGTTTACTCGTTCAATTTTGCTCCCCGATGTGAGATTTGCGAAATTTCAATTTGCTGTGCACGGAAAACTACGATCGTTTTTTTTTTAACCCCCTATTTCCAATATTTAATTTTCGCACCACTTAATTGCGATAAATCATAAAATATAGGAAATATAATTTTAATAAAAAAATTGACTTTATTTTTATTTGGAAAACTGTGACTTTTCATTACGGAACGAATTTTTTTTTGTAATTTGATTTCCATAATTAATTCAAAAGAAAATTGCTTTTACAGCTACAAATCTTCTTAATGATAGCAATTTTGAATTTTCACATCTATTCGGAATCTTTTTTGAAATATCACATTTTTCCATTTATTTATGGTTTCATTAAAATTTTGCTTCTTTGCCGTGAGGAATAAAATGTCCCGCTTGATAACCGCGTGCAGTTGGTCATCTCAAAATGGAGATTATATGTAGAACGTCAAATTTTTGCGTTTTCTCAATTTAAATTTATCCGATGTTGAGACGACTCCTGGGAAATTAAAAAAGGAGTCGATTTTTAGTATCGGACGGATTTGGATGCAGTTACAACTGCTTTTTTGGTCGATTTTTGCATTTGTTTTTGCCAGATCTCTTGAGCTGCGATGGATTTTTCATTCGGTAACGCAGTACCTGCCGCTTTGATCCTGCTACATGACTTTTGCATTTCTATCTTTAAATTGGATTGTGTAAAAATTCCGAATACCCTCTTTGGCTAATGTCTGCTTAGCGTTGCGGTCGTCGACCTCGGTCTACCCTGATCTTGTCATTGAGTGAAAGCTCAATGAAATATGCTAGGTCACGTTACGTAGCTTAACCCCATTTTCGTAGTGTTCATCAAAATATCGCACATGGTTACTAAATTATTTAGGCCAATTGCGGAATCTTTCGTTTTGACCAACCTTGGTTGAGAAGCTGACGTTTGGGAATTACTCACCAAGTGAAGAAATTAGACAACCGTCATGATAAGATGACTAAACTATGAATCAATGCAAACCTTCACGAACATGTGCGACTTTTATTGATAAAGAAAATTTTTTAAATCAAATGACGTCAGGAAAAACTTTTCTCGCTCTCCAAGCTGTTACTACAGCGAAAAAGCTCGTTTTGTTATTTTCTGTCCGTTTACATTTGAGAAATTAACGTGTAGGTTGAACGTTTTCACTTTTATCACAAATTTTCGTGAAACTTTTTCTTGCAATAACGGGCGACAGGGCGTAATATCCCATCAGGAATGATAATAATCGCGTGTGATGCTTTGACGTTTTCAGTTTTACTTGAAAATGCTAGCTGTCGAGTCGATTACTGAAAATGTACGCAGCTAAACGAGCGAGCTTTTATTATAATAAAAATTTTTCAGTGCCGTAACAACGCGTGTGAGGCCGCAGGTCGAGTTTTATGTCTGCACGGTACCGATCCTTCAATAATTGAAAATTTGAAGTTAATTAACAAGTTTCGTTTAAGTTATATCGATTTTATAATACTATTTTTTCTAAATCTTTGAGTTTTGCACTTTATTACGTTGAGTTTTTATCCCCTAATACTAAAATATACCAATTTTGAAGAAAATTGGTGACCCCAATTGTTCCCTTTTCGGTCAAGTTTAAATTGTTAAGGTTTTTGCATAAACAAATGTTTCAAGGTTGTGTGAAACTAACAATTATTTTACAAGTACAATGTTAGATATAATATGAGTCATTAATTGATGATACGTCCCGTTAAAGGGTTTCTGGCGAGCAGGCAAATGATGTAGCCGCAGGCTAAGTTACGTGCCTTTACAAGGCACACATTTTAATTATTCATCGAGTGTGAGGCCGCACGCCGAACCAGATTGTATTATCTCGCTTTTCTTCAGCTTTATTATCATAATTTAATCTTAAATTGTTTGTGCTAATTTTTGGTGTAAATTAAAGGTTTATGACGAGAAAGAGATAATGAGGCTGCAAGCTTAGTGATGTGCTTTTATAAAGCAGATAGGTATTTTAATTATATACCTAGCGGGAGGTCGCAGGCTGAGCCTTGTTATCTTGGATTCGGTGGTGGGGAACTTTCCAAGATTAAAAAGTAGCTGCAGTTTGTGTGAGCTTTTTTTGGAGAAGTAGCATTTTTAACTTTTAGGATTATTAATGACGTTCGTAGTTTTCCCCACTCCACGGGAACGTCCGATGATCACAAATTAAAGACCACCGCTTATTAAATTGGAAACTATTCAACCACAATTTTCTTAAAAGTCTCAAAAATGGATTGGCCACTTTGGACTAACCTTCCCCAATCCCCCCTGGTCACGCTGGTCACTTTTTGAGACCCCCCCTCCCAAGGCATGGTTGTCATATTATAAACTTATCACCAAACCGAATTTGTGTAGTGCGGTTGGCCTATATCTAGGCGTTTTGATGTCATCACTAATGCGGAATGAATTACTGATAGCATTAATAATTTATTAGAAACGTTTATATTTATCTGTATGTAATCAGGATTGGTTCATGCATTTATTACTAACCTAAAGATAGTTCCGTCTGCTATTCCTCAAAGTCTAATTACGTATTATGAAAATACGTAAAAACTTACTATATTATTGCGAAATTGACATTTTCTGAATTTAACTTGATAAAACTCACATATAATTATTGCAACTTTCTCCAATCGTCAATTTTATTTGTTTATCTAGTTGTAATTCAGATTAGTTAACCTCCTCCCGTCGATGGGAAAGACCTACATCCAGCAGTAATAAAAAAAGTGTACATAGCCTTAAGTCGCTTATTTTGCAGGACTAGACTGTAAAACAGCTCTAAGGGGTGGCCAAAAGTCACGGGTGATAAGTATAATGTTCAAAAACCAAAATATAATATTGACCTATTTTTTTGGTTCCAAACTCGAAAAATATAGAGTAGGGTATGAGGCAGCAGACCTTTAAAGCACTGCGAGGTAGGCGATCTGATGCTATAATATGTCTAAACTGAATTACAATTGCCGCTTTCTGAAATACAATTGACTGTTTTTAAAAACAAAAAAATTGGTACGTTTACCCACTTAATAATAGTTTCAGTGCGGCCTTCAGGCCGCACAGCTATCATCTATTTTAAAACTCATGTTCATTTCTCATCAGAAGAAATGCAAAAAAACTTTAAAAATTCATAATTTTGCTTTAGTTTTACAAAGTTTCATCCTTGGTCAGCAGCAGAACAAACCAAATCATTCCTAACCAGTTTACGGAAGTACACCCCTGTAAATTATTTATCTTTGTAGAAACAAGTTAAATCCGTATCAAATTAAATTTCAAAATTAATACCCAGTCTTGGGATCCTATTAATACTTAACTTTTAATTAATTTTGAAGAATTGCTCGGTTTATTCACTGCTGTTTAAATGCAAAGTTTCGTGAAATGTTTTAATAAAATTAATCTTTGTTTTGTTTTAGGTAAATTGCATCTTCCTGATCTTAATTGCGTTGTTTGGGGTAAGTCTTAAATTTTACTTGTGACGACACTTGAGATTTTTAAGTTGCATCTGTCGGAGTTATATTTTGAAACTCGATTGCTGTCATCAACCTAAACCCCGTGCAGCTTAGGGGTTGCTCCCGAGGGTCTCGTTTTAAGTTTCTTGTAAAAAAATTTATCGTTTTTTGTATGATTTTCTGGTAATGGTTGTGAAGATGTCGATTTAAATTTTATTTTATGGATTTTGAAGGGTCAAAATTTAATTACAGCTTGCGTGTGCGCGTAGCTTTATGAATGTTAAAACTGAAACGAGTAATTTTCATCTCACAAAAGATTTTATGATTTTATTGTTTCTCTATTTAAGTGCTCCTAAATGGAACGATAAATTGATTTTCCTCATTACAATGTAATAATGCAAAAGGCAAACATTAAATTTTCTTGGCAGTCTTAATGGAACGCGCCCCATAAAAAGAAGCGATAAAAATTTCTAAATTCGGCCCTGGCTCGAGTTGTAGTACTAAAAATATCAATGGTTTCAGTCGCGTTTTGATTTGAGTTTTTGAAATTTGGACGCATTTATTTTTGTGGTGATCGACCGACCTTCTTCCTTGTTGCGAACGGGTCCGCCTACAAAATTAACATTAATTAGTGCGTTGTGAGGCTACAAAGTGAAATTTTGAGGCCTTCGTGGTGGATAAAATGAAATTTTTGCGATTTTTTCATAATATGACATGCGCCTTTTGGAATCGGCGTTAGTTTTGGTCGAAATGGTATGTGGCTCTCGTGGCAATTTACGGAAGCTCGTTACGAGCAAGATGGTGTCCGCTTAGTGCGGGGAGTGGCGCTTTGAAAGTGGCAGGCTAGGTGTATCACGTCGTCCCGGTGCCCTCACAACTTAGGGCTTCTACGTAGAGGAGCCCCACTAAAATACCGCAGTGCCGTGAAATGACATTCACATCAGTGCCATGACATTAGATTAGACACACCCCTATCGTGCAACTATCTGTGATAATTTTATTATGGCCGTTCGTATGGAAAATACAGCACCTAATAGAAAAATAAACTGCAAAATTATGGTAGGTGACTTTTGTAAAATGAAATGAGGGCCTCTCTCTACCTACCTCCCCGTTTATTTTTCATTAAAAGGACTCGTCGCCGATTAACAGGTGATTGCGTAATTTGACCGGCCCTATAACCTTCAAAATTCGGACCTTTAACTTTTAAAGTCCCACAATTTTGGCTCAACAACCAAAAATTTACCCAACTTTAATCACACACTTTGTTCTCATCCTAGGCCTTGATTTTTATAATTGCATGCTGTCACCCAAGGCCGTTGTCGTTCTCGTTTAGAATCATTTCTTTTTTTATTATTCGCTATGCGTTTTATCCGAATCGCAACCAGCGGATGTAGCGGCTGCTAAAATAGCAAGAGTTTTTGATATTTGACAATTTCGAAGGCCCATTTGATAAGCCATATGGTTTAGTGTGGGTGTAGTATATCGGAAATCGAAGAGGGCAGACAGATCCGCCCCTTAAAGCCGGAAGTTCGTGACGTAGCACACTCAGTCGTAGTATCTCTTGCTAAACGCCAGTATCGCTCTGGCGGAGTTGCGGTTCAAATTTCTCCGGTTACTTTTTGTGTCGTTTTTATAGTTTACTAATTTTTAAATAATAATTATCTGTGATAAGGATAGTCATGATTGGTTGGTACGTACAATTTTTTCTTTTTCATTTTTGCACTCCCCCCTAGGACGGACTTACGAAAAAAAAATTTTTAATTAATGTTAATGACGAGAAACTTAGACGTGTACATTTCAAATGGTTTATTTCCAAATTAGAAAGAATAGAAATTGGCACTCGAATGAAGACTCTTGTAACGCGGATAGTTTATTTGCTCGGCAAATTTCTCTTTTCCTTTCAAAATTGTCACAATTTTTCCGAAACCGAAACGCGTTACGGGAACTCATCAGCAAGGTGCTTGTTAATTTAAACCTCATCTCGAATCAAAGTGAGTTAATTAACGAGATAGTGGAATAATTAACAGCAAAGTTATCATTCCGGAAAATGAGTTTTAACAGTTAACTTTTCACTGTTCGAAATTTAATTGTTGCTACCAATTTTTTAAATTTCCTTGTCGTTTACTCCGTCACTTCGAATCTGCCTAATTTGTGTCTATCTGATGATTAAGCTTATCGCAAAAACTAACATCGTTTTATTTTCCTTCCTATATTTTTAATTTTCCGCCATTCATCCTACCACAATGAAATGATGAATTTTTTTGTTTTAAATAATTTTTGTATAATTCACCATTTTCGAATTATTAGAGAAAAACTCGACGCGTTCTAGAGGTGGATCTAGGGTTAAGTTTAAGGGGGGGCCGAAGTAGTCGAGAGGCAGCCCCCCTTAAACTTAATCCTGGATCCGCACTAAACTGTAATTCTCCGCAACCAAGAGGTCGCTAAGGCCATCGCAGCTTTTCCAATCGGTAAATCCCCGGCTACTCTTTTTGACATACAGTAGTTCATGAACTCGCCGCAAGGAAGCATCCGAATTTTTCATAGCGAAAAAAGGAAAAGTATGAAACACCAAAAGCGACGTTGCATTAAAAACTCTGAATAACATTCTTGCATATTTTTCTTGGTTCTCGACAACAATTCTCACGTTTTTCTACGTCATTGGCCTAGTAAGGAGCGAAAAAGTAGTACATAATTTCTGATTTTTTCCAAGTGCACACACACAGCAAATTGTAATAGTAATATCACCGTTGTATTAAATTCGACGATGCGATTTGGATGTGACAAAGGAATACAACTTTGCAAAACGTAAAATGGCAAATCTATCGTTACCGAATGATCTCTTGTCTTGCTGTTAGTGTCTGTTAAAACCTCGGTATCTGTGTCGCTCTACTGTACCTGACATTCTTAACATTCTTTTGCTCGAGCACGTAATAATTTATAACCTACATAAAGAGAGGATGCGACTAAAACTCGTTAACTTTACCTCACAATTTTTACACATTTTCATTATACGAATGCATTAAATTTTCATTGGATATTTGAAGAGAAATATTTTTATAGCTAATCAGAACTATAGTAGTCATAAATAATACAATGTCGCATTATTTGTAAAAGCTTCCAAAGGCTCCGAGTAAGTTGCGCGCTGTTTTGAAGCCCCGCATCAAAAAATTAGAAGTTCATCTCGTATTTTGCAACAAAAACCTGTCGTCTCGTCGAAGAAAAAGGAAATCCGTTATGAATTTATTCGAACAACTATTTGCTTCCATCAGATATCAGAGACAGTTATTTAAGATCCACATTGAAATAAACTTTCTCACACGCCATTGTCCGAATATGAAATAATACAACTTTGATAATGATAAACGTCGATTTAATATCTCGGGGGCGGATCTAGCATTCTGTTGAAACGGCAACTACCGGCGATTACTTTAAATTTGGGGGGGGGGGGTCAACAAGACCTGAATGAACACTTGGGTGAAGCTTGGATAAACTCAAAAAAGTTTAGTAATCAGGAACTTTTCTAACTGAATAATTTTGAATAGCATTAATAAATCAAGCAGGTTACTATACTTATGAGTATTTCATTTTCTTAATTAGAAAACCAAATTAAGTTTTACATTTAAAAATAAAGTTGGATAAGAATGAATACGCCCTGATTTAAAATTTTATGGTTATTTTATTCTTTGAAGAAATTTATTATTATCACGTTGAGTGAGTGACGAACGGAAGTCAATACATAACTTTTTTCATCTTCCGTCCTATTTTATCTTCCCCTCCGGTCTCTTTCTTTGGCACATACGCTTTTCGGTATAACACGGACCCACGAAAGGTTAGCATTGATTCTAAATAACTGCATGTTATAGAAAGGTTTCAGAAATTAGTCGCCGTGGCTTCCTATACCATCAGGTGGAGAAATTAAAGTTAATTGCAGTTTATAACGCTACTGCTGTTGGATTCCATTATGGGTATACTAAATAGAAGCAATTGTTTAAATAATATGGCGTTGGAAAGGCTTAAAAAGTCGATCATTTAAAAAAAATTAAATAGAAATATTGATAAACAATTACGTTACTGTTATGCTGGCATTCATGATTTAGTACCGAAAACATCAACGAAGGTCTTACACATATGCAAAAATTCATCATTGTATCGCTGAGGATAGAAATGAGGCAATCAGGATGTTCTTAGAAGCCGTTGCTATATCCAACAGCATATTAGAGAAAATCCCCACAGAGGAAGCTGGTCTTCACTGCACAACGATTTTTTTGCAACCAACCATAATCACTTTACATACTGTAGCTGGCTCGTATGTAACTTCATTAAATAGGAGATTATTACAACAAGGAACTAAAATGCATCTTTTAATCCTGAGTGTGAAGTTTACTGAGGGCAATAATCACACTTGCTTCGTGTGGAACGTTAATCTGGTGGTCTTCCTGGGTTAATGAATTGCTATCGTTAACATAAAAACCAGGGTTACAGGTGCTCTTCTCTAAATTCTTGGATAAATTATACCATTTTTTAAACTATTTCGATCATTGCCGTAGTTGTATTTCAAGAAGCTCACAATGTCCATTTTATACAATTGACAACTTTCATCAATTTTTAGCTTAACGTGGAATCCAAACCACGGCACATAGATTTGAGTTTGGACAAGATTCGAACGCTAAACAGATCAAATTTAAAGTTTTTCATCAGTTTTTATTTAGTATCAGTATTTAACAGTTAAGTTTTTCATTCTCATTTCAAAAACGACTCAAAAAACTCTTATGCGCCTCATAACCCGTGGTGGGTTAAGCGCGGAATCCTCACCCTAAATTTATTTTTATTGTATTCCATTTTTGAACTCATAATCAAATGAATCCTCAGTGATTTGTATATGCGAATGCCGAGGCCTGGTTTACATATTATTTGAAACTACGTTAAACTGTAAGTCCCCTTTCAGTTTTTCCAATAATTGAAAGATATCAAAAACGTTTAGGAGTCCAAAAGTGTTGATCAGAAAGCTGCGAATATTTTTTTGTTGAGAACACTTTTGATAATATGATGTTATTCATCGTTTTGGAGTTATTAGAGAAAAACTGAACCTTTGGATCTTAAAATGTTTGTCGTCTGTTTTCAAGCCAATTCTACTTGGAATCCTGTTCTGTATTTTCCTCATCTGGCAGATAATTTGAACTAGAATAAATTTGGCAATTTAGAACTTAATGGCTTCCAACTTTCTTTTTTGTTGGTATTATTTATTTTTCCTTCTTGTTTGTAATTGCATACATATCAATAGATAAAATTTTTTCTTATCAATTGGAATGTAAATGAGAAACAAATTTGATTATTTGTAACATTTGATTTATTATTTGTTCGATAATGTTGTAATTATGATAAAGGATTAATGGCGTTGTATGGTTATTATACCATGGTGATCATCGTACAACTGACCTCGACCAAAACCTGACGCTAGTGCAGCTCAATGATTATGGTTTTGTAGTCAGTATCTGTCTTGCGGTCAGTTGCTTCGTAACCTCCTGTGTTAATCATGTGATTTTTGCGTGTATAGACCAGTTATGTGCCAGTGTATTATTTTTTTAAATTAATTGCCACTTGGGAGTTCTTTAAATATTTTTAGTTTTTTTTTTCGGTGCACAAAATGTTGATATTACTTGGATTTCTCGTCTAATCGAGGTTAGTAGCCATTTTTCCTACACCAATCGACCCAAATATTTCATCAGAAGATAAAATTTCTAAGGGATGAAAAGGAACAGGGTGGGGAAGTAGGTCGAAGTGTTAAGTAAAATTGAAAACTCGGGAGAAGCACTCGTTTCCTCATAGAAATTGGAATCGATAAAAACTAAATTTGACTCATAATTATTGTCATTCTGACATCATGGAAATTAAAATAGTACGAGATAATTTCGAATCAACAAAATTTTGATTGCACCAACCAAAATTTAACGAATTTTCTAAAATTTGAAGCTTGAACTTCCGCAAAAAATGAAGAGATACTAATTGATTATTATTAAGGTTGTTGAACTTGATAACAGAATTTTAATTAAATGCGAATTATCAGTTGGAATTTGAAAAGAGATAAAATATTTTGGTCGTTAGATTTTTCGGAGGCGTCCTGTATATTTCAAATGTACAGTAATGAGTTGAATAAATCATAAACTTTATAATGAATGATGGAACTTCAAAATTTTGCAACGTAATCTACTTTAATTATTTATGCGAATTGTTTGAAATTTTGAACGGATCTTTTGAACGGCGAGTGCAACCGGAGGAATTTTGCTGGGAACCGTTAATTTAAAATTTTTAAAGTACTCGTAATTAAAATTATAATTGGACATTTTAAAATTTGATTATTTATGGTCCATAAAATTATAGATGCACTTGTTGGCGATTTAATCAAAATCTGATATCTTTGGGGTTAACGCTTTCTCACTTAACTGTTGTTCTACATTGCGCAGTTGGTTTCAGCTAATTTATTTATCGAATAGCGAATTAATTAGCGGCGATTAATTAATTTTTACGCATGTGTGTACTTTACCTATGCGATAATTGCGTTGTAATGAATGAACGCTTTAACTTTCCGCGTTAACAGTTCCATGTTTGATTATTTTTTTTATGTTTCCGTTTTGTTGTTGATGATGATTTTAGATGCGAAAAGAAAAACCACACCTTATTTTTTTGACGTCATTCGCTAACAGTGAAAAGTGCTTCTTTTTGACCTGGAGTTTTTCCCTCGAGGTCGAAGAACCAATTTTATTGGCCAATCAAATCATTTTCGGGCAGGAACTTGGTGCGGTGCGTTAGTCAAATTCTTGTCATTCTTGCAAAAACTAATCAATTTAGAATCCCGTTTAACTTTCAATTCAAAAACAGGTTTTCATAAAATCATAGAAATAAAAAGGCAATTACCATTAAAATTGTTATTATTGTGAGATATAAAATTAATTATCGCCAATACATGAAAAAATGATTAAGAATCCGGATGTAGAAGTGACCACGAATGTGGATCAAGTTCAGAAAGAGGAACGCAAACTGTCGCTAATTTCTATTCAATCTCGTCAGACTTTCTGTGGCCTTGAAAGGTCATTGATCTGCAAGTAGGTGTTGCGACTCCTCGGTAGACCTTAGGTGATTCAAAGTAAATATTTTTAGTGGTTTGAGTCTGCCGCCGCCATATTTTTTTACTATTGTGCTAACACCGCACAAATAGATGCCCTCATATTTTGCAAGATTTTCATTGATCAAAATTTGGTGAGAAATAGAAAGTCGATTGGTTGGCATTATTTTTAATGAAGGAAAGTAATTTGGAACATCCTAATCCTGCTTAATTAGGTACCTAACTTCATTAGTTGGTTCTTCGTATTTATTTCTTGGTGGCTTCATCAACCTTAACGAGGCCTCCACTACAATATGCTCAAGCCGTTAACAGTTTCGAATTTTGACATATCAATTTTGTGGGTACAATGACTCCTTGAGGAATGCTCAATGTAATTGCGGACGTTGGTGGATGAGACTACCGTAGCGCAGAAAACAGCGACACTGTCGTGACCGTCGTGCAGGAATGCGCTCAATGCCATCCATGTCCGCGGATCGCACTTGGATCTGGGTTAATCGAGGTCACTACTCCGGCATCCACAACACGGGCAATCGAGATCGCGTTTTCTTGACGGCCGGCATATGATCGGTCCGCTATTTCCAGGTGGTTTTGGTGACGGTAATAAGCCGCGATCTTCCGTTACCCATTTGCAAGATTTTCAAAATCTAACATTTCGTGTTAAAGAATTTGTTCTTGTTGCTAGGCTAACTTACCTAGTGTAACCCAGTGAAATGGAAAAAGAACTTATCGAGTGGATAGAAAGGGAGATGCGAGTTGATGCAGGAAAAGTCTTGTGTACCCGGAACTCTGAGGTACAGTGAACGGGGCCAACAACTGCCGGTACCTTTCTATTAACATCATGTGACTCGCTCAACATGATTACCATTGACACATTAACATCATGCACTTCACCTTGCGGTACCGCCTTCTTTTTCCTCTCATTGTTCTTTCGCATTATTTCACCTGCAACCACGTAATAATGACCTACATTCCAACATCTTTAACAGTTTATTGTGTTGATGACAATTTATTACCTTTTTAATATTGTTTTGATTTTTTCTCATCGTGGTCTACAATGTGTACTTCCATAAGATTGGCTGCACTTCTAATTTTGCTATCTCTGAACACCAGGTCACTTGCATCTTGGATTAGACGAAAAGAAGAGAACTTTTTGCAGGAATTAACTGGGCCTTGTCATGGTACTAACTTTTTTTGACCATTTGAGAGGGAGGATTAAGTCATGTTCATGATTGCTATTTATGTAACCAGTTACGAAATGTCTTATTTTGTGTAAACAAATGCACACGAAAAGAAACGATTTTTTTTCGCAACTAGTGATGAAAAGTAAGACGATTGTTACTACGACGTTAAAAAAAGATTAATTAGTTCATCTACCCTCTTTTGTAGTTGTAATTTCAGTAGAGTTTTCTTGATAATTTCGATCACGGTCATTGAATTTCCCAATGAAACGCTCCCAATCATCATCAGTTTCATAAATTGTTTTCTGATAATTACGAAGGTCTTCGGAGGGGAAGGGAGAACCTTTTAGTTATTTCTTTTAATAATATTATTAATTTTTAATGATTATACCTGCGTTATCTAATTAATTATTTTTGTTTAAATAATATCGAAATGCTAATGAATAATAAAACCTTATCGCTTTTACCATAACTTGAAAGTTTTTATCATTCCTTATCTATTTTTACATTTTTCTGAATCACAATATTGTCAAATTCCCCTCCCCACTCGTTACGAATCATTGTTTAGCGTGGGTCGAACATCGATGCATCTTTTGTTTTATTACAAACTTGAATTTTAACAATTTATTGGTTATGTGGTGGTGCTCATTGTGATTTTATCAATTTTTTGGGAATTAGTGAGTTTTATCAATTTTTCACGTGCATCATCATGAAAAGGAATTTGAAACCCAAGGTAGGTATAGGTTTGTGTTCTTCTAATATAAAATGTCACCCATCACAAGGTGGTTCACAATTGCAACTTTTGTGTTTGTCGATTTTGTTGATTTTTAAATGTCAAAGTGCACGACAAATATACAAAAGATAGTATTGTCATTATCTGCTCCTATTTTTCGGATTTACTTCCATTTTTGGGTCGCAGGGTTGTATTGAGTAATAAACGTGATAAGATACTAACGAAACCAATTTAATACGGTTAGGGGATTCACATTGCACCTGAAGGTAGTCGAGTGGTTCGATTCTAAGAATACTCTGTTCAAGTGATCGATATTATTGTAGAACGGTGTGTGGTTGTTCATATTTTACAATTTTCTATTGACCGAGTGTACGTGGGGGTGGTTTACACAATGATTGATTACCGTAGAAATTATGACGATAAAATTGTTCGTTTGGGGTTTCCATCTTGGAAGTGAAATAAATTTAAATTTTTTCAAGATATATTTCGAACGTATCAATCACACCAAAGTCTTCAAGTGTCATTTTCTCGAAGAAGCCGCACATGAAACGCTTTGTTAATCTAATTAGTCAGGTTTTTCAGGGTATTGAATAGGAACGGTAGAAGGTTACTTCTAATCCCATATTATTCTGACGTAATTGTATATCCAAAAGTTTAATCATGCTAACAGGATAATCGCAAGTTGGTACTCGTGGGAGTTTTCTCGAGCTTCCTCTTGGTTTTTGGAAGCTCTCGGTGATGCTTCATATTGAGTTGTCTCATAACTTTTTTGTGAATCCTAGCGGTTCGACATTTCAACTTTTTATCTAAATAATTTATTTGTAACGTCATTAGTGGTTTTGATAGTCGAGGTCATTAATGAGATGTTTACATTCTTTTACTCACACCGAACTGAGTTGTGAATTTTAATGTTATTTTGACTATGAAGTAGTCTAGTGGTACAACCATTCATTAAAAATGTTAATTTAGAATTATTTTATTATTGTCAACAATCACCACATAAAATTGTTTACAATAAATTACATGATTTTTTGATAGATGTGCCCAACTTTATGTCCAAGCTGATATCTCCCTTGTTTTACGATAAATGGTTCAAAGATCATTCGATAATTTATATTTTATTTAAAAGTTATAATTGCTTACATTAATAATTGCAAATGTTGCTTATGTAATTTTGAGTAGTACATGGGAGGCCTGAAATACAAAATTTTAAGGTTTTCTTTGTTTGATAGGAAATCAATAATGTTTTTGTTATCTCGAGTGATTAAATTTATTTTTTATTTCAGGGCAGTAACGGAGGAGGCACTAGGGCGCCGTTCCCGGGCGGCGTGAAGCCTCCCATGGCCACGCAACACCAGACCGGCTTTCGCGGTCAGTGGGGTGGCCACCCCGGAGGCGGTGGTACTACCTACTACCAGCGATATCCTACCCAACAAGTAAATTGCTATACCCCCAATTCTAACACCGCCTCTGCCACTTATACTCCTAGTAATTCAGTAAGTATTTTTTATTTTCTTTTGTGTAGGTGGTTAATTATTGAAAATGTAAATAATCGACACTTTATGCGTTAGTGCAGTAATCTAATCTATCAAGGTGAACTTAGATTTTGTAGAAACAGAATTAACCTTGGTTCTTATCACCTATCTATCGAAAACATGTGTTCTAGGAAAGTGACAGTTATTGTGAGTAGTTTTGACAGTTTCTAGGAAAATAATTTTATGTCCTCGAGATTGTGTTTTTGATTGAGCAGGATGTGTCAGGCAAGGCGGTCTCTCACCTTGATAAGGCCGCCGAAATCAGTTCAAAAGTCTTGACCCTCTCTCTGAGTTTTTACTCGAGAAAATCGATTTTGAAAAATTACAAGCAAGGCCCGGTAGCACATAGTAACGTTTAGGTGCAAGGTCCGCGGATGGAATCCTCACCGGCAAAATTTTTATTTTTAATTCCTACATCATTCCAATTACACACTTATCAACTTTTTTTATTTAGAACCTAAAACATCTCTTTGTTGCTCCAAAACTTATCATTTAGCATTAAAATATTTTGATGTCATTTAATGAAGTGCACCAATTGCCTGCTGGTGTTATCTCTATCAACAATTTATTATCATTTCATTGGCATAATCATTTGTTTATTTATATTGGTACTAAATCAGGTTTTGACTCATTGCATAAAAATTCTATTCCGTAGAAGTATTTCTTTCGTGATAAAGAATTTCTGTTTTGTTTTGGTTAAGGTTACTTAATCTGGTTTATTGTTATTCAAGTCAACGTGTCCAGCAACAAAGGTAATTAATTATTGCGGTGGTTGGTGGAATCGTGTACAATTAAATAATTTGTTGTGTGTGACTCACAATTTAAGTGGTCTTCTCCGAATCGCTTATAGTTAAGGAAAAACAGAAATTTCTGATTATTTCAATTTCCAGTTTTTTTTAAACGTTTCCTTGTATTGATTTTCCTTATAGGTTGGATCAAAGATCAAAAATATCTAGAAATGGTCACAACTTTTTGTTTTTATCGAAATATTTTGATTATTTATCAAAGGAAACTTTGTCAGTCAAAAAGCAACAGATGATGATCATTTCGACGCCCCCAATGAAGACTATAGTAACTCAGTAATTTCACTATAAATCGCAGAATTGCATAATTTATATATTTCAGGGTCTACTATTGGTTGTCTCGAGTTTATTTTTTTTGTATTAGTGAGGTGCCAGTTTATAGGCTTGTAGAGTTGCGTTACAAACAGATAGATAGAGTTTTTCTTGTTTTAGTACGGAAACCATAGAGTGCCAACGGCAGCATCCCCGAGCAACACGAGTAGCTCTAGTAGTCACGCAGGCAGTCAGAGTGGATCTGTTCCTACCTCCATAAATAATACAATGCCGTCTCAAACCCAAAATACACAACCACAGTCCAATTCTCACTCACATTCGAACTCGCATTCGAGTTCACAGTCATCGAGTGGAGAACAACTATCAAAGACCAATTTGTACATTAGGGGCCTCAACCCAATGACAACAGATAGGGATCTTGTTAGTCTTTGCCAACAGTAAGTTTGGTGTTTTTGCAATTTTTTGTGACATCATTTCATGTGTATACTTTTTTCAGATTTGGTAATATAATATCGACCAAGGCCATTTTAGATAAAAACACAAATAAATGTAAAGGTGAGTTACTCTTTTTTTTTGTATTATTGGAAAAGTTTCTTCTAGTTTGTTCATATTGCGGATTTTTCACTGTACCTTATTTCAGGATATGGTTTTGTCGACTTTGAATCCCCAGCTGCAGCGGAAGGCGCGGTGAAAGCTCTCGTGGCTAAAAACATCCAGGCGCAGATGGCGAAAGTGGGTATCTGGTTTACCCGTAGACAGCACATTGTACGTTTGCATGCAAGTAATACCTAGCTTTATTTAACTCTTTTCTCTGTCACTACTCAAAACAAAACCGTTTTACTTTGTGTCATTTTATTTTTGATACGTAATAATTTGTGATCAGCTTTTGGAATAGTGCAATTGGTATGTATAATATGAGAGTTACGTAACCGACACCTTGCAACACTAAATTTACCAACAACCCGATAATTTTCCATAAGATGCCTAGTGATCTGCAAGTTTTCTGTTACTAATGCATTAAGATCACTTTGAGTATTGGCAGAAGCATGGCATTCAAGTGTAGAGAGAGAAAGATAGGAAAAAATCACATAAATTACATTAAATTAAATTGTTTAGTCTCTTTACTTCTTGAATTAGTTGGTTGTTTGTTTGTAGCGCATGTAAAATGTATAAATTTTTTAAATCGCTATTATTTGATGACAATAACATTTTTGGGTATTTTACGCCACCGTTTAGAAGTTGCATTTGATTAGAAAGTAGCAGTGCACATTTTTGCATGTTCGAGTTCACATTTTGCAAATACTAATGGTTACTTTGCAACAACGACTACCGAGATGACAAATATTTTGTTAGGGATTCCCCCATGATAATTAAATAATTGAAAAGTATTAGTTGGGTCTGATATAATATAAAATGTTGGGTTCCCATGGTTAGTTTAACTGTAAAAGTCAAAAAGTTTAGTTCAGTCAAATTACCTTGTAAAAAGTTATTTGTGGTTAAACTGTAGGTTCTTGTTTACTTTTAATCTACACAAAAGTTTATTTATGTTTTTGCTGTAAAAGTTACATTTTAAATTTTAAGGTTTTTGCAATAAAATCTTAAGTAACTTCTCACTTTATTTTCGTAATTTTCTCACAAATTGTGCATTCAAATAGAAAAATTCATATGAACACAAGAAAAGGAAATTCAATTTTCCACGGTAAAGTTCGTATCCGTTTTTTTCGCAAAAACTTGATTTGGTACAAATAAAAGCCAAAATTAATGTGATCAAGTGATTCAGCAAATATTTTTCTCAATTATTACAAAAGCGGTTCATTAAAGTGGAAAATGTCTGTAAAAAGAAATACAATTTTAACAAAAAAATTCTCACACTTTTTCGTAGTTCTTCAAGCCTTCAGTAATTCGGTGATTCACCTGTTTTTCGCATTTTTCTCGGAAACTACGTTTAAATAGAAAAAGGAAAATTCATTTTCAATAAAAATTTATATGAGTTTTTGTCATCAAACTTCGAGTTTATACGAAAAACGTCAAAAGTTTCTTAATTATTTCGAGAAATTTTCATCTAAAGGAAAATTAATTTCAAGTAATAATGGTTGGTTTTTTATTAAAAAAAAGAAGAAGAAAAGTGAGAATTTTGTGATTCTGCAATTCTTTTTGGAAATGCATAGGAACAAAAGTAATGTAATTAAATTTCCTACAAAAAAGTTTTTAATAAATTTTTGTCCTGAAAACTCGAAAGCAAAAAGTTTGAACATTCGGTGACTTGTATTTCCTTTTCATCAAAAACGAAAAATGCATGAAAGTATTGGAAATAAAATTCTCTACAAGAATATCGCGCTTTTACCCTTAAAGAAATAACGCCGCAAGAAGTTTAAAAATTCATTGACTAGGCATCTTTTTCGCAATTTTAAGGAAACACCAAAGTTCATATCAACAAAAGTAAAGGAAATTTAATTTCCAACAAAGTTTTTGTCGTAAAAACCTTTTTTAAAAGGTTTTCTTTAACTTAACTTCGAGTCCTTCTTTAACCATTTTCTCCACATCGTAGAGAGCTGAAATGTGGTACACAGATTTGATTGACATTTTTTTATCATTTATAATTGAAATTGTTGAAAATAACAGATGTGGTGCGACTTGACACTCGGAACGCTGCAAAACCATTAGAAATTCGACAAAATTATTGCATCAAAAGTTGCAAATTTAGACGTTTGTTGTTATCTGCGACTTTGAAATAATTTTTTTCATAGTAGTTTCGTTGTAAATTAATTTATATTCATGAAAGAAATGCCAGTTTTATGTTTTGGTGGCTTTTCACTTGTTTTTCGTAATTATCTCGGAAACGGTGCTTCAAAATAGAAAAGTGTAAAGGAACAAAAGTGAAGTAAATTAAATTTCTAACAGAAAAGCTTTCTTCACTTTTGACGTAAAAGCCACATTTCATGCATAATTAAGGTCCCAAGTGGAAATGATTTTCATTAACATTCTGTGTTTTTCCACAATTCTTGAAAATTTTCCACAATTCCATTTCTTTGCATTTTTAACGAAAATCGAATCTTTTGGAAGTTATTTGCAGAAAACAAAGAGTAGATTAAATAGATAAATAAAACAGTCGTACAAAAACATTATGAATAATAAATTATTAAACAAATAAAATAAACACAGCTGATTTGTTTGTGGTAAATTCAAAGTCCATGGACCAATCAATAAGTTGCCATTGCTTAAATAAATAAATAAATAGAAAATGACATAATGGTTGAAGTTTCGTAGACCCTGGCCTAGAATGAGGCCGAAGGTCGAGCAACTACAAACATCTGAAGTATCAGATAGACGACAGGCGCGTCTCAAGTCACATGAGCAACAGCCAGAAATTCTTTATTTTATTTATGTCTTGAAGGGGAATAAAAAACAGAAATACTACTAACAAATTTGACTGGACTTAAAATTTTTATTTTTAGGACGAAATTTTTGTCATCTGTTTTTGTCTTAAATTACGATTTAGTAAAATTGATTGTAAATGCGATTTTTGTTTGTGCATGATGCGATTTGTAGAAGCATTCTGGGATGCTAAATCAAATTCACTGTTTATTTATTCACACACACTGCAGATGCTTTTGTTTGTGTTGTTCACATAAAAAATCATTTGCATGCGAGTTTGTTGCATTGTCCGAATTTTTTTATCAATTTTTAGTTTATACAATGTATTGCTTAATAATAACTAACTGGAGTTAAAAAAACAACAAACAGAATTGTACATTTTGATGTTACTAATAATACGGGGTGTTTTGAAAGTTCGCCCCGTATACCGTGTTTTTTTTTTGTCGGGTTCCACCATTTCAAACTTGATTAGTTTCTGGTAGTGGAACCCATCTAATTAAATGTTTTTGGAATTTTTTTGAAAATAATTAATGAAGGTTTTATTTGTCCAGCAACAAGAGCAAGATCCTACTAACCTGTACATAGCAAATTTGCCGGTGAACTTTAAGGAGACCGACGTGGATAATATGTTGGTTAAATATGGTCAAGTCATTTCCACTAGGATTTTGCGGGATTCTTTGGGGATATCTAAAGGAGTCGGGTTTGCAAGGATGGAATCGAAAGAGAAGTGTGAGCAAATTATCCAGTTGTTTAACGGTACCGCTCTACCCGGATGCAAGGAGCCGTTGCTGGTTAAGTTTGCTGACGGAGGTAACAAGAAGAAAAATCAGTACAAGAATAGTGATAATTCGAGGATGTGGCGAGATGGTTCGGAAACGATCGCTCCGGTGACTTACGATCCAAACGCGCTTGCTCAGAACGGTATTGCTGCTCAGCATATGATGCCGGCGACTATTTCCAACTACGGAAGGCATTACAGTCAGGTTGGTCTTGTTTTGAGGTTCAATTTCCTTATAAGCTGTTTTTGGTTTTGTTAGATGCCAGCGTATGCTGTCCAAGGTGCGCAATGGCTGCCTTCGTATGTGATGCCAGCTGCACCAATGCAACAAGTGGACGATGGGTATAATTTAGCTGCCAGTCACATCGGCGCTACTTACAAGAGTGAAGGTCAAGGACCGCGGGGTGTTTCCCTCATGCTACCTTCGCCCGATCCCTCCGCCGCATATAACATGATTCCACAGGTAAGGAAGCTTTCTAATGCATTATTCTTATTATACTTTCATACATACAAATTGTATGGGTCATGTGAATTGTTGGAGATCATTTCTGGAATGATGTCTGAATTTTGGTTAAAAGTCTTCCGTTTTTTACGACAATTTCTTTTGTTTTAAGCAAGTTTTTACGGAAATTAGTTGAACCTTGTAAATGGGAAAGTCATGTGTTGTTACATCTGATTGAAATAAACATGTGATGTTTGTTTTTTTATGTTTTCGTCCTAATGTTTTGGTGAAGGCAGTTGAATATTTTTTATACATTTTAATGAAATTTATATTTTAGTAAATTTATAATAAATTCAATTAAACAGATAAATTTCTTGAGAATGCAATTTTACATTTTTTTTTAAATTTTACTTACAATTTTTAATTAATGAATTGTTAATGTTCATTTGATAATAATTTGTTTGTTGATAAATTTTTTTATTTTTTTTTACTTACAATTTCTTCTTATTGGGGGGGGGGGGTATTTCAAACTCTCCTGACTCCCCGGTTTTTTTATTGTTTAATTATTAAAAACGTGCGACAAAGAAATAACTTTGAAAATTAATCAATATAAAATTAGGATGCAGAGATGTAGGACGACCGAGAAAAAGATGGGCCAGAACAGGTCAACGACCTAACCCATGAAGGAAATGATGATGATAATAATAAAATTTCAATTGCCTGGCTATATCTTATATTAAGATATTTATATTTGATTTATTAGTTCTAATATATTTTAAAAGGGGCATTTTTTTCAGGGGCCTTTTAATTTAATCAACAGATGGCGCCTACTTAAATATTTTTGTAAAATAAGAGGAATTTGCTATATTTAAAATATAGCAAATTCGTTGAGATAATACTATTCTATAAACAATATTCTTGATCTTAAGCTATTTTGAGTTCGTATTTAGTATGTAAAAACACACTCACTTACAAAAGAAGATAATTAAACTTTAATTATGAATTGTGTTTTTATAAATAAATATTACGAACTCAAAATAGCTTAAAATCAAGAATATTGTTTCTAGAATAGTATTATCTCAACGAATTTGCTATATTTTAAATATAGCAAATTCCTCTTAATTTATAAAAATATTTAAGTAGGCGCCATCTGTTGATTAAATTAAAAGGCCCCTGAAAAAATGCCCCTCTTAAACAAAATTTTTATTGCTGACCTCCCCTCAAAAATTATCTTTTTGCAATCTAAATTTTTTCACCATTTATATTAACATACTTATTTATTTTTACATATTACAATTTAACCCACTCAAAAACTACTCCCTTTCCGTTTAGACTTTTTTCACTATTTTTGTAGTATTCAAAAATTTAAATAAAATTTTCATCTTGCTGCCAACCCCCAAGCACTTTCAATCATTTCTCTACTTCATTTCATAATATAGTTCATTTATAATATACCTACAAAATTTTTTACGTTTACCCCTTTTAAAGCCATTCTCTAGGTGTTAATAATAATAATTATTATTAAATTAAATAACATTATTATTGTTGTTTAACCGGCACCCCTCATCAAAAATCATCCTTTTCCATTTAGAATATTTTCACTATTTTTGCAGTGTCTGCAAGTGTAGCAGTAATATATTTACCAAGTTTCAAAAAAATTTATTGCTCCCCCCCCGTTCCACATAAATCATCTTTTGCAATTAAAAGTTTTTCACTGTTTTTTGCAGTATTTACAGATTTAATATTAATAAATTTACATAGTTTTGAAAATTTTGGACAAAATATTACAATTTTTCTCTCCCACAAAAACTACCCCCTTTTTGTTTAGAATATTTTCACAATTTTTGTAGTGTTTGGAAATTTAACGCGAATTTTCAAATTACTAATTTTGCTGTTACCCCCCTCCTCCTAAATATCATTACTTATCTCAGTAGTTTCCAAACTTTATGTTTCTACCCTCTCCTTGAAAATATCCAATTTTAGTTGCTCCTGCCTTTATTTCGTAAATTAATGTATCTACACAATTTTAAACGTTAAAAAATGTATGAATAAAAAGTTATTAATTTTTAACTACAAAATTTTGAACCACTCTGTGCTTCCCAGTTTAGAAATCGCTGCTGTAGGGGTAGTGAAAATACTTAGAGGGGCACCTCAAAATTGAATTGCGCCTGGTGCCTCTTAAGTGCTAAATCCGCCACTGTCTCTAAGTCGGTGAAAGAATTTTTCAGGAATATAAGCAGGGACGTACCCAACCAACTTTCTTGGGGGGGGGGAGAAATTTTAAATTTGCAAATTTGCCAACTGAATTAATTCAAAATTTTTGCCAACTTTTTGTAAGTTTTGTAGGTTTTAGTAAATTTAGACATAAAAAATGTTAAATTGACCAACTTTTGGGGGTTTTTGTCAACTTTTTGCCAACTTTCTGCAACATCGGGGGGGGGGGGGGGAAGCTCCCCCATGGGCACGTCCCTGAATATAAGCTACATAATATTTAATTTTATATCATTTTTGAGTGTTTTTTTTACCATTTGTTGGGGTGGCTGAGCCCGCTAGACTCTTAAAATGTGAAGAAACGGGTGTGAAAGTGGGGAGTTTGGGGCTACAAATACCCCCCCTCTCTCCAGCTCAAAAGAGTAACCAGATAAGGTTTCAAATTTGAAAGAGACTCAAATTTAATTTTTAAAAAAACATCTGTTTGCTTAGTTACGGCTGGGGGATATTCCATACTTCCAGGACTCCCCTGTTTCTAATTTTGGTTTTATTATTGACCTAAGTTTCGTATATTTTTTTTTGAATTGGATAAACAGACTTATTCCGGGACTACTCTCTAACGCCCTTGGTTTTTATTTTTCACTTTTTGTTGTCATGACAACGTAAAATAACATAAAAATTTTTGAGGAACCGCCAGGTTTGGGGTCTGATATTACATATTCTCCCTCTCATTCCTACTTTTGACATACTACTATTGTTGACCCGAGTATCTCCATTTTTAAAAGTGAAAAATATTTGTCTATTTTCATACACTCAGGATCTTATCTATAATAATCGGTGAATCAGATCAAAATTTCAGATTGCAGAAATATGGTTCACCAAAACACTTTTAATTTGTTTGCCCCCCCCCCCACACACATAAGATACACTTTAATTTGGTTTAATGATTTATGATCTGGAGAGGGTTCAGATAACAGAAAATATCGTTTTATAGCTAAGCGGATCCAATCAATTATAATTTTTGAAGACCGGGGGGTCTGGGGGGTATGGAATACCCCCCAGCACCAGGTTACTTAAGCGGTTAAATGTTTAACAATTATCATACCTTTGTACTTCTCTTAGGTACAAAGACATGATCTACTGGGAGGTATGGAATACTCCCCCCCTTCCCGGTTTTAAAAAATTATAATTAGTACTTGGATTCGCTAAGTTGCTGAAAAATCTCTTCTTTGTTTTCCTAGATCCCCTGGTTCCTAATTTTATTAGTTTTGTATAACCAAGAGCCAATGCAATACTCACATATTATTTTTCTGTTTTTAGCCTTTTTTAGATCAAAATTTTAATGATAAAAAGAATTTGTTTATATTTGCAATTTACACCCTCAACTACCATAATTTTAATAGAAAATTTTTAAAATTGTGGGCCCAATTAGCGTCCTGCCACCAACATTATTTGTTTTTGGGTGATTGAATACAAAATACATTTTTGTGTTACGTATTTGAAACACAAAGTATAAATTGTTACATATACAACATTTAACTAAAATACTGTCCATTCCTGACCACGAGGAGGACGTTTTGTCTTTTTTTTGGGGAGGCTCAAAAATCCTGATTACGAGGAATAGTCAAAATGTGTAAAACAAAGTATTCATTGTAATATTGTAGAAGTGTGTCAATCTTGATTTGTTGTAGACTTTTAAAGGGCTTTCTTGCCATTACATCTCTTCAACACATCAAAGCTAAACACCAAATGCATCTTCTGATTGCTGTTCAACACAAAGCAGTTTATAAAACTGTAAGTCCTTAATAATGTGCAATTTAAGAAAAAGAAGCCTATTTTATAATTGGTCACCTTTGATTTGGTTAAGTCTAGTTGTTTCATGATTATGATGGTCTTCTCCTGCATTTTTGTTGCTTGGCTAACCTATCCTTGCAATTTTACCACCAAAAAATGTTTTGAAATCAAATTGATGAGTCAGAATAAAGGAACAAAATGGGCCGAAATAAATTTTGAGGGTTGTTGGTTACCCTGATGGTTGATTGTTTTATAACCATAATGCGATCATCTCGTTAACTCGCCCTTAGACTAATACACAAGCGCAAATTTTTAACATTAAATGTATTGTTTCAGTTAACTGCACAAATGGGAACCATGCACCTACCGACTGGATCTTATATATCACCTTCTTATCCGTACTACCCACCTATAATACAAGCTGTACCAGTTGCAGAATCAGAACATACCTCAAACGCTGCCAGCCCAGATGAGCCTTATCAGGCATACCAACCTAATAAGTAGAGAGTTACGATAAGTAGAATCTTGGAGAACTTGTTGACTTCCAAAAATATAATTTTAGTTTTGAAATAAATAATAATAAAAATCGGGCGGTTTTGTTTGAGCAAATTGAAATTGATTTGAATTATTGATAGTACGACGTTGTCTCGTACAAATATATATTTGGAACTCGTTAAGTTCTTTTAGAAAATTATCTTGTAAGTTTAAGTGCGCAAATTTAAAAAAAAAACTGCATGATAAATTTTTTGAGCTCTTCTGCTGCTTTTTGCGTTTGCTACAGTTATATTTGTTAAACGATAGACTGAAAGCGATGCAATTGTGTAAAAAATGATGATGAATAATTAGACGTTTTACGCTTGGGAAGATGCAAGTTTTTGTTTTTTCTCATTCAAAATATTAAATAAATTTTTGTTGCTTGTTATTTGAGAATAAGGAATCGTTTGTTGTGTGCGATTTCTGAACATTTTTAAGACTGAATAGATGACGATTAGATTGTTAATTTCGTATTCTAGTTGTTAATGCAGTTGGCTTATTGGTTTCTTTTTTGTTTGCAGAAGACGAACAAACGCAAAATACGTTCACTACTATTTAGTTAGTGATGAAAGTGCACCATTCAACTACTGAGTGAATTGTTTCGAATTTATTTTTTTTCACAATGTTTATGTGATTGTTGTTGTTTCTTTTTTACTACTATATATTACTAAAATATTAATTGTCAAGTTGAACAAAATGATTCTTATGAGATTTTTAAACTAACTAACTGTGCAGACTAAAAAGGCAGCAGCAGTAAACGTGTAAAAAAAATATTTAGACGAAACGATCTTCCCAAGCCAAAAGGCATAGGTTTAGGTAAAATTAGCGATTTTATTTTTGATGATAGTCTACATACATACATACATAGGTAGTTATGTTTGCAAATGCAGGTATAAAAAACTCTGCTCATTAAAAACTAAAATCAAACGCATCTTCCTAATATATAAGCCATAATTAATTCAATACGAACTGACTTCCAATCATGTCGTTTATTATTATTATTATTCTATTCTACACATCTCCCCACAATTTATTTATTTTACGTTTCCTCGTTTCTGCTTATAGTCGCAATTAAAACTAAATTTAAACTATTTTTTTTTTTTTTTTGACTCATTCTAATATCGCCGCCGCCGCTACAAGCGTGCCCCCCTTTCTTCCTTGTTTCCAACTATCACATTTTTACCTACTTACAGTTAGTAAGTCACCACTCGGTTCAATTGACAATTTTTTTGCTTATCGAATAACGCAAATAAATTTTTTTAAATTGTCGAAACATTCCACGTTTTTGCGTTTTCGTTGCTCCATTTCGTTTTATTGCATCCGGGTTACAATGCACAGGATGATTCAAAACTCATAAACCCGCTTTTTCCATCCCTTAAAATTTGCATGATCATTTTTACAACATCAGTTTGGTGATTTACCCCACTCCACCAAGCACAACAATATAATTTAAAATTCTTCTCCTTGGAGTTGTGTAATTCCCCCGTTTTAAAATCATCCTGCACGTTGCCCACGTGGAGTGCAAGTAAAAATTTTTTTTTTGTATATCATATATACACACACTAACGTAAAAAATACAATTGTTTTCTTAATGGGAATCTATAAAATGGGACTGACTATAGATAATGTTGATTTTTGGCAACTAATAAAAAAATATTTTTAGCATGGCTCCTGCAAGGTCCAAAAATTTTTGCGACAATTTAAGGTGTCCTATTTTGTACAGTATAATGTAAGATATTAATAAATAATCTTTTTTGCAACGTTGCAGTGGCTGTGTTGAAGGTAGATTTTAAAAAATAATAAAAATGTTATCGGATTTTATTTTTTCTATTGGTTATTCATTAAAATATCGACACAAAAAAAGCCTTGACGATCAGAATAAATTAGGCTGACCTGGTTTGTAATAAAAAAAAGAAAAGAAAATGTACACCTAATCAAATAGTTCGTTGTTCTCGTTGAACCTCGACGTTTTTTTTTACTATCGAAAGTCGAGGTTGTGCGGCGAATATTTGCGAAAACACGTAAAAGGGGAGAAAAGTGAAAATAATAAAATTAGGTGTGTATTATACTGAAAGCACTTGGCGTTTTAGAAATCGTGCCTTTTTCAGATAGTCCATTGACAGGGATTTACTGAAAAATATTTTGAATATATTTTTTTAACTCGGTGTTTTCGTAACCGACAAACCAAATTTTTAACTTCTAGTTGTTTCTGTATGTTGTAGGCATTACTTTTCATTACTTATTTAGAGTTGTCAGCGGGTACACGAAGATGGGCAGGGGGGAGGTTTCGCGCTTATAAATTGCTGCTATTGCAGAATGCAAATAAATCCTCGCCGCCCCATTCTTCTGCCTCTTATGTCTGTTGTGTGTGTTAAAATAGCTATCGAATAAATAATAATGTTATAATAAAATACAAAAACAAATGGGACAATTTCTGATTTTGCCTTGACGGTAGAAATTGATCCTCAACTGACTCGACACTTTTAATATTAACGTAGTGCACGTGTGAGCGTGACGGTGCTCCCGTTAGGGGGGAATTTCAAACTTCTATACCTACCGCCGAGAGTAGTGGCTGGCGATGAGGACGTGCAAAACTATGATGAATTTTACACTGTTAACTGATGATAAATTCAGTTTATTTTGGTATCGACCATACAATTTGATGGTATACAAAAAAAACTTATTTTTTAGACCACGTTGTCGAAAAAATTTAAAAAAAAACGACTACCTAGAAGTCGGGCCGGGTGCGCGTGCGTGCGTGCACGCTCATTCGCGCCATGTAATATACAATTGAAAGTGCGGTCTAACCCCGCCGCACCTAGACTAGTTTAGCTTATGGAGTAAATTTAGATTGTTTAGTTGTAGACCTAGCGCTAAGATTTGTAGGTAGGTTATTTTAATTAAGTGAAACTGTAGTTGTAGGTTAGGCCATAAGATTTAAATAATTGCAAATCATTGGGTGGAACTTGGATGTGTATTTATTAGTTAGTGTTTGTATAGTATATATATATAAATATTATATATAAATAGATAGATTTATTTAATTATACGACGATGCTTTGTGCTGCTTGCACACTCTCGAGTTATACTTTCTTTTTTTAATTTGTTTTGCACAAGTATTTCTCCAGAGTGTGTACAGACAACGTGATTAGTTAGTCAGAGAGAAAGAAAGAGATAGAGAGAGCGAACGAAAGATTAGGGGCCGCCACAGACTCCAAGTTGCACTCGATGAATTTGAGACCACAGGTCTCGCAGTTGGTTACAGATAAGATAAATAAGTGTTTTTTATTGTTGCATAAGTTTACTGTATGTTTGTTTTAAATTCTTTTGTATTGTACGACTTTCTTTTGTGTTGGTAAAATAAAATGTATTTGTCCACAGTACTTTATTACTTTGTCGAGGAAACCTTTTTCTTCCAAATGTTGGGATCCAATTCAACAGAAGAACTAAAATTGTAAATACTTAATAACAACTTTTTTTCATTATGCATGCATTACCTATGTTCTCAAGTACCATGTATAAATTAATTATAAATAATTAAGTCTTAATTTAAAATGCAATTTGAACTTTTCAAAAATTAATGTGGTGTTATTTTTTGCCTAAACCTACCAAACCACCACTCCTCCAAGCATTACTTACACTTACACTTTTTTTTAAATTTGTTACATCCTATAAGAATAACGTAATTTTAAAGTTTTGTGAAAATCTTTTCAGTATTTCAGAAGTAATCTTGTTAGTTTATTCATGCGCGTCACAATATTACTTATGGATCAAAAATGCTAATAATCAGTGAAATTTCCGTTAAAGTGGACGCCACAGTAGCGATGTTGTACTTACTAATAAAAGAGCTATGAATCAGTGAATGTTCTAAATGTTTTTGGTGATAATCTCGTTAGTCCATTCATGCGCGTCACAGCACTCTTTTTGGTAGTCAGGTAAAAAGCAGGTGGATTCCGTAGAGATGGTATCAGATACATAAACCTTATGGGAGTTTTGGAAACATCATTGAGTTGTTCATAAAAATATCGATAGATGACACCACTAAATAGGTAAACATAATTGGTAACTTTATTATTGCAATTTCTTGCCTTATTTTTTTCTTTAAATATTTTGGAATTTCATGAAAATGCTGACCCCAATATAATAAACACAGGAAAAACACCCAAATAGTTCTAACTCTTGAATTGCCTCAGATTTCAGTGGAACTTCTGCAATTTTTATGATTATGATTTATGACTTACATTTTTTGATAAATATTAAATTTTGTTAAAATATTGTTGAAACTACTAATTCTCTTATAAGAAACACAGTAAAATTATCCAAAAACAATCTTAAAATTTGCTTTTGATTTCAGTGCGATTTTTGATTTAAATGTTTTGCTAATAAAATGTTTAAATATTTTGGAATTTTATGAAAATGCTGACTCTAATATAATAAATACAGGAAAAATATCCAAATAATTCTAATTCTTGAATTGCGTTAGATTTCAGTGCAATTTCTGCATTTTTTATGATTATGATTTAAATTTTTTGATAAATATTAAATTTTGTTAAATATTTTTGAACTTCTTGAAATCGCTAATTCTGTTATAACGAACACAGTAAAATTATTCAAAAAAATCTTAACTTTAATTTGCCTTAGATTTCAGTGCGATTTTTGATTTAAATTTTTTGATAAAAATCAAATTTTGTTTAAATATTTTTGAACTTCTTGAAATTCCTAATTCTGTTATAAGAAACACAGTAAAATTAACCAAAAAAATCTTAACTCTAATTTGCCTTAGATTTCAGTGCGATTTTTGATTTAAATTTTTTGATAAAAATCAAATTTTGTTAAAATATTTTTGAACTTTTTGAAATAGCTAATTCTGTTATAACAAACACAGTAAAATTAACCAAAAAAATCTTAACTCTAAATTGCCTTAGATTTCAGTGCGATTTTTGATTTAAATTTTTTGAAAAAAAATGAAATTTTGTTAAAATATTTTTGAAATTGCTAATTCTATTATAACAAACACAGTAAATTTAACCAAAAAAATCTTAACTCTAATTTGCCTTAGATTTCAGTGCGATTTTTGATTTAAATTTTTTGAAAAAAATCAAATTTTGTTAAAATATTTTTGAACTTCTTGAAATAGCTAATTCTGTTATAAGAAACACAGTAAAATTAACCAAAAAAATCTTAATTCTAATTTGCCTTAGATTTCAGTGCGATTTCTGATTTAAATTTTTTGAAAAAAAATGAAATTTTGTTAAAATATTTTAGAACTTCTTGAAATAGCTAATTCTGTTATAAGAAACACAGTAAAATTAACCAAAAAAATCTTAACTCTAATTTGCCTTAGATTTCAGTGCGATTTTTGATTTAAATTTTTTGAAAAAAATCAAATTTTGTTAAAATATTTTTGAACTTCTTGAAATAGCTAATTCTGTTATAAGAAACACAGTAAAATTAACCAAAAAAATCTTAACTCTAATTTGCCATAGATTTCAGTGCGATTTTTGATTTAAATTTTTTAATAAAAATCAAATTTTGTTAAAATATTTTTGAACTTCTTGAAATTGCTAATTCTGTTATAACAAACACAGTAAAATTAACCAAAAAAATCTTAACTCTAAATTGCCTTCGATTTCAGTGCGATTTTTGATTTAAATTTTTTGAAAAAACTCAAATTTTGTTAAAATATTTTTGAACTTCTTGAAATCGCTAATTCTGTTATAATAAACACAGTAAAATTAAACAAAAAAATCTAAACTTTAATTTGCCTTAGATTTCAGTGCAATTTTTGATTTAAATTTTTTGAAAAAAATCAAATTTTGTTAAAATATTTTTGAACTTTTTGAAAATGCTAACTCTAATTTAATAAACACAGATAAAATAGGCAAATAATTCTAACCTTTGAGTTGCGTTAGTTTTCAGTGCGGTTTCTGCATTTTTTATGATTATGTTTTAAATCTTTTGAAAAAAATCAAATTTTGTTAAAATATTTTTGAACTTTTTGAAAATGCTAACTCTAATTTAATAAACACAGAAAAAATAGGCAACTAATTCTAACCTTTGAGTTGCGTTAGATTTCAGAGCGTTTTCTGCATTTTTTATGATTATGATTTAAATCTTTTGATAAAAATCAAATTTTGTTAAAATATTTTTGAACTTTGAAAAAAACAAGTGCTTAACAAATTATAAATTTGATTAAATAAAGGGAAACTTAAAAGTTAATTGTAACATTACAATTTTAGCTCAATCAGTGCTTTCTTGTTGTACATTGTTTCTATGACAACGCAAATACATTTTTATAGTTTGACCTGATTATTCGAACAGTAATTATTTTATCAGTCCAAAATTTTGGAGAACCCGCTTTTGATGGGCAACGTTAATCCACATATTGAAATCGATGTTGGTCAAGCCAAATTGAAATGTTCTAACACCTTTAAAACGATTTTTTTTCAGGAAATCAAAACATCAAATTAATCTTATCAAATATGCATTTATTAAAGTTAACAACCCAATTAAAATTACATAAATATATGAAAAATTTCACGAATATCAAAGTTCGTCACGAATATTGGTGGTATCTGGGGCTACATAGTCGAAAAGATCTTCTGGAATGGTGGCATTGTAAAGTTCGCGGGCCAAAAGGAAATATCGCTTTCTCATGTGATGAGCACCGGCTTTTGGTTGACGATCGCGCGTAAAAATACCTTTCTTATTTCCTCCCACGCGCGTGAAAGCTAAAACAGAAATCATTATGTAAAAATTGCAATCAAGTCAAAATCGACTCACTTTGTGCTGTTTTAAAGTCAGCAAAATTCCAAATAAATTCTCCTATGAACCAACCGCTTTTGCGGAGTTTATCGAATGCTTGGAAGTGTTTCGACATCATTCTAACTTGAAATTCTTCTGACCAGACATAGGCGGGGTCCTAGAAAATAACCAGTTAGTTATGGAATGAATGGAGTGGTTTAAGTTCTTTACAATGTGGAGTCCTGGCATGGTATCAGCTCCATATTCCGACATCAGAACGGGTTTGTTATATTTTTCATGCCATGCAGCTGCTTCTGAAACCACTTGGTTTGTTATCATATCCAAATGGCCCGTATTAATATACCAAGCATTGTAACGGTTGAAACTGATTACATCGAGATGAACTCCCTGTTAACAAATATTTTAATTTCCGATTAGGTACTTCTAACACCAGAACTCACCGATGTGTCTTCCGCTACACTTCGATATATTGTTAAAGTTATGGGTCGGGTTTTATCAAGAGATTTCATGTGCTGAGCCACTTCACTGCAAAAATAAAATTAATTTTTGGGAAAAGAAACTGTATCTTCCCTTACCCAAAATATTGTCCAGATAACACACTTTGCGTTCTTGGTTCGTTGGCAATTGACCACATAACGACACTGGGGCGATTTTTATCTCTTCTATACAGTTCCGTTAAGGAATCCTTGTGCTTTTCCAGTAAACTGTCTGAAAAACCACTAAAAATATTTTTAGTTTCATCCAAAATTTAACCATTCTACAACTCACTCAGTATCCGCACTAGCACACTCGTCGATGATCATAATTCCAAGTTGATCCGCCAAATCCATAATTTCGTCTGCGTAGGGGTAGTGCGACGTTCTGTACGAATTTCCACCAACCCATTTAATTAAGTTGTGGTCTTTGATGATGGTTGGAAAATCCAAACCCTTCCCTCTAATATCCGCGTCTTCGTGGCGACCAAATCCGTGAAAGTAAATCGGGCGCCCATTAATCAACACCGAGGTGTTGTTCCAGGTAATTGTTCTGATTCCGAAAGGCTGCCTGTAAGTATCCACTAGTTCTTCTTGGAGAGTGTTCAATTCCACCTAAACTTAAAGTTAGGAAGGCAATTTAGGACTGGGTGGAAATTTTACCTGGAGAGTGTACAAATATCCAGGATCCTCATCCATAAGGTAAGGCCACCAGAACCTAGCAGAAGGAACCTTTAGAGCTCCTTCCCCTAAGGTTTTCTCAGAAACTACCTTATCTCCGTTTTTATCCAGCAAAGCGACTGTGCAAGTCACATCAATGGCATTAACAATCGAAATGTTGTAGTAGACAATACCTGGAAAGATCGCGAAATTGGAAGGTTTGTTTTTGTTAAGGAAGACGGAATAAGTTACCTGAGGTACCAATAATTACCGTGTTAATAGTAACATCATCGATGTAATTTGTTGGTGTGGTGTAAAGTGTCACGGGTCGTTGGATTCCAGCATAGTTAAAGAAATCAAAAGTGTAACTTTGCATCAACTTCTTACCGTTCTCCCTAAAACGTCTCGAGTAAATAGAAAATTGAAACTTTGTAATAAGAAGAACTTACCCGTCTGCTTCGTACACCGTTCCTTGTGGAACAGTGTTTTGCAGAAGTGTATTGTCGCAGGCAACCGTAACCTTGTTATTTTTGCCAAAATTAAGGTAACTACTGACTTCCTTTTGGAAAGGAAGATGTCCCATTTCGTGTTCCATGACGGACTGTCCATTAATCCACTAAAACAAATAACAGTTAACTCATGTGGAAATATCAGCATGGAAGTTTCGACTTACGACTTGGGCAGAGTATGAAACGGAAGAGAATCGTAGCCATACCAAACTGTTATTTGCCCAAGAGCGTGGGACGAAGAATGTCCGCTCGTACCAGACGACTCCTACGTGGTCTCGTATGTCTTTGCTTAAGGTGATGTCGTTGTAACTGGATGGAACTGGCATTAAAATAACTTCTACGTCAGGTATCTGTAGGTAAAATTTATTTGTGAGAATCTCTGACGTATTTTTTTTTAGGGGAACCTGCCTTAGTTAACTCAGTTTTGTACCAATGGTCTCTGAATCCCACCAAAGGATCAGTCATAGGAGACGCAACGAAGTTCCAAATCCCGTCGAGTGAAATAAGTTCTCTCGTTTCTGATGCTCTTGGATATAACATTCCTCCAATGTACACTGTGCCATGGACGTCGTCTATAATTGCGATAAGTAGCGCTGAAAGTAATGCAAAAAGCGCCTGCATTTTCTAAAAGAATATAAAATAAACAAAAGTTAGTGGGAGTTGTGGTTTTAATTTAATTGATTTATTCTGATATAGGTTAATTTTATTGGCGTTTTCAATTGACATTTTCTGAATTAATATTGACAAAATTGGTTTATAATTGCCGCTTTTTATAATTCAATGAGAGTTTCTGATTTGAAGCTGGAAATGGTGTAGGTCTGTCACTGATGCAATCACAATTGGTACGTTCATTTACCTGAACGTAGCTTTAGGGCGGCCTTCAGGCTGCACAGTCTAGGTAATTTAGTAGGTGACATTTTAGTAGGTAAAAATAACCAAACTTTGTTTTTACTAATTATAAGAATATTCCAAGTTACCACCTTTCTCCACATAGCCCCACTTTACAGTATTTTTTAATCTTTGTTGAAAATCTTTGATTGCAGACAAAATTAACTCGTTAACTTTTAGCACTCTTTGCTCGTCTTTTAACTGTTTGCTGACTGTCGTAGCCATTGGTAATTGGGCTTCTGAAGACTTTTGGTCTCGACCACTACCTTAAACTGCACCCCTGTTCTTCGTGAAAAAAAAACAGGTAATTTCTTTTAGTGGTGTCGCACTGAAGAGAGTAAGTAATTATTCAGGAATTTATTACTACGATGCAGATTCCACGTTAAACTATAAGTCAGATTTACTAATGCCATTGTTGCAGGTTATAACCACCCCGATGGAGTACTTGCACTTTATATGGCCAAGACGACTAGCCAGAAAAATTTGTTTAAAGCATTAAAAAAAAACAAATAAAATATAATTATAGAATCTTCTAACGATTTTAATTTTTAGGAAAATTCAAACAAAGCCAACAATGAAAGCAACATCAGGAGTAAAAGAAAAAAACCTTAAAATTAGGAAGAATGGAAGATTTGCTAAAATAATTCAATTTAATGGAATAGCAATTTTTATGGTAAGTTTTTTCACTTTTGATTTAAATAAAATTTTGGTTCGAGGACATCCATTAGTCACGCGAGATCAAAATGGGGGGGGGGGGGTCTGTCAAAATTTTACCAAAGGAGAGGGAGCTTAAAGCTCTCTGAATTAAGAAGCTCACATGAGATTTTTACTGACTGCCTCCTTGGTTAGATTTTTTTGTCCCCCTCCCACATTTTGACCTTATGTAAATAACGGACGTCTCCTTACTACTATCAAAAAATCCCAAATTTCCAGCGAAGCTGCAAGAAAGTTTTTCCTTAAAATCCGAATAAAATCTTAGTTAGTTTTTAAGCACCAGGAAATTCTTGAAATATTTTTTTAAATTTTAATAACAGTAAATTGCGAAAACTCGCTTAATGGTGTCAATTTTAATAAATTTACATGAAAATTAATTTTTTGCTGAAAGATCATGGACATTAACAATTTATCCTTTTTTTCCACTTTTTACACTAACAACTTTTATAAATATTCACAACCTTGAAGATGACCCTATTTGCAAAATTCAAGAAACTACAGAAAATTTGATTGTTTCAATTTTAAGGTATGTTTTACCTATTTCTAATTTGAAAATTGAAATTTTGTTGAAAGACTTTTGAGAAAGAGATTTTGAGATTTAAAATAACTTGAAGTTTATTGGTTCGGATTATCGACGTTACACCGTACGTTATCTAATATAATAAATTTTAAAAAATTACTCGACACATTTTATTCTTCTAACTTATTTAATCTAACAAATAATTCATTTTTTTGCACTTACAATATTTTGGCTAGGTTAAATCCTTACTATAATGAATAAATTTTTTTATTTCTTATCTCGAGATCATATTTTAATTTTGTACCACTGCACCGAAAGCGCTCGTTAAACGAACTGTCCGTCAACGATTAACTAACTTGACCCACACACGACAGTAAACAACCAAGTGAAAACTAAGTAATCATAATATGATTATGCTATCAATACTAAGTAGTATCTGCGTCCAAGGACCACAGAGTTATGGTCAGATTTAAATTTTAACTTGTTATTAGTGGTGCAATTATGTGCATAATTAATTAGGAAACTACGATTCGTTGACTCTTTAGAACAAGAAAATGTTATTTTTGATTAAAAAAAAAAGGATTAAATAAATTCAAAAATACAATTTGTCTGTTACATTCATTAATTAACTTCATAATAATTTGGTTCTACAAATGGCTACCGATGAGCGCTGACTACTAGCAACTCGTAACTACTAACTTTGAAATTGGGTACATTTCATGACTTCCTCACTTGAATAGTCAGATTTTTATATCACTGGAAGGTTACCTTTGCACAATATAATTTATGTAATCGTCACATTGTTCATCATGCAATGGATAATCTTATCAGAAATGGCTTTTTTTTGAGGAACGTCCTTTAATTACGTGAGCTTAAAATAGCTCAAGCAAAATTTTGGATTTGGTAATTTACAAATGACACAGATAATAATTTGTATTTAAAAAATTAGCTAAATCCTAACATATAAATTCTAATCATTTTCAATTTATTTCAGTTATTTTCAATTTTGCAAATAAATCCGAGATGGTTAAAGCTCAAATAAGAAATTTGGAAGTTCACTGAGGCTCAAATGATGCTTAAGCGTTTGACACCAAATTGTCATCCAAAATTTCTACTAGTGGGGGGGGGGGGGCGTGTCTACAAACCCCCATTGGGTTTTGACTTTGCCACATTATTCGAATGTTTTTATCAGAATTCAAACAACTTCCAAATTTTTGAAAAATTCTCTTCCATGGTTACCATAGCTCCAGAGAGCTGATCAACATTAATCCAAAGAATTAATTTAAAACCAATTTTCTTCAGGAAATCAAAATACCAAATTACGGAATCTTATCAAATATTTATTTAAAGTTAACATAGCCCAATTAAAATTACATGAAAACATTAAAAATTACACGAATATCACAGTTCGTCACGAATACTGGTATCTGGGGCTACATAGTCGAAGAGATCTTCTGGAATAGTGGCATTGTAAAGTTCGCGGGCCAAAAGGAAATATCGCTTCCTCATGTGATGAGCACCGGCCTTTGGTTGACGTTCCCGCGTAAAAATACCTTTCTTATTTCCCCCCACGCGCGTGTAAGCTGAAACAAAAATGCCATTATGTCAAAATTGGAATCAAGTCAAAAGCCACTCACTTTGTGCTGTTTTAAAGTCAGCGAAATTCCAAATAAATTCTCCTATGAACCAACCGCTATTGCGGAGTTTGTCGAAGGCTTTGAAGTGCTTCGACATCAGTCTAACTTGAAATTCTTCTGACCACACGTAGGCGGGGTCCTAGAAAATAACGAGTCAATTTTGGAACAAATGGAATAGTTTAAGTCTTTTACAATGTGGAGTCCTGGCATGGTGTCAGCTCCATATTCCGACATCAGAACGGGCTTGTTATATTTTTCATGCCATGCAGTCGCTTCTGAAATCACTTGGTTTGTTATCATGTCCAAATGGCCCGTATTGCTATACCAAGCATTGTAGCGATTGAAACTGATTACATCAAGATGAACTCCCTGTCAACAAAAATTTCAATTTTTTATTGCTTCGAACACCAGAACTTACTGATTTGTCTTCCGCTACACTTCGAGCAACTGCTAACGTTATCGGTCGGGTCTTGTCCAGATATTTGATGTGTTGGGCCACTTCACTGCAAAAAGCAAATTAATTTTTGGGAAAAAAAATTGTATCTTCCTTTACCCAAAATATTGTCCAGATAACACACTTTGCGTTCTTGGTTCGTTAGCAATTGACCACATAACAACACTGGGGCGATTTTTATCTCTTCTGTACAATTCAGTCAAAGAATCCTTGTGTTTTGCCAATAAACTGTCTGAAAAACCACTAAAAAAATTTTTAGTTTCATTCAAAAATGAACCATTTCACAACTTACTCGGTATCCACGCTGGCGCACTCGTCGATGATCATAATTCCAAGTTGATCGGCCAAATCCATAATTTCGTCTGCGTAGGGGTAGTGTGACGTTCTGTACGAATTTCCACCAACCCATTTAATTAAGTTGTGGTCTCTGATAATAGTTGGAAAATCTAAACCCTTCCCCCTGATGTCTGCGTCTTCGTGGCGACCAAATCCGTGAAAGTAAATTGGGCGTCCATTAATCAACACCGATGTGGTGTTCCAGGTAATTGTTCTGATTCCAAAAGGCTGTCTGTAAGTGTCTACCAGTTCTCCTTGAAGAGTGTTCAATTCCACCTAAACTCAGAATTAGAAAGGCAATTTAAGACTGGGTGGAAAGTTTACCTGGAGAGTGTACATGTATCCAGGATTTTCATCCATGAGGTAAGGCCACCAGAATTTAGCAGAAGGAACCTTTAGGGCTCCTTCCCCTAAGGTTTTTTCTGAAACTACCTTATTTCCATTTTTATCCAACAAAACGACGGTGCAAGTCACATCAATGACGTTAACAATCGAAATGTTGTAGTAGACAATACCTGGAAAGATCGCGAAATTGGAAGGTTTGTTTTTGTTAAGGAAGACGGAAGAAGTTACCTGAGGTTCCAATAATTTCCGTGTTAATAGTAACGTCGTCGATGAAATTTTTGGGTGTTGTGTAAAGCGTCACGGGCCGATGAATTCCAGCATAGTTGAAGAAGTCAAAAGTGTAACTTTGGATCAATTTCTTCCCTGTCTCCCTAAAGTGTTGCTAGTAAATAGAAAATTGAAACTTTGTGATAACAAAAACTTACCCCACTGCTTCGTACACGGTTCCTTGTGGAACAGTGTCTTGAAGAAGTGTATTGTCGCAGGCAACCGTAACCTTGTTATTTTTGCCAAAATTAAGGTAATTACTGACTTCTTTTTGGAATGGAAGGTGTCCCATTTCGTGTTGCATCACGGGCTGTCCATTAATCCACTAGAACAAACCGTTAATTTAGGTGTTATCATCAGCATGCGGAAGTTTTGACTTACGACTTGGGCAGCGTATGAAACGGAAGAAAATCGTAACCATACCAAGCTGTTGTTTGCCCAAGAACTTGGTACGAAGAAGGTCCGCTCGTACCAGACGACTCCTACATGGTCTCGTAAGTCTTTGCTTAGGGTGATATCGTTGTAACTGGATGGAACTGGCATCAAAAGAACTTCGACGTCAGGAATCTGTGGGTAAAATTTGCTTGTTAGATTATCTGACATTTGTTTTTTTTTAGTGAAAAACTTGCCTTGGTCAACTCGGTTTTGTACCAGTGCTTTCTGAATCCCATCAAAGGATCGGTCATGGGAGATGCAACGAAGTTCCAAATCCCGTCAAGAGAGATAACTTCCCTCGTTTCTGATGCTCTTGGATATAACATTCCTCCAAAGTACACTGTGCCATGGACGTCTATAATTGCGATAAGTAGCGCCGAAAGTAATGCAAAAAACGCGTGCATATTCTAGAATATAAAATAAACAAAAGTTATACTGGGAGTTGTTATTTTAATTTAATTAATTTATTTTGATCTAGAGTTAGCAGTTCATTTGTGAACCGGCGATGATGGTGCCAGCCCCGGGTAAGAGATAGCTATAGCCTAATAGTTATCGCAAATTTATTGAAATGGTACACCATTGGTACGTTTACCCACTTAAGCATAGTTTCAGTGCGGCCTTCAGGCCGCACAACCTGTCAATCTAGGAACAAAATTTATAATAAGAACAAGAAATAACCAAAGTTGATGATAATTTATTTTCTAGCAAATATAGAATTTTGTTCTTGCTACTTTAAATATAGTAAAAATATATTGAAGTGTTCCAGGTACTCTATGGTAAGATGGAGATCCTTGATTGCAGCCAAAGTCCAAGACTTTTGGTCCTGGGCACGACCTTAAACTGCATCCCTTGTTCTTCTCAAAAAGAACAAGAAATGCCAGTGGTGCCACACTAAAGAGAGTAAGTGATTATTCCAGAATTTGTTACTGTGGTTCAGATTTCACGTTAAACTATAAGTCAAATTTACTAATGCCATTGTTTCAGGTTACAAGCATCCCGTCCGTTAACCAAGACGACAAGCTGGAAGAATTTGTTTAAAGCAGCATTAAAAATACAAATAAAATAAAATCAGGGAATCTTCTAATTTTTTTAAAATTTTTTAGGAAAATTCAAATGCAGCTAAAAAATGAATTCAGCATCAAGAGTAAATAAAGAAACATTAAAATTATGAAAAACGGAAGATCTACTAAAATAATTCAGTTTTGTAGAGGCAAATTTTTCCAGTTTCGATTTCAATAAAATTTTGGTTACTATTATCAAAAAAACCCAAAATTTCAAGCTAATCTCTAATAAAGTTTTTCCTTATTATCCAAATAAAACCTCAGTTTTTATGAACCAGGAAGTTTTTGATATATTTTTTTGAATTATAATAACCAACAATTTGATTTATCATTTAAGTCTTTTATAAGTGATATTTCACGGCCGTGTACAATAATCCAATCGCAGTCCAAGCAATGTCCTGTTATAAATTACGAAAACGCGCTTCATGGTGGCAATTTTAATAAATGTGCATGAAAATTAATTTCTTGCCGAAAGGTCATGGACATTAACAATTACATGATTATCAGTTGTATGTTGTTAAAATGCAACACGATGATTCAAATGACGTCATAATATCATCTATTGTTAATAATAATTGTTCCTTTTTTTTATTATTGCCTGTGGGGACCTCCCCAATAATTTTTTGTCCTTGTTTCGATTTTTTACTCTAACAACTTTTATAAATATTGACAACCTTGAAGATGATGCTATTTGCAAAATTCAAGGAACCGCAGAAAATTTTATTGTTTCTATCTAAAGGCAGGTTTACCGATTTCGATTTTGAAAATCGAAATTTTGTTGAAAGGATGTCAAAATAGTGTCAAATTGCAAAGTTTATTTACCTGAAATGATTTATTTATTTCTCATTTCTTACTGGAACGCAATTGCATAAAAATTCAATTTGTCATGTTCAATGAAATGAGTGCAAATTAAACGGTCACATGGAATACCAAAACATTTCATGATGATTAAATTAATAAATTATCACTGTTGGTTTTTTTATGTAAAATAAAGTGTAATAATCTTTTGTGAAAATCGCACGTATTTTTCGTACAGGTGGTAATTTGTTTGGAACTGCTGCCACAATTTAAGAAAATATCTTTGCGGTAGAAATTTACGTTTTGTGTGTTCCATTTTTTACAGCTTTAATTAATTTTTTGCTCGCATTAGAAAAGTTGATGACTCCGGTTGTAGTCAAATTTGAATAATGTCCGAAAGTGATATCAATTATATTTAATGTAGGATGAATCAATAATACAAATTTCTCAAAAAAAATTGAACTAATCGTAAAAATTATTTTGAAAATAAAAATTTTAAAATCTTATTTTAAACATCTGATGGACGGTATAAATCCGGGCTGAAAGCTGATAAGAATGTAATTGATTTTTATTGCGTTTAATTGACCAGATAATTTTTTAATTTTATATTATTATTAATTTCACCACCTAGAAAATTTGTTTTAAATTAAAAAAATTGAAACTTTCTAAAAATAACAATAATTTCGATTTACAAAATAACCTGAAAATTTTTCTTTGTTTATAAGCTGATTAGTATGCAAACCATCGTGGTTGACTTAACCCTCTCCGATATGATTTTATCACAGAAAACGAAATAATGGAACGCACAACAATGCACCAACAAACAAGTTAAAAATGCGTAATATGTGTGGCAAAAGTTCAACGAACTCTTTAACTTTAAAATTTGAATACAAAGAGATGAATTTGTTTTGAATTTTTTTTTGAATAAATGCCCCAAGGAAAGTTGCAAATGCATTTCCTGTTAGGTTATCTGGGTCAAACGAATCGTTTGCTGCACGTTGCATCTTGAACATTAAATAATTCTTGAACCTCGTACGAGAAATTTTGGTTTGAATTTTTCGAAATAAGCAGATGAACCGACGTCTTCTGCTTTCGTCATTTGGAGACGACAATAAATACGATTTTTTCTGGTCTGTGGTAAAATTTTGCATAGATAATTATTTATAATCGATGTAATTTAGCATCGAAGGACAAACTAGCATTCAAATTTTAAAAGGTTCACCAAGTTCATCTCTGCGGGAAATTAAATTTGAATTGTTGATTGATTTGCCAACAATAAATTTTTCATGACAAAAGAAGATGCTGGTAATGCATTATCTCATATGGCTTGAAAAAACCCCAGGAAAGTACATAATATTATGTAAATCGCTCTTATAGGTGGAACTTCAGTATCCCGAAGTGGATACGAGGATGGTTCAATTAAAAAATAAACAACGTCTGATGGGGCGAGATTAACCACAATTAAAGTTTGATTCAAATTGTTGGTTTGATTAAATAAAATTTAAATGTGTTGAAATGTTGCGTGATAAGTTGACAATTAACTGAACTTGCTGCAATGAATTCTACAATTAAAATTATTAAAAAAACATACATCAATTAAGATTAATTAAAAAAATTGTAATTATAAGGAATTAACATAGTGTACGGTTTTAATTTTTTTCACGTTTTTAAATTTATTATTAAACTATAAACTTCATTTAAAAACAAATGCAGCTTAACATTTTTTTAAAAATCACCTACGGCGCTTTATATGTTTTACTTTTGCAAAATAGGAACGTAAAGGGTAAAAATTTGTTGTGTTAAAATGTCCACTTTCGAGTTTGATTTTATTGAAATTAACTTTTACATTTGAAATTTCCAGCACATTTTCACTGCTTCAAACACCACGTTAAACTGTAGGTCCCCTATTTGTATAAAAAACTTAATTTCTTTTGTATAATTTTTGCCGCACTTGCAAAAAATTTATAACTGCTGGTTTTTGACTTTTGTAGACTACAAATTATTTTTAATTTTCTTTCTCTGTTTTTGTTTATCTCCGATGTTTAATTTTTTTGTTTCAATGTTTACAATATACAGGATGTCTCTTTTAAAAGTTTTCACTTTTTTTTTCAAACAGGACATATGGATCCAAAAAAGTATTTCATTTTTAAATCTTACTCCTTTGCACCCATTCTTTTTACTTTAAAATTTTAAATGATTCCCTACGATTTTCAATTATGTCAAACTAAAACCGTAAAAATATAAAATTTTTAATTGTTGTGCTCACAACTGACGCATATGAAGGAATTAACAAGATTTAGTTACAAAGTTGAACAATATTCGAAACGTTTATTATTTGTTCATTCATTTGTTAAACTGTGGTTTTCTCTGAGCTAGAATCTCGTTAATCCACTTATGCGCACCAGTGTTGTAAACATAACAGTATAAACCAAAATTTTCAGAAACCGGGGGGTTTGGGAGGGGCATGGAATACAGTAAAGCAGTAACTGATTTTCAGTTTAGTCAATATTCAGAAAACGTCAATTGTATTTGAATTATCAAGTTAAATTCAGAATACGTCTAATACAATTCAGTTTATTCAGTTCTAATTTAGATCAGTGAAGCTCCCGTTAACGAAAGAAATCTAGGTCCAGCAGTGAACAAACGAAAGGTTGATAAGCAGAGGTGCGAGACCGCAGGCCGAGCTACATACTATAGCCTCGGGTTGCTTATCTTACAGTGTTAAACAGTAAAGTTTAGCTCCATAGCTCTGCAAGGAATGTAACCTGAAGCCGCAATATATAGCCTATCGACCTGCGGCCTCGCATCCTGCCTTCTCTGTTTTGAGTTTGAAGCTAATAAAATGATACAATTATATTTTATTTTTAGCCACATCTTAAAACCATTCTACTGTCTAGCACTGCAAGGTTAGCGGTCTAAGGCTATCGTATGTAGCTCTTCTTAAAATAAATTTGTTATCAGTGATTGAGCGGTCAATATCGGGAATCTCGTTAATCCATTCATGCGCATCAATAATATAAATTGAAAATAAAATAACGAAAATTAAATTAATATAATAATTATTATTAATGAAAACCCATTTTTTTTTTTTTTTAAATAATCTATAACTTTTTTTCTAAATACGAAATTTTATGATAACTCGAGAACAAATAACCGTTTTTATTATTTTTAAGCATTATTTTTAAGTTTTTATAAATTTTGTGTAACCTACAAAAAAATTTTGTTTAAAAAATATGAAAAATGTTATTGAAAAAAAGTATCTATCACTAAAACTTTTAAATTCAGGTTAAAAATAACTTCAAGTTTATTGGTTCGGATTATCGACGTTGCACTGTTTATTTAATATAAAAAATTAAAAACAAATTACTCGACATAAAATATTTCTGATAATTCTATTTTTTATTTGCTGATAATAATTTTTTCTCAACTGTGGCAAATTAATAATAGGTACTACTACATAATTTATGAATCCGAAAATTTATTGATTAAAAAAAAGTGGAAAATAGAAATAAAATTAGTGTGCGGTCTAAATAATTTAATGAAAAGGATGTAACTTACTTAATCTAACATGTAATTCATCATTATGCACTTACAATATTTCGACTGGGTTATATCCTTATTAGAATTAATAAACTTTTCTTGTTTCTTATTTCGAGATCATCTTAATTTTGTAACACTGGCACCGAAAGCGCTCGTCAAACAAACTGTCCGTCAACGATTAACTAACTTGACCCACACACGAGAGTAAACAACAAAGTGGAAACAAAGTAATCATATGATTGTGCTATCAATACTATGCAGTATCTGCGTCCAACGACCACAGAGTTATGGTCGGATTTAAATTTCAACTTGCTATTAGTGCGGCAATCATGTGCATAATTAATTAGATAACCACGATTCGTTGACTCTTTAGAACAAGAAAATTTTCTTTTCTCTAAAAAGAACGAGTAGAACAGGTCGGTAGAATACACGATCCCTTATTGTTTGTCCATCGAGGTGGTTTTCGAAAAAAATCCAAAAACCAGTTTTTTGTTGAAATCAAAAAAATTAATGGGATATGTATGTATAGGTATCGAAATAGTTATTAAGGTGCTTGACTTTCGATATAGTGTCCTTCGATCACACTCGTAAAATTACAAAAAAAATTTAGTGCCATTTGCGATTATTAAAAAATAAATTACCTATTTGAAATGTTTACTTTATTTAAAAACCTATCTGTAGTCCAAAACGAAAATTACAGACCATAATTCTCCAATAAATTTAAATTTAGTTTTATTGTTTAAATAATAATTATTATTAGCTGTGTTTGTCTTTTAACTCCTACGAATTTTTATTATATTATTTGATGTCTCAATATTTTTAATTAAATTGAATTTATTTATTGCTAATTAAATTAAATTCAATGAAATAAAGAAGATTGATTTTTTTACTATTAATTAACTTTTTTATGTGTATGAAATCTAATCTTGAATTAAAATTCAATCTAATTTCTGTAGGCATTTTATTGGTTTACTTTAATTTTTACTTAAAAATGCTATTATAATATAAAAAAAATTACTTTAGATATATTTGAAATACGTCATTAAACCACTGGACGCGCATGAAGGGATGACGAGATTCTCCGCTACCGAGCGCTCGCTCATTAAAATAGCGTAAGCTTTGGTAGGTGTGGAGCCGTAAAGGCTTAGGTTATTTGTCGTTTATTTTTAGTGCCTGCTGTGGAGACATTTCTTATATTTTTGAAAGTCTTTTTACTTTTCTTTTTCCTCAAATATACGAAACTTTCTGAAAATACTAAATACTGTCATAAAATAAACTCTGGAAAAAGTAATAAAAAAATGTTACGGTTTAATATGCTTTAGATTTAAAATTATTTGATTTTAGTGCGATTTTTGATTTTAATTTTTTGATTAAAATTAAATTTTGTTCAAATGTTCTGGAACTTCATATTGTAATTACTACTACGATCATAATAAAACTAGGAAAAATATTAAAAAAATTCTAAGCTCAAAATTGCTTTGGATTTAAGGTTATTTTGACTTTTCTGTGCAAATTTTGACTAATATTTAGATAAATGTTAAATTTTGTTCAAATATTCTGGAACTTTATGCAATTACTAATAATATCATAATAAACGCAATAAAAATAATGAAAAAATTGTAAGCTTTAAATTTCTTTAGATTTAAGGTTATTTTGATTTCTCTGTGCAATTTTTGACTTCAATATTTTTGATAAAAGTTCAATTTTGTTCAAATATTCTGAAACTTTGTGCAATTACTATTAATATCATAATTAACTATAGAAAAATAATGAAAAAAATCTAAACCGTAAAGTGGCTTAGATTTAGAGTTATTTTGAGTACCAGTGCGTTTTTTGATTTTAATTCTTTGATAAAAGTTAAATTTTGTTCAAAAATTCTGAAATTTTATGCAATAACTAATACTATCAAAATAAACTCACAAAAAACAACTAAAAAATTTTAAGCCCTAAATTAGCTTAGATATTAAGTAATTTTGATTTCCGTGCAATTTTTGATTTTAATTTTTTAATAAAAGTTAAATTTTGTTCAAATATTCTGAAACTTTGTGCAATTACTAATAATATCTTAATAAACTCAGAAAAAATAATGAAAAAATTCTAAGCCATAAAGTGGATTAGATTTAAGGTTATTTTGAGTTCAGTGCGATTTTTGATTTCAATTTTTGAATAAAAATTAAAATTTGTTTAACTATTTTGAAACTTAGTGCAAATACTAATAATTTTATAATAAACTCAGTAAAAATAATGAAAAAGTTCTAAATCGTAAAGTGGCTTAAATTTAAGGTTATTTTGATTTCCGAGCGATTTTTAATTTTTTAATAAAAGTTAAATTTTGTTCAAATATTCTGAAACTTCGTGCAATTACTAATATTATCCTAATAAACTCAGGAAAACTAATGAAAAAAATCTAAGCCGTTAAGTGGATCAGATTTAAGGTTATTTTGAGTTCAGTGCGTTTTTTGATTTTAATTTTTTAAGAAAAATTCAATTTTGTTCAAATATTCTGAAACTTTGTGCAATCAGTAGTAATATCTTAATAAACTCAAGAAAAATAGTGAAAAAATCTAAGCCATAAAGTGGATTAGATTTAAGGTTATTTTGAGTTCAGTGCGATTTTTGATTTCAATTTTTGAATAAAAATTAAAATATGATTAAATATTCCGAAACTTTGTGCAATTACTAATATTATCCTAATAAACTCAGGAAAAATAATGAAAAAAATCTAATCCGTAAAGTTTCTTAGATTTAAAGTCATTTTGATTTTCGTGCGATTTTTGATTTTAATTTTTTAATAAAAAGTTAAATTTTGTTCAAATATTCTGAAACTTTGTGCAATTACTAATAATATCTTAATAAACTCAAAAAAAATAATGAAAAAATTCTAAGCCATAAAGTGGATTAGATTTAAGGTTATTTTGAGTTCAGTGCGATTTTTGATTTCAATTTTTGAATAAAAATTAAAATTTGTTTAACTATTTTGAAACTTAGTGCAATTACTAATAATTTTATAATAAACTCAGGAAAAATAATGAAAAAGTTCTAAATCGTAAAGTGGCTTAAATTTAAGGTTATTTTGATTTCCGAGCGATTTTTAATTTTTTAATAAAAGTTAAATTTTGTTCAAATATTCTGAAACTTCGTGCAATTACTAATATTATCCTAATAAACTCAGAAAAACTAATGAAAAAAATCTAAGCCGTTAAGTGGATCAGATTTAAGGTTATTTTGAGTTCAGTGCGTTTTTTGATTTTAATTTTTTAAGAAAAATTCAATTTTGTTCAAATATTCTGAAACTTTGTGCAATCAGTAGTAATATCTTAATAAACTCAAGAAAAATAGTGAAAAAATCTAAGCCATAAAGTGGATTAGATTTAAAGTTATTTTGAGTTCAGTGCGATTTTTGATTTCAATTTTTGAATAAAAATTAAAATATGATTAAATATTCCGAAACTTTGTGCAATTACTAATATTATCCTAATAAACTCAGGAAAAATAATGAAAAAAATCTAAGCCGTAAAGTGGCTTAGATTTAAAGTAATTTTGATTTTCGTGCGATTTTTGATTTTAATTTTTTAATAAAAAGTTAAATTTTGTTCAAATATTCTGAAACTTTGTGCAATTACTAATAATATCTTAATAAACTCAGAAAAAATAATGAAAAAATTCAAAGCCGTACGGAGGCATAGATTTAAGGTTATTTTGGGTTCAGTGCGTTTTTGATTTCAATTTTTAGATAAAAGTTAAATTTTGTTCAAAAATTCTGAAACTTTATGCAATTACAAATACTATCAAGACAATCTCAGGAAAAATAATAAAAAAATTTTAAACAGTAAATAGGCTTAGATTTAAAGTTATTTTGATTTTCGTGCGATTTTTGATTTTAATTTTTTAATAAAAAGTTAAATTTTTTTCAAATAATCTGCAACTTCATGAAGTTACTAATACTCTCATAGTAAACTCAGGAAAAATATCGAAAAAATTCTAAGCCGTAAATTGGCTTAGGTTTAAGTGGGATTTTTGGTATTTAAATTTTTTGACAAAAATTAAATTCTGTTTAAAAGTTTTGGAACTTTATAAAAATATTAATACCTACTATTATAATAAAGACAAAGAAAAAACTAAAAAATTTCAAGGCCTAAATTGACTTATTAGTTAGATTTAAGCAGTACCGGATTAAGCCAACTGCGGGACCCGCAGCAAATATCAAGATATGGATATTTTAAATGCACTTTTAAACTAATTCTAAAAGTAGAATCTATTTGAAAATTGAAAGTAATATGAATTAAAAATAAAAAAGCAAATAAATTAATAAATAATTTAAAGGCGCGTTCGAATATGCAAAATTATACAGGGCACACATCCGAAAGAATTAAATATATTATGTTCCTCAGCAACAGTTAATCAATTTTGTGTTGTAAATGAGAAGGGGGGACAACTTTTATTTAATTAAGTGGGAATCGCCTCCTGCACGCGAGGGTGGATTAAAATATAATAATAAAAAAAGCAAAATTATAGTCACTTAGGTGCAACTTCAAGGAAAACGCCATTCTAAATTATTTCGATGTTTGTAAATTAAAATACACGTTCAACATTTTTTTGTGATAATAATCAAGTAACTGTTTCGATTTAAATAAAATTATTTTTGACGATCAGGGAAATAAAGAAGTACGTCAAGGTAACAAGAGTTTTGAACTCTACATTGGTATTGTCCTGTTGGTCTATGTCCTTCCACTGCAGCCATGATCGTGATCTTTGTTTCAAGGCAAACAACCAATACATCAAATTTTTTCATCTTTTAATAAAAAAACTAACGAAAGACAATTTGAAAATTAATGAAACAATTTAAGAACATAATTAACTTCTTAGTTTTCCCTGTATCTAAGATTTGATATTGAAAAATGCTTCATTTTTACTCCTACTCTACTCCAGAAAATTAATTTCTATTGCAGGCGTGACATTCTATTTAACCTATTTGTATTGGGAACTGCTGATTATTTACTGAATCGGGAAACTTTTCTTCAAGTAGTACATAATTTCATAAAAATGAAATTAAAATAATTTTTGATTAGATAGGGTTTTCAATATAAAAACGTGAGTCATTTTCACCTAGAGTATACATAGATAACATCGTTTAAAATGAAGCTCGTGGTTCTATATTTTTTAGTTGCAGTGGAATTCTTTTATGTAAGTATGAAAAATTTACAGAAGGATGAAATCACGGTACAAATAATTTGTGAGCAGTCGGGATAATGCACTGTATTACAGAACAGCAGTGGAATCCAGGTTACCTCAGAAGAAGACTATGGATTGACGTCTTCCCCCGATGAAAGGAAAACCTTGAATTGCACGACGTCAGGAAATGTTTGTAGTGATGATGAGGAGGAATGTGACTCAATCTTTCTATGCATCCCTGGTATTCCAAACCCCATTCGATCCATTTGTCCACCTGGACGAACGTGCAACGCGGGAAATTGTTCCTTAATCCCATCACCTTTATGCGAATATAGGTACACCAAGTTTAAATGTAATACGGAAGGAATGTATCCAGAACCATCTTCCTGTAAGAAGTACAACTATTGTCTTCCTCCGGGCGATACTGCTGCTATTCCAGGACAATGCGAAGAAGGCTGGGCTTACAATTCCGCCAATACATTATGCGATATATGGTTACCTAATAACACTTGCACGGTTTCCAATAGAGAAGTTCCAACGTGCCTCAGTATAGGTCAAGATGGAGCTCTAAATTCGAATCCTGCTTTATATTACATTTGTTTGCCACACAGTAACGATAATCCAATATTATATCCTCATATTTACAAATGCCCGGGGAATACAAAATACATTGGAAATTATCAATGCAGATAGTGTTAACAATGTTTAACAATGATTTAAAAATAAAACTTATATCAGTCGTTTTGATTTTTAAAATTGCTTATTATTATATTGAGGTATTAAATTTTTATTCATTCTATTGTAACCCGCTAGAGAGGCTATTTTTTAGCATCTTTTTTATATTTTTAAAATTTATTTTTTCATTAATTTCCTCAACCGAAATTGATGCTTTAGGTGGCATAAAATCGCCCAAGGCGCTGTTATAAATTACTTAAACTTCAGTTCTTTATTTTTTACGTTTAGTTTGCTATTGGACTTTACATTTCTTTTTTCAGATTTAATCTTTTCAACTGTGTTTTATTCGATAAAAAAATAATTTTGATTTAAAATATAGATAAGAAAATCTGAAGTGCTTTGTTGGTTTATTGCTGAATTGTTTAGATAATAATAATTAATTAGTAATTACTTATTAAGATACCGAAAATTTTCAAAAACATTGCAGTAAATTTTATTAATTTTTAACTTTCATTTATTTAATTTAAAATTGTGTTTTTATTGAACGGCAATGTTTGTCATTTGTTTTCTTTGATTTCATTGATTTCTTTGAGGAAACCTTGAAACCCTTAAATTTATTATCTCAATATTCACACGACTGAATCATCATCATCATCATCATCATCTTCATGCTTTAGACATTGTCCGTTGCGTCACTCTTGGTCTCCCCATCTCTTTCTGGGTCGTCCAACATTTCGTTTTCTTCTGGGTCTGTATTTGAATACTTTTCTTGGGATACGACTGAATAATAATTTTAATTAATATAACACTAGCAAAATGGTAACTGAAGGCAATAGATACCAATTTAGATCTCAGGTCTTCAGACCTCAGGAAGATAGCAACCAAAAATGAAATACAAATTAATCTTAATGAGTGACCGTTGTATACCAAATATTCTAAATTTTTTACATTTAATAGTTGCTTGCACTTACATATATAATTTTGCAAATTATTTTAGTCACTATGAGATGATTTTTAATCAAAAGTGTCCCCGCTCTCCCCTACCTACAAAAAATTTACCAAAGACAAATGCATTTTTAGTTTATTTATTAACAGCTACACTTTTATTCTTGACATACAAAATTACCTAAATATCTTTTACCATTAGGGCACATATAAAGGAACGAATATAATCCAGGACTGGTATCACTGTAGGGCAAGCAGATGAAGTACAACACATCGTTACCACTAATTGAGTTGTTGTCAGCCAGATTTCGGCAAGTTGGATAAAAAACCTTGTTTTCATCGCTACATTGATCGTCTTCGAGAGGAATATCACAAAAAGTGGTTGCAGGATTGTAACCGTATCCTTTTCCACACTCGCCTTTGTAGAGAATAGGTTCATCAGGATTGGTAACATTTGGAACACAAAAGTTATAAATTTTACAAGAACGCGGATCTGGAAAAACTCCTACAGCATTGCATACAAATTCCTTATCTCCGTACAAGCAAAGATCGGTAGCTTCGTAAGAGCATTGGCCGTTATTACAGGTTGTTCCGGCTCGACATTGTGTTTCAACCACAGTCCATTCATTTTGTCCTTTTGGAAGACAGATAAATGATTTTCCGCAGTCACTGAATTCGGTACTGCATGTCGCTCCGGGTTGGACGCACTTTATCGAGGAAGCGTTTTCGACGACAGTGAACTGGGTCTTGTCGAAAAACCAGGTTAAGTTTTGGGATGCTGCGACAATCTACAAAAAAGTTGTAAAAATTTGGTTTGGAAATTTGGTAAGACCTACCGAAACCAGGAAAAGCTGGATGGTTATAAAATATAGCAAATTCATGTTTATCTGATATGAAAAGTTGTCACACTGGCTTGGAAAATATGAGGCCACGTTAATTAATCATACTGAAATTAAGTGGATACTTAAAACGGCAGTGATAAGAAAAGTTGTTGTAAGCAAGATTGCAATTTTCACTTTAGGTACTTTTTCAAGGTCGAGCTTGATTATGATTACGGAAAGGAATTGTGTCAAATGCAACACAGTAAATTGAGGTCAGACGCAGCTGAGTAAGCAACGACTAATATACAAAAAAGGTTGATACAAATCATGTAAATATTATTTTATTGATTATTATTAATTTTTACAACAGCGCTATTTACAAACATAGTTTCCTGTATATTTTGTATTTGTGGGACATTTATATAAAAAGGGATACAATTCCGTTGGTTGCTTATTATCGTACGGTAGACAAACGTAGTACAAAACGGGATTCGCTTTCAGTGCTCCATTTTGACCTAAAGTGAGACACTTTGGAATTGGTCGATCGTAATCTGCACATACGTAATTTTGTAACTGCTTGTCACAAAATGTAGTGACGGGATTGTAAGCCCAGCCGTGTTCGCATTTTGATTGAACGGAATTTGTCTTATCCGGAAGGCAGAAATTGTACCTCCTACATGAAGAAGGTTCCGGATATATTCCTTCTGATGTACATTGAAATGTTTGGTTTTTGTATTCGCAGGTAGACGATGGAGTGCTGGAGCATTGGCCCGCATTGCAAGTGGTATTGAATGGACATGGTGATTCTACAACTCCTGGCCTACCGGTTTGACAATAATATCTTGCACCACAATGGGCAGGATCATCACTGCAGATATATCCATCTATCCCTTTGCAATTGACGACGTAGTTATTAATATCCGGTTTAGGCTCCGGTTTAGGCTTACTTCCCCCGTTACTTTCCTACAATATTAAATAATTTTTGTTTTTCAAAATTTTTGTAGTATAAGAACTATTTAATTACTTACAGAAACTAAGGTAACTGCTATCAACATACACAAAATCGTGAGCTTCATTTTAGTCGTGGTTTAAATACTACTACCAAACATAATTTACTATTAGTATATTTTATATAAAAATCTTATCTAATCAAAATATTAAATAAACAATATAAGATGTGAAATTTGGGTGTAAAGCAAGAAGATGCTTTATAAAAATTTATAAAAATAAAATTTAATTCTTAAAAATTCAGCTTATTGACTGGAGCTGGAGGGTATTCCATACCCCCCAGACCCCCCGGTTCCTGGGAAAAACATTAATTTACTTACTTTTATCACATTTGTTTTCTTTGTGGGTTAAGTACCCCTAGATACGCCCCTGTATCCAGTGAGATATTACTATAAAAAATAAAATATTGTTTTTAGAAGCTTCCGATTTTAAGGTTCCCACTTGTTTGAAAATGTGGAATACCTGGAAGTCAGGGAATTTATAAATGTAGTCTTGGAAAAAGTTAATGGTTCAAACTTGAAATCACAGTAAATATTTTGAAATTTTTTGTGTTTGATTAGTTCAATTTTTTAAATCATTTTGCACCCTGGTTCAACCGAACAATCAGAACCCCGGTAGTTATACGCCCTTATGTAATCGGTACCTACCATATAAAGCTACAGAAACTTTGAAAATAAATAAATATACCCCTTAATTTTTTTTGTAGTTAATTTAAAAAAATATCAATAGAATTATGTGCTGCCATAGGCGTAGAATACGAAAGGGTTCTGAGGCTCGAGTACTCGCTGAATATTACTATTAATTTTAAACGATTTAACTTTAAATGTTCTCTAATTGCTATACTCCCAGACCCTCTATTTTCATATCCAATTGTTCATTTATTATTTTGATTAGATAAAATTTTTGTATAAAATCTAGTGAATTGTTTTTGACAATAGTATCAATAACCACGACCAAAATGAAGCTCGAGATTGGATGTATGTTGATAGCAATAATTATACTCGTTTCTGTAAGTACTTAAATAAATTTTATACATAAATTTTGAAAATCCAAAACTAATATTCCAGAAAAGTAACGGAAGTAGTAAGGAAAAGCCCAATAATATTACCAATTGCAATGGGTTTAAAGGATACTTCTGTAGCGATGATCCCGCTTATTGTAAAACAAAGTTTTATTGTAGACCTGGTTTGCCAGTATTAGCAGAAACATGTAAAAACGATTTAACTTGCAATGCGGGCGAATGCTCCAGCGCTCTATCACCCACATGCGAATACAGGAACCAAACATTTCAGTGCACATCGGAAGGAATGTACCCGGAACCTTCTTCATGTAGGAGATACAATCATTGCCTCCCGAATATGACAAATCCTATTCAATCAATATGCGAAGATGGTTGGGCTTACAATCCCGCTACTACGTTTTGTGACAAGCAATTGCCAAATTATGTATGTGGAGATGACGATAGACTAATTCCAAAGTGCCTCACTTTAGGTCAAAATGGAGCTCTGAAAGCGAATCCCGTTTTGTACTACGTTTGTCTACCGTACGATAATAAGCAACCAACGGTGTTGTATCCCTATTTATATAAATGTCCCAGAAATACTACATACGCAGGAAGTTATATTTGTAAATAGGGCTTTTGTAATAATTAACAATAAAAATAAATAATATTACATTTACTTAATTTGTAACCTTTACATTTTTTTTCTAAGACAATTTTTTGTGCTGTGCCTGACCTTTATTTACTGTGCGGTATGTAGCAAATACGTCACGTGAATTTTTACAGTCTTTATCCTTAATCGTAAACGATCTACAATTTTAAGAACCAAGCTCGACCTGGCAAAAAGTAGCAAACAAAACGAAAATTGCAATCTTGCTCTCGACTTTTCTTATCAATGCTTTTTTAAGTGTTCAAAGGTTCCCTAATGATCTCTAGTGGGGCTATTTTTCATATCAGATAAACATGAATTTGCTATATTTTATATAAGCATCAAGATTTTATTGGTTACGGTAGGTCTTTCAAAATTTTAAAATCAATTTTTACAATTTTTGGTGTGGATTGTTGCAGCATCCCAAAACATAAACTCTGGGTTTTTGGCAAGTCCTTCCTCGATAAAGTTTATTTAATTCGGACCGACAGTATAAAATTTAGTAACTGCGGACAACCATTTAATATGTCTTCCAAAAAGGAAAGAACGATTGAAATGTGGTTGAAACAAAATGTCAAGCAGGAACAATCTGTAATAACGGCCAATGCTTTTTAAACTAAGGTTTAATTTTGAATTTATCAAAGCAATTAGAATTACTGTTTTACAAAAGTTTTATTAGTTTTTCTAAAAAGTTTCGCCACAGTATTAATTAGCTTATTGAACCACGACCCCTGGAAAGAATTTTTTAGAGTTTTTAGCAGGGTTTCACAGGTAAACCATAGCAGTATAAACTGTTAATGTTGCCCTTTGTTGTAAACAAATAAAAAGGTAAGGGGAAAAACCTCTTTAGCAACAAGCAATGACAATCTTTGTTTACCTCGGCTAGCTCAAATATTAATAAATTCAAAATGATTTAACTTATCCTAAAGATTAAATAAACACCATGTGTTTAAATAACACCATTACTTAGTTTATTCACATTTTTAAATTTAATTATATTTTTCGTGTGCTGATTCCACAAAGCTCCAAAGAGCTTCTCTTGAAATTAGGATAGTTGTGATTCCGACTTTGATATTCGAACTCAGTAACTAAACCTCTACAAGAATTACTTTTAGCATTATGTTATTACTTATTAGATATTTTGTTAATCAGTTAATTACTTTAATTCGTTTTGATTAGATATGAATTTAAATATAAATTGCAATATACCTACTTAAAATTAGCTCAATATTTTTGTCAAGAGTTTCGATAACAACGACTAAAAAGATGAAGTTTGTAATTGTGTTTGTTGCTATGGCATTCCTTCATGTAAGTATTACAAGTAATTTATTTTAACATAAATCATATAATTACCATTACAGGAAAGTTACGGAAGATGGCATATGTTAGAAGAAAGACATGGAACATTTTTGTCGTACGAAGCTGTAAATTGCACGGGTATAACGGGAAGCATTTGTAGCGAAGATGTTACTGAGTGTCACAAACTTTTTATTTGTATTACTGAAGTGCCTTTTACGGTCACATGTCCAACAAGGCAAACTTGTAACGCGGGCAGTTGCTCTACCACTCTTGCACCTCTATGCGAGTATAGAGGGTTACCGTTTAAGTGTTATACGGAAGGAATGTATCCAGATCCTTCTTCAAGTAAGAAATATAATTACTGCGTTCCTCCCATCAAAGGAACTGCTGCTATCTCAGCAGAATGCGAGGAAGGATGGGCTTACAATGCTGCCACTACATTGTGTGACAAACATTTACCGAACAAAGTTTGTGCAGCTACCGATAGAGTTGTTCCGTCGTGCACCTCTCTAGGTCAAAATGGAGCTCTAAAGGCGTCTTCCTCTTATTACTACATTTGTTTGCCATACAGTGATATTGATTCTATACTGTATCCTAATATTTACAAATGTCCCAACAATCAAAAATATATTGGAAATTATGAATGCGCATAATTTAACAATATTTACATTATCTCACTAAGAAACTTCAATGTTACGTCGTCTGAGAATTTTGTAGCACACTGTGTTAAATAAAAAGTTACTTTTAAGAATTTGGATTTTAAAACGACTCGTACAATTTAGTACACCATTTCAATTTAAAAAGATCAAATTTTTCACCATAACAATGACTAACAAGGGGAGGTCTAGGTATGTGGTCGTCGCCGATTTGCACTATTATCATTATACGTGTGAATCATATTTAAAACTTCATCAGATAAAAATTTAAAACTACATAATTATTTTTCTAATTTGGTGAAAAACGATTTTGAAAAATAAATGGTTATTTGCTTTAATTGTACATTCTATAAAATAAACACAAAATACCCCAATTCTTTTGTTTCGATTGCTTTTTAGGTTATGTTTCTGACCTTCCCTCAGTTTTACTAGCTATATGGCCATTTTCTGGCTAATCAGTATCGATAATTCTAATCTATAAACTTTCGAGATATTTTCTCGAGATAAATCGCGCATAGGTAAAACAAATAATATAGTAAATATTTTATTTCATTAAATTAAAATGGCGTTTCGCTCAATCAGCTTGCTACTGTTAACACAAATTTTGTTACTAACTGTAAGTGTTTTTATTGACCAGAGGTTATTCTCGATTTTGTTCTATCAAAAAAAGCATTTTAGGTATCCAGCCGAAAGTTTCGAATCCTTGAATCTGAAAACTCAGTAGTGAATTGCACCACCGCTGGATCGCTGTGCACCAATGAGAGGGAGAGTTGCGACCAAGTCTACATTTGCCTAGCCACCGAAAACAACAAATTTCTCCAATTAGAATTCACTTGCCCCAAAGGTCAAAATTGTTACGGTGGAGAGTGCGTCACAGAATTAAACACTTTTTGTTTGCACTCCCTTAAAGAGTTCGAATGCCGTTCCGGAGTCGGAACGTACCCAGAACCTGGAGATTGTAAAAAATTTAATTTTTGCGTTCCGAGTGAAGACGAAAGTGGGGTATCCAAAATTGGAGCAACATGTGACGATGGTTATGGTTACAATTACCTCAGTACTTTTTGTGATAAAGCACTGGAAAACAATCAGTGTTCCAGAGAGGACGAAGTTGTGCCGACTTGTTATTCGCTAGGACAAATCGGACCGTTGGAACATAATCCTGTATTTTACTACGTCTGCATGCATTACAGCGATTCGGATCACAGGATGTACCCTTACATTCACATGTGCCCAAATGGTAAAAAGTTCAGAAAAAATATGGGCTGTGTTTAAAAGACGAACAGTTTTTACCAATTATGTAATAAAACCTTGTATTTTATTTGTTTGGTAATTAATAATAATAATTGATTCTGGGTATTTTTAAAGATTTGATTTTATTTTTCATGTTTTCTGTAGTGGAAATGTCTAACGATTAGATTACAAACTATTGTAATTATAAATATTGCGATATCATAATGTGAGGAAAATCTGAAATTAATTAATTGATACCATCGGTACTCAAATTTTTTTATGGCAAATCAATTAATGATTTAACTAATTAATAAATTAATGATATAAAACTTATATGGTTTGTATGTTACGTGTATGGGTGACCTTTCATGGAACATGTTAAGGTAGTCTGTTTACACAGGGAGCAAAGGTTAAGTTACACTTAAAACACCTATGTATTTATTCAATATTAACGGTTTGAAAAAACAATAAAGAAGATTTTTCATACAATTCAAAAAGTTAAGTGGGGCAATCGTAACATCTCAGTATATTCTTTAATTAAATGTTTCAATCGACGAAAGTTGAGATGAACTCCGCCTAGAGGGCAATCAGATGAGTGGATTGAGTAGGTCATCGGATGCCACTACCCGGCTCCAAGCCCAGATAAAGAAGGGGGGTTAAGCAAGGGGCTAACAACCCTTTCATTTTGTGAAGTACTAACTGACCTACTTCATGATCAAACTGTGCGTACAGTACTCAAGATCTAAAATAAAAATAGATGCAAGAATGTCTTAGTATTACTTCAAATACTTTAGATTAGATATTAGAAATTAGATATTATGATTTTTAATATAAATTGAATGGTATATAAATAGAAGCGCCCTATTTTCTTCAAGAGTTTTGATAACAACATTATAATAAGATGAAGTTTGCGATTGTGTTTGTTGTTGTGGTATTACTTCATGTAAGTATTATAACTTTTTTCTTGAGAAATTATACAATTACTGCTACAGGAAAGTTACGGAAGATGGAATACGTTAGAAGAAAAACCTGGGACATTTTTTTCGCCCAAAGCTGTAAAGGCTGTAAATTGCACGGGTGTAACAGGAGGTATTTGTAGCGATGATCCTACGGAATGTGAGTCATTCTTTGTATGTATTCCTAATGCGGGGCCTGTCGAGGGAAAATGTCCAGCAGGACCTCCACAGCAAACTTGTAACGCTGGCAGTTGCTCTAATACTCCTACACCTCTCTGCGAGTATAGAGATTTAACGTTTAAATGTCATACGGAGGGAATGTATCCAGATCCTTCTTCATGTAAAAAATATAACTACTGCGTTCCTCCCGTTACTGAAAATGGTCCTGCTATCTCAGCAACATGCGAAGAAGGGTGGGCTTATAATGCCGCCACTACATCGTGTGACAAACGTTTAACGAACAAAGCTTGTGCAGTTACCGATAGAGTAGTTCCGACGTGCACCATTCCAGGTCAAAATGGAGCTCTAAAGGCGTCTTCCTCTTATTACTACGTTTGTTTGCCATACAGTCCTAATGATTTTAGATTGTATCCTAATATTTACAAATGTCCCAACAATCAAAAATACGTTGGAAATTATGTGTGCAAATAATTGTAATAATATTTACATAATATCTTACCACGGAACTTTGATGCTACGTCATTGTAACCTAACCAATCAAATAGGTTGCTGTGGTTCGAAAACCAATGGAGATGCTTTACGTGTGATGACGTAAGATAAAAGTTCCGTGTTTCGTGGTAAAGACTGTAATTATTTTTAACTGTGTACTTTAATCAATTGTTTACATTTAAGTAATGAATATTATTAGCACACTGTGTGAAATAAAAAGTTATTTTTAAGAATTTGGATTTTGATACGAGACGTAGAATTTAGCTGTATTATCCATGCAATCCACAAAGCTCCCGAACTTGTGTAGGAGAATAGGTACCATTCTGATTTCTTACCAAGAAAATAAATTATTAGGATTCAAATTAAAAATTAATATTATTTCTATCGCCTTATTTGGTTTGCCAAATATTTCAATATTTTGACGTGAACTGAGATTAGATGCAGCTTTAAAAAGATTCTGTTGAAGATTGCTTATGTGACTTCTAAATTTCGAATTGAGATTCGAACTCTGGTATGCGACTAATTTAAGCAACCGAACCAATTTAAAGAAATAAATAAATTAACTGATTTTTTAATTTTAATAACTCGATATAAATAAAGTTTTAATATTATATAAGATCAACGAGTTAATAATTTAACATCTTAAAATTAATGTAATTTTTATCGTTGACCTTGATTTTAAATAAATTTAAATAAATGATTTTAAAATTATTTCAAATACCTTTGATTAGATTAGATATTCGATCTGATTTTTAATATAAATTGCATGTCATTTAAACAAAGGCTCATTATTTTCTTCAAGAGTTTTGATAACAACGTATAATAATATGAAGTTTGCGATTGTATTTGTTGCTGTGGTATTACTTCATGTAAGTATTATAATTTTTTTTTAAGAAATTATACAATTATACTGCTACAGGAAAGTTACGGAAGATGGAATACGTTAGAAGAAAGACCTGGAACATTTTTTTTGCCCAAAGCTGTAAAGGCTGTAAATTGCACGGGTGTAACAGGAAGTATTTGTAGCGATGATCCTACGGAATGTGAGTCATTCTTTGTATGTATTCCTAATGCGGGGTCTGTTGAGGGGAAATGTCCAGTAGGACCTCCACAGCAAACTTGTAACGCTGGCAGTTGCTCTAATACTCCTACACCTCTCTGCGAATATAAACAGTTAACGTTTAAATGTAATACGGAAGGAATGTATCCAGATCCTTCTTCATGTAAGAAATATAACTACTGCATTCCTCCCGTCACTGCGGATGGTCCTGCTACCTCAGCAACATGCGAAGACGGGTGGGCTTATAATGCCGCCACTACATTGTGTGACAAACGTTTAACGAACAAAGTTTGTGCAGCTACCGATAGAGTAGTTCCCACGTGCACCTCTCCAGGTCAAAATGGAGCTCTAAAGGCGTCTTCCTCTTATTACTACATTTGTTTGCCATACAGTACTAGTGATTCTACATTGTATCCTAATATTTACAAATGTCCCAGGAATGAAAAATACGCTGGAAATTATGTGTGTAGATAATTGTAATAATATCTTACCATGGAACTTCAATGTTACGTCATTGTAACCTAACCAATCAAATAGGCTGCTATATTGTTCGATAACCAACGGAAATGCTTTACATTTAATGACGTAATACAAAAGTTCCGTGGTAAGGACTGTAACTATTTCTAATTATGTAGCGTAAAAAATTGAATACATTTAAAAGAATTTTGTAGCACACTGTATTAAATAAAAGGTTATTTTTAAGAATTTGGATTTTGATACGAGACGTATAATCCATGCAATTCATAACGCTCCTGAGCTTGTGTTGATATTGGATCAGTTCAATAATCACAAGGCGATATTTAAGTGTTATATTTCATAATGTTTAATCTGCTAATTTTTTAATTAATTGTGATTAAAATACTGTTTGATTAGATAAAATTTTTATATAAAAGTCATTTCAATTTAAAAAGATCAAAGTTTTTTCCGTTAAGATTTACCATAACAATCAATAACAAGGGGAAGTCCAGGTATGGTCATAGCCGATTTGCACTATTATAGCAGATAAAAATTTAAAGCTAATTGTTACCCCAATTTGGTAAAAAGCGGTTTTGAAAAATAAATGCTTATCTGACATAATCGACATAATTTTTGCATTCCAAGTTAAGACAAAAATGGGCTATCAAAATTTGGAGCAAAGTGTGACGATGGTTAGAGATGACGAAGTTGGCCGACCTGTTACTCGCTAGGACAAAACGGACCCTTAAAACAAAATTCTGTATTTTACTACGTTTTCATTCATTTGGAAATGAATAATAATAATTGAATTTAACTATTTTTAAAGATTTGTGTTTATTTTCCATGATTAATGTCTAATTAAATTATCTTTTCTACTTTAATAAATCAAAGTATAAATGTTTTCGTCGTAATAAATGATAAGTATTACAATAACCATAATCTGAAGGAAATCTGAAATTTATTAACTGATACGATCGGTACTCAAATTTTCATGTTGAAAATCAATTAATGTAATTAAATATCAGATTTAACAAATCCAATAACATTAAGATAGAATTAATTCCGGTTTTCTACTATGTGATGTGCTTATTACATAATATGTAGAAGGGTCAAACATTCTTATGACTAGTTTCCGTGGTTTGGAAGTCACGTTAAGCCGGTGGTCCTTTAGGTTAAGGAATTGCATTTATTAACATAAAAACCAGGGTACAGGCACATCTGAAGGCAAGCCCAACAAGCTATCTAAAGAATGAAAAATATTAATATGCTTATGGAAATAACACTACCAAGGAAACGACACCAGATATTAGAAATAATTGGCCCTGTTCACAGTGTTACGAAGTATACAAATTAAGCTGACTAACCAGACAAATTCGAAATTTAACTTATTATCCGTGCAATCCATGGAGTTCCAGAAACGTTGTGTTGGAGAATGGGGACTGTACTGATTTCCTACCAAGCAAAGATTTTACGTTTAAATGTTCATTTCGAAACGATTATTAATTTGTTAATTGTCTAATTATTTCAAATACTTTTTGATTAGATAAAAATTTAATATAAATTTCATTTCAATTAGAAAAATTTTGTTAAGATTTGCGATAACAACGACTAACTAAGATGAAGTTCGTGATTGTGTATTTGGTGGTTGGAGTTGCAGTCTCTCATGTAAGTGTTAACACAATTATTCTGTAATTTAAAATAAATGATGGAATTAATATTACAGGGGAGTAATAAAATCTGGAAAGAATTAGAAAAAAAATATGGACCGTCAACACTTTATTCTAACAATAATCGAGCTTTTGAATGCAACGGACTTGAAGGAGCTGTTTGTAGCAATGATATTGCAGATTGTGAAAAAACCTTCCTATGTATTCCTGGCATTAAGGATCCTTTCGTAAGAGACTGTAAAGACAACCAAACTTGTAACAACGGAAATTGCTCTTCCACACCTTCTCCTCTCTGCGAGTATAAAGATTATACGTTTACGTGCAATGCTGAAGGAATATATCCAGATCCTTCATCATGTAAGAAATATAACTATTGCGTTCCTCCTGCCAAGGAAGAAGATCTTCCAACTGCTGCCCCAGCAGAATGCAAAGGAGATTGGGCTTATAATCCAGCCACTACATTGTGTGATAAACCTTTACCAAGCAAGGCTTGTACACTTGCCGATAGAGTAGTCCCAAAGTGCGACACTCTAGGTCAAACTGATCCTCTAAAGGCAAGTGCTTCTTATTTCTACATTTGCTTGCCATACACTACAGGAACAGAGGATCTTTATCCTCAAATTATGAGATGCCCAAATAATCAAAAATATCAAGGAAAATACAAGTGTAAATAATTACATATATACCTACATAGTATTTATTTTAAAAATAAATTGAAAGCATTAATTAGGTCAATTTTTTGTAACACTCTGTATTACATATAATATTGTTTTAATAATAATAATCAAAATATAAAATCAAAAAAATATTTATTTTTTATAATTTAATGGTAAATACTCGTGTTCTTATGTTTTAATTGTTTTTTAGGTTGTTTCTGGAATTCTCCGAATTTTTCTAATTATTATAAAACCATTTTTTATCTTTTTGTACCTTATCATCTAAAAATTTGTTTTGATAAATCTAATCTATAAACTTTCGAGGTTTATTTTCGAGATATATCGCGTATTATAACAATAATACATAATATTTTATTTCTTTTCAAGTTTGAATGTTTCTCAAAAATTGGAACGAACTCAAAACCAGAAAATTGCAAAAAATGTCATATTTAAGAGAAAAATTGGTTATCAAATATTGAAGTAAAGATCGACGATGGTTATGGTTACAATAACCTCAGTACTCTTTGTGATAAATTTTTGAAAATTTATTTTTGTTTTCAATGATTCCGTAGTGGAAATGACCAAAGGCCAGATTTCAAACTATTCGACTTTGATAATTCAAATTTTAAATATTATCGGCGTAATAAAAATTTATTAGTAAGATCTTTAGGAAAATCTATACTTAATTAGCTGATACAATCGGTACTCAAATTTTCATTTCGCAAATCAATCAAGGAAAATTTCACAAATTTCAAGGTAAAGGTAAAAATGTCGGTTTTATTTATTTGGCGTGTTTATTACATGGATGGGTGACTTTTTAAAAAGCATGTGCTGATGTTACCTAGAATAATATACCGTCACCGGAACAGTAACACCAAAATCGTAGTCACTCGTTAAGATTAATTTGAATTTATTTCTTATATTAGTTGTTATTTTTCATTTAATTTAGGTTCTGAGAGCTATCCCTTTTTTTATCTTATCTACCTTTTGTTGGATCTTCTAAAAGTGTTATTATTTTTGGTCAACAATTTTAAATTGTTGCGTTGCTGGGTATGTGAGTTTTTTACAATCTCCTGACGTGGTTGAGGCAAATTTTTAAATTTAATTATATCTATTTTTTTACACCGAAATTTCATTTTTTTTATTTTCTTTGGTTGATGGCTTTACGTAACTTTCAAATTACAACAGAAAGTTAGTCTAGTTGGAATTTGAATTCAGGTAATCGATTCAGTAACCAATCATCGATAAAAATAATTGATTACTTTTGTCATGTAATTGCACATTCCGTAACTTTAATCTGATAATTTATTAATTACTTCAAATACTCTTTGATTAGATATTATGATTTTTAACATAAATTGTATTGTATATAAATAAAAGCGCAGTATTTCGTGAAAAGTTTCCATGAAAACGACTAAAATGAAGTTCGTGATTGTGTATTTGTTGATTGGAGTGGTTTTCGCTCATGTAAGTATTGCAATTCTTGAATTTAGAATAAATAATAAAGTTAATATTACAGAACGTTTACGAAAGCTTGAATGCTTTAGAAGCAAAATATGGACCTCTAAGGTTTTCTTCTAATTACGATGATGATTTCAAATGCCAACCAGGACAATCGGGACCTGTTTGTAGCAATAATACTGATGCGTGTCAACAGTACTTTATATGTATTCCCGGTATTGAGGTGCCTCTTGTGGGAAAATGTAACGGGACGCAAACCTGTAACGACGGAAAATGCTCTGACACTCCTTCTGCTCTCTGCGAGTATAAAGGGTTAAAGTTTACATGCGCTCAGGAAGGAGTGTTTCCAGAACCTTCTTCATGTAAGAAATATAACTATTGCGTTTTGTCCGGAACAACTATAAATGCTAACAACAGAGAATGCACTGGAGATTTCGCTTATAATCCAGTCACTACATTGTGTGACAAACCTTTACCAAGCAAAACTTGCACATCTGCAGATAAAGTAATCCCAACGTGCAAGGCTTTAGGTCAAACTGAGGCTCTCAAAACGACTGCTTCTTATTACTATATTTGTGCGCCTCACGCTGACAATGCCACTGTATTATATCCTAATATTTACAGATGCCCAAATAATCAAAAATACATAGGAAATTACATGTGTAAATAACATACACATATTTCAAATTGTATATAACATTTAATCACGCCTGATTAAAAATTAATTGAATTCATTAATCAATACAATTTTTTGTAACAACCTGTATTAAATAAAATACATACTAATCCGTAATATTACCAGCCTGTTTGTTTTAATTATTTTTTAGGTTATGGTTTTGTAATTCCCCTAGCTTTTCTGAATACACAGAAAATAGCCATTTTCTGTACTAAGTAAAACACCAAAACATTAATCAAATAATCTGTAACGATAATAATTGTAATCTAGAAATTTTCTAGATTTTTTCTCGAGGTAAATCGCGCAAATAACAAAAATAAATATTTTATTTTATTAAATTAAAATGGTATTTCTAACTATCACTTTGCTATTGTTAAGGGTAATAGTTTTTATCGAGCAGCTCAATTTTCAATTCAATTATTCAAGCTTGTTTTCAACTATCGACAAAATCATTTTAGTTTTTCTAAAATTTAATTTCTGAAAAATTACATTTATTTTCCATGATTTTTTTGGAAGCGAGGCTTTTCAACAAGGATTAGATAGGAGTTGAGATAGTGCACTTCATCGTTTGTTGTGCTATAGTTGACATCAAAATGTCGTTGTCTTAAAAATCCCGTTTTATAAGGTAAACTGTCTTAGAATTTTCAATTTTCTAGTCGAGAAGTTACGTGAGACTAGAGAGATATATTTTAAAGTTCCCGATTGGAAGTTGCGTGGGCATAGAGGGATATTTTTAATAAGGGGGCGCGTTTAGGGTTCCTGCTAGTTAAAATAACATAAACTTCCTCCAAATATTTCTGTTTTTACCACTTTGAATAGACGTGCAAAATGAAAAAATTGGACGGGACACATCTATAATTATTTTAAGTGATGCACTGAACATAATTTGCATAATCGTCAAGCCATTTTTTATAAACTTGGATGAACAGAGAAATAAACCCCTACATCTACCATATTTACGAAATGATTGTCCTTATAATTGATAAATAATTAGATAACTATTAAAACCTTTTTGGGAAATCTAAATTTAATTAGCTGATACGATCGGTACTCAAATTTTTATATCAAATCAATCAATGTAACTAAATTTTAAAAAGTAAAAATTCCGGTTTTACCTATGTGGTGAGCTTATTACGTGGATGGGTGACCTTTCAGAAAACATGTAAGAATAAGATGGGTGGCTTAGCTACCTTAGAAAGTAGAAAAATCCTTAAAAATATAAGATAAAATAAAGTAATATTATGTAGTATGTAGTTGATGTTCCTGAAAAAAATCTTCTGCTCACTTTGAGGATACTTTTAAAAGCAAACAATCGGAAAACCGGGGGGTCTGGGGGTATGGAATACCCATTTTATCTATGTCAATTTTGAAAAATTATCTTGCTACTTCTTTATGCTGGAGGTAATTTGATACTTCCCCCCTCTTTACATTTTACATTATTTTCTTTACATTTTATGGGGTCTGGTAGGGTTAGCCACCCTAGACTATAAAATAGAAAATTCACTAGAAAAATTAAATAAAATAAAGTATTATGTAGTTGTAGTTTAACAATGTCTTTCTGAAAAAATTTTTCTCTAACCTTTAGGGTTTTTAAAAGTGAAAATTAGAGCGGTTTAAAAAGACGTAAGTAAGAAAAAGATGTTTTCGTAAATAAAAATTAAATTTGCCTTTTTATCAATTTTGAAGAGCCTTCTCTCTTCTTTTTATGCTAAGGGATATTCCATACCCCCAGATCCCCAGGTTTACTTCCGTTAGCTACCCTAGAGTAGAAAATGGAAAAACCACTTCAAAAATTAGACAAAATTAAGTATTTTGTAGTTTATGTTCCTAAAAAGATCTTCCCCTGCTTTCCAAAATATTTTTAAAAGAAAACAAATTGTACTTTTATTGTGGGTCTGAGGAGGAAGGGTATAGAGTACTTCCCCCCCCCCCAGTCGTAAGTAAAAGAGAGATGTTTTCTCAAGAATTAAATTAGCGTCTATAAATTTTAAAAAGTCTTCTCGTCTTCTTTATACTGAGAGATATTTTATATTCCCACGGGTTTCAGGCTTATTTTTTCACATTTTGGGGTGTTGGGGATCCAAGTTCCTGAAGGGTACTTTTAAAAGTGAAAACCGGGGGTCTGAAAAAGTTCTAAATAAGAAATAATAACCTCCAGCTGTAAGTAAAAGGAAGATGTAAATTATCTTATTTTTAATATTGGATATGCGGTGTGCCCACCTTGAATGAAATAATAAATAATATAAAAATTTGATTTTGCTTTTAATAATTTTCATTAACACCTGGTATAAATTTTTGAATTATTATTATTGATGAATTGAATTGATAATTGAAATGAATTAATAATTATTTCGTCACAATTAAAGTCAAGTTATTCTGTGGCTATAGGATATTGGATGTTCTATGTATATCAATTTTATTTTAATTCATTATATGAATAAACCAGCAGTCTGGCGTAAATCAAACACGGATAGACTAGAGAGCGGGAAACCGCGGTTCGGTTTCGTCAGATTTGTGCTGTGATCTAACAAGTCTAAACTTTATCTGCGGACTACTAGCCAACTCGTCTGCCCAGCGTGGTGAGCTATGGGCAAACCCCCCTCTTCCCCCACTTGGGGGGAGTCTAAAAGGAGAGGCCTAACGTTCAGGAGTGGACGTATAACGGCCGATGAAGATATAAAATTGTATGTTAAATTAACTACTTTTCGTTAGTGCAACCTTCGGCCGCCCAGTTTTATGTTTTGTTTCAGAGATTACTTTTTCTGTAAAGATCTTCAAACTGTAAAATCTAAAATGACGTATTGCATTCAGTTTTAGCTTGTGAGGTAACTCTCTAGCCCACTTCTCTATTCAACATCTCACGCAGGGTGATATATCATGGTGGCGCCTCTTTCGCTCTAATTATTGAGTTATATTTTTGTTGTTTAAAAATTGTGATAATGTATCTATTTATATATTTAAAAAAATGTTTTTGTTTCATCTGGAGGGTAGGTACTCTGTATCTTCCTAGACTCTTTGATTTTTTACTTACTTTTCACATTTTCCCCATGAGATTTTACAGTAGAAGGCTATAACCTCCCCCAGTATGCAAACTTAGCCACTCCGATGTAAGTGTAGAAAGGTCAATTTTTTAAATTTTGAATTTGGGCCCCAGACCTCTAAATTTTCTGGGATTTTCTACTTAAAACTTGAGTCTTTTTTTCAATACTTTCCTTTATTTTAATTTCTTTACTCTAGCAATTTTTGATAGTTTGATTCCATGCACACATTGATTTTGTTAGTCTGACTCTCCTCCCCCTCAACTTTTTTTTTCACATTTTTGTTTAATTGAGTGGGTTACGGTACTAAAATTTTGAGCTGCGATCTCTGTTACACATTTTTTTAAATATTCTTATTTATTACTTCAAACTGTGACAAACTCTGGTTTTTCCTCAAAAAACAGATTGTGAAATTTAATAAAGCGGTTATTCTATTTATTGCTTTAATGTAATTAATTACTAATAATTAATTACCTTTTTATGTATTAAGATAAGTGAAAAACATTATACAAGAATTTGATTAGATAGGATTATCAATATATAATGCAATTTTTATCTTTCCTTGCCACAAATAATTACAATAAAAATGAAGCTCGTCTTTCTGTACTTCTCGATTTGCATCGCATTACTTAACGTAAGTAATTTTAAATTTAAATTTTTTTTGTTTGACAACTTTGTTATTGTAGGAAGCGCATGGAAGTAAGGTCCTGATTGGGTCCGATACCAAGTCGGTCACCCCGTTTTCGCTGTCGCCCTTTCTCGATGATTCGGTAACCTGTACCACGCCTGGAAGTTACTGCAGCGATGATCCTGAAGATTGTAATTCCATATTTTTGTGTCTTCCAGGAGAAGAGCATCCAATGAAATCCAAATGCGATGACAAACAAACTTGTAACAAGGGAAAATGTTCTATGGCTCCATCCCCGTTGTGTGAATATTACAGGAAAACTTTTCAATGCCGAACGACTGGAATGTTTCCAGAACCGTCAACTTGCAAAGACTATAACATCTGTTGTGATTCGTCGAGCTCTCCCTCGACATTGACTTGTGATACTGGATATGGTTACAATCCGTTTACCACATTTTGTGATATAAAATTACAGAATAACGAATGCAATCCTCAACATAGAGATATTCCACCCTGCTCAACCGTGGGCCAAAATGGAGCGTTGATTACCAACCCCGTTTTGTACTACATTTGTTTACCTTACAGTGGAGCAGATGAATCTTTGTACCCGTTCATCTACAAGTGCCCCAACGGTAAACTTTATATGGGAGATTTTGTTTGTCAATAGGTAATTAAAAAGTATAAAATAAAATAAAGAACTGTATAAAATGTTAAATAAAAAATATTTTGCTTTACCTTAAGCGGTTTTTGAATAATTGTTGCAAAAATGTTGTTCACCAGCGGTCACAATCACTAAAACATATTGTGTAGTACTAATGATCTCTCGAATCAGCGATCAATAATCTTATTGTGGCTGCAATTATCATTTACTGTCTGTTTATCTAGTAATAAAAATACTTCAGTTTTTGAGTAAACACCAATTGAGGAACTTGGCAACAGGAAAATTAAAAATATAAAACTTCACTTAAGTATCATAAAAATTTGATGGTTGATTCTGTTTGACAGAACCCATTTAAGTGGAAATCCGGTTATAATGAACTGGTTAGTCTATTAGAAGTGTAAGTTCACTTTAACCGTTTCGAATTTAATAAATTGTTTAGTAATAATAATTCTCAAAAATCCACGGTTTTTCTAATAATAAAGAACCTTCTGATATGATTAAAGTAAGTCAAAGTCAATTTGAAGAAGAAAATCGTCAGCCAAATTAATTTTATATCTTCTAGGTATTCACTAAATTGCGAATTTTTAAATATTTACTTTTAGCATGCAATTATTAGCACTAAAGCTTAATTTTGAAGCGTAACAAAATGTTATCTAAAAATGCAAATAAAAGCAAATTTGCGTAGCAATGCACATCTATAAAAGACATTTTTTAGTTTCTGGAGTTAATTTTCCACATTACCTTACACTGAAATTGTGGGATATTTTTAACCCGGCTAAGATGATTCTCGTGATTTTAAATTTATTGGTAGCTGTTGCGTTCTTTCAGGTAAAACTTTTCTTTTTAAATTAAAAAAATTATCAAGTTCTATTGCAGGGATGCAATGGAGTGGAAAAATCTCCAATTCAACTTTACGCTGGTGAATTGGGTTCTGTAAATTGCACAGGTAGATCGGGAAATGTTTGCAGTAGCAATGCTTCCGACTGTGACAGTGTATTTTTATGCATTCCTAGTTTGCAAAATCCTATTAAGGCATCTTGTAGTACTGGCCAAACTTGTAACGGAGGCGTCTGCTCTTCCATTAAATCAGCACTCTGTGAATACGGGCCTAGAACATTTAAGTGTAATACTCAAGGAGTGTATCCAGAACCTTCTTCGTGCAAGAAATTTAACTATTGCGTTCCTGATTCCACAGATCCTAGTAGTCTTGTCCTTACTCCAGTGGACTGCGATTATGGTTGGGCTTACAATCCCGCGTCGACGGCTTGCGATAGAAGGTTGCTGAACAATAATTGTGCAGCTACCGACAGAGTAGTTCCAGAGTGCAAGTTTTTAGGTCAAAATGGAGCTCTGAGAACTAACCCTACTATGTACTACATTTGTATGCCTTACAACGAAGTCGATTTGACTTTATATCCCAATATATACAAATGTCAAGGTAATACAAGATATGTAGGAAATTATTTATGCAGATAGTTTTTTTTTCAACATTCATCCAAATGTTTATTTGAAATAGAATATTTTTAGGCGTTTTTGTAGAGCTATCAATAAAAATATTACGATAATTTACAGTTTTGTGCACTTTATTATTTTAGCGTTTTATTGTTCCCATGGTGGGCTAGTAGTGTGTCAAGTTTTTTTCCCTATTTGAGGTAGAACGGGCTGTATTTTCATCAAAAAGGGTGATTTTTCCTATTAAATTGAATTTGGTAATCAAATCACTGATATACACCAGAAAGAGTAGAGGTCCAAGAATTGAGCCTTGAGGCACACCAGACCAGGTTTGTTTTCCCATTTACGGTTGTAAATTAATTCTTTTTTTTGCGTATGCTTTTTAACCAGTTTAATATTAAATGGCTTTCTTGGCAGATTACTCTCGGTGGTTTGCCATTGCCTTCCAAGAGGAGAGGGTCATAATGAAGTGGGATAAATTTTGTAACCGGGCTGAGGATCTAACCTAGGGCTTCTGGCCTGGAGTGCGGTCTTTAAAGGTCCGTTCACTTAGCTCACCTGTCAATTAAATTGCTGTAATTTAATTAGCAATTCTGCTGACTGCGCCATTTGACTTATTAATTTTGATATAATAAATTAAAGTTCAAATCAATTTAGAAAATCAACCGACCGATGCGAAATTATTCACAATATTCACATTGCCAGTCCGCCCCAAAAGCCATCTGACACTTAAAAAAAATTGTTTAGCATTTTGTACAAAATTTCGTCAAGTGTCACATGGCCTTTAGCGATAAAAGTTATCAGTAAATTATTTAAGGTTAATTATATAATTTATTTGTTTATGTATTTAAATGCAACATTGAAAATGATATCTCGACTTGTACAAATATTCTATTTACTTAGAGATTTACTTAATTCCAATTGAAACAAACTAAAATTAATTTAATTAATTAATTTTTTGACAATTTAATCGGGAACACATAAACCTTTAAGTGTCCCCTACGTCAGCCATCAGTTCGTTGAGGAAAAATAGCATTTTTAACCACAACAGAGAAAATTTTTGGAAATTCAATAAATTATATTCATTTTTAAATATTTATCACAAGATTTAATTTTACAAGCCTAAAATACTTTATGGTTCTATTTTTCGTTGCCTATTACGAAAATGAAGGCCGTAACCAAACTCTTATAAAAGAAACTTTTTGCTTTCTGGAGTTACAGTCAAAAAATGAAGCTGGTATTATCACTTTTGCTTCCAATATTCTTTATTGTGAGTATATTTTGAAAACTTGTAAAATTGTAAGAATTCCATTTTTTCAGCTGCTTTCAGTAGCACTAGGTCAAGAGTACATCGATTATCGCCTAGTTAATTCAGCTCACGGAAGAAGAGTCGCTCGAGCGGCAAATCCAAAATGTGACGGTACACAAAAACCAATATGTGAGAATTGTAAAGATATTCACATGTGCAACAGCGACAACAGTTCAACTTTAGCATGGACTTGCACCTCTGGTGAAACATGTTCAAAAGGAGAATGCTCTAAAACCGCACTTACCTCCTGCTCTCATCAAGCAGAGCTGAAATTTATTTGCAGCGGAGAAGGGATTTTCCCAGATCCAGCTGATTGTTTTAAATACCACATTTGTGTCAACTCATCATTAGTGAGTACTCCAGCAGCCAAGTTCATCGACTATCCTAGAACTTGCACAAGCGAAAATCCAGATACAAACGTCTACAGATTCAACCCTGTCACCACTTATTGCGATAAAGTTGAATCTACTAAAGTTTGTACTGTTTTCGAGATTCCTATTTGTGACAGACCAGTACAAAATGGAATAACTAGTAATCCGAGTGTGTATTTCATTTGTAAAAAATATACACAGTCGGGTGTAAATGAAAAACCAAACTCACCTTCCGTTTTATACCCGTATCAGTATATTTGTCCAAATGGAAAAGTGTATAACCCAAAAACTTACGCATGCGCTTCTAAAACAGGTGCCGGATAGAATCATTTCAATTGGAACACAATGAACTATACATTCATATTATTTGTAGTTAATCAAAAGTTCTTTGAATAGAGGTTTTAATTAGTAAATAAATGCAATTAAAAATTATAATTTCCTCTTGGTGTATTTATGTAAATCCTGCTTATCGATTTTTTAACTATTGCAAAGATTTATTTAGCTGTAAGATCTTAACTAACTACGTAAACCCTGAGAAATACCTTCCGGGGGTCGTGGTTTAAAAGCTAATAAGTTTTGCTTTTAACCTCAAAAAAAGGACGTTTATAGTGAATGTTCAACCACCAACAAACAAGTCACTAATTTTTACTAGTGCGTCTGGTTGCAATGACTAAGAACGCCCCGTTCTTAGTTATGGCAAACAGGTGCATGTCAGTTCCTCCCCTCCTCCAGTTTAAAATTTTTGGACAAATTTAGTATCAATCGTTAGAGCATCATTTGAATTAAAATAATGGAAGCTCATTCAGGCTCACACGATGCTCTAACGTTTGACACCAAATTCATGAAAAAATTCGAAGTTGGGGACCATCATGTCGACGCCTTCTCCCTTTAGTAGCTTTTTGCGTATAACTCCGCGACCTCTGAAGCTCAAACAAAAGTAATGGAAACTCATTCAGGCTCAAACGATGAATTGATACCAAATTCATCAAAAAATTGGAAACTGGGGAGGGCCACTGACATGCATCTATGGCTCGCTTGAGCCATAAACTTGACACTACCCAGTGATGTATAGTATATCAATTTTAGGATCAGACTATAAATACCATCGTATCCTTCCCGATATGGTTTTTGCTTTAAGATGTAATCTACAACCTCATCGTTTCGTGCATGAGCAAATTTGAATATTAGACTGCATTCTTCAATCTTTAATCTCCTCTAGGAGAAATTTTGTACAAAATTTTGTCAAGTAGTGTCATTTAGTGATAAAAGTTATCAGTAAATTTAAGATTAGTTGTAGTATTGTATAATTTATTTGTTTATAAGGTACATGCAAATTTGCAATGCAATATTGAAATTTTATGATACCTCGACTTGTACAAATATTTTATTTAAATGGCGGTTTAATTAAATCCAATCAAAATAAGCCGAAATTAGTTTAATTAAATAATTTTTAGTAAATAATTAAAAAACACAAAAACCTCTAAATTAGCCATCAGTTTGTTGAGAAAAGGCGGAATTTTTAACCATAACAGGTAAAATATTCGTTAATTTAATAAATTATTTATATTCCTTTTTAAATATTTACAATCAGCTTTAAATTTCCAAGTATAAAATATTTTATGATCCTATTTTTCGCTGCCTTTCACGAAAATTAAGTACGTACATATACGTAGGTGACCAAGCACTTATAAAAGAAACTTTTTGCTTTCTGGAGTCACAGTCCAAAATGAAGCTCCTATTATCAGTTTCGCTTTCAATATTTGTAATTGTAAGTATAATTTTGAAAACTTGTAAATTTGTAAGAATTAAATTTTTTTCAGCTGCTTTCGGTAGCACTAGGTGAAGAGTACATCGATTATCGTTTAGTTAATTCAGCTCGCGGCAGAAGAGTCGCTCGAGCTGCAAATCCAAAGTGTGACGGAACTCCAAGACCAATATGTGAAAATTGTAAAGATGTTCACATGTGCAATAGTGACAAGACTTCAACTCTCGTATGGACTTGCCTCTCTGGTGAAACATGTTCCAAAGGAGCATGCATTACAACAGACAATCCTGCCTGTTCTGCTTTGGCAGAGCTGAAATTTATTTGCAGCAGCGAAGGAATTTTCCCGGATCCAGCTGATTGTTTTAAATATCATATTTGTGTCAACTCACAATCAGTAAGTACGCAACCGCCCAAGTTCATCGACTATCCTAGAACTTGTATAAGTGAACCTCCGGATACAAACTTCTACAGATTCAACACTAGAACCACTTATTGTGATAAAGTTGAAAGTAATAAAGAATGTCCTGCAACTCCTGAGATTGAAATATGTAATAAACCAGCAGGAACGGGAAAATCTGCTAGTAATCCGAGTGTGTATTTCATTTGTAAAAAATATGTACTGCCGGGTGTAATTGAAAAACCAAACTCACCATCCGTTTTGTATCCGTACCAGTACGTTTGTCCAAATGGAAGAGAATATGATCCAAAAAATTATGTATGTAAACCTACACCTGCTGCAGGAAACGGAGGAGGAAACGGAGGAGTAAACGGAGGAGTAAACGGAGGAGGCTCATAGAATCATTTCAAATTAAATACAATGAACTATACATGCGTAATATGAATACACGTTCATAATATGAATGTATAGTTCATTGTTCTATATTATTAATATTTGTAATTAGCCAGATACCCCCTTGAGAATTGTGATTAGTAAATAAATGCAAATCAAAATTATGATTTTCTTTTGTTGTATCGAAATCCTACTTATCCTTTATTGTATGAACAACTCACCTAACTTGTTGAATTGTTTAATTAAAAAAACTCCCTTTCACACCATTATTGTATTTATAGTTAAACATGGAATTCGAACCACTGCATAAGTAACCCAATTTAACCAAAAAGATAGTGTGGATCGAAAAAATAACGCACTAAATGATTCAAGACTATGGCAATTTTGATTCCTGATTATATTTACAATAGAAATAGAACATTTATAAATTAATAAAAGGGGAAAGGTAGCTACTTTGGGCACGGAAATACAAATTTTACGATTGAAACCTCGATGAATTGTGAAAGAGTATATATTAAATAAGAGAATTAGCTATGAACGAATGCCTTAAATGCCCCTGTTTTTTCAAAAATCGAATTTAAAAAAGCTTGATTTTCGACGGTTAAACGCTCGTGATTGGTTAATCAAGTTCGTTCGTGGGAGGTCCGTGTACTGCTATACATAAGAGTGTCGCACTTCTACAATTAGACAGTAACTCTAGCGCAATGGTAGGAATGCGTTCTCCTTTTTCATTTAATTTAAAAATTTAAAATTATTTAAAAATTACTTCAGAAAAGGGTTACTTAAATTTAACGAACGGTAGTTACTTTTTCCGGTAGGTCCGGCTCTTGCCATGGTGATTTTGATGAAAATTGACTCTCAGCACCCTTCGGGCGCTTCGAGCCATTTTCCAAAAGGTGGATCTTTGAGATGTGAAACTCGTGAGAGTGGATTTTTAACGCACGGTACTTGTGCGAAGAAAAATCGACTTAAAGCACCTCTCGCTACGCTCGGGCGCTTTAAGCCATTTTACCAGCACATTGAGGGTTGAAAACCATGATTTTCGTTCGAAGTGCTCTGTTACTGCATCGCAATGCAAGTGTCGCTCCCACTCCGCGCAAAGCTAAGACTATATCTGGGTGCACGTACCGACAGAATTAACCAATCCCGAGCGACTTTGCTTTAAAATTTACTGCAAAAATCGAAGTTTTTAAATTCGATTTTTGAAAAAACAGGGGCATTTAAGGCATTCGTTCATAGCTAATTCTCTTATTTAATATATACTCTTTCAGAATTCATCGAGATTTCAATCGTAAAATTTGTATTTTCGTGCCCAAAGTAGTTACCTGCAACCTTAATAAAAATATAATAAATTTTACGAAGTGTTAAAATATTTTAATGGTTTTCATGACATCGTGAGATATCATTCTCATTTTAATTTTTTTCTTTCTACTTCTTCTCTCAGAGAAATTTTTGTTTACTCACTCTTTCCGTAATCTTACGCACCAGTCTTTTGTTATACCTTTTAATAATTAAAAATAAAATTATATCTCATTTTTTAAGCAGATACAATTAATTTTCAATTAATTAACCTGCTCCCCTCCACTACTCGAAACTATTGATTTTAATTCTGTTTTCCTCTAATCACGAAGCTTTACCATATCCACAAATTTCAAAAAGTAACGAAAAAAAATGATGGTGATACTTTGCAAACGTTTAAATTTTAAAATGCTGGAGAATAATGTGCGTGAAGTTAGCCCCCCCTTTTCTTGAAATTGTAATTTTTTTTATTTGTGCTCAATTGTGCTCAAGTTGTGCTCAATGTGCTTAAAAGAATTTTTTGATTTTGAACAAAAATAACAAAAAAAATCGAAAAAAACACTTTTTGACGCCAGCCCCCCTTTTTTTGAAATTGCAACTTTTTTTGGTTGTTCTCAATTGTGCTCAGGTTGTGCTCAATGTGCTTAAAAGAATTTTTTAATTTTGAGCAAAAATAAACGCGTAAGGCGCGAAATAAGAGAAAACAGGTGTGCATTGAACAATTTTATCATACAGGGTGAAAAGTAAAATAGATTTCCAAATTTCATTTTTAAGGACCGCATTCAGGGTAAAGTTTTTCGTCGTAATGATTTATACAGGGTAAAGTATCAAACATCTAAAAGACATAAATGGAGAATTCTGATAGTACCATATTAGTTTAAATACAGAAGCTGTATTTGTAAAGATATGACTAAAAAGTTTAAAAATTAAAAAAAAAATTAAAAATTTTCATGGAAACCTTTTATTTAAAATTACAAAGTGCAATAAATAGTAAAAAATAATGTTAATAAGAGCTAACAAAGCTTTTTAAAAACATCAATCTAAAAGCGTAAGGCTGTTTATTTATAGGTGGCTAAGCAGGCTCAGGTGCATGTCGCTGCCCCCCCCCCCTAAATTAAATTTTAGGATAAAATTAGTGTCAATCGTTAAAGCTTTGTTTGAGCCTGAATGATTTTCAGTGAGCGAGATTTTGAGTTAATTTTTTTACAAAGTTAGAAATATTTGAAATTTTCGAGTAAACTGCGAGATTTAAAAAATCTTACTATTAAACGCGTGTTGCTCGGAGTTTGCTCAGAAATTTCAACTATCTATAACTTTTTAAAATATTAACTTAAAATCTTGCTCACTAAAGCTCATTCAGGCTCTAACGAAGCTCAATCGATTGACATCAATTACACACATAGATTCAAAATGAGAAGAAAAATTTCAAAAAAGGGGGGCTAGGTCGAAATCTTATTTCGCGCTTTTCGCGGTTATTTTTGATCAAAATTAAAAAATTCTTTTAAGCACATTGAGCACAACTTGAGCACAATCGAGTACAATCAAAAAAAGTTGCAATTTCAAAAAAAAGGGGCTGGCGTCAAAAAGTGTTTTTTTCGATTTTTTTTGTTATTTTTGTTCAAAATCAAAAAATTCTTTTAAGCACATTGAGCACAATTGAGCACAAATAAAAAAAATCACAATTTCAAAAAAAGGGGGGCTAACTTCACGCACATGGAGAATGTCAAAAAATAAAAGTGCACTTTAAACAAATTTTTCAACTGCAACAAAATATTTTGCAATTCAAACTCGCACATTTGGATCGTTTCAAAATAATGCAGAATTTAAGATTTATAATCTGCAAAATAACATCAAATAAACAGCTCCTCATTTAAAAAAAGTTAGTTATCAAATTCCTCACCAAATGCTATCGTTGTGGTGTTGTTTTGCGCGGGAACTTAGCCTCTGTTATGCGCCATTTTTATCTGCTTATAAAACCAATCTAAAACCTCGTTACTCGATTTAAATTATTCGATACGGGAACAAACTCAACAACCTTTTTAAATCTTACTTTTTCTTGCCTCTGAAGATGTTAACCAAAAAAAGTGGCATTTAGTGGCTCTCAAAATTTTCAGAATAATAATTTTTCTTTGCTTGTTTTACGATTCACTTTTCACTTACAGTAGCAACTGTTTTACAATTTTAGTTCTACGCCAACTTGTAGAAAATTATAAAAGTAATTCAAATCTTTCAAATTCAAAACCTCAATCTCTGTTTAAACTTAAAAAAATGACTAAAAATGATAAAATATTCATCAAGAAAACGTAACTTGACCTTGATCTTACTTCTAAAACTGTCGTCGTCAGTTTGCGAATTTATGCTTACATTTTGAACCGCTTGTGCACTGGTCACTTTCATAATTATAGCATTTTTAACAATAAAAACGAAAATTTTCAAATTAGTGTAATTTTTGTGTTTGATTTGTTACAATTTACTTTTGTTTTTATGTAACCTGGATTAATTTTTGTTTTTGTTCCAGGCAAAAGTCCCTCATGAAATCAAGGTTCAAAATTTTATTGTTTTTTTTTTTACTTGTTTAAAGAGTTACGTACAGTCATGAGGTCAAAAAATAGCAGTTTTTTTAGATTTTTTTTCTAAGTTACACAGAAAAAAAAGGTGTACTTAAAAGTAGAACAATTTGTGCCTAGATTGTCTACAAGTACAAATTGGGTGAAAATTAGGTACAATTGTACTTAATTTTAGTCAAATTCAGTCATCTCTAGCGCAATTGTACTATTTTATAGCACAAATTGTGCTAAATTTTTACACAATTTGTACCTGTAGACAATCTAGGCACAAATTGTTCTACTTTTAAGTACACATTTTTTTCTGTGTATGAATACAAAACTTAGTCTAAAAAAAAGTCTACAAAACGTAGACAATTAAACCACTGGTAGTAGATTTTCGAAGACGCTTAAAAAAAGATGATTTGCGCGGCACATTACAACATTTAGAATTCTGCTACAGCCCTTCTGTATTCCTAGATGATGATTGTTCTTAAGGATACAAGAGGACATACCTAAGGATTTACTTATCTTAACCCTTGATTGATCATGGCGCAGTAGGGCAGCTCTGAAGGTAATCACTTTTATTAACTCATAACGATATGGAGTTGGTGCGAAAAGGAATTTCACCGAATGTGCTTTCAAAAGACATGCTTTTGAATAAGTCGGCATTCGGCAAGCTTTCCAATCCCCGCTCTTAGTTATGGTACACGGTAGGCCGCACTCTGATGGACTCCAAGAGCGACAGCTGTAAGCATGAGATTGGCAAGTAAAATCTCAAAGGATATTTTACTAGATCATCCTTGAAACGTAGCTTTCAAAATCAAAAACTATTACGGGGGTCGCAGCCCCGGGGTAATTCTAGCACTAGCTTGCTTTGAATCTTGGCGGTGATTCTTGGGAAAGTAGGCTAAAGTGGTCTTCAGTGCTCTTAGTGTCTGGCCACACGTGCAGTAAAATCCTGCTGGTAAAAGCAGTAAAAGCCAAGTAGGCGCATTTTCAAGGTAATGCTGATACAAGTGCATTGCTAAAACTGCGACATTACCTTTCATTTACCTTGAGGATGGGCATTCCTGCATCCTCAAACGCCCATCGTCAAGGTAAATGAAAGGTAATGTCGCAGCTTTAGCAATGCACTTGTATCAGCATTACCTTGAAAATGCGCCTACTTGGCTTTTACCAGCAGGATTTTACTGCACGTGTGGTCAGACACTTAAGGGTACTGACCATCTAGTACTGATCCAAAACATTTTTAAATTTGGGAATAGGTTTAACTAACTAATTTTGGATAAACTTGGCACTTCACCCATCAACGACCCATTGATCTATAGTAATATCAATTTTAGGATCAGACCTGAAATACCATCGAGTCCTTTCAGTATGGTTTATTCCTTTATGATGTAATCTACAACCACATCTTCTCATGCACGAGCAAGATTGAATATTAGACTACATTCTTCTGTCTTTAATCTCCTCTAGGTGTAATTTGTTAACGGATAGACGTTGACTAAATTTTGTACAAAATTTTGTCAAGTGTTACATGGCATTTAGTGATAAAAGTTATCAGTAAATTTAAGATTAATTATAGTATTGTATCATTTTTATTTGTTTTTAAGGTACGTGGATATTTGCAATGCAATTATTGAAATTTTATGATGTTTCGAGTTGTACAAATAAAATATTTTATTTAAATTGCGATTTAATTAAATCCAATCAGAATAAACCGAAATTAAATTAATTAAATAATAATTTTGGGAAATAATTTGGAAACACTTAAATCTCTATGTTGCTTTGTTTGTTGTGAAAAAGCAGCAATTTTAATCATAACAGGTAAAATTTTAGTTAATTTAATAAATTATTTTTATATTCCTTTTTAAATATTTACAATTCCAAATATAAAATACTTTATAATCCTATAATTTGCTGCTTTTCGAGAAAATTAAGTACGTATATGTAGGTAAACAAGAACTTATAAAAAAAATTTTGCTTTCTGGAGGTGCAGTCCAAAATGAAGCTCATATTATCGATTTCGTTTCCAATATTCGTAAATGTAAGTATAATTTTGAAAACTTGTAAAATTGTAAGAATTACATTTTTTCAGCTGCTTTCGGTAGCATCTGGTGAAGAGTACATTGATTATCGTCTAGTCAAATCAGCTCGTGGCAGAAGAGCAGCTCGAGCGGCAAATCCAAAGTGTGACGGCCCAATAAAACCAATATGTAAAAACTGTAAAGATATTCACATGTGCAATACTGACAACACTTCAACTCTCGTGTGGACTTGCTCTACTGATGAAACATGTTACAACGGAGGATGCACTTCAACCCCAAGTTATTCTTGTTCTTATTTGTCAGAGCTGAAATTTATTTGCAGCAGTGCAGGAATTTTTCCGGATCCAGGTGATTGTTTTAAATATCATATTTGTGTCAACTCACAATTAGTAAGTACGCGGCCAGCCAAGTTCGTCGACTATCCTATAACTTGCACACGTGGACCTAAAGATACTAACGTCTACAAATTCAACCCTAAAACCACTTATTGTGATACAGTTGAGCCTACTGAAGAATGTACAGCTTCCGAGATTCCTATATGTTTTAGACCAGTACAAACGGGAAAAACTGTTAGTAATCCGAGTGTGTATTACATTTGTAAAAAGTATGTACTACCGGGTGTAATTAAAAAACCTAACTCACCATCTGTTTTGTACCCGTACCAGTATATTTGTCCAAATGGAAGAGAATATGACCCAGCAACTTATGAATGTATACCTAAAACAGTTGCAGTAAAGTCAAACCCATAGAATCATTTCAAATTAAATACTATTAACTATACATGCATAATATGAATACACGTTCATAATATGAATGTATAGTTCATTGTTCTATATTATTAATATTTGTAATTAGCTAGATACCCATTGATCATTGTGATTAGTAAATAAATGCAATTAAAAATTATAATTGATTCTTGTTGAATCGAAATCGTGTTTATCCTTTATTGTATGAACAGCTTACCTGATGTTTTGAATTGTTTAATTGAAAAAAGACTCCCTTTTGCACCTTTATTGCCTCTATAGTTAAACATGGAATTGGAACCACTGCACAAATAACCCTATTTACACCCAAAAAGGTACTGTGGAACGAATCGTGTTTAAAGATATCAATAATGCACTAAATGGGTCAAGACTATAGCAATTTTGATTCTTGATCATATTTTCAATAAAAATGGAACATTTATAAGTTAATAAAAAAATAATAAATTTTACGAAGAGTTAAAATATTTTAATGGTTTTCATGCGATCGTGAGATTTTATTCTCATTTTACTTTTTTTCCCTTACCTTCTTCTCCGAAGAAAAATTTTCGTTTGCCCACCTTTTTCATAATCTCACGCACCAGTTTTTTGTTTTACCTTTTAATAATTAACAAAAAATTATATTACATTTTTTAAGCAGACACAATTAATTTTCAATTAATTAATCCCCTCCCCTCACACTACTCGAAACTATTGATTTTAATAAATTCTGTTTTCTTTTAATCACAAAGCTTTACTATATCCATAAATTTTAAAAAGTAACGAAGAAATTTGATGGTGGTACTTTGCAAAAGTTGACAAACAAACTCGAAAAGCTATACAAAATTACTAAAGTTTGGATTTCGAAATGCTGGAGAATGTCAAAAAATAAAAGTGCACTTTAAACAAATTTTCCAACTGCAATAAAATGTTTTTGCAATTCAAACTCACATTTGGATTGTTTCAAAATAATGCAGATTTTAAGATTTATAATGTGCCAAATTACATCAAATAAATAGCGGCTCATTTAAAAAAAAGTTTGGTAAGAAATTTCTCACCAAATGCTGTCGTCGCGTCGACTGGATTGGCTTATTGGAGAATGATAGGATTGGGGTGAAACTGAAAACCGGAGGTAGCACAATGAGCTCGATTTAGTGGCCTAAGTGTGTGCGAGCGTGCGACCCTCTAAAGTGAATCCAGAATGCTGTTATCGTGGTGTTGTTTTGCACGAGAACTTAGCCTCCATTATGTGCTTTTTTTATCTGTTGTTCAAAACTGCTGGCGAAAACCTCGTTACTCGATTGACATTATTTAATACGGGAACAAATTCAACAATCCTTCCAAATCAATCGATAAGTAGAACAATTTTACTTTTTCTTGCCCCTGAAAATGCTAACCAAAAACTGTGATATTGAGTGGTTCTCAAAATTTTCAAAATAATAAGTTTTCTTTGCTTGTTTTCAGATTCACTTTTCACTTACAATCGTAACTGTTTTATAATTTTAATTCTGCGCCAACTTGTAGAAAATTAATAGAAATATTTCAAATCTTCCTAATTCAAAACTTCAATTGACTGATAAAAATATATTCATCAAGAAAATGTTGCTAGGTCTCGATCTTACTTCTAAAACAGTTGTCATCAGTTTGAGAATTTTTGCTTACACTTTGAGCAGCGTGCGCACTGGTCACTTTCATAATAATTATATCACTTTTAACAATAAAAACAAAAATTTTCAAAGAGTAATTTTTGTGTTAGATTCAGTGGCGGATTAAGCACTTGAGAGGCCCCAAGCGCAATTCAATTTTGAGGCCCCCTTCAAATATTTTCATTCTACGTGCCCGTTTTTTACTTTAGTATGCATTGGCAGATTTAACTATTGGTGACGTACAAGTCCAAGTTGCCCCCCCCCCCCCCTTTCAATTTTTTTGTTTGTTTCAAAATATTTATTTCTAATCACACATAATACAGCAAAAAATAAAACAAATAATAATATTTCTTTAAATCAAATAAAAGGTCTGTTTGGTACCACAGTTTTAGCACTACCCTAACTACACTACTACAAATTGATTGGTGTAAAAAGTGGGTTGGTAATTGTACCACCAATCAATATGTAGTAGTGTAGTTAGTGTAGCACTAGGACTGTGGTACCAAACAGACCTAAATGTTTAAATCATAAATCCGTCTCAAAAGCGAGAGGCTGGTTATTTATTGGTGGGTAAGCAGGTTCACTTTTGGTGTACGAAATTCATAGTCCCACGTTTTTATATTGATGTTTTCAAGAAGCTTTGTTTGTTCTTATTAAAATTATTTTTTACTTTTTAATGCATCTTTATAATTTTAAATAAAAGGTTTTTTTAAAAAAATTTTAATTATCATTAAATTTTTTAGTTCTTTATTTAAACTAGCATAGCTTAATTCCACCACAATTTTCTAATTATGTGTTTGGAATACGATTGGAAATCTATGTTACTTTTCACCCTGTATGATAAAACTGTTCAATGCGCAGCGACGCATGCACTTTATGATTTTTAGTATTTTTTTCGATTTTTTGATTATTTTTTGAAATTTTAGATAAACAAAATTAAAATATGAAAATGTTTTGCAAGTAAAAGCTGTGTGCCAAATTTCAGATCTTTAGGACGTCAAAAACTTTGTTAAAAATGCCCTAAAAAAAGTCCATCTCACACGGACGACGGACAACGCTCAGATCAAGTTAAATAAAAGCTTTAAAAAATAAAATCACATTCATTTTTCATTAAAATTATATATCATTTGTGCGCGTCAGTGGCATTAATGTTTTTCTCGAAAATCTTAAAAACTCTGGGTACATACGAAAATAAAACTTGGCAAACACACGCAAACCAAACACAAACGTTCAAGACTGTTTTGAATCAGGAATTGCAAATTTTAAAGAAATTTTGTATTACCAGGTGTTACTCAAAAACTATTTGGGTACAAACAAAAATAATGTTTGCACAAACAGGTACAAACGATTTAGACTACTTTGGATACAAAATTAGAAAAGGGGGGGGGCGAGGACATAAACCTACATTTTTCTCTTTTTTTGGAATTTTACATTTCTCACATCCACTCTAAAACTAACAATAATAATATTATTTTTTCTCTCTATTTTTTTCTTCTAATTTTTGCTATCAGTAGTGTACTTACATACTTTATAGCAGGGCCGTATATAAGGGGTGGTTTTAGGGGTTTAACCCCCCCATGGCATAGCAAAGGAGTAAAAAAAGGGTCTAAAAACGGATTTTTTCGGTAAAACCCTTCCCATAATATAAAAAAATTTTTTTTAGGTGAAACCCTTCCCATGACTTATGTCTAGCTGCGGCCCTGCTTTATAGTAAATAACGCATTCATAAGAAAAGGTGGAATTACCAATATAAAAAAATTACAAACTGCCAGAATTAAAATTAAAATATTTAGCAGAGCCGCCACAACATCGTAAAATAATTTACTGTAAATAATATTATAAAAAAAGTTTAATTAGTAAGCTGTAAAATTAGTAAGCAAAGTGGTATTTTCATAAAACCAGTTATATCTGACGATATCAGTTTTACGAATAGAATCATGAATGAGATTGAAACATGTAATCCGGTAAAGTATTTTTTTAATTTCACAATTTTTCTCATTAATTATTCTAATGAACGTTGAATCCTGAAGACGGTCCTGAATGTGGCTATTATTGCGATAACATTTTTGTAAAGAAGTATACAATTTAATATCTACCTGTAGATTATTATTTAAGACCTATTCTCTACTATAAATTTTTGATAGATCAATATTATATTGTTATTTTTATTTCTCCTTGTCTAACCACTTTGGTTTTCCAATACACCCTGGCAATTACACGAGGTTTTATCACTTATAACCGTTAGATGACTTGGGTAACAATAGACCTTTACTTACAGTACCTATACCTTTCCAAGAATAGGTACTTAACAAAAGAATAATCTTTAATAACTTAATAAGCAGAACAACAAAAGATTGAACTATGCAATTATATGTCAATTTAAAAATGTTTTGCATTGTTTTGTACTTACAATTTTTGAAAAAAATGTTACAAAAAGAAGTCGGTTTAAAATATGTTTTGTTTAAATAAACAAATTTTGAGGCCCCCCTAAATTTGGAGGCCCCAAGCGCGCGCTTCATGCGCCTGTGCGTTAATCCGCCACTGGTTAGATTTGTTACAATTAATTTTTTTTATTTAACTTGGATTAATTTCTGTTTTTGTTCTAGGCAAAAGCTCCTCCTGAAATCAAGCTTCAAAATTTAATTAATTTTTACTTGTTTAAACTCCCCTTTTCAACTTCTTACTCTTGCATGGGAACGAAGCACCATCTTTTTGACCTTGAAACACCACAATATTTATTAGTGCGTTTACATATTTTCAGAATTTTTACTAAATTCTATTAAAATTGATATGTTGCACCTCTCTCGAAAAACATTGTGATTAGATTTTTTAGTTATTTTTCTCATATTATCAAATTTAACGGCAAGTAAAGTGCAAACTTCTCCGGAGCGGACCCGGAAGGACAATTCTAGTAGATGTTCAACCACCAACAGACAAATCATCACTAATTTCTACTAACGCGCCTGGTTGACGTGATGGGGTTAGGAGAGGGGTGAAGGAAAGAGCAGATATCGTTGCAAAAAAAGACCGTTTGACTGTATTTTAAGGAGTGACCTAAAAGAGGATCTAGCCATCTACAGCCCATTAAGGGCCAGTTGTATAAAAGAGGGTTAACTCGAGGATCAGCTGATCCTGGATCAAGAATTGACCCAGGATCAACGTCTATTCTTTTTATTTTGTTATTATTACTTTAATACACAAAAAACAATGTTGCCAGGTATTATTTTAATAAATGACAAATAGATTAAGACAAACAGTATAAATCACAATAAATTTAAAAGTAAACAAAGTTGATCCTGGGTTAATCCACCGATTTCTCTGATCAGGAAATCGGTCGTTAACCCAGGATCAACGCTTGACTCTCGCTCATACAACAGACATTTGCTTTGATCTTTGGTTTAACTCTGATCCGAGGATGATCCTCTTTTATACAACTGGCCCTAAAGGGTAGTTCACACTACATGATTTATCATATGACTTAGTCATAAGAAAAGTCATGGCTAAAATCATACCATCACAACAGCCAATCATAAAAGCCATAACTTCTATAATATCAAAAATCATATAATGTGAACGTAAAAAAATCCCTTATATGAGAAGTCATGTGACAAGTCATATGATAAATCATGTAGTGTGAACTACCCTTAAGGCAATGGTCAAATGGGTCTGAGTTTGGAAAGCTGAACCACTGAAGGAAACCATAGAAACCTTTACGGCAGCGGTCTTAGCATGGCGTGGAGGGCTGTGACACCATTGGAATCTCAAATTGAATGAAATTGATTTCAATTCAATGAATTTGAATAAAGATCTCATCCCATCGCGGCGCCCCAGATTACATCATTTAGAATCTTTCTACAGCCCTTCTGCATTCTTGGATTACAATTGTTACCAAGGATACAAGAGGACATACTTATATGAGGACTTACCTTAACCCTTGTTTGATCATGGCGCAGTAGGTTAGCTCTGAAGGTAATCACTTTTATTTTAAGGTAACAGACACCTAAGGGGTTCCTAGCCTCAACTCACAATGACATGAAGTTGGTGCGAGGAGGAATTTAGTGATAAAAGTTATCAGTAAATTTAAGATTAATTATAGTATTGTATAATTTTTATTTTTTTTAAATTACATGCATATTTGCAATGCACTTATTGAAATTTTATGATGTCTGGACTTGTACAAATATTTTATTTAAATTGCGATTTTAGTTAATTTAATAAATTATTTATTATATTCTTTTTTAAATATTTACAATCATCTGTAGATTTCCAAGTATAAAATACTTTATGGTCCTATTTTTCGCTGCCTTTCGCGAAAATTAAGTAGGTAACCAAGCACTTATAAAAGAAACTTTTTGCTTTCTGGAGACACAGTCCAAAATGAAGCTCATATTATCAGTTTCACTTTCAATATTCGTAATCGTAAGTATACTTTTGAAAACTTGTAAAATTATAAAATTACTTTTTTTTCAGCTGCTTTCGGTAGCACTAGGTGAAGAGTACATCGATTATCGTTTAGTTAATTCAGCTCGCGGCAGAAGAGTCGCTCGAGCTGCAAATCCAAAGTGTGACGGCACTCCAAGACCAATATGTGAAAATTGTAAAGATGTTCACATGTGCAATAGTGACAAGACTTCAACTCTCGTATGGACTTGTCCTACTGATAAAACATGTTTCAACGGAGACTGCACTGCAACCCCAAGTCTTTCTTGTTCTGCTTTGGCAGAGCTGAAATTTATTTGCAGCAGTGAAGGAATTTTCCCGGATCCAGCTGATTGTTTTAAATATCATATTTGTGTCAACTCACAATTAGTAAGTACGCAACCAGCCAAGTTCATCGACTATCCTAGAACTTGCACACGTGAACCTGTAGATACAAACGTCTACAAATTCAACCCTAAAACCACTTATTGTGATACAGTTGAACCTACTAAAGAATGTACAGCTCCTGAGATTCCTATATGTAAAAAACCAGTACAAAATGGAGTAACTAGTAATCCGAGTGTGTATTACATTTGTAAAAAATATGTACTTCCGGGTGTAATTGAAAAACCAAATTCACCATCTGTTTTGTACCCGTACCAGTACGTTTGTCCAAATGGAAAAGAATATGACTCACCAAATTATGTATGTATAGCTAAACCCCCTTCATCAGGAAACTCAAACCCATAGAATCATTTAAAATTAAATACTATTAATACACATTCGCAATATGTACAGTTGATTGTTCTATATTATTAATATTTGTAATTAGCCAAATACCCCTTTGAGCATCGTGATTAGTAAATAAATGCAATTAAATATTATGATTTTTTCTTGTTGTATCAAAATCCTACTTATCTTTTATTGTATCAACAACTTACCTGATTCGTTGAAGTGTTCTAAATGGGTCAAGACTATGGAAATTTTGTTTCCTGATCATATTTACAATATCAATAGAACATTTATATGTTAATAAAAAATAACAAATTTTACGAAGTGTTAAAATATTTTAATGGCTTTCATGCCATCATAAGATTTTATCCACATTTTACTTTTTTCTCCTCTACCTTCTTTTCTCAGGGGAATTTTTGTTTACCCACCCTTTCCATAATCTGACGCACCAGTCTTTTATTTTACTAAAAAAAAATTATATAAGATTTTTTAAGCAAATACAATTAATTTTTAATTAAATGGAAAGTCATGTGGGGGTTCCCATGCGATTTTTTGTACTTTTTATCTGAATTTTGCTTGTTCATCTTTTGCTTTTAATCAAATATTTACGTTAATTGTTTCTTTGATAGATTGCCGAATAGATTGAGTTAATAAAAGTAAATTAGTGCAATTGATTACCTAATTGCATTTATCTGAAAGTATAGATTACGTTGGACATGGAATTACAATTAATTTTATTAAAAATTTCTAGTAAAATCTCAACTATTACACAATTTTATCTGTTCGTCAAACTATATAAGGGAAAAATTTTGCGATACGGTAGTTATCCTGAGTGCGTAATACTGAACGAAAATGAACAACTTAGAAAAGCTTTCCGCTTTGTTAACATTTGTAAGTTTTTTTTCTATTATTACTTTTTATGTAAATTTTAATTCATTTCTCGCAGGCCCTGCTAATAGCGGCTGTTTCATCCACTATTTGGAAGGATTATCGTCTAGAAAACCAAGAAAGAAATTATGCTTCGGGTAAACCTGTCTGTACTGCTCCTGGTCCAATTTGTCACGGTTGTAAGGACGTTTATACTTGCGATGATAGAAATGTACCTACCAAAATCTGGACTTGCAATTCAACCCAAACTTGCGATCGAGGAAAATGTACAAACACCCCAAGCTTTGAATGCTCTACACAGGGCCAGCAAGAATTCCCATGCCAAATGGAAGGACTTTTTCCAGATCCAGGTAACTGCTTTAAATACCACATTTGTGTTGCCAAAGACGATTCGTATAATTCTGAAATTCAATTGCATGAAACGAGGACATGCAAAAATCTATATAGCTACAATGCCCGTACTGGCTATTGTGACAAAAAAATGGTCAACACTACTTGCCAGTCATTCCCTGTACCGCTCTGTACCGACCCTGGTGCAACTGGTGCTTTAAAGGATAATCCAAGCATTTATTATACTTGTCGGGAATATGTTCCACAAACAACAACCACGACAACCCAACCCACGGCAAGTTTATTGGGTTACGAATTTTACGAAGACAAAGAAGCCATTTTGTATCCCCATTTGAAAATTTGCGAGAATGGTAAACAGTACGACGCTGCGAAATTTTCGTGCAAGTCAGTGCCTTAAGGCAATGCACGGGCTGCAGAAGGGCCTATGTTTTTGCGGCTCTTAGAAACATGAATAGTATTTTTTTAGCATAGTTACTTAAAAAATAGCATTTCAATGTTCTTAGATAATGTATAGTAATTATTTTATTCTTTATGAAAACAATAATAGTAAATAAAGATTAGTATTCCAAATAGCAAAAGATTTTTGGTATTTGTAGCTGTAGTGGTTTCATCCTTCCTCCTTTAGGGGATTTTAAAATTTGGATTTTGGGAAACTTCGACTTGCAATCGAGGCAGATTAACCCTGCGCCTTTGGGTAATTTTCTTGCTTACAGCACTTAACCAAGAAGAAGGAAAATTAATTTCTTGGTCAGGAGAATTTTCAATTTGAAAATTAAAAAAAAAAACATTTGATTGTCACAAAAGTTTTTATCGTGAATTTCTAATTTTGTAAGTTAAAAATAAATCCGACACTAAATTCTGAAAGGTTATAAAAGTTTCAAATTTATTTTTTTTTATTTAAATCCAAAAAATATACTGCCTTAAAATTTAAGAAAGTTTTAAAAATTAAAGTTTATAACTAAGAGAACCTTTACATTTTTGGAGGCTTTCCACCGCATTTGCTTTAATTATTACGCTTCCGCCAATTATTTTTGTTGTTGTTGTTGGCGTTTTTCTTATCAGAACCACCATGTGTAGAAGTTTTTCCACCATTGTTAGTACGGTCGTCTCTTCTGTCATTGTAAGCCGAAGAACCACCTTGTTGTGCACCGCGTAGACGGGGTGGTACATAATTTCCTGAATTCTTCTGTTGTACACTACCATCCTTCTTCCACTTCTCTCCCCCATCAGTTTGGGTCCTCCAACTACTATTCCCATTACATCTCTTATTTCGTACATGAACTCCACGTTCTTGGTCCAATCGTTTTTCGATCTCTTCCTCTTTTTTCTTTTGCTTAGCCGCAGCCAACTCTAACATTTGCTTCTTCTCGCGAATCTTTCTCTCTTCTTCCTCTTTCCGAATTCGCAATTCTTCTTTCTCCTTGCTCTCTATCTCTTTTTGCTTTTCCTCCATCCATTTAGCACGTCTTTCTTCCACACGAGCTTTGCGACGTTCTTCTAGACATTTTTTACGCTCACCAGAAAGAACCACGTTGAAATCTTTCATTTTTTCTTCATACTCGTGGTCAACTCTGGCTGAACACATTTCAATAAAAACATTTTTGTCCTCTTTCAAGAGCTGTAACCGTTTCTGATCGGCAAGCCGATGTTTGCGTTCTTTGATTAACGCTCCAACACGTTCTTTTTCTTCTTGATTCCAGACAGCTTCATCTAAAATTTCTCGTTTTCTTAAAAATTCTTTAATTAATGGAATTTCCTCCAACCGCTTTGCACGAATTAAATAGTCAATTTTTTTGAAACCCGCTTTTCGTTTCGCCTCCAAACCACGTTTTTCTTTCTGCAACAACTCAATTTTTGCTTTCGCTTGTAGTTCTTCATTCTTCTTGCGATTTAATTCAAGCTCCACGGCAGCGGCTTGTTTACGTGCAAGCTCCTCTTCTTCTTTCTTGCGCCGCACTTTTTCTTCTTCAACGCGTTTCTTTTCGTTTATCTCTTCCTGCTTGAGTTTTTCCACCTCTTCATTTTTCTCAACGTCTAAAGAACCCAATTGCTTTTCAATTACTTCTTGCCTCTCTAACATACGTTCACGTTGTTCTACTTTTGTAGCGTGATAAATTTCGACAAGCTTTTTTCGAACGTCATCATTTGTCTTCTTTATTTCGTTATTTTTGATAACTGCGACTCCTCTATGCAAAGCGGCAGATATAACCTCAAGGTTATCCGACAAATTTGAGTTGAAATTCGTTTGCAACATCGGACCATCGGAAAACGTTTCTTGTCCAAACATTTCAATTTTTCTTCCAAAATAAACGCATTTATTACGATGATCAATCCTAACTTGTAAATCAGTACGACGGATCAGCAAGTGTTCCAATTCTGCAAGACGGCTAAATTTAGACAATTGGACAAGTCTTTCAAGTGTGATAGTTTCATAGGCTTGTGCAATTTGACTAAGGAACAGCGAAAGTGTTACGGTTCGAATGGAAGGGACATATTGGAACATAAGAGAATTTTCTTGGATCAAATTCATCAATGTTTCCATACGGGTGCAAACCGAAAGAGGGTCGATGGTTACTTCAAGACAGTTATACATCTGTTGGATTTCGGGTGCAACAAAACTCAGAGCGTTGGATTCGACGATATCAGATAACAAACTTTTACGTGTTGGAAGGCGGGAAAAACTTAAGAGATCCAAACTTTTTTTATCTTTACCTGTTGATTTCAAATCGTCTTCAAAAAAGTTATCGAAGTTTACAGTCGAGATGGAACTCAATGGTATGGATAATATGGCAATTACGACACGAGATGCGATCATCTTTATTTTGTCTTCTGCGGTGCTTCCAATTCCTTGGTGTAATTGGAAAAGTTTGAATAATGCTGCGGCGTGGAACAAGTAATTTTCGGAATTCCAAAACACAAGAGCTAATTTTTCGTAATAGTTCTCCATTATTTTGTGAGGAATTTTAGCAAACGAGTTCATGAATTTCTTAATATCTTCGATCACTTTGTAAGCTTCATACCACAGTTTCATATCAAGAGAATAATCTAATTGTACAAATCGAAGTTCCAAGTGCAATTTCTTATTTGCGTTCTCGGATTCCATATCTACATGTTTACGAAGTTTGTCGCCCAATTTTCGAAATTCCGTTTTTCGGTTATAACTTTTACAAAATGCAAGAGTCATCTTCGTAACGTCTTGGTACAAAAGTGCAACTACGTTGTTGTTCCGTAACAGTTCGAGGCAGTTGCAGTAACAATCCCAAATAAATTTTACCCATGGAGTCAAAATTCCTTGATTTAACATTTCGTGATTATCTTTGCCAAACATTGCGTTTTCCACAACGCTCATGTTGATGGCTAAATTATCAAAGTCGTCATCCATTTCGTCGACTGCTTGGGATGTCGCTTCCATTTTCATACTTTCCACTTTTGCTTCTGCTGTTTTTAGAAAATGATGAACGACGTTTTCTACAGTACCTGGATTTGAAGTTAAAAACACGTTACGGTACTGGTACAGCCCTTCTTTCGCAACTTGTGAGTTTTTTAATTCAACGCACAAGTTCAAATATTGGAGCATAAATGGTTCAAGATTGGACTCTGACCAATTGTACGCCCAGCTCTTCTGGCAAAACACTTTTACCATTGTTTCCAAAGCCATCTTTGGTTTTCCAAGGTCAATAAGTTCTTTTGCTCTGGATAGCATAGCTTCAGGGGTCTGCATGTTTCGATTCATTCTTTAATTATGTTTTGTTAAGTATCACCAATAAATTGTTTTACTTTATCATCCAAAGAAAGATTTTCTTATATAGTATTTTAGGTGTCGGTTAATACGGTTGGTATTAAACCATTTAAGAGATTAATGGCCGTTTTCATCGACAATTTCCTAACGTTAAGTATTTCCTAAAATAACCAAAATGCAGTCGCTATGAAACACCTAGTACTTTAGGAAATACTTAACGTTAGGAAATTGTCGGTGAAAACAGCTAGGTATAAGATGCACTTTTTTTTAATTGTAGACGTAAAATGCACAATGACTAATATGGCATTGTGCGTCATTATTGATAAAAACAAATAGCAATCAAGTTCCAACACATCACAGGTACAGTTGGCATTTGCTTTAAACGGCGTCGGTTGATTTTCAAATTTGCTCCTTCAAAATTATTAATTACAGAGTTAATTAGTGGTTTTTGTTTTAAAAATCGCGAGTGCTTCTTGTGATAATTAACAGTAACTGCGGAAACGTTAAAATCTGCAATTTTTGCTTACAAACAGAAAAGTTATTGTGTCGTGTCGTGAAAATAACGTTCGGGGTTATGTGAAAAATTCGTTCCGTAGTAATCCAAACAATTATAATTTAAATTTTTAGTGATAGTGTTGTGAAAAAGGATTGAGTGCGGACTCGGAAAATGGAAAAGGATTCGAGCAATCGTTTGCGGTTTAGAAATTTCTTGAAGCAAAAGCAAGGTAGGATTGTTTATATTCCCCCCGCAGCTTTAGTAAAAATTTAATTTTGGGTAAAAAATAAAACCTACCATTTTAAGGGCGGATCCAGGGGGGGAGCGATGAGGGCGATCGCCTTGGAAAAATTATGCATTATAAATAAAACGTAAAAACTAAAATTACTGGAAAAAAGTATAGAAAGGGCTATTAATCTTGGTATTTTTCTTAACAATCTATGAAATCGCCTTCCCCCCAGTTGCGCCACTGTGTTCATAAAATATTGAAAAGCCATTGTATTGCTCATCAATTCATCATTATCATAATTAATTATGACGTCATAATAAAATTGTTGCTATTTTGTCTAAAATTTCAAAAAATTCTGTAGACACCAGTCACGACTTTGCACTCGAAACGATGCAATGACTGTAAATAAGAATTTAAAGTTCCGCATTTGAAATTTATCAACTAAAATTCGTTCGTAATAATTTTCAAAATTCGTGGCTTTGAGTGACTACTGAAAAAACAATATAAACTGTCAGAGTTTTTCTTATAGAAAACTTACATCCTTACAAAAATTGTTTTAATTGCTTTCCAGAACTAAAACAAGATAATTACAAACACAGAAATTTAATTTTTATTAATATTTTAATTAATAATCCGATAACTAACTATTAAATTTTCGAATTAAAATTAAAAATTAACAAATTTCGTAGGGATACGTAGGTTATTTTTCTCTAAAAATGTCCATCAAACTCTGGTGTACTGGAGGGTACTCCGTACCCCCCAGACCCCCCGGTTTTGCAACCCTTTTTTTAAATTATACACAATTTGAGATTAGAATCTCTCCCCCCCCCCTGTTACACAAAACTATTAAATTTAATTATGTGTTTCCTTTAAACACAAAGCAAACTAGTAAACGCCTCAGGCGATTTTCTTGATTATTTTTAACTGTAGTAGTCATAGGCGGATTTAGAATTTAGTATAATTCAGCAGTAATGGTGCAGTTTAGTACCCCCAAGCAGTAAAGTAAATTAGGTCCTTAGGTCCCTAAGGGACTCTCACACTACCATAAATATTTTAACAATTAAATAGTCCCTCATTAGTAAATGTTGCTGGGATGAGGGGGAAGTGTCAAAGTTTTGAATTAGGTACCTAGTGGAGACCGGAGGGTCTGGGGGGTATGGAATTACCTCCAGCTGGACTCAAGTAATTTTTTTTAATTAAAAAAGTAAGACGTCATAAATGGGTAAAAACATTGGTTTGCAGCTATTGGTTGATGGTTAAACACACCAACTTTGGCTTATTTAACCAGTCAATGGATGCAATCCAATGATTTTAGCCATTTGTGACTTCATCACTTTCCTGGGGGAAACATCCCACATCCCACATTCCCACATCCCACATCCTGGGGGAATACCCCCCAGGAAGAGCTAGGAGGTTAAAAGCTATAGAATTTTAACCACTTGATGCTCATTTTCGTGTCTGAAACTTTCAAGTATTGATTAATGTATCCTTAATGTTTTTAGCCATTTGTGACTTCATCACTTTGCCAATTTATTGAGAAAAATGTTGCTCAATTTTTTGTAGTATTTTAAATCTCCACTTAACTTTTAGTGTTAGGTATGACTCTTTTCCTTTGATCTGACTACCCTTTAGCTTTCAGTAAAGAGCTTATAGTTTTGAAAATTTTTTATCTCCTAGAAAGGGTTGAATTTATTTCGTCTTTCTTGATTAAAATAACGAAGTAATAAAATTGCAAAAATTAAACTAATTTTTGAGCTTGAAGTAAACTAATGACCATAATAAGAAGCTCTACGATTTTCAAATTTGGGGGGTGGGAGTATAAATTTAACTGTAAAATTGGATGTTCGAAGACAAAACTTGTTATGTCCTATGTAAGGAAGCTAATTTTATGCAGAAGCAGATTTTATGTGTTCTTAGCATAAAAAAACTCGGTAACTTTGTTTGTGTTTTGGAGAGTATTCCATACCCCCCAAACCCCCCAGTCTCAAGAATTAACATAGTGTATATGATTTTATTAATGGCAATTGGTAACTGTTTCAAAGATAGGTATAGCCATGATGCTGTGGTATTAAAACCGGGGGGTCTGGGGGGTATGGAATACCCCCCAGGAAGGGGGCTAGGAGGTTAAAAGCTATAGAATTTTAACCACTTGATGCTCATTTTCGTGTCTGAAACTTTCAAGTATTGATTAATGTACCCTTAATGTTTTTAGCCATTTGTGACTTCATCACTTTACTAATTGAGAAAAATGTTGTTCAATTTTTTGTAATATTTTAAAACTTTACTTCATTTTTAGTGTTAGGTATTGCCTGCTACGTACGACTCTTTTCCTTTGATCTGACTACTTTCATTTAGTTCACTTTTTAGCTTGCAGTAAAGAGCTTAGTTCTGAAAATCTTTTATCTTGCAAAATGGGTCGAATTTACTTCGGCTTTCTTGATTAAAATAACAAAGTAATAAAATTGCAAAAATTAAACAAACCGATTTTTGAGCTTGCAGTAAACTAATGGCCAATCAGAAGTTCTAAATAACATAACGGACAGAGAAAAAGAGTGTAAGAGTTTTCTACAATTTTAAAATTAGGGGGGGGGGTTGTAAATTTAACTGTAAAATTGGATATTCGAATACAAAACTTGTTATATCCTATGTAGGGATGCTAATTCAGACTTTATGTGTTCTTAGCATAAAAAACCCGGTAACTTTGTTTGTGTTTTGGAGGGTATTCCATACCCCCCAAACCCCCCGGTCTCAAAGATCAACATAGTGTGTATGATTTTATTAATAGCAACTGTTTCAAAGAGGTATAGCCATGATGTTGTGGTATTAAGACCGGGGGGTCTGGGGGGTATGGAATACCCCCCAGGAAGGGTTAAGAGGTTAAAAGTTATTTTTTTTTTTATTAAAAGCTTTTATTTTTTAACTTGGGAAGACCGTTGTCCGTCGTCCGTGTGGGTCGACCGCTTTGAGGCCATTTTTAAGCAACTTCCCGACGTCCTAGAGATCTGAAATTTGGTACACAGCTTTCACCTGCAGAGCATTTTCATATTTTAATTTTGTTTTTCTAAAATTCTGAAAAATAAGCGAAAAATCGGGAAAAAACTGAAAACCATTAAGCGCATGCGTCGATGCGCATTGGACAATTTTATTATACAGGGTGGAAAGTAACTTAGAATTCTAAATCTCATTTTTAAGGACCGCATTCAGGGTAAAGTTTTTCGTCGTAATGATTTATACAGGGTGAAGTATCAAACATGTAAAACACATAAATAAAGAAATCTGATAGGATTAACCTATATTAGTTAAAATACATAAGCTGTATTTGAAAAGATATGACTAAAAAATTAGAAAATAAAAAATTAAATAAAAAATTTAAAAATTTTAAAAAAAACCTTTTATTTAAAATTACAAAAGTGCACTAAAAAGTAGAAAATAATTTTAATAAAAGCAAACAAAGCTTTGTGAAAACTTCAATATAAAAGCGTGGGGTTATGAATTTTGTACACCAATAGTTAGCCTGCTTATCCACCTATAAACAGCCACACGCTTTTATATTGATGTTTTCACGAAGCTTTGTTTGCTTTATTAAAATTATTTTCTACTTTTTAGTGCACTTTTGTAATTTTAAATAAAAGTTTTTTTTTTTAAATTTTTAATTTTTTATTTAATTTTTTATTAACCACCTGATGCTCATTTTCGTGTCTGAAACGTTCAAGTATTGATTAATGTAGAGTTAACGCATTCTAAATTAACTTAGATTGCATTAACTTTACTATAGGTGTAATTAATATGTACATCGCATCCTTTATGTAACGTTGACCACCCATATAATTAATGTAAGCACGAAGTGGTTAAATGTTCACAATAAAATTTGGTACTTAAATTTTAATAGGAATTATCTAAATACACGGGATAACACAGATTATCATTAATGAGAATGTTTCTCGCACATACAGAATGAGATAGTATGTGTAAGCTCGTTAATCCGTTCAGGCGCGTTTTTAATTTTAGCATTGTATCATTAGATGTTTATGACGACGGCGCCGGCGACTTTTATATCCGTACAAAAATAATCACAACAGCTCCAAATAAAATTTATAAAAGATTTATGTAATAGAAATATCGAAGGTACAAAATCAATAATTATCATCAATTTAAAACATTTAAAATGAAACTTTAGATTAAATTCAAAAGTTATAACTTTGATTTTGTATTTGAATTTATCTATAAACAGATCCATCTTTGAGGAATATTGAAGCACTAAAAGTCGCATTTGTAATAATGAGAATTTCTTATCCTTTAGTTATATAGTTCATAAAAACACCGTTAGATCGAGCTTTTGGCAATTCTTTACATTGTAAGGGTATAAAATTCAATAGTACGCTAATATTCAAATAAAGAGTTTTGGATAATCAGAAATTGGATTTCAAATATTTTTCAGCAAAAAGTTGAAATTGGCACCTTTGAATTTTTTAAATCTTGCCTCTATTTCGAGGATAATGACGATAGGTGGGGGGGGATTAATCTACAAAAAACAAAATGTTCAAATTTGAACAGAAGTGTAATTTTTAGGAGCTATTAATTCCTCATGTCAAAATTGCATTCTAAAGATCAAAAAAATTGTTTAAACCTTCACATAAAATAACGTCCATGGCTTCTGTCATTATTGAACAAATTCTATTCATTCAACCATTATTCCAATAAGAAATCGAATAATTCTTGTAACTCTTACCATTTCTTCTCGAGTTGATTTAGTTTTTTCTCTTCCATGATTGCACTAAATTGAAAAGGCGATTAGTAGTGAATTTTAAGTGGAAAACGTTTAAATTAAGTGCTTGTATTCGCTTGTGAGAAAGTGATAATTTCTCACTGTCAATTTTACGGCGCCATGAAATCAAACTGGAAGAAGAATTGTGTTATAAATTGGAACAAAGTTGCATTTGATTGACTCTCCCATTATATGTGCATCAGTGCTTCATCACTTTGTCTCTCCATTCTGCCCAGCATCCGTCCGTCCTGTGCACTATTTGTCGACCAGTTTGTGCTTTTCAAGGTTCACCGCAGTAATAATTATCAGTTTAATTTTGCAACTGCATTTTTTCAAGAGGATTAGACATCGAATGTAGATGAATGACCGAACGTGGGTGATGTAGTAATTGTAAAATCGTACATTGACCGAACGGATGTACTTAACACCACCCCTTCTTCCCCCGGTTAAGCTGACACACCCGCACTTCCGTTTTAAGAGTTCGGCAAACAAAAATAACTTACTTTGCACTAAATTAGCAATTTTCCGAAAGCTCTTATTTCGCTTAATCAATTTCATAAATTGCAGGAAAGGGTTAATGTTAAAATTGGATAATGATTTATTCTTGTTAAGATTTTTTATACAGGATGTTATATTAATTTAAATTTATTATGACTACCAATAAAATCGTAGTTCGTTAACACCTTTACTGAGAAAGTCGGGATTTTAAGGTCGTACCTTATTTTATGACAATGGTAATATATTAAGGGCGGCTCCCTTCTAGGAGCGGCATTTGAATCACAGAGGTAATTTTTATGAAAAGTTATATTTTACTGTTTACCAGGTCGAAACAGTTACTCAGCTGAGGGTGTCCTTACACCAAATTTTCGAGTTAATCGACCATCCACTAACTTTTGTTCCTCGGATCCACATCAGACCAAACCAACACCGCGAAAGTTCTTTGTTTAAAAATTCGATTTGGTGGTGCATGAATCATATGCAAATGAGAATACACTAATTAAGGTAATTAAATCAATTACCTGGGAATACAAATTAATTTCTTAATTACCGCAAAATGTAGTAATGACTTTTACTTGAACAAGGATATTTTGTAACTGAGAGCGATTCTCTTGCAAGAATTGCAAAATTGTAAGACCATAACTCGAGCGGTGATAATTTTAATCAAATTTAAATTAAATAAAAAGCATTAAAGTGGTGTTTAGAGAGACATGACTAAAAATGTACGTTAAGTAGGTCAAAGTGATGTTTTATAAATGAAATCAAGCAGAGCAAAATTTTTACTATTTATCTCCTAATTAAAAAGGCGCATAATACTTATAGAAATGTTTATGATTTTGTAATAATTTATGTTGTTAGAAAGTTAATTAATTTTTTAATAGTGATTTAATAAGACACGACTGGAAAATATGCACATATAGTAATAATAAAAGTGACCTTTTGAACGACCTTATAAGGGAGAATTACATTCTCCATTGCAGCATTCTTCCAGGTGCACCGAGAGCACTGTTTAAATTATGCAACTCCTTTTATCCTAATTTGTATAGCTGCAATTTTGTGGTATTTATCATCAACAGGATGGAAGTACATAATAATTTTCTGAGCAATTAGATTTATTTTGATACGATAACCTTTAGTGGAACTTCTTAAATAACGAACATTAAATGACATAATAACCTAAATTAAAAACAAAATGTCATCAATTAAAATGAAATTGTGAAATGATTCTTCGTTTGAGTTTCGATTTCATCAGTGGATTCCATTTCGGTTGCATTCGGTGCAAGTAGGTAGGCTGAACTGCCTAGAGAAATCTTCCAACATGCCATTTAAGGGTAATTGCGATCTCAATTCAAGTATTTCTTAACCATTCTGTCTCGGATGATTTTATCGATTCCTGCTTCAGAAACGCACCTGCAAGGTGATTCAGATTCAGAAGCGGTCTGAATTGGATGCTGATCAGCAGTAGCATTCTTACACTTTCTCCAGCTTCTAACCTAAGAAGTTATTCGGGGGTTACTCCCATTCCAACTAGGGTATTTCTCGTTCCTCCAAGGAAAAGTTCAAACGGTGTTGTTGTATTGTATCGTTACTTTAGTATTAAGGATCAAATAAAGCTTCCAGAGCACAGGATATTTAATGGTACCTACTTAGAAGTTGCCTGAGGTGAATTTTGTTTGGAGTTTAAATTTAAGAGTTAGAAGTGAAAAACCGTACCCTAAAAAGCTTTTAGTGCATCTAAAAATTGAAAAAAAAAATTAACAAATTTAGTAGAGATACTTAGGTAATTTTTCTTATCGTGTACTGGAGGGTACTCCGTACCCCCCAGACCCCCCGGTTTCACAACCCTTTTTTTACATTATACACAATATGGGGTTTGAATCTCCCCCCTCCCGCTACACGAAACTATTGATTTTAATTCTGTGCTGTTTCTTTTAATTACAAAGCAAAATAAAACGAATTTCAAAATTCACAGATTTCAAAAAGTAACGAAAAAAAGTGACGGTGGTACTTCGCAAAAGTTGACAAACGAACTCGAAAAGCTACATTATAATCCAGTTCAATTAGCCATTATAATGATTTAAATGATTTTTTTTTGATTTCTAATGCTATAAACTAAAAAATTTACCCATTAAAAATTACCCGCTGTTCTAAAAATCTGTAAATTTAAAAACAAAATCAAAATTTAATGTAAATAGTAATTATAAATTTTTATAAAAACGGTGATCATATAAATATTCCGAAGTTAATGGAATTTAGACAGATGTTTTGGAGGTACTCGAGGATGTCTATCTAAAGTTTTTGACTTCAAAGAACCTGTGCTAACTTAAGGGAGAGAGCAAAAACCTCAACATTTTTGGACTTTTTTTAGTTTTTTGCTTATGACTCCTAAACTAAGCATATTTTGGGTACTATAGTTTATTACAGTTGTAGAGCACTAAATTTACTAAAATTTGGTTGGTAAATCAAATTTTTAAACACAATATAAACCGAGATACAAGCGATCAAAGTGAGACAAAGTTTTTCAAAATGTAAAAAAAGGCCGAAAAACGAAGGTTTTGCTTCTATAACTATTTATTTCCATCCTTTCGACGTTAATTACGTTAATCACTCATTAATATCAACATCTTAAAATATCCATGATCACCCTCCCCCCACCCATCCGCCTCTCATTTGACCAAACGTAAAGATGCCTTATTTTAACGTAAACAATGCTAATTAATGTGAAGCATCTTCACGTTTTGAGGAGGGGTTGGAACGAGGTCACAGAGGGGAAAGACAGGAAAAAAGACCCCACAATAAAAATTTTACGTTTAAAACCTCGATTTATTGTGAAAAAGCACACTTTAAATAAGAGAATTTAAAAAAGCTCGATTGTCATAGCAATTTTCAAGTTACGTCGCTCGTGATTGGTGAATCAATGCATTCTGTGCTCTGTCCGTGCACTGTTATGCATAAGAGCCTCGCTGATGATTATTTTTTCGTGTGGATCCTGCTCGTGCCATGGTGGTTTTCATCAAAATTGACCCTACGCACCCTTCGGGCCATTTTGATGAAAACGACACTCATTTTAAAAATACCCCTAGGCCCGTGGATTAAGGAAAATGGTGGATCTTTGAGAGGTGAACCTCGTTTGAGTGGATTCTAAACGCAGGGTGGTTGTGCAAAGAAAAATCGACTTAAAGCACCCCTCGCTGCGCTCGGGCGCTTTAAGCCATTTTTCCTGCACATTTACTATTAAAAACTATGATTTTTGTTCGAGGTGCACTGTTGCACCATCATTTAAAGGTCTACGTTTCCTACCTTTCACCGGTCACAGATGTTTCGAGAAGTTCATATTGATGAGTGATTAACATAATTAATATAGAAATGATGAGAATAAATAGTTATAGAGACAAAACCTTCGTTTTTTGGCCATTTTTTTACATTTTGAAAAACTTTGTCTAACTTTGATTGGCTGTGTTTTGGTTAATATTGGATCTAAAAATTTGCTTTACCCATCACATTTTAGAAAATTTGCTGCTCTATAACTTTGTTATAAACTATAATACCTAAAATATACTCAGTTTACGAGATATAAGCAAAAAACTGAAAAAAGTCCAAAAATTTTGAGGATTCTAGCACGGGGCCCTCGAAGTCAAAAACTTAGGATTTACATCCTAGAGTACTTCCAAACAGCCGGTAAAAATTTCATTAGCTTTAGAATATTTTCCAGTTAAAAAGGGGATTACAACCCTTAAACAAAAAAAACATTAGCGGAAAGTTTCAAAAGGTGAACTTTTTACTTTTTAGTAGAAGAAATTCAAAATCATCCAAATCCATTCATTATGGACTAATTAATGCACTGAACTATTACTGGCGCTTAGATTTCGGAATGCCGGAGAATGTAAAAATATAAAAGTGCACTTTAAACAAATTTTCCAACTGCAACAAAATGTTTTTGCAATTCAAACTCACATTTGGATCGTTTGAGAGTAATGCAGAATTTAAGATTTTTAATCTGCAAAATAACATTAATTAATAAACTCCTCAGGCGATTTTCTTGATCATTTTTAAGTATAGTAGGCACAGACGGATTTACCACCAAGCAGTGGCGAAAATTGCATCCCCGTAAGTTCTCCACCACGGAAAGGCTTAGGTAGTTAAGGGACCCTACACACAACCTTAAATATTTTAACAATTAATCTACTAAATGTTGCTGAAGGGGAGGGGATTAAAATTTTGCATTAGGTGCAGTACCGTAATCACACTTTTCTTAATTTTGTTTAACCCCATTGCTAGTAGTAAACATCATGGTTTCCGTAGTTTTTCTAGATATCTTGTTTTAGTCAAACTCATCTATGGAATGTGAGTAAATTAAAAATATTAAATAAATATCACACCTAGTTGGGGCCGGGGGGTCTGGGGGGTATGGAATACCCCCCAGCTGCACGCAAGTAATTTTTAAAAAATTGTAAAACTGTAATTATTTACGTAGCTGATTTTCACTCGATAAAGTTAAAAAAATGGTTTTGCCAATAGTGCCCTAGAAAATTCCTCTTCCAAGATTTTAAAAGATTAAAGGGCCCAGACAAATATTTAGAATACACATATTCATAACGCTAATATAAAAAACTACGCTCTTGATATGCTTACAAACCGGGAGTTTGGGGGTATCAAATATTCTCAGTCTGAGAAGATCTAAGGGAAGTTAATTTTTAATTAGGAAAAAAAATAACTAGATTTCATAACCTTGTGGTTTTTAATTATTGTTTTACAATCACTTAAAAAATTATTTGTGTCTCGTACAACTAGAGGGTATTCCATACCCCCAGACCCCCCAGTCTCAGTAAGTACTTTTACAAATATTTTTTTATTTTTCTTGATTAGTAAAAACTGTTACAAGTTTATCTTCATTTAAAGAAAATTAATAAAATTATTTTGAAAATAATTGGTTTAGGGGACCATAAAGCATTCCAGCAAAGAAGAGGAAAACCTCAAGATCTTTTTGCTACAAGTATAAAATAGGCGACTGGGGGGTCTGAGGGGGTATGGAATACCCCACAGAACACTAAGTATTACGAATTGAAATTCATAACAAATTTTCCCCCTATTCTGTAACTTTTCGTTATCGTTCGTTATCGTTATGAAATCGTTAAGAACCGTAAAGTTTGGTTTACACTCAGAATTGCATTAAATAGTAATGTAATGGTACATGGAAATCAAACTTTACGGTTCTTAACGATTTCATAACGATAACGAACAATAACGAAAAGTTACAGAATTCTCGCACCAGTGAAGTGGTTTAGGGGCGCGATTCTAGCTCTAATCTATCTATGATGTAAACAGGAAAATTTAAAATTTAAAATAGTAAAATATTTATTATTATTATCATATACACCTATAATATTATGAACATTTTCCACTATGTGTTAAAATTCTTCGGTTGCCATAGCAACCTATTTGTATAGTTTCTTTGCTGCAGCCCACGCACGTAAGAGTAAACTAGATGTAAATAGTAAATCAGACAGTTTTTTCACTTATTTAATTACATAAAAAAGTTTTTGAATTAGGCTCATTCCTAAATGTTACGGGGGGGGGGGGAAGAAAGCTTTGAAGTTGCTCCAGTTATTAGCAACATTGTCGTTTGTTTATTTTTCTGGTTGTCCTTGTTTTATCAAATCCATTTATGGAAAGTGAGCAAATTATAAAATATATAAATAAAATAATTTTGACATTAATGATTTTTTCACCATAAAGATAACACGGAAGTTATTAAGTAAGTAAGTAATTTATTTTATTAAAAAGAAACGTGGTCCTTAACATTTTTTGTATAAAAATCGTTCAATGCAAATTGCGAAAATTTTTATTGTAATTTTTCAATTTTAATAATTAATAGATTAATGACACTGAAACTGATGCGATTAAATTAAATTCAGTTTTTCAACCCCTTTTTTGCCATTGTTGAACTTAGATCTCTCATACAACATAAAAAGCTGCTTGATGATCTACGGATAATAATTATGGACAGACTAGCTATACACATTCGTTTAGTGCCAGCTCCCCTTCATAAAAGCAAAATTCTCAAACAACAAAAGAAAGGTAACGCAGTTCCTTATAAAATTTAAGGTCATCATCTCAGCTCCTCACAAGAATTTCTTAGCAAATTAATTAATCCAAAAACGAGACAAATAAAATGTAAAATGTTGGCTGGTGGTCCACGTCAAAACAAAAAGTGAAAAGCTTTTTAATTGAGTGATTTGGATGCGGCATAAATAACATGTCAAATTTAAAATTAATTTTACGCCCAGTGTAACCTCGCAAATTAAATATATTAAAATCCGAATTAAAGTTTATTATATTATTATTTTTTGCGGTTTCATCTTAAATCTGAAAATTGTCATCCATACTCAAAAATTTGATAAACTTAGACGAAGTGTCGTTTTTATTAAACTACTATTAAAATTCGATTTTTAAACTACCAACCGAAATAATAAGTTGTTTCTTTTACAAATTCAAATTTTAATTTAAAATTTTGCATTTTCGTTTATCAAAATGTTGATCAACTGTCTGGCAAGTTTTAATTACTTACGTAATTAAAAATAACTGTTGGAAATGAAGCTAAAATTGAAAGTCAGCACATTACACAAAGAGGTAATTTAATTTTGGTTTTCTTTAATTTTTTGAACTTTTCAACGTGTGTTTTGCATTATTTGAAGCGGACATCTTGACGTCTGTAATATTTTAACTGTTGATGACTTAATTTTTCCTGCTGTCATAGAATTTCCCTTCCAAAAATAATGTGTCGTGACAGAAACTTGCCAAAAATAAATTTTTGCAACTGATTTGTAAAATTTGATGAGGAGCCCGGGGGGGGGGGTGTTGTAGTAGAAACATCTTCTATTATTTGATCTGATGAGTAAATTGCTTGACTGGTCTTGAATAATAAACAGTGAACCCATAATTGGTTACTATCTAATCGCTCGGGGATGTATTTGGAGTGCAGTTGTAACTTTTACGATTTTACGTATTATTATTATATATTTCGTTTTGGGCTCATAAAAGCACGTAACACTTGCGTCCATACAGGATGTTTATAGTAAAAATAAGCCACTGACTTTTTAAAAATCTTATTGTTGTTTGAGATAAGAGCGTCGTAAAGTTACAGTACAAAACGAAGTTTTGTTCAACAGAAACCCATGTTACATCGTAAACTTATTGAAATTTTAAAGGATCACGTAAAGAAATGTTTAGAATAAGAATTTTATTACTCAAGTAATAATATTTCAGCGTCTTGCATCAAAACGCGTCACTTTCACAATAGAAAATTCTCAAAAGGAGTAGAACACCCAGATTATTTTTTGTAATACATAAACAATTTACTCGATATGGATAAAAAAATTTATTTATGTAACTTGCATAACCTTCATCTGCTTTTTATGAAAAAGTGACAGCAATGCAATTGACTCATTCAGAATTTTAATCAAAACGTGCGATACTGTCCTTTAATTTCCGGTTTTTTGTACTTGTTTAAATTCCAACAAAAATATTCCATAGTCACGGATTCGTTTCTTTTATCATAGAAAACTTATTTTATGTTTCGTGCGTTTCTAACAGACAGACAGAGGTGGGATTTTTACTCGGATGAATAATTAATTTTCTTCGAATTAAAATTTGTAGAAGATAAAAATAAACAGAAGGATATTTAATCTCGATTTTCTGCAACACTTATTTGAATTTTTATGTTTAAAAGTAATGCAATGTTGGAAGGACAACAAAACAAAATAATAAATTAATTTTCTTTTCATCATTAAATTCAATTATAATGGAGGCTTACAACATAATGAGATTGTTTTTGTTTTGTACGTTAAGAATTAGCATACAAAATTAGAGCATCAACATTTCTATGTTAAATTGAAAAAAATTGTTTTAGTGTTAATTTTAGTCTTGTTTCTTTTCAATAACCTTAACAAAGCGAACAATAATAAACGGTAATTTTTTTTTTAATCGAAAAACCATAAGTGTCTCAGCATTTTTATTCAAGTGCGCCCCATTAAACAAAAGTCACATAATATTTAAACTTTATTTTATTGTCACGTATTTATATGGAGAAAATCTCATTTTTACTGTCTGTCTAAACCAGTGGTTCTTAATCTTCTTTCTTTTTTCTTTTCTTTCTTTTTCTTCTTCTTTTCTTTTAGTGGTCACGATTCCATCAATATAAAAAAAAAGAAAAATAAAATTGGATAAAGGGGGTGGGGTTTTACAAATAAAGTTAGTGAATTAATTAAAATATAATTTTGGGAGGGGTTCAAATAGTATTAAATAGTATTTAAGATATAAAATCTTGAGAACAAAAGCGCGCCATAGGCGATTTTTTGTAAATAGGTTTTGTATAGTTATAAATAAATTTGTTAATTTTGCAAGACTGTGGGAGGGTAAGTTGTATGGTCAAGGAATTAAAAAGGTACAACTTTTTTATTTTAAACGATGGGGTTAACCACCCTCCGTGCTCCTCTTGATAATTTATCATTATAATTTCTGACACATTTTTAAGTATGACAATTAGAAAATAAACAGGATTAACTTTTTTCAAAATTTTAAGTGAGAAGGAATTTAAAAATTTAAACATTAAAAATATTTGATTAACTTTTTGGGCTCTCCCCCCCCCCCCCGGTTATGAAGCGGCTATCTAAATAACACTGCAAAAAATAATCTTAAAGTGTATTTTATTTTTCAAATTAGATTTATTTCTTTATTTTCAATTAACTTTCATATAGAAAAATTATTAAAATTTGCCATTCGGGCGTCCATTTGGAGAGGGAAACAAAGGGAGCAGCTGCTCTACTCTGGCTTTTGGCTGCTTACATTTTTTTTAAAACATTTTACCTTTCACCAGGCATAAGTTTTTCAAAAAAACTTTTGGTTTTAAATGATTACGATTCTTTTATAATAAAATATTTTAATTTTGTCTCCTCTCTCTGAAAATGATCTTATGGACGCCCATGTATGCACCCCTGTGAATTTTATTAAGCTTTTTACATTATAAATAGAATGTTGCTCTCCTTTTCTGGGAATTACAAATTCGATTAGCGGGGGGATTAGTCCCCATATTACATAATTATAAAGGACACTGAAAGGCCGAGCTAAGAAATTCTGTATAGTTCGCGATTTGAACCCAGAATTTTCGCTCAGTACTCAACCAGCGGTCACATCACTCTACGGCTGTGGCTATCCTTGTGAATAACTAAAGAAATTCAAAAAAGTACAATAATTACTTTTTTTTTATTAATAAACTTATAGTCTAAGAGCTACCGACAAATTTTATACTAGATTTTAGGAGTTCTGGACATTTTATTGCTTAAAGGTAAAATTCACATTTTATCTGACCGGAAAACTTCTGCAATTTACAAATTTGTATTTAGGGGGTATTTATTTGTAAATCATACAATTTTTAGGACTCCTAAAATCCATCGTTAGCTCTCTGTTCATCAGGGGTTATAAATCTAGTGAGGTCGCTGTATACTTAAGAAAACATTTAAAAAACTGATAAGCTGGTAAATGGAGGTTATTTTTTTAATTTTTTTTTTTTGGTAGTTGGAGAGTCTGAGGGGGAGGGTTAATAAACGAACAATAATAATAGTAAACAACACTACAAATTATTCTTAAAATTCATATATGAATTTCAACTTTTCTTGTTTACACTGTATCTGAGGGGATTCTAGTAAATATACGTACGTTGATATATTTCTTTATTGAAGCTCATTATTTAAACTTTTATGAATTCTCCCCCTCCCCCCTCCAGAACACCCGGTTACCTATATTTCACTTACAGCCAGAAGATTTTTAGTTATCTTAAATTTATTTCTTTGTAGAAATGCTGTATATTTCTTAAAATCGATTGTTATAAGATGGTCAACCGGGGGGTCTGGGGGGTATGGATTACCCCCCAGGTCAGAACGATAATAATAATAATAATAATTTCAATTTGTAAATTTAGTATTCTGGGGGGCTCATATTTCTTTGTTCATATTATAGTTGAATTTTTCTGTCTATTTTAAAGTAGTCAAAATTATTTTTGTTTTGAATCTTGCAATAGAATCAGTTGTATCACAGTTTTTGTGAATATATGGAAGGTTTGGGGAGGGGGAAGTTAACAATTGGCCCCGTGAGCTTAAAATTTTATTCATTTTTTTAAATAAAGATAAATTTGTCTCAGTATTTACTGTTCAAGACAAATAAAGTAATAATTGTAAAAGTAATTACTGAGACCGGGGGGTCTGGGGGGTATGGAATACCCCCCAGGTTAAAACGATAATAATTCTTGTTTACACTATAAGTGGAGAGGGGATTCTAGTAAAAATACATCATAGCTTACACCCCTAAACCACTTCACTGGTGCAAGAAAGTTTAGCTTACCTCTATATTATTTTATCTGTTATAAACTTCAATTCGTAATGTTTAGTGTATTCCATACCCCCCAGACCCCCCGGTCGTCTATTTTTTATTTGTAGCAAAAAGATTTCGAGGTTTTCTTTATCTTTGTTGAGATGTTTTGTGGTCCCCTAAACCAATTATTTTAAGATGATGGACTGGAGGTTTTGGCATGTTTTCCATATTTCCTAGGTCAGTAAAAGAACAATGGTAATTTAGTAAACACTGGTCGCCCATTTTTTACTTGTAACCAACGTATCTACTGGTATTGCTATTCCTCTTTTTTGTGAAGAAGTTTTATAGTCAGCAAAATCAATTTTTTTAAGAAGAGAACTGAGGAGTCTAGGAATGTATTTAAGATCCCCCAGATCATTAACAGAACGATAATAATAATAGTAAACAGCACACACTTCAAATTATTCTTAAAACATCATTTATAAATTTAACGTTTTCCTGCTCGGGGGGGGGGGGAACAAATTTGTCAGATTCTCTATTTGACCTAACCTATTCTACCCCCGACCCGCGATCGTCCTTGCTATGGACAGTATAATAAATTTTCCAATTGTTATTTTTGTTGATACCGAAATACTCAGTTCCAGCTCTGGTGAATCTTCAGATGTAGAGTTTTTTCCAATGATTTTCAGGGAATTTAAAAATCGCTTTTGAAAAGCCGCCTTGTTGCTTTTTTTAGCTTTTTTTTCAAAATATTTTCCTTAAACCTGAAGAGTACTCAGTAACTACCCTTCTCTAAATTTCAAACTTTTACTTATTTTTTCATATTTTAATACGGCCCCCTAAAAAATACAAGGCTCAACTCCTAGCACTGTGGCCTAGCTATGGAAAAAGATCCAATTTTAAAATTATTATTTCTGTAGGTATTATTTCGGTAGGTATTTTGATGAGACGGTCGGAGAGCAATGGTCAAGCGAGTTGACTACGAACGCTCAATACCCGGTTCGAATCCGGGTAAGTATAACAACTTATTCTGGCCGTCTCGTTTGGTCCTCCAGGTTAGGGGTTCTACCGACGGGCTGGCTCCTCGTCGTAGGTAAAAAATGTAAAATGCTAAAAAAACCAAGCACCAATTGACAAGGTTGGTAGTTTGGTATCGGACAACGTCGCAAGACGTTTAAAACCGACTATATGATATGATGATTATTTTTTTTTTCATTTTTTCATTTTTCATTTTTTCAATTCATCAGTATTGTTTATCTATATCAAACATTTTATTTTTGATGAAAACAGCAGAAAAAAAAGGTTTTTTCAAAAATTTAGAAAACTAAAAAAAAAGTAGGTACTTACTTTTGAATGCAAATGTTGAATGATATTAGAATCCTGCATTTTTTTTTTTGAAAAATTTAAACGTTAAATTTGTGTTTTCCCTTAACATAATCAAAATTTAACTTGATATTTTTTGATTTTTAATCTTAGATTAACTGAATGCACGGGCTTTTCATTAGATTTTGCTAGAGGTTCCAAACTTCAAATTAAAAAAATTATTTTATAAAAATAATAAATAATAAAATACAAAAAAATAAAAATTAATTTATCGAATTTCCATTCATTCTAAAACATTCCATTCAAATTTTTGCCTGAAAAGTGCTGAATTAATGGGAAAATTAGGATTCCTATTCAGTTTCCATTTTAATCGTCCAATTTGTGGTACTTCTAGTAACTTTTTTACCTATTGCGTAGTGGAATATTTTAACATAGTATAACTTTTCAGCACCTTAATTATATTCCTGCTAAAGGTTATCTGCCTGGCCACATTTTGTCTTCACACATTGGTAAAAAAAACCATAACAATCATTTTTAGGAAACCAAACCGCTTTTTCCGCTATTTAGTGCGTAATTTCTGAGATGTAATATTTTTAATAAGAACTACAAACCTCTTTTATCATCATTTCGTAGCTTAGATAACGATTTGGTATTTCTCGGGCGCCAATCGATAAATTTTAATTATTAAAACAGTTTTCAAAATACCAAATGCTCGTATATCAACCCCTTAATTTGAAAACAAACATTTAAATTTCTCTTGTTTTAAAATTGCTCTCGTTTCTTCCATTAAGCAAGAAATTTGTTCAACACCAGGTGCACGTCTTGTAAACACTTTGGTATTGAAACTGCCGTTATAATTTTAACTTGGGCATTTTAACCAAGTAAATTCATTATTTATTATGCAATGCTTGCACTTTCTTGTTTGCAAATCATACAATTAACTTGCAAAATACCTCAGTTGTAAAGTTAATGCATTCTCAATTTGCTGAGATTACTGGGCGTGTTACTATTAAGGCGAATCGCACACCTCCGCAGGTTAATACTTTTCAACTTAAGCTTTTTATGTAGTAGTTTATCTATTAAAAGATTTAAAATCTTGAATATAATAGTACCTACTTATTTATTTGGCCGTGCTTGCGCTAGAAAGTAGGTAGGAACAGATGGAATCTCGTTAATCCAGTATTGCGCGTTATTAATCTAATTGGTTTTAGGTCTACAAATTTTGGAGTTGAATTAACCAATACTATTTTTCGCCATATTAGAAAGTGACGTAAATTCATTCATAAATTTAAGTTTGTTGTACTGCTGATAATAAAACGGTGCTTATTAACTTTACATTTATACCTATAGATAACCGTACCCACCTTATCAACGTAGTATAATATAGTAAAAGTAAATAACAGATTAATAGAAACATTGAGTAGTTGGGGATTTACGTGTCGGCAACAATAAATTTTGAGAAAAATTGATATTTCAACTTCTTTCGTCAACATTTCCTTCCTAAATTTGTCACACTTACTTAGAGCTATACGTCCGGTTCTATCAAAACAAATGAAGATGGAACCTGGAGTTCCCCTTCAATTTGACTTTTTGAGGTACTTCGTGATTGTCGTTGGCTTACAAAGTGCAATGTCACCGATCGATACACACAAAATAAACACTGATTTAATTCAGAATTTATGAGTAGGTGCGCTTAGATTTGGCAGGTGATTCATAAATAAAGAAACGTGTGGATTAGTCACGTAAAAAAAAAGATTATCGAAATGTATGTACTTATTAATTATTTAATATTTGTCATTCATCTTGCAAAATTCCTAACGGAAGTTTCCATCATAATCGCATTCTTCCAAAAATGGAAGAGTAAATCCGTGATGAATCAATCGTACATGCCAAATGATAGTAGTCGATTTTCCTGAAACAAAGCTCCTACAATTTAATCGAAACTAAAATTGAGCTTGGAAATCCTGTCGAAGTGATGCACTGACTGCATCCAGCGCTTACAAGGATCAAGTTACTGCTTTTTTTCCTTCTATCCGAGCCGCATGAAACTTTTCAGAATTAAAGTACAGACGAGCTTTTGAGACTCCATACATCAGGGATCAGTGGAAATAAATTGAAACAGTTAAGACCGCCGCCGCCGTCTCTCTAGAAAAATTTTAACGTTTTATTTAAAAAAATGAACATCAAGAATTTCCCACAAATTTTCAGTAAGGTCAACTATTCGATTATCCACGTTTCCTGCACTAAACTTAAAGCTCAACAATTCGAAACTTTCAGCACACCTGCGAGGCTTACGGTGGTGCGGTGTTATTTTTACGAGCAGGACCGTATCTTAGGTATGAGGGTTTGGTTTAGCGGGACGCAAACTTAAGTACAACAAATCCGATAATATCGCATTGTAACCGAGAAGACTTAGAGCTTTGGATTTAAGTGGAGGCTTATTTAGTAAATTTATTTAAAAAATAAATACTTAAAGTTAATGACTCCTGGATAAACAAGAAGCACGCGGGTGGTAATCATAGCGTAATCATAATAACACATAGTTCATTCATGAAATATCTCATAGAAGTAACTTCTAATTTTATAATACTAAAGCAATTTAGTAGCTGTGGACTCAGCTGTGTCTATTCATTTATCGAGATTAAAAATGAGAGCGATTATCTGTGTTGTGTTACCAAATAAAATTAAGCAGGATTTGCTTTTCAATTCAATTCGAACCATTAATAAAAAAAACTTTCAAGAGAATTTAACTTGATGAAGCTGTACATCGCACTATATCTATGCTTTTTCTATTTCTATTTTGTTTATCCATTTTTTCATGGTTTTGTTTAGTCTCATCAGGACGAACGAGTTCAAGACTAGATTAACCTACTTTTCAGGAAAGCTTTGTTTTGGACTTATCTTCTTTGCGTTGTCGATTTCGATTAAATTAAATTATCTGCTTCGACGCTTCAACTTGAGTAAAGTGGACCCCACACCTAGTTTTAGAAAAAACAAATTAAGTAGCATAGTATAAATCATACTTAAACAGGATAAATCGTGTGAACTAAGTATCCACGAACTTACCCGTAGGATAGAGGCTCTTGTGGGTCAAGAAATTGCCCTAGGAGTATTCCTTGATATAGGGGGGGCGTTTGACAACACGTCTTTTGACTCAATTGAGATCGCACTTCAGAGACGAGGAGTGAGTCCATTCATTATAGGATGGATAAGCTCCACTCTGAGGAATAGAAACATTAAGGCTACTCTGGGTCTGGCGACCTCGGAGGTCTCCGCGGCGCGGGGGTGTCCGCAGGGGGGCGTCTTGTCGCCCCTCCTGTGGTGCCTGGTTGTGGACGAGCTCCTGAGGGCGCTAGAACAGGGTGGAATACACGCGCAAGGTTTTGCTGACGATATAACAATCCTCGCCGTCGGGAAGTTCGGAGGGGTTTTGTCTGCATTAGTACAGCGGGCCCTGAGAATTGTCGAACGGTGGTGCACCAAGGTAGGATTGTCGGTAAACCCGGAAAAAACCGCCGTGGTAGCTTTCACTAAATGCAGAAAGGAACTGCAGGAAGTGAGGATGCCCATACTCTGGGGGAAAAATCTGCAACTAGCAGATGAAGTCAAATATCTGGGGGTAACCTTGGATAAAAGATTGACTTTTACTAAACATATTGATAATATAACGATCAAAGCGACTAGGGCCATGTGGGCCTGTAGGAGAACGATCGGTAAAACGTGGGGACTAAAACCTAAAATGGTCCTTTGGCTCTACACCAAAGTGGTGATACCCACGGTAACATATGCTTCCCTCATCTGGTGGCACAAAGCCCAGAAAAAGGAAAGTATTAAAAAACTTAATAAGTTGCAAAGACTAGCCTGTCTAGGAATAACGGGGGCAATGGCAACAACGCCAACCGCAGCAATGGAGGCACTATTGGGACTGCACCCACTACACCTGGTGGTGGAAATGGAGGCCCAAATGGCTGCATACAGGCTGACGATTAATGATCAAGGGGGTGGAATCTTTAGAGAGGGCCACCATACCATGATCTTCAACTCCATTAGGAGTAACAACACGCTCTGTATGAAATCGGATAGAACCAGCACTGTAAGAGACTTCCGAAAACCTTTTAAGGTTATAATTCCTGAGAGGGGTTCGGAGGGCGGCGAACAGGAGCTGGGAAAACGATTCGAAACCATCTGGTACACTGATGGATCCAAAACGTCCGTAAGCACTGGAGCAGGAATAAGTGGTAAGAGACCAGGGGATGCTTTTAGCATAAACCTGGGCCAACACGTAACTGTTTTCCAGGCCGAAATTCTGGCAATAATGACCTGCGCAGAGGAACTGATTCGGAGGGCTTATGTTAATAAGCGCATCTGCATCATGACCGATAGCCAGGCAGCATTAAAAGCTCTGGAGGGAGTAGAAATACACTCCAAAGTTGTGAAGAACTGCCTTGACACACTGGTGAGACTGGCACAAAGCAACAGATTAACACTGATGTGGGTGCCGGGACACACTGGTATCAGTGGCAATGAAAAAGCCGACTCCCTAGCAAGGGAGGCTGCATGTAATAGTTTAGTAGGTCCAGAACCAACTTGCGGGATTGCATACAAGACTGCAAAAGGGACTATCAAGGAACTACTAAGAGAGAAACACCTTGTGTACTGGAGGAATCTTCCGGGACTGAGGCAATCGCGGATGTTTATTCGGGAACCCTCCGGGGACAAAAAGACCAAAGAAATACTCCGACTGAGCAGAACTCAGTTGAGGAAAACAGTAGGACTATATACAGGACACTGCTGCTTAAATAAACACCTCAATAATATTGGGGTCGTTGAAGATCCTACATGTAGTATGTGTGGGGAGGAGGAAGAAACTCCATACCACCTGCTATGTGTATGTCCAGCTCTTGCCACTGTAAGGCATGAACACCTAGGGAGTCGCTATCCGACCACCGAGGAGATAAGAAATTCACCCATCAATAATGTACTCAACTTTGTTGAGGACTTGAACTTGATGGGGTAAAACTAGGAACGCGGGGTACAATGGGCCAGGAGCCTAAGTGCAAGTGGGAGTAACTTTTACAGACCACACCCGTTCAGAAATAATAATAATAATAATAATAAACAGGATAATAATATTATTGCCTAAATGAAGTAGGAGAGGGGCAAAATCTGATCATTTCAAAGGTTTCAAAACTCTTAACGCCCTAATTAGCTCAATAACTTCGTTTTGGTTAGTTACAATTTGTTAGACTTAAAATTTTGTCACCATTTAATTATCGAAATTTGAAACAGAGAGCCTTTGATATCTAATGATTTTATCAATTAAGTGCGGTAATTTACACATTTTGTTGAAAAAATTTCCAATATATCATAGAAATGTGAGCATTTCCAAGAAATCGATGATATCTTTTTATTAGCGTACTTATAATTTTTTAAATTTTAAGGTGAACAGTCAATTATTTTCAATTTGAGATTATATTAGTTATAGCTATAAAGTTTTCAAGAATAACTTAACTGAAGGATATTAAAATAATTTAATTTTATGTGTAAGTTCTAAATGCATACAAATTCTTAAAATCAGATCAAAATTGGAAATATTCCAGAAAATGAAAATTACAGTGTTGCAGTAACTTAAATTTTGAAATTTACAAAAGGGAGTTAAAATTAGTTAGGAAATTTGGTAAATTTTTTATGATGGCTAAAATTTAGTCAAACCCCGAGAGCTCGAGCACGATTTGCTTTAGCTTTTCCAATAACTCCAGAATGGTAAAGAATATCAAAAATGTTGAAAAAAACAAAAGTTCTCACTGTAAAAAGACGAATATTTGTTGTTTTAAACATATTTTTTGTATAATCCATCATTTTCAAGTTATTAGAGAAAAATTGTAGTGATGTTTCCTTGATTGTTTCTTAATTTAAGTCGTCCCATTGAAAAGGGTAATGAGCGGTAACTGGAAGAGGATGAAAATTTTAACTTTTAGATGTGTACTTGTAATTCCAGGATACCGAAGTCTAATATAATCAAATTATTATACATGAACCGTAACCACCGGAGTTCCAATGGTTCGGTAGTACCAAAGCCTAGGACATTCGGTCATTATAAATTTAGTCTGGGGGCATGGAATACTCTGGAATACTTAATTTTTTATGCATAACATAACCTCTTAAGTTTAATTCAGCAGTGATTTAGTATCACTGTCACTATGAGTGTCACTGATTTTGGTCATGACGGCCCAACACAGATCCCCTCAATGAAGTCAACGCAGGAAAGTAACACAGTACATGTTCAGATTTTTCCTCCTCTTCATTACATCCACGACATTTAGGGTCATCTGCATACTAAATTGTGTGAAGGTGTTCATTTAATCTGCAGTGTTCATCAGTTAAGATTTTCGCAATTGTCTGTAAATTGACTTTGGAGAGATTCAGATGGTATCTCTGCGTGGCTGTATGCAGTTTCTTGTACTCATCTGCAAGTGTGCACCTCTAGGGTACATTGTTTGAGAAGATCATCTAGAGCATTACCGGCAGGCGTTAGTAGCCTTGATATAACGTGATTTGTTTAGAGACCGGGGGGTCTGGGGGGTATGGAATACCCCCCAGCCATAATTAAACAACAACGCTACTGCTTTTTAAGAATAACATTTGAATGGTTTTGGAAATATCTTCTTGGCTACTCCCTCTCTGCAGAACCTCCCCGTTTTACTACTTGATTATATTGTTAACAAAGTACCCTACAATAAGGGATTCTAGTACTTGAGGCTGATATCGACCACAGAAATTTTTTTAAATTACGGAATAACGGTAATTCTGATTAAAAAGGGAGCCAGCACTTGTAAATTTGATGTTGATACCGACGATGAAATTAATATTAGAAATATAAAAACCTGACAATTTAAGAAACAGAGGAACAAGAAAAAGAGAACCACGCGCAAAAAATATTTTTTTCAATTACATCGGTGCTGCTGGAGTATGGGGCTCCCTTTAGAAATTAAGACATTTTCTCTCGTGTACTGGAGGGTACTCCGTACCCCCCAGACCCCCCGGTTTGACATCCAATTTTTCATATTTTACACACAGCCCACCCTAGTACTCAAAATTAACTACTTATACCAGAGCAAAAGTCAACAATTTTAGCTTTGTTTTTTTTGTTTGCAAATTTTTCGATTAGTTTTAAATCAGGCATGTAAATTCAAATTTATTTAGGGTTTCATGAGGATATAGCGTGCGGACCTCTTGTTTCTAACAAAAAATTTAACATTTTCAGGGTCCTGGGTATGACCTAAAACTGCATCCTTTGCTCTTTGTGAAAAGATCAAGCCCCATCTCAACTGCAATGAAGATAGCAAGCAATTATTTCGAGATATGATGCCGTGGTTCGGATTCTATGTGAACTGTATGTCCCCCAGGTTAATTTATGTGCTCAGGAAGTGATGCCAAAAGGTGGAGTCTGCTGATCCAAGGATCATATCCATTAAGAGTAACCAAGCCAATCTTGCATTAATTTTCAGCAAAACCAAAAAACGTTGCTGCCTGGGGATGCTCTCTCATTACAGCTCCAAGTAAGAAACGGTCCCCGTGGAAGCTTCTTCACATTTTACGAAAGCTATTGATCAGATAAACCACAGCTACGCAAAAAATGTATAGGCATGGTCTCAGTATTCTACCCAGCCAAGAAAACATGGTCAACATTTTAAGAATGATTTAAGGGACACCATTGAAATTACAAGACGGCCATACATAGCGTGAGAGTTTTCATCATCAGAAGTCATCATCCAGAAGTCCAGGACTACAGGTACATCTGTAGATTAGCCTAGTAGGCTTGTGAAACAGTTGAAACAAATTAACAGTTTCGGAACACCACCGAGGTTCCTGTTGGTGACCACAGGATCTTGACCTTACAAAAGAACAACAGGAAGAGTATCTTGTTCGATTCCGAGTGAAGTAAGAACTTGATTCTAGCTATCCACGCTCAAAGGTCATATCTGTCAAAAAAATTTCCTAAAAATGGAAAATGACATACACAAAGGAAGTAAATATTTTACTCTTGTCTCGAGTAGCAAATTTGACTTCGAATTACAGCACACCGAGAGGTGCAAAGTAAAACTACAACTTTAAATAGAATTATTTCAATGTAGAAATATAAAAATTTGATTGTTAGATATTTTTATAAGGTACATAAATACGTGAAGGTCGATAGAGCGAATGGCATGTGCATGCATGACACAAAAGTTGACCTACGAATTTTTAATTGGTGGAATAAGCGGTTATTAGCTTCCGGCTATTGTTGAAAAACTGGGAGCTTTTTACATCTGCACAGTTTACAAAGATGTTTAGGGTTGTTGATGTGGTGACGGCTTCCGCAATTTTACGTTGTGGTACTTTTCTAGGAGGAAATTGTGTTGAAAGCAGCTGTTGTATCGATGTAATTACCACTATCGGTTTTACATCCACATGGAAATATTAGGACAAAAAGTAAGTGATGCTCTTGCTTTAAAGTTGTACTAGGTGTTCAGTCCTAATACTCGTCCTAGATTGGTTACTCTGTGCGAAATCATAGCGTCGAAGATTTAACGGTTTCATCTTTCATACTAAAAGGAGCTCGAAATGTCTAATTAGTCGTAACTTACATGGACGTACAAAACATCGTGGAAATCGAACCACGTCACAAATATAATTAACTAACTAAGAATCAAATAACGAATAAAACAAACCATTTTTATAAAAAAAAAAGTTGTTTATCTGCGTGAAAACAGGAAACTTTATTATTTTAAATGCATTTTTGGTACTATAAATCATCCACTTCATTTTTATCTGTAATTTAAAATTATCTCAAGTAAATTTTAATTAAAAATAAATTCCGTCATTTTTATAAGATTTATCTCTATCTGCGTTGTTCTAAAATTTCATTCCGACATGAAAATTTATTTACTTATATTTTTAATTTATTTCCATTTTAGAAATTTTGGTCCGACATAAAAATAAATCTTGTAATTTGAGAATACCTACAAAGAAATCCCTAATAGAATTGTTTTAAATGTTAAATGTTGCCTGAGGGAAACGGTGATTGAAGCTGTCACTTAATTTGGTTTGCTCCTGGCGCCGGCCCTGACAACCGGTTTAAGAAAAAGGTTCATATTTCAAGCTTGTAAACAGATAAAATTACAACAATGAATTTGTGACGAAAATGCTAATCGAGTGTGATTTTTTTTTTTTTTGAAAAATTTGAGGATTTATTTTTATTATTATACTCTTTGGGTAAGGGTGGATTTTTTAAAAATACTACAAGTGCTATAAAGTTTGATTTCCGTCATTGAGATGTTTGAATGCGATTTTTCCATCACACTCGGAGCGCTTTCGTCCTTCTTCGATCCCTGCAGGATAATTGCATGAATTTTCTGCAAGTCGAGCCCCCCAAGCTTTTTGTAACTAAATTATTTGTCAGTTTGTGTACACTAAAAGCGCACAACGAGTACTAGTAAAGAATTCTACACGAGGAGTCTACTGTTGGATAAATAAAAGACCATTCGTTTTCAGACCGCGTTGTGCGGTGGAACGCGCCGTGAAGGCTCCGCGAGTGTGTACGCGTTTTATTGAACTTTTTCACGTGCTTTACTTTTGTTAAATTATTTTCTTCAAAAGATTGTGTTTTAGAGCTTTTAATTATTGTTTAATTTCGTTATCAAATTGGATGACTGTTTTGATTGGAGTTTCAAAATTTCGAGGTTGGGTTTTTCTGTGATTTGAAGATTTCTGATTATCTTAATGCCTTCGAAAAAGTACCTCCTCACATTTTCAGTGCATCGAAACCGTGATCAAGGATAAGTCGCTTGTCACTTTCCACCCTGCGAATTTTTTGAATTTTGAAAAATCAACCAAAATGTGTGAGTGCGCATTTTTCATCAATTACGCGTGTGCCTTATGTGTTAAGTTTTTTGAACATTCTTATAAATCTATTGGTGTATTATTAATTATATCATGTATTCTTCAACAAGGATTTCCTTTACCCGTTCGACTGAAACGAGAGCTAATTGACGATAGCGTGGTAAGTTGACATTTTCGAAAAATTTCTTTTCCAAATTTTTTCGTTACCACGACCGACTTGAGTTGTCGTAGGCGTGGTGTATTAGCCTCTTTTATAATCATAACAAACCCACGTTTATTTAATTTAATTTTGCTGCTGCAATTTTTCCATCGTTCCGGCTTGCTCTTATCACCAAAAAATTGGGGTGAAAAGCAAACGATAACAACCGGAGATAAACACAAACTTTGAGTAAACAATTAATAGGGGTGTTTTCCAAAATAACATTCCTATCCCACAAATACTACTCACAGTTTTGATGTTGAAAATCAAAATTTCACAGAGCTTTTCCAACAACCAATATACATTTAAATTAAGAAAGTTTTCATTTTGTTTTGTACTGTTTTACTAAATTACTTTGTGTATGTGTATACGTTGGGGGTTGCCATTCGAAACTCAATCTAAATTAAACAAGGGTTTGCCACATCAATTGAGATAATCATCAAACTTCGATCAACATTGCGAAATGGGAAGCCTTTTTAGACAAAAAATGCGCATTTTTTTACATAAAAATCATTTTTAAATGTTTTGTGCACTCAATTTACATAATTTTTTATTAAAAGAATGAAGCGTCAAGGCGGAATGAAAATTAAATTTAAATTTTAGATTTTGTTAAATAATGAGGTCGCATTACGTAAATCTATCGACAAAATTTTTTCTAAAAATCATGAATTATTGCTTGTTGAAGTTTCTAAGGGTTAATCGACATAATTTAAAGCATGTGTCGGTTAGGGACTTAAATTTAATGGGGTTATATATTTTGGAACTAAAAAAAGTGAAGGAAATTAAATAAACTGACAAATTTGTTAAAAAATACGAGAACCACTTAACTTTCAACCCCAAAATTTTTTTTATGAATGAGATTGATATACGAAGTTTACATGGCGCCGCAGGCGCTTTATTAACAAGGAACTCGTGGAGAACGTTCCTCGTTCCTGTGAATCACATTTTCAACCTTCGATCTAATCGATATTAAAATCCTTGAAACTTATACGTTAAATTCTGACGTTAATTATATTAAACTATTACAACAAATTTTTAATATTGTAGGAATTTACTTATTTCCTAGTTGAAGGAATTGCAGACAATCGCCCTATATTTGACCCCATATGTTACTCAGGCAACCATCATCCAGAGGGTTTCTCGTTTCCTGTGGCGCCAGGCTAGAAAAACCCTGAAGTGTGCGTACAGTCGGATCGATTTACCCTAGGGCTCATAATAAATGCTCCACAAATTTAATAATCGGCCTCTTTGTGTGATTTGCCGTATTTTCTCACCGGTGAATTTCTTCGATCCGAAATCTAAAAAAAAATTAATTCGGTTCGTGCAGTCTCTCGAGGATTAGTGTCTTGTCCGCCGTGCTTATTAAAATGCAAAATAATCGATTAAATAGCTGACAGACCGTGAATAAATCCACCCTAATAGAGTCAGATGGTAATGCAATTTTGATGAACTTCCCAACTTACTCACAGTCATATTATAATTTATTTAACCAATTTCAAATTTTCTACACAACAAAAAACAGTAACAAAGGATTGTTCGCGAGCAGGGTGTGGTTTACATGTAGGGGTGAATAATTTCCACAAACTTTAATTTTTCGATTAGACGAATTTGTAGAAAAGTTCCCCGAAAAGTCATTAGTCACAGGAAAATTGAAAGTTTTCGTTTGTCCCGCATGGGAACGAAACCAAACGCGCCAAATGAGCGGTATGAATCATTTAAATTTGTGTTTTGGGAATTTTTTAAATAATGGCGCTAATAATTTTAATTAAAATGATACGAGTGGCGCGATTTAAAATTTACTTTTTTGGGTTGAAAAAACGTAGCGTACCATATTTTCTAAGGTCATTGTACATAGTTCAGTAATTCACTATTTGTCTTATTTTTATATCCACACACACATACATTTCCACACCGTTTTTGTTCGAACAAAGCGCTTGGCCAAGGTTATTAAACCAAGGCAAAGTTAATATTTTACGATTTAGAACATCAAATGAGCGGTCTGTTATTATTACCAAAATGCATGTACAGAGTGTGACGTAAAGATTACTCGGGAAAGCTTTGTTCCAAATGCGCTGCATTTGTTTCAAACGAAAATGTGATTCATTCCCAACCAAATCTGATTATCTTCCTGAAAGTTTCGAGGATGACTATATACAAATTTTCAACATTCCCACACAAAGTTTAACGTTAAATACCACAAACCAACAAAATTTCTCTTGCAATTTCCATCATTGATTCTCTGTAAACTGACATTTTAATTACGACACACCTTGTAGGTCACGATGATTAAATGCTATTGCTAATTTTAAAAATTAAAATTTTTGGTTATGTTTACACCTCCTACCATTCACAAAAATAGAATTCTATTTGAAATTTTAATGTCATCTGGGCGGAATTCACAAAAAAATACGGAAAATGTTGTGCATTTTATATTTTAATTTATAGTAATAAAATTAGGGCGTCCTTCTTGTAGTTTAAAATGCAGCGCTTTCTGCAAGTCAAAATTGTACCGTTAATAATAAATATTTTTAAATTACTCAAAAAGAATTAATGAAGTGAAACATGGAACTATTTCGGTAAAGGCTTAAAATTTTGAAATTAGCAATGCCTTCAAATTTGACCACCAATATTAGCACTGAGAGTTGGTCATATTTGACGACATAATTGCCTTGCAATTAATTTGAATTTTAAAATTTTAAGGCTGTACTGCAATAGTTTCATGTTTTACCTAATTAATTCTTTTTGAATCATTTAAAAATATTCATTACTAACAACACAATTTCAACTTGTTCTAAACATTACATTTCAAGCTACGAGAGAGGCGCTTTTAGCGCCCTCTACTTATTCCTTCAATAATCTCATCAGTAAATCACTATTAAATGCTTGATACTTATTGTAGTTTTACCAACTGTCAAATAAACGCACTTTTAAAATTTAGTTTTTTAATATAATCAAATCAGTTTTTAGTAACTCGAATTACTGTGCTTTTAGGTAGTAGAAAAATTAAATGTGGTAGAATTAGATTTAACCAGATATTTTGAAAATTTCTTATCACGAGAATCTCAAGTCTGAGAACTAAAGCAATAATTATATTATACCTTTTGATATCCTACATCTTATGGCTGGGGGGTATTCCATACCCCCAGACCCCCCGGTCTGATTTCTTGCACTCCTTTCTTTCATACGTAAACTGTGACAAAAGAATCTTTAAAAAATATTCACTCCGCTCTCCAGCAAGTGATCTGATTAGAAGCATGCATTTTTTTGTTTGGATTTAAACCGGGGGGTCTGGGGGGTATGGAATACCCTCCAGCATCGGGCGATCAATGTAATTTTTTAAAAGTAACCATGTTATTACTTCGGTACTTACTCTGGCATCCTAAGAAAAATTTTCTAAAGCTGGAGAGAGTCCATTCCTTTAATTATTCAAATCAATCTTGCATACTTTAAACAAATTATAATAGAATGCTAAAATTGTGCGGCTTGAAGGCCGCACTGGATTTAGATGTTTGTTAATGTGATTTGCAACAAAAAATTATGCATATCGATCATGTGACTTTCCAATCATGATAAAAAAATGTACTAAGTCTGTTCGTAACGCTCGAGGTTAGTTCGTTCATTTATCACTAGCTTATTTCAACTCTTTCAATTTAATTTCCAAGGATGCTTCAAAATTACATCAAAACATTGAAAGCTATAGTTCACCCCTGGCGTAGTTAGTTACACATATAAATCGAAACGAACGGAATAAATTTCGTTTTCAGGGATTTAGAGCGTCCACGACCTCCGTGGTTCGTGATTCACCGTTGAAAACCTCACGAGCCCTGTATGGTAATAAGGAAAAGGCCTGCCAACTTGATATCGTTAATTTATTACAGTGAAATATTTTAACCAGAAGATAATCCGAGGTCAGCAAATTTACTGTGTATTGAGACAATTAATCCAAATTGACTTGTGTAATTAACTGTAACTGACCGTGTTATCATGAGGCTTTATGTTTATGTCTTATAGTTCACTGCCACGATTACTTTGTTATGCTTTCTTTGTGCGTCATCCTGTTTATATTGCAAGCCTTGAGTATGCAAAAGAAAATATTTATTGCAGAAAACTACAATTAAATCGTTAAAAAAACGTTAAGGCCGTTAAGATATCGAACATATCAATCAATGTTTAATTTTATCTAAAATAATTACTGTCTCGCATTTCGTCATTAATTATCGTCTGAAAGAAGGCGAATGAAAGGGTTGCACGTGAACGAGACTTTTAAACGGATCCAAAAATTTTGATTGGATAGGCCATTTTATTGATCGTTCTTCAGAAAATTACTTAATTGATCAATTGCATTGAATGTTAAATTAATTCTCAAAGTACTAATTTAAAAGCTTGACAGATAATTGCATCAATTCTCTTGATAGTTTTAACTAGATTTGATAACTTGACTGCTTCTCTGACAACTTCGTTAACGGATGATGAGTAACAAACAGAAGATGGTCAAACTTTTAGTTTGGTTTCAAAACTTTAAGCTCGGGCTGATTAAATTGGTTAAGTTAAGCTTCAACATTTTTGCAGAAAAGGTTTTATTGAAATTTATAATGGGAGAAGTCACCACAAAAAAATTTTTCGGGGATTTGAGAAACTCAAACGCTGATGTTTGGGTTTTCTCGGGCATTCTATACTTTTATAATAAAACCGATTGAGCATCGTAAATTTTGCTATATTAGCTTTATGATCTTTGATCGTAAACGTCTCGAGTTCAGCTGCTAGGTTCAATTTAAGCAGCAATTTTCTGTAAATAACATTCTTTTAGAGGTCAGTGTATTTGTAATTGCATATAATTTTGCACTTGATGTGTAATAATTTAAGTGCATTAGGGTTTAAGCAACTTCTCTCTGCTGAGTGCCTGTGTAAATTGAGTTACTAAATTGTTTTCAGTGGCGTTTTCATTATTAAAACAACGAAAGCGATTCATTTTTGAAAAATAAGCGGAGCGAGGGGGGAGTAAGGCCATCGATTCTTTTTTGACTTACGTGAAAAACAAATTGGAACGATCGGTGGAATAGCCTGCCTCCAGCATAAGAGGATTTTATTTTAGGTTAGAAATTGAACCTTTTGATCACCCGATGCTGGGGGGTATTCCATACCCCCCAGACCCTCCGGTCTGAAACCAAACAGGAAAAATGCAAAACAAAAAAAATGCGACAGAAGCGAAACCAATACAAATAATTTAAAAAAATATATTAAAACAGACCAAAAAAAGAAAATCACATTAAAATATTTTGTTAGTTTAAAATCGATTGCTTCGCAGGTTAGATAAGGCCAAAAATTGACTTGTTAGAAAGCCACCGTTGCAAATATTTTTGCGGAAAACTTCCTGATGAACTAAAGATTTTAATTAGAAAGATTTCTTTGTCACAGTTAACGTATGATGGATGTGGAGTGCAAGGAATTAGACCGGGGGCTCTGGGGGGTATGGAGTACCCCCCAGCTACGGGCTATCAAAAGGAATAATTAAAACTGTGGGCTACCCTCCAGCCTTAAGTAAACAACAAAGCAACGAGTTGTTAAAAATCACCCCCCCCCCCCCCGAGAAACACCAAGATTTACATTTTGTAATAATAAATAGTGCACTACAATAAAGGATTATAGCGGCCTCTAGCACTTGAAGCTGACATTGGCCACAGATTCATTTTCCGTAAAAGATAAGAGATTTTATAATTAAGAAGGGGCTCGCTTTTAAATTTGGTGTTGAGACTACCGATATTTTAAATAAAATAAAAGCCTGAAAATTCCTCAATTTTAAAAAATTAAATTTTTTATTATCTGAAGCTCGGAGTAACGTAACGTAACGGAGTAACATCTTTGATCTTCCTGACCTGGACGGTACTTCGTACTTTTCAGCCCTTCTGTGCAAGTAATCGGACCGGGGGGTCTGGGGGGTATGGAATACCCTCCAGTTGCAGGTTATCAAAAGGTACAGTAATAATTACTTTGGTACTCAGATTTGGGCATCCTGGTGATAGTCGTCTTATAGTGGGGAGAAACCATTCCCACCTTGTAAAAAAACACCAGAAAATTTTTATTTAATTCTGCATGTTAAGAGGTTTGGAAGAAAATCCTAAATTTGCTCCTGTTTTGAACTGAATTTTTACTGCAGCTCTCTCTCGTTTGTGGGTAACTTTTAACGTTACTAACAGACAGAGATCGCCTTAAAATTACCGAAAATTAAAGTTCTGCAGTGGATGAAATCAGAAACTTAAAATAAATTTAGTCATAAACTCGCTGAATTTTATTATGTGCATTTCCTCCTGAAACACTTGAGATAGTTTTACATAACTGCATGATTCACCCACTTCTATTTTTATCGACCATTTTAGTGTCTTCCACCTATTTACGAATAGACACACACAGCGAGTTCCTGAAAATCTATAAAGTAAAGCTTCATCCTCAATAAAATTCCTAATTAAATTAAATTCCTCATTAGACGATTAAATGAAATATAATGGCACACATTTATGCCTTATTCGAATTCATTTGGCTCCTCGATTCTCTTGTTGATATCTTATGTTATCAAGAATGAGTCCTTTGATGCATATTAATTAATTTAAATGACCACACGCGCAGAACCATATACTTCGGACTGCGTTATTCCTAGTGAAATTCTTTAATTTTGCAGACAAACAAAGAACGGAAACAGAAGCAGCTTGTTTATAATTCAAAACGTCGTCTGAAGAACTTAACGCCACGTTTCCTGTTATGGACACATTTTTTCATTCTTATTTGTGTGTCTCGTCGTATCGTAGGGTTGAACGAACACCTTTGCGACACTTTCATTCAATAAAATTTATGTAAACACGAAATTTTGATAAAAATCACGTTGCTTCTTTATTGGGATAGAAAGGAAGTAAATATAACCAACCACACTTCTTTTAACTACCGAGAAAATAAAGTAAATACCCGAAGAAAATAGTTAGACAGCTGCATCATCCTGAATACCAATTTTGTAAAATAAATTAGAACAAACGTGGAATCCGCACCACGGCACGAATAATAATAATTTATACCTACTCAACCCTAAACTTTTCACCAGTTAAAGTTTACGAGACAAAATTTTAATAGTCTGGTTTCCAAGAATGCGTGAAATTTTAGTTTTACGCCCCCAAGTTAATTAAAATTGATGTGTGGGTAATTTGTTTTAATTAATAAAATTACGGCGCGGTTTTCCGCCAAAACATAGCAAATACAAACTAAAACGTAGTAAAGTTTCGATTAAGTTTTTCTATTTCCTGGAAAGCAAATTTTTAAATCGTGGAAAATGTTTTTTTATTGATTTAGGAAGGGAAATTATTAAGTTATGCGTGTTGAAAATTGCAAAGGAAAGCTTCGCCCTTCAATTGATGCAATTTTTGTACTTTCTTAGAAATTTAGTTTTCCAATTTGAGCTTTCGAGTGGAAGCTTTTTGCTTCTTCCGGATTTACCTCTCTTTTTCCTCAATTGAATTTTTACGAAAAGCAAGGGTAATTTTTATGATGGAAATTTTTTAAACGGTTTTTATTTTATTTAATTTCGCCGCAGGCGATTTTACGGTATTAAGGTGCAGAAAATTTTACCTTGACGTGATTTTTTAGCCCTCAAACTTTGAAAAAATGCACCTTGAGTTATAAAATTGTTGAGATATGATTGATTTATAATTATTATTGTAATTGTTGATAAACCACAAGACGACGTTGTTGCCTTTTTAGAACATTTTGTAATATTGAATCTAACTTCCAAATTTCCCATTTTTTCATAAGTAACTGAAATTAATTCCTGCTTAAATTAATTAAAAATTGTAGATATTAAATTCAAAGGGCTGAATAGAGTTTAAAATTTTGAATAAAATTTTGACTCTTTGAGAAGCGAACATCTCATCCCAAAAAAATTAAAAAGTCCGCCTCTGAACGAACAAGAGTCGGTATAAAAGTTAGCAATTAAAGTTAGCAAATTGGCAGTCGTAAAATTTTGGCACATAAAATTTTGCTTCCTGTTTACAGTGTAAGTCATTTTGTAAAAAGTTCGAACAAAAAGTGAAAATGTGTGTGTGCATGTTGTCCAAATCTTATAAATAGAGGATCTGCAGAATCCAATGTGAGTGACCACAATTTTAAAATGAATCGTGATGGATATTCTATTTTTAAATGTCGTCGTTTGGGAGAAGCAACTCATTTGATCTTTGATCTTGTGATGTTGAGCAAATGACTAAATTTCAGTTCTTCTACATTTTTGTTTTGTTATGTAATTTTTATCCAACGGTTATGTAAGAACGAAGGAAATATTTGGCATGGACGGTTCGGAGATAAGGAGTTATCGAAGTTATCACCCACTTGGTGTAGCATAGTCCGGTTTCTTCCGATAAAGTTGTTCGAATTGTCATTCTGTTAGTTGTTGGAAATAAAAAACGTTAATTAACGGTTTAATCATCGTTATTGGTTAAATATGGTGACACATTAAATATGCAGCGCAAGTGGCATCTGATGCATTCTGGTACGTGATTATTAGGAAAATTATTTGCGGTTTCGTTATATCACACTTTGGAACGTGTGCTTGGGTCCGAATTACACATTTTCGATCAAATTACATTACTGAACGTCAATTTGCTTGAGTGGTTACCACGAGCGTTCGCTCACGCGATTGTTGCATATTTTTTCGCTAGCAACTTCCTTATTTGTTGCTGCCTATCGTGTCAATTTTAATTATAATAATGTAATGAGAATGACCTTATGGTCAAGAGAGTCGTAAATATTGATGAAGATACAAACCAGTCCACCATCCTAACAAGAAAATCGTGATAAAAGCCAATATTTTTCCGCCAGGTAGTTGAGATATGATCGACCTTATGGTCGTGTGACGCGCCAATAGAGATAAGCGAGATGGTCGCAAAACCCGAAGAAAACTGCATTTTTCCAATTTTGTTATCTGAACAGCTCGAACGTTTTAGATTAAAAATACACCCAGACATGCATTAAAATTTCATGCACATATCAATTACCCAGTCGACTTATTCAAATAAGCGTCATGAGTCTTCCTTTCGGGTTCGTTAATCGTTCGTCTTGACAGGTCCAAAACAGTAGTCATCTCGCCCAACCTATAATTCTTCCAAATGGGTAACTTATTTTAAGACTTGTTAAAATTCCTCGTCGGATTTTTGCTAAAATATTTAGATTGACGTGCAATAAAAATAATATAACGCTTAATTAACGGACGGGGAAGGTGCCAAATTTTTTAAATTTGCACGCTACTGTGTTTCACATTGTTCTCGTTTCATAAATTATTCATCCAATATCTTATACAATCTGTTAAGAGAATTTATTGGAGCACCTAGGGAGTAGGAGCAGGGGGTCGTGTAACTTGTACCAGACATAATCCAGACATGATACATCGAAGAAAGCCAAGATGGAATCAATCGTTTGGCTATTGTACCGCTTGTCAAGTCCATAAAACCACTTCATTCTAAAACTTCAAGTGTTGACCACATTTTAAAAATATAACGCATTGTGTGCTTCCAAGTGGTCAAGTAACTTTTCAAAATTATTTATAATGCGGATCGCATAAAACTTGACACCAAAATAAAAGGACCTCCGCTTATTTTTAAATCTCACGAAGGATGTTGGAGTATGTATGAGTTTAGTGTTAAACATTCTGGGAGTGTTTTTAGCCACAACACAAATTTCGTCCGTTTTATCGAAAAAAGGTTAAGAGCCGACTTCGATACCACACACGACTGCAATAAAAATCGAAATAGAAAGAAAACAAGTGATTTACAGAAAATTATTATTGTACCATTAAGGACTTTTAATAATAATTAACTTGGAGGTTAAAGAACTGAAATGTAGCGCCGGTTGTAAGATAAAAATATTGGGTCATTTGCCTTTATTTTATTCAATATGATAACGAATTTTATTCTTTTTACACAACACAAAAGCAAATTAAACAATTAACTAACATTTAAATTTGTTGCGTAATTAATACGGCAATTTATTGATAAGTGTTCAAAAATAAACAGTTTTTTATTGGGTTATCACCTTTACAACCTTGCTTTTAACGAGTTAGTACATAATTAATGGTTATTGGGTTGCTGGAGGCGCCCAACTGTTGAGATTCAACGGGAACCAATAGTATAAAAATTCTATTAATTGGAACTTCCATAAAAAGCGAAGTGAATATGAAATGATTACTTCATTAAGAAAAAATGGCATCATTGTTTTGGTTACGAAATATTTGACAGGCGAATTTTTCTATTGTTCTGTTGGTTATAGTATTCCCTATGCCGCAGGCGATTTTTTAAATTTAGAAGATTTTGAAAAAAAATTAATGTTTAATCAAGATTGTACATATAAGGGGCTGTCCATTAATTACGTGAGCCTCGAAAGAGGGAGGGTCAAAAAAAAATCACAAAATATCACAAGGGGAGAGGGGGGTCTAGTAATATATCACGTGTATTTATTTTTTCGGAAAACGCGCCATACTGAACCGAAAAGCGGCGTATTTTATACATATTTAAAAAAAATTAAGATTCCTTGTAGGTACTAAAAGATACATGTGATATGGGGGGGGGTAGTCTTAAACTTCGCCATGTATCACCAAGGAGGAGGGGGGTTAAAAAATGCCAAAAAAAAAACATCACGTGTTTATGGACGGCCTCTATGAGATGAGCTAAGTGAGCGGGCTAAAGTCGGACTCTAGGCTAGAAGTCCTAGGTTCGATCCCCAACCCAGCTACAAAATTTATCCAACTTCATTATGACCCTTTCCTCTCGGAAGGCAATGGCAAACCACCGAAAGTAATCTGCCAAGAGAACGTTATACGTCACCTTTTTTTTATTTATGTGCGCATTTCCCATGGGTGAAACCGAAGACCAAACAATCACACCAATGATAATATCTGGGAGATTCATTTTAATGAGATAATTTTAATTCAAATTTTATTGATGAAGTTTACTATTTGACTCTAATTCTTGACCCTTCCTGGGGGGTATTCCATACCCCCCAGACCCCCCGGCCGAGTGCTACGATATGTTAAATATATAAAATTTGAATTTTTCAGTAAATCTGGGAATAAAAATCTCTAAAAGCAATTAAAAAAAAACTTGTAATGATGGCTTTGTAACCTAAAATTGTAACGCGAGTTACCATTACTTTTTAATAATCTTCTTTACAAAAAACTTAGAATTATCCCAATCTTTAATTTTAAATTTTTTAACTTATAAACCTAAAATTTAATTGAAGAATAGGCAAGGACTTTAAGTTTTAGGAAACTTAGCCCATCATAGAAAACCAAAAAAACATTTTAAAAAATGTGATAAAATTCATAAAAATTCTTGGCTTGCCGGGACCCACGATTTGCAGAAAATCAGGGCAAGAATTTTCAGGCTCAAAAATTTATATGGATAGGGGGGTCCAATTTTTGTTTGAGTTACGGGGCCTTAAATTACATGTGGGAAGGCTGCAGATAGATATTAATTTTTACTGCTTACAAAAATCATGCTAACAAAAGCAGCCACAATCAGGACCGTCTTGTGACCAATTCAGTCAAATCTTGAAGACGGTCCTGATTGTGGCTACTTTTGTTACAATGATTTGTAAGAAGTAAAAATAAATATCTACTTGTAGATTATTTATGACTTATTTTCAACTATGAATCTTTACTATTTGTGGTAAAATTCAATAGTAGGTAACTGTAGATAATTTTCTTTAAGAACTTTTTCAATTTGTTCAATTTCAACTTTAATTGATTATAGCAGCGAAACTATTGATTTTTTAAGGTAAATAGTTATATTCATTTTTAAAGACCGTAAAATTATCTACAAGTTATATTTAAACTTTTTTTTTCTAACATGAACGGTTTTCAAGTTATGTATAAAATTAAATACAAAAATGTTGAAAAATTCGAAAATGTTCTATTTTTTAGTAGCCGATTTTATATAAGTTGAATTACCTCCCTGTAAACTACCACGATTATCTATTTGGAGTAGTTCTGATGTTATTAAATCAATCACTGTACTTGCATTATGTGCTTATACTTGAGACCGGGGGGTTTGGGGGGTATGGAATACCCCCCAACTACAGACGAAATTGCTGTGTTTTGATTTGTTATGCACACGTAAAAAGTCATTTGTAAATTGAAACTAATAGTAGTTTACGTCACACAGACGGTCAAATTGTCACAATTTTTTTTGAGTGAGGCTAAAGGCCGAACAACTAAATCAACCAAACACTAGATTTTATAGTTACAAATACAATCTGACAGACGACCGTTTCAGAAATTATCGAAGGTTGAAAATATGATCATGTTTAATAAGCACAAGTAGAAAAGCGCCGCAGGCGAATGTTTGTAAATTTTAAGTACTAGCCTACGCGTAAGCAATTTACGATGAAATTTCATTAGCTTTTAATTTTAAATACCACACAGTTAAATTACCAGACTCTTACGTTCCAATGTCGTATTTGTTCTTGCAGACAATTACTTTCACCATAAAATTTTAACTACTATTAACATTTTTTTTACGCTTTTTAGTAATATTATCTAGTTTTATTTTAAATTTATGGATCACAAGATTGTCATTTTTAATAATTAATTTTTTTAACTTTCTTTTTATTGATAATAATGAAGAAAACAAGTAGAATTTCTAGATAGCGTTACGAACAGACAGACAAAGTTTTTTACTACACTTTTATGTTTATTATTTATTAACATAGGCGGAGCTACTTTCAAATTTGCAACGGGGAGGGGGGGGATAATTCTGCTATAAGATCCTTAAACTCTATTGTATTTATTTCTCACCTAGCGAGTAGAGATGCTAATTCAGATTTTAATAATGATTAGCAAGCCCAAACGCCTTAATGACGTTTGTAGTTGGAGGGTATTCCGTACCCCTCAAACCTCCCGGTTTTAAAAACCAAGCTAGTGTATATTTTGTCAGTGTTATCATACCACAATTGTCCTAAATACAGTAGAATCCGTTTATTATGACTCCGCTTATATTGACCAACCGCTTAATATGAAGTAATTGCAGTGCGAAGTTTGGTTTTCATATAAAATTCTATATAACAAAGTTCGGATATAATGACTTTGCCACTTCGCTTATAGTGACATGTCGCTTATTATGACCTATTTTTAAGGAATCATGTGACCAACATCCCTTTCCCTGCAACGATCTTTGGTGCTAGGCTCATTTTTGTTTTGATTCTCAGTGATTCTGTTTTTAATATGCTTGTTTTGTGTCAGTTCATGTTTCTTTTTTATTAATAGATACACACAATTTGAAGTTTTTTTCTCTATTAAACTAAATATCTAAAAAAGTAGGAAGTTGTTTATTTTCTTAGACTATGCTTTGAATGACGTCCGCTTAGTATGACTTGTTTGTCACTTCCCTTCGATGTCATTATAAGCGGATTCTACTGTACATAATATCTTGTGGTTATAAGATCGGGGGGTCTGGGGGGTATGGAATACCCCCCAGCACGGTGAAATAAAATGTGGAAACTTGAAAGTGTGAATATAAAAAAATAAATATAATAAATCGGGAATAAACATATATAATCTGTCCTGAGCATGACGTAAAACTGCATCTCTTGTTGAGATTCCATGTTAAACTGTAGGTCTCTCAAGGACATTATTCTAAAGAAAACAATTACATATGGTAAATTCTACATCATGAACGATGTATACGACAGATTCCTGATATTAGGTACAAATATTGTGTACACACAGTAAAATAAATCAGGCGCAGTTAAATAAAAAAAAAATTCCTAATACGATTCCGACGTTCCGCCTATGGTTTCTAGGTACGTTTATAATTTTTGCCAACCAATCAACTTGACATAATGATCCCACAGATGATATCAAAAATAATTAAAAGAAAAAAATATCCAAATACATGTTGTAATCTAAAATGCAATACAAAATAATGATTATGCTATACGATTGGCCCTTGGCCTGCTTTAGGCCAATTTAAAACTGTACAAAAAATCAATAGTGACGGTCTGATGGAAAATCACGCATTTTGAGTTCACCATAATATATTTGATGAGTAGACAAGTATTTGAAGGGTACGACATGTTTACCAAACCAACAAGGGCGTTCATCCATTTGCTATTATTTACACATTTGTCGAATACATTAGCGGCAGAGCTAAATTGATATGGAATAAAAACTGCAAGTTGAACTCGATTCCATTGCTCTCTTACAAATCTCGTATTGATAATAATAATAATTCTAATACAAATAATTAACATAGATAAGATAAGAAGTTACATGACACAGAGTGTTTATTTATATTTAAAGCTTCTCTCGAGATATTTTTAAGTATGCTCGATTTAAGAAGGTCGATTATGAAAGGTGACCCCGAAATTGGTTTGCATTACTTACTAGTAGTACTATTTAAAATAATATTTTTTTTGTTTTTACACGCCTCGTAACTTTTAAGTAACAATTCGTGTCTGAGATAGCTTCACACCCTCTCTTTGGCGTGTAGCATTCTCATTCTCCCCAAGCTAACATTATTTTTATTTATAAAAGCTTCCCACTTTTGTGTCGAGTGGAGTGTAATCATTTAGTCGTGGGCTTTCCTCTCACTTAAGAGAAAATACGAGGCTCGAGTTGACTCGTTTAAGGGTTGTTATTACAACTGACTGACAATTTTTAAAACTTCCTTTTGGACTAGCGATATTTTAAAAGTCTCGTTTGAATCCTTGAACAAGTTATGGGCTCCCAAACTTCCTGAATAGTTCAGCTACTGATGGAGATTACGTCAACCACAGATCTTGGGGTCATCAGATTATGGATGACGGATCATATCTTAGAAAATAAAGCAAGTCGAATTGGATCCGTCCGAAAAATCATCTGTTAGACGACCTAATCGTCCTTATGAAACGACAAAGTATTTACGAGTCACGTCATACATAACATTGTGTTATAGTACGGAAGATGTTTTGCCTAATTTGCATAGGAATTACAATTTCACCCACCCTCTTTGCCCAATTTAGTATCCAGTGACCTTAACTTATTTTCAGAAATGAGAACACCGCTGCAAGTGACAATTTTGAAACAGGTGGTTAAAAATTCTTCGGGAATTTTTATTTTTTAGTAACCTATGTCACCTAAAAAAAAACCAATTTTTCTAAGATTTGATATATCGAAATGGAAAATGAACAATGCGATACTTCCGTTACATGTGGAAGCGGTTGCGGTAAGCCGGTAACGATTACTTTGAGACAAATTAATAATGATATTATATAAACGAATTTTGAATACTATAGGATTTTTTAGGTAAAATGTACTATGTCTTATTTGGATTAGGATTTTTAAGGAGGTATCACTAACTATAATAATTTCTAAATATAGTACGAAATGACAGAGTGCAATTGCGATCATTACACAAGAGATGATTGTACAAAATTACAGCAGATGATTTCCGCCTTTATGTAACACAACAAAAAATATAAAAGTCTGGAAAATAGACAAATGGGAAGAAAAATTGATTGACTGAGGCAAGGGTCACGGACGAGTATCATTTACACAGGAAAGAAATTTGAAAACATGAATGAAGTTAAATAAAGCAACGCATCATAATAATTCAACAATTGCATTTGGTTAAACAAAAATAAGTATGTTTTAAATATTTATGTATACAATTGGGTCAACTGCGTGGTGAGTCATCGTATTGATAGAATGCAAAAATCGTAAAAGTTTTAATGTAAATGAGACCGGAATAAGTTATTTTTTGAAAAAAAATTATGAAAGCATTATTGACGAAAGAGCAAACTGGAGGAGTGAAGGATGAAGTGTCATTTCAATTTGAACTGATGAGGTTTGAGTGATCAGCTGACAGTCGACACGTGACGAAATTAAATATCTTGAGATTCTTTGATCAACGAAACTGTTGAAAGCATTCAGAAAATCATCTGCAATAACAAAATGTTTTTTAAGTGAATAGAACTGCTGAAAGACCTTATGAAATTGAAAGAAATTGTGAAGTATTTATTATTTTTTTGCTGTGAAGTTTTCGGGTATTTGAAATGAAAGAAATCGAAAACCTTGTAATATTTATTTCTGCTTTTTGGGGTGAGATTGGTCACAATTTCTTACATTCTTTTCAGGTCGCTGATAAAATCTTAAACTTTTCTGAAAATGAGTTTGTTAATTTGTCGATTTCGTTTTTATTTTAAATTAATACCTAAATTATTAAAAAATTTGAGAATGGTGAATGTTTATTAGGGCGAGATTGGCCTTAGAAGGTAAGGTTTTTCCTACCTTCGGCGAAGAGTTTTTGTTTGACCCTTTTTGTATTCATTGTAAAAGTTTGGAAAAACCGAAATTGAAAAAAGATGAATATTGCAGATACACAAGTCTTTTCTGAGGAAAAGAAGGCAGCATCAAATAAAAGTTGCACCTATGTACTATTTTTATGTTTGTTTACTTCTTTGACTTGAAAAATAGATTTCCCTAGTAGATTTATCCAAAATTAAGAATTTTAAAAATATACGAGGGGATACCGATATCGTTTTTAGATCAGTTTTTTTCTTTATTATATTATATTACGATTTTGGTGTTATAGAAACTTTCAAATGTTATAGAAATATGACAAAAATATTTTGACCGAAGAGTATTGAAAAATATCTACCCATTTTTCACTTGTAGCCGAAAGATTTTTAGGTAATTCAAATTCCTTTCTTTCTAAATTAACTCAAAATTGCTATCTTTTCGTAAGTTTTGCAATTTTTTGTAAATTTAGACAAAAAAATTGCTAAATTGACCAACTTTTTGCTAACTTTTTACAATATTAGGGGGGCAGCTCTCCCCTACCTTCACGAGCACGTACCTGCTTTGTTTGTAATAATCTTTTATTATATGATTTAAGTTGGCTGACCGGGGGGTCTGGGGGGTATGGAATACCCCCAGGTCAAAACGAAGATTTGTAAACATCCTGTTTAAATTATATGCGTGGAGGAAATTTTGGTGGCTCTATTGGAGTTAGAATTGAGCCCCTTAAACCGCTGTACTGGTGCGAAAAAGTGCAGCTTACCTCTAAATTATTTGATCTGTAATTCGTAATTTTTACTGTCTGTCCTGGGGGGTATTCCATACCCCCCAGACCCCCGGTAGCCTATTTTTTACTTGTGGCCAAAAGATTTCCAGATATTCTTATTCCACTTCTTTCTAGAGATATTTTATAATCGCAAAAACCAATTGTTTTAAGAAGGTGAACCGGGAGTTTGAGGGGGGGGGGTATTTTATATCCCCTGGTTCAGTAAAAATACGATAATAATAATAATAATAGTAAACATTTTAATAATCTTAAAATAAATTTCAACTTTTCTCGTTTATCCTATATTGGGGGGGGGAGATTCTAATAAAACTACATCTCTTCATCTATTGGAACTGAATTTGCGGCCTTTTAACCTTGAGAGGTCAGCTTGCCCCCTAAATTATTTAGCCTGCTATCTGTTTTATGAATTTAAATATTAAATTTTAAAAATATTTATTGTGCTGGGGAGTATTCCATATCTACAGATCCCCAAGTCTCCTATTTTTCACTTGTAGCCAAAACATTTTCATATAGTAATATTTCAATTTCCATTTTTTGTAGAATTGCTTTATAGTCTCTAAAATCGGTTGTTATAAGATGGGCGGATTGGGGTATGGAATACTCCCTTTTCCGAAGTCAGAACAATAATATTAGTAAACAATTCAAATTGTTTTTTAAACTTGATTTAAGAATTTCAACTGTTACTGCTTACAACACTACATCTGGGGGGATTCTAGTGAAAGTACATCCGCTTCTCTGTTGAGCTAAATTCTCTCCTAAAGTATTTGTAGATATTTTAATTTTATATCTTTTGGGTGGTTTTACAGTCTCTAAAATCACATATTTTAAGATGGCAGAACGGGGGGTCTGGGGGGTATGGAATACCCCCCAGGACAGAACGATAATAATAGTAAACACCACAAATTATTCTTTAAGCGTCATTTATAAATTTCAAATTTTCCCGTTTGCACTATACGCGGTGGGGGGAATTCTAGTTGCTCTATTGGCGCTAGAATCAAGCCCCTTAAACCGCTGTACTGATGCGAGAGAGTGCAGTTTACCTCTAAATTATTTCATCTGTAATTCGTAATTTTTACTATCCGTCCTGGGGAGTATTCCATACCCCCCAGACCCCCCGGTAGCCTATTTTTTACTTGTGGCCGAAAGATTTCCAGATATTCCTATTCCACTTCTTTCTAGGGATGTTTTATGATCCCCAAAACCAAATGTTTTAAGAAGGTGAACCGGTGGTTCTGGGGGGCTATTTCATATCCCTTACTAGGTCAGTAAAAGAACGATAATAATATTATTAAACATTTTAATAATCTTAAAATAAATTTTAACTTTTCCCGTTTATACTATATTGGGGAAGGGAGGAATTTTAATAAAACTACATCTCTTGCTCTTCAAGCAGACTTCTAAAATCACATGTTTTAAGATGGCAGACCGGGGGGTCTGGGGGGTATGGAATACCCCCCAGGACAGAACGATAATAATAGTAAACACCACAAATTATTCTTTAAGCGTCATTTATAAATTTCAACTTTTCCCGTTGACACTATACGCGTGGGGGGAATTCTAGTGGCTCTTTTTAAGCTAGAATCCAGCCCCTTAAACCGCTGTACTGGTGCGAGAGAGTGCAGCTTACCTTTAAATTATTTGATCTATAATTCGTAATTTTTATACTGTCCGTCCTGGGGGGTATTCCATACCCCCCAGACCCCCCGGTCGCCTAATTTGTTGCTTGTGTCCAAAATTTTTTTTAGATATTTCTATTCCACTTCTTTCTAGGGATGTTTTATGATCCCCAAAACCAATTGTTTTAAGAAGGTAAACCGTGGGTTCTTTGGGGGGGGGGTATTACATATCCTTTAGGCCAGTAATAGAACGATAATAATAATATTAAAACATTTTCATAATCTTAAAATAAATTTTAACTTTTTCTGTTTATACAATATTGGGGGGGGGGGGGGGGAGATTCTAATAAAACTGCGTTCTCCTGCTCTATTGGAACTAAATTCGTGCTTTTTAAACCTTGAAAGGTCAGCTAACCCTCCCCTCTAAATTATTTAGTCTATTTTATGAATTTAAATATTAAATTTTAAAAGATTTGTTATTATTTTTCACTTGTAGTGAGAAAATTTTCATGATACCTAATATTTCAATTTCTTTTTTTTATGAATGCTTTATAGTCTCTAAAATCGGTTGTTGTAAGATAGGGGATTGGGGTATTGAATACTTCCGTCTTCTAGGTTAGAACAATTATATTAGTAAACACTTTAAATTGTTCTTCAAACTTGATTTAAGAATTTCAGTTGTTACTGCTACATCTGAGGGGATCCGCTTCTCTATTGAGCTAAATTCTCGCTTCAAAGTATTTGGAGGTAGTATTTCAATTTCATATTTTTGGGTGGTTTTGCAGTCTCTAAAATCAGATCTTTTAAGATGATGAAATGCCAGTAACAGAACGATAATAATAATAAACACTATTAATTATTCTTTAAACGTCTTTGATGAATTTATCAACTTTTCCTGTGCTTACACTACAATGGAAGGGAGGGGGGGTTAGGTGTTTTAGTGAAAACGCATCCGTTGGTGTATTGAAGTTAAATTTGCTCCCCTTAAACCTAAGCAGCTCTACTGGTCTGTTCTAAATTTCAATGTATAATTTGTACTGTCCTGGGGGGTATTCCATACCCCCCAGACCCCCCGGTTGTCCTTGCTATGAGCAGTATCATAAATTCTTTAATTGTTATTCCAATATTAAACTAAGACGGTTATCTTAGCAAGTACGGTAAATTGTTAATGCCATGGTACTCATTTTCTTGTCATATTTTGCCTGTCTTTCCTCCGAATACCGTGGCAAAACATTGAGGTGGGCTGCTATTTGAACCCTTTCTAAATGAAGTGTATGACTTTTCCTGTGGTGATGTGAAACTAAACTGCGAAGAAAAGGATTGGAATGATATTATAATACTAAAAAAATGAAATTTGGAAACTCAAAAATTATTGAAATTGCATTTTTTGATTACTGAAGACCGCCAGATTTTTCCGCTTTATAAATTTGTAATCTACTGGTATTTTTCTTTTACTTGGACATTTTATGAACGAAAAACTTTCTAACTGAGGCAGAAAATTTTTCACATCTTCTCGGGTGAATAAATCTGTTATTTGTATTTCTTCTGAATGAACAAAATTTAAGGATGCCACTTAGGAAAAATTAAATTGTGATCATAAATTGGGCCAGCAATTCACTGGCTTGAGTTTAATTTTAGCAAAGCAAAAATGTACTAATTTTGAATTGCTGTTCTCCATTAGATTTTCCAAAAATTTTCAATTCTATCCTTCAGATTTTGCTTTTGCCAGGAGTCACATCCTGACCAGGTGGGAGTACAGTGAACGTTAATTGGGGTGACATTGGCCACCCACTTTTAAGATTAATCTACCATCAGCATAACTGTTTCAACTATAAGGTGAGATAAGAGTGTGAACTTATTCACTAAATTTTTTACGGAAAAGTACTAAATTTTATCCAGGTAATCTCGGTAAGATTAGATAAATGGTTCCATTTTATTTTGGGTTTTATTTATCCTATCTATTCTTGCCTCGGAAAAAATAACCGCAAAAAAATCCCTTGGTGCATTTCTTTTCAAGGTTTCCATTTCGTTACACTTTGTGAACAAAAAGTTAAAATTTCGACGCTTTATTTTTGGTTTACTGAGAACGTAAGTGAAACCATTGAAAAACGTAGACCTGTTTTAGACAGTTGGAGGTTAGGGTTATTTTTAATTTTCAGTAAAATTACTTGAAGTTCACAGTGGTTTTATTTCTTCGTAACCTTCGAATCAAATTTAATAAAAGTTTTCGTCTTCACGAGAGTTGGCCTTATCATCAGCAGCGTCTGGAGCAGACGGTTTTGTGTCAAATTTCACGACAGATTTGATTCTGGGTGAAGGCAATTTTGTACAACAAAAATTCTTGTGAAGGTCGAATCGAAAGTAAACTAACAATAATTAAAAATAAAAATTGTTTAATTATTAACTACATTGAACTTTAAACCAACCGTGACGGACGCCTGACAATGTGACAACATAAAATTAGTAATTTCAGCAAAAATTACGATCGTGCAAAAATAGACACAAATTACTATAATTATTTATCTTCACAGATCAATTACATTTAATAAAAAGTCAATTGATAAGTTTCTGGACGTCTAGCAATAATAATAATTATATTTAAAGTTCTCGACTGCAATAAACATTTTTGTTTAGTTACGATTAACATTTATTGTGATTAATTCAATTTTATAAACAAACAAATGAGGATTAATGGGTATCGCAAAAAATAACTGGATGAGTGTGAAATTTGGAACGGGAAAAGAATGGACACCTACGTTAACTAAAAATAACCAGGCTATAAATATACAAAAAGAAGAGTTTGGATCATTCAAGTTACACTGCTTTACAAACCAGTCACCACAGCATCTCCAAGAAAATTGAGTGCAAAACGCTTTTTGTTGGGACTTGCAAGTAGGTGGGTCACCTATAAATAAGTTGCTCTAACGGACAGGATAACGACCTGTTAATGCTTCGTTAAGAGTCTAAAAATTTTCGTTTTTGTTACAAATTTGTACGTCTAATTGTCGGTAATTGGATGACCACCCATACGACTTAAATTTTTGCCTCTTTTTGACCGATTTTTGTTGGGAAAGAAATTATTGCAATTACAAGATTATTTTTGCAAAAATTGAACTTGATCTTCCATATATGCATCTTGCAAGTTAACCAGTTTGACTTTTATGGAGAGATATTGTCATTCCAGTATTTTTCCTTTTAAGTAATCAGTGAGGCGATTTGGATTGGAAGGCAAAGAGGAACTTACAGATTTAAATAAATAGGATTGATTATTCATGTATGATAGACTTTCGATCTATCAGTCTAGACTATTTACGGAATAATTAGCTGAATTATTTAATTATGGTGCTAAAATTGAGATAGTGAACAAACTGGTGGTTGTTTGATGCATATAAATGGCAGACCTGATTCATTAATAAGTTTTTATTACGGTTTTTATACGTTTTGTGTGTCATTCGCCTAATACAAACCACAAAGTGGCATATGGAACGTCTGTCTCGGGACTCTCCAGTCATCCAAACGGATTATTGGACTCCATTAAGCTATTAATTCTGTTTAGTACTCTTCCGGCCCACCGAATTTCACTAAAACCATCTACATGCCCTGTAATTAACAAAATTAAACTGGCTGCAAAATTTTAACGGACACTCCGGCTTAAAACGATGAAAATTTTGTTAACCTAGCACTGAAATAAATTGTCATTAAAGAAGCGTAATGAGGGTCATGAATTTTTTTACCCAATGTTTCGGAGCCCACAAGTTTCTTGTCTTTCACAGCTTACAGTCAATTAATCTTGTATTATTTATGCGTTTCACTAATGATTTTGTCAGAAGACAGAAAAAAATTACTTTGTGCCTTTGGGAAAGGTCGTCGGTCAAAAATGCTAATTTTTTAATCCTCATTAACTCGCAACGTTTTCTCCGTTAGAAGTGTGTTAGAACAGGGGCGCACTAGCTCTAACGTTCTAGAAACCAAATATTTTTCGTTTTAACAAGGGAAAATTGGACAATGCCAATTTTAATATTACTTACTCTGCTCGTCGTATTTATAACAAACGAATATTTAATACAATGCTAGTAAATGCCTAATTGTGGTGACCGTAAGCATAAGCGTAAGAAGTAAAAATTGAAGTTAAACTATTTGAACTTTTCGTTTTATTTTTTATATGGCTCATGTATAGGCTTTCATGTACCCCCTAATACGAAAGCCTATAGGCACGAGGAATATATAAGATTATAATATAAAGTTCAAATATTTGATCTTATGTGGGGGTCATTGTGATTTGAAAAGAATTTTTAAACGTAAAACTTTTTTTAAAATAGGTTTACAAGTAAATCTAACTTTCATCATTAGAATCCTGCCTATCTAATGTGTAAATCTCAACGTCATTACTTGAATAACATACACGTTACACGAATTTGTAAAAGTCTTGGAAAAGTTCACGAACGTGCGGTTATTTATTATCTTTTTTTAGTAATTAATTTTGTGTGTGTACTTTTTATATTGTGGGATTAAGAGTACCATACAACTTTCTCCAACGGTCCTTCCGGAAGGACCTCCTGACGATACTTTAGTGTAATACTTGAGACGTTTGTGTTGTTGATCGAGAGGGGGGGATTAATTAAAATTGACTAATAAATGGAATTTTAAGCTTTTCGGTTTCATAATAATTTTATATTTTTCATTCTTACCTTACACGGGTGGGGGGGGGGTCTGGGTGATATTTGTTTTTTGAGGTGAAATTCGCACCCAAAACGCCTAAACGTTTAATGAAAGAAAAAATTTACAAATAAGTGGCCAATTTTATCGTTTTAACTTAATTTTTGATTAACTTTGGTTACTAGGCAACTGTGGCGACGAAAAAATTTGGTTCAAATTTTATTGCCTCTAGTATCTAATGAAACCTTACCAGAACAGAATTGAACATGAGTTGTTTTTACTTTCCTGTCTTTATTTCTTTCGTATCACTGTAACATTTTACTTATTCATTTCGATTATTTTTCGTGATATTATTTGATTTTTTGACAGTGTAATCATCAGTGTTATTCATGCTTAGAAATTTTCCTAATCTTTTTGAATTTTAATTACTTTTTTTGGTGTACTGGGGGGTATCTGTCGTACTTGTTGGAATGATTTACACGTAAAAATAATAATAATTGAAGAAGATATACTGGGCACAGTATTGAGACCGGGGGGTCTGGGGGGTACGGAGTACCCTTTAGTAAAAAACTGTTCGAATTTTAATTAATTCTTTTTAATGTACTGGAGGGTATTCCATACCCCCCAGACCCCCCGGTCAACCTTAGCAATTTGTAACCGCACTGAAACTTTGCCCAAAATGTTCTTTAGCTTCTTTTCACTTGAATGTTTAACATTAAAAATTGGTAACGTAGGTTAGCCATGTAAACGCTGAGTGGTATTTTGGTTTGAAAAAGACAAAATTGTAAAAGGCAGAACATTTTAAACCTCTCAGAAGGATGTGATATTTTAGACCCATAGATTGTTCACCGGGGGGTCTGGGGGGTACCCTCCAGCTGTACGAAGTTGCAAAATATAAATTTTTAATCAACTTATTTATAATAATTTATTGTATTAAATGGAGGGAGGTAGTAAAATTATGTTGGTGCTAAAATTAACTAAATCTTTCAATAATTTATAACAGTGTGGTCTAAGTAGTGCAACTTGATAAACATATCACAATTTTATCAATTTTATATCAGACTCACCTGACGATGCTATGGTATAGCGAAAACGTTTATGAATAAAATTATACATTTCGTATAATTTACATTGTGCCAACTTTTAATATTTTAGTTCCAAAAAGTGTCGATACACTTTTGGTTTGTCTTAAAAATTGTGATATATAAATCTTTCAAGTTAAGTTTCGGTCTCATAATGAATTGTTTTCTTCTTATCTTACATGGGGAGGTGGAAAAATATTTCTGGTGCTAGAGAAAATTTACTAATAAAATCTGTAGATTTAAGGTTAATATAATTATGTACTCAAATCTTAAGATTACACTGAGAAATTATGACTTTTGGTAAGATTTAAATATTTTGGGAACTTTGGTTGCTAAGCAACCGTGGCGTCGAAAAGAGTTACTTATTCAATGTTTATTTATTCTGAATACACATTTATTCAATGTGTATTCTATACAATAGAATTTCAATTAATTCTTTTTGATCTGCTGGGGGGTATTCCATACCCCCCAGACCCCCCGGTCAACCTTAGTATTTTGTAACTGCACTGTAACTTTGCCCAAAATGTTTTTTTAGCTTTTTCGCTCTTAAATGTTTAATAACATTAAAAATTGGTGACGTCACCAATTTTTAATTCTTAAAATTAAATACAAAGAAGCTAACGAACATTTTGAGCAAAGTTACAGTGCAGTTACAAAATGCTATGGTTGACCGGGGGGTCTGGGGGGTATGGAATACCCTCCAGAACATCAAAAAGAATTAATTAAAATTCAAAAATTCTTTTACTGGAGGGTACTCTGTACCCCCCAGACCTCCCGGTCTCAATACTGTGACCAATATATCTTCTTCAATTATTATTATTTTTACGTGTAAACCATTCCAACAAGTACGACAGATATTCTTAAAGGGAAGACTATGAGGAGAGGGTAAAAAGTACAGCTTGCAGCTCCCCGACTCAAACAGTTTTAAAAAGTACATCCATGTTTCCTGAGTGATATTTTGGTTTGAAAAAGACAAAATTGCAAGAAGCAGAAAATTATAAATCTCTCAGAAGGATGTGATATTTTAAACGTTTGCGTTGTTCACCGGGGGGTCTGGGGGGTATGGAATACCCCCCAGCTGTACAAAGTTGCAAAGTATAAATTTTTAATCAATTTATTTATAATAATTTATTGTATTCAATGAAGAGCAGGGGAGGTAAAATTATGTCTGTTCAAAAATTAAATTAAATCTTCTAAGTTAAGTTTAGGTCTCATAATGAATTTTTTTCTTTTTATCTTACAGGGGGAGGTGGAAAAATATTTCTGGTGGTAGAGAAAATTTACTAATAAAATCTGTAGATTTAAGGTTAACATAATTATGTACTCAAATCTTAAGATTACACTGAGAAATTATGACTCTTGGTAAGATTTAAATATTTTGAACTTTGGTTGCTAAGCAACCGTGGCGTCAAAAAAAAATTCTTTATTCAAAGTAAGATTTGTCTTGTTTCTCTTGATTATATTGCTCATCATCCTATTCTATTAATACAATTGATTGGTTGACAGTATTTAAGTGTTAATCATCCATAAACATTTTTCTAAACTTTTAGAATTTCAATTAATTCTTTTTGATGTACTGGAGGGTATTCCATACCCCCCAGACCCCCCGGTCAACCAACCCAGTTGTAATCATTAGTGTTATTTGTGCTTAAAAATTTTCCTAATCTTTCGAATTTTAATTAATTTTTTTTGGTGTCCCCCCGGTCAACCTTAGCAATTTGAAACTGCACTGTAACTTTGCCCAAAATGTGCTTTAGCTTATTCGCTCTTAAATGTTTAATAACATTAAAGATTGGTGACGTAGGTTAGCTATGTAAACACTGAGTGGTATTTTGGTTTGAAAAAGACAAAACTACAATAGGCAGAACATTTTAAACTTCTCAGAAGGATATCATAGTTTACACGCATGTGTAGTTCACCGGGGGGTCTGGGGGGTATGGAATACCCCCCAGCTGTACGAAGTTGCAAAGTATAAATCTTTAATCAACTTATTTATAATAATTTATTGTATTAAATAGAGGGAGGTAGTAAAATTATGTCTGTGCTAAAATTAAATTAAATCTTCTAAGTTAAGTTTCGGTCTCATAATGAATTTTTTTTTCTCCCCACACGGGGAGGTGGAGATATAGTTCTGGTTTTGGAGTGAAATTTGCGCCCACAACATAGTTATGCACTCAAATCCTAAGATTACACTGAGAAATTGAGACTTTTGGTAAGATTTTAATTTTTTGAGTGCTTTGGTTGCTTGGCAACCGTGGCGTAGAAAAGATTTACTTATTCAATCTAAAATTTGCCTTGTTTTTTTTTTTTATTATTGCTCGTTATTCTATTATTTTGAGTGTTAATCATACATAAGCATTTTTTTAAACTTTTAGTATTTTATTTAATTCTTTGTGATGTACTGGAAGGTATTCCATACCCCCCAGACCCCCCGGTCAACCTTAAAATATTGTAGCCTCAATCTGAATTTGCCCAAAGTGTGGTTGAGCTTTTTTACTTGTGAATATCAAAAATGATAAAATGTATTAGTAAAAATTGGTTAGGCGACCGTGCCCACACTTGATAGTTGCCGGATCTGGTATACATTTCGTCAGATGATCTGCAGATCATCTGACGCTAAAATACAAGTTCACTTAAAATCTAGAAGTTACCAAATGTTTTGTTATCTGGATGAAGTGGATTACATTAAAAATTACGTGGGAATTTTGATATTCACCAGGTGGCCAGTCTGCCCCTGTAATAAATCACCTCCTTCTGCACCTTCGTTTCAGTCGTCCTCGAAAGGATCGAGCAAGAAGTCATGAAGGCTCGAATTGTGGTGGGAAAAAGTATTGTCGTATTGTAAGAAACAATAACATGGTTTCTGATTGCAAATAAAGCCCAACCCACTGATCTTTCTTACTCATTGTTTATAAACGCTTATTATTTATAAATTATATTTTTGAACCATAAAATACGGTTATTATAAATGCAAGACGCGTGTATAGCACGAGTCATATTTACATTTTGCAATGCAAATAGCACACAACGTAACTTGCCAAAGACCTGTGAGAAAACTTTAGGTCACTCACCGGAAATACCATGCAGTCTGAGCGCCACTTTTGTATTCATTTATGTGTGCGTCTATATTTGTTTCGTTGATTACAAAACAAAGATTTCAAAATTCCATTTTCCGTAAACGGAAGATTCTTCTGTAAAATCGATTTAAATGTTGAAAGAATTACTTAAGCACAAAATTGTAATTTAAAGAGGTTCTAATCTGCCAAATCTGTGAACGTCGAACCCACTTCTTGAGACTCAGCATCTGGGAGATACGGATCGCCCAAAAGCACCATGTCACTATGACGAGATTATTTAAGATTTGCATAATTAAAATTGTGTTTTTATTTTTAGATTCAAATGTTTATTTTTAACTTTGGGTTAGTACATCAGATCCGTACTCGGCGAGTTTAGGAAGAACAGTGTGATTGATCGGTTTTTTCGAGTCGATCCTGTCCTATTTAATATTCAATTATGATAATGAAAAAAAGTAAAAAACGGTCGAGCACTTCGAAATAAGTGTATTATAGTAGGTAAACTTACATTAGTGAAATATGGTTAATAAATGGAAGAAGAGATAGCGATGGAAAGCTGAAGAGCAATAACCTCTGATATAAACACAGTGATGTATTTTGTGTTTAAATTACAAAAACTTTTGGATTTTATCTGTCATCGATTGTGCATACACAATACGAACAGAATATTGTTGGAATTAAAAATTTAAAGTGATTTTCTATTATGCAAGAAATAAGCTACCTAACCATCATGCGATGGTGATATTTATATACCAGTTTCTTATGTACGGCTTCTTATTAGATAATAATTAAGCTTGTATTTCAAGTTATTGATTTTTTAGAAAGAACAAAAAGTAAAATGTTTGTGTTACATAAAATTGGCTTCATTAATATGTAATTATTTTGCTCTGATGAAGAACAGATGATAATCCTTCCACCTTCAAGTTTATTCTAGCACACCATCCATATTTTTGTAATTAAGTGCTTCTGCTAATTAACATGAAATTTTAAATTGGGTCAGAGAATTCAGATCAACAGTTTTGCCTCGTTTTGCGTTTTTTGTAGGTGTAATTTTCAGAAGGCGAACAGGATATGGTATTTTGGGGATTTCCTTTATTATCTATCAATGATAATTATCTCTTCCTTAAATCATTTTGAGAATCTTCATTAAACCGTAGGTACAAAAACATCGTTTTTCCTAAAACTGAACCCAAAACGTTTCGTCCCACTGAACATTTTCAGATAACCAACTATTTCACAGCGTGGCCACGACGGTCGATAAAACTTTCAGCTGCTTTTATCGTTAGTAACTCTAAAAAGTACTTAATTATGACTTATTTTTATTGCTCCAGTAAAAAACACAATATTTTATGCCATGTTGACAAGATTTTGATAATATCGGAAGGTTCACGTTTTTCAAATTAAATTAGTCATCTGATGATTCTTCCTCATTACTTCAAATTTAACGAGCTTTTTCAAAAATTCCGTACTTTTTGGAAGCAGGAAGGACAATTTATCAGGGCGACCTTGTTTTTGTTGATTTGCAGTTAGAGATTTAATTTTTAAATGTCTCAAATTTTTTAACTTGCAATTCCTTTTTGTAATAATTAATAATTAAATTATTACGGTGTGGTGCTGTCTCAAAATTTAATCTTACGGACACTTTTTTTAATTACGCTAATCATAATAAAAAAGTTTGTGGTGTGGTTAATTTTGAAAGATAAATGTTTTTAATTATCTTACAGCAATTAAGCAATGTTAACTTATGTAAATTCTTTTATTAATTATTGTAACTTAAAAGAATAACAGAATTTTTAATCATTTCGATTAATTTTCAAAAAAAAAACCGTAAAAAACATCCTTGGTTATAACCATTATTGGTATTAATATTCAAAAAAATTTAAAACTGTCACTGTACGAGGGAGGATCAGGAAGAAAATTTATTAGGTACTTTAATGTGACATTTGAAAGCCGATAATTTAATTTTTTTCCCATATCAACGACGACTTAAGATATTTAAATTTATGAATGATTTTAGAAGCTTTAGTAAATTGTAAGAAGATAATCCCTTTTTCAATTATAAACTTTGAATTAATTTATTGTTTACATCAAAAACTTGAGGCTATTCAAATAGAAAGAAATCCTTAATTTAAAGTTGCTTCATATACTTTGAACGCTTTTCTAATTAAGTTTTCGTGAAATAAAATTAGGAAAATCAAATTTTCCGTTAGCTCCGCTTCGCTACTTTGTGTTTTTAGCACATTTCCTCGTGCAGTCCTCTATGCGATTTACGACTGCTGTAATAACATTTTTGTGTTTCTTTCTTTCGTTATGCAGCTTCTTCATCAGCAAGTTTCAAAAAAAAATTTTTGTAAACAAGTTTAATGGCAGGCACTTGTAGGAAACATTAATAGAACTTGGTGGAATAAGTAATAATAGCTTTAATCTTAATTGCCTATTTTAGCTCGTGTTTCGTTTTTACGACGGCACATAAAATTGCTTTCACAATTGAATCAAGTAAAATGCACATTAAACTACCTCGTCAATTTCGTTTTATCTCTTTTTTTCTAAATTTAAATGAAATATTGCAAAAAACAGACGACGCGTTTCTAATAGCACCTAGCGGCAATCGACTTAACTAACTGTGTTCTAATTACGCCATCTTTTTTGTTCGTACATACGTGCGGAATCGAAATTTCGTAGGTACTTTTTATCAGGGAAAGGTAACTTACAAGGTTGTAAAGCTAAAAAAATGTGACGGCTATTTTGCATAATCTCAGATTAAAATGAGAGCTAATCAATTATTATATCTGACGGTTAATTAAGTCCATATATGAATCATGCAACAATTTTTTGTGTACTATCTCGGTTCTGTAGGACAATAAAAATAATTTGATTATTATGCTCCCACCCACCGCTGCAACAAAATGCATCAGTGGTCAAGAAAGTCCAAAGGAAGTAAACAAATTTGATGAAATAAAAGTTTTCGTTTTTTATGTGCTCCTTCGCAGTTAAATAAATTAAAGAATTTATTTACAACTGCAAAGTTGCAATTTTGCATCGTCTGGTGTCATAAAAAAGCAACCAGAAAGTGAAGGTTGCAGATGTATACGTAAATTTTCAGTTCGCTTTATGTTAATTACAGAGCGACAACTGAAGTACGCGTAGCTGTAGAATTCTCAAATTATTTTTTTTAAATTGTTTGATTACTATAATTATTGCTTAATTAGATTATGCAAGTTTAACATCTTAGTTGACCTTAAAGAGATATTAAAATGCTGATGCAGCGGCCTTCTCGGACGTAAAAATTGGACGCTCTTAATTTATTATAGTGCAATTGTTTCTTGATGATAATTGTAGTGACTCACCCACGATACCTATTTTTTTATAACTGCCAACAAGTGGTTCGAATCTTTTGTGATTAGTGATTTTTATTATACGTAATTTTTTTATTAAATAATTGCGCTATTTACTTAATGCGGTATCTCTCAAACTTCTTAAAAATTTCCATCTTAGATTACTAAAAACAAAGTTGCATGGGTTTAAAAGAATTGTAATGTTATTTTAAATTTCTTAGTTAAGTTTGGTTAGATTTTTGGGGTTGATGACGACATCAGGGACGGGGAAAATTAAAGGTCTTTTGGGAGGTAAACAAAACTTTTTAACAATTTTTCTTTTTTTGCAGCAAAATTATCTAACAAATTTTGGTTACTTGAGCCCATCTTCTCACGAAGCTGGAGCTTTAAGAACGGAAGAGTCGTTGCGAAATTCAATACGCGAATTACAAGAATTTAGTGGTCTTCCAGTCACTGGACGAATTGACGAAAGGACAAAAAAACTTTTAAAAACACCGAGATGTGGATTACCAGACATAGAACCCCATCGATACAGGAGAAAACGTTTCATGCTGCATGGCCAAAAATGGGGATACACGAATTTGACGTGGAGGTAAGTCGAGTTTACTATTATAATATTGGATCAAGAAAAGGGCTGATGCTATGTACTAAAATCATTTTATTTGAAATAGATTTAATTCACGTCCAAAAAATATAATTTTTTCTAAAATAGCGCCCAAGGCGATTTTTTGGCCTTTAACCTCACAAAGTGACATTTTGGTCGTACGTGACATTTTACGTGACAAAAAAAACAGAGACATTTTAAATTTTTTTAATAGAGAGAGCGATGATACTAAATCTTCCCTAAATATTTACCATTCCTCCTAAAAACCGCCCCTTAACTAATTAAGTATCCCTTAAAATATTTCAGTTACATTTTCCTATAATTAGTTACTTTTCTCAGAGTAAATTTTCCAGCTGTGTTTGTGAGAGACTCAGATACGACGCTTGAGAGGATCGGAATCGAAAACTTGTGTTCGATTTGTGAGGTCAATTGTTTAGGGTTCGCTAAACTACAAAACATTTACTAAAGTTAGACTTGGGTAGTTGGAGGTAGGATTTGGTTTAATATTAAGTTTTGGGAAGCGTTATTGAAAACTTGACGCTTTTGATCTTAAGGATGAAAATTTTGTTGACTGATGATTCGGCCTAATAGGAAAGTGTTTTACATTTTCGATAAAAGCTTCTCCTTTTTTGGGGTGGAACTTAGTTTGTGGTGGCGTAAAAACGGGTGTTTCGCTCACGCTATGATAATTACAAAATAACTTACTCAACTTCCGGTATTTGAAAATTATTTTAACGGAAAATCGCCAGCTGTTTATTGTAAAACTTGCGTACCTTTCGGTTTGGAAGCTAATCTGGTTCAAGTTATGCACAATATGCGCTATTTTTATACCAAAAAGTGTTAGGAGTTTAGACAAAGTTTGGTTCTTCCGCCACTTGATAACTACAAGTGCATTACATTAATTTATATATAAAATCAGTAAATTAAAAATTTACTTACAAGTAAAAAAAATTCCACGGTGAAGTTAGTTTATCTGAAATCAGCGCCGCAGGAGATTTCATCAAAATTCAATTTGAAGTATAAAATTTAAAAACTCAGAACAAAAGTAGCAACAGAAAGAATAAATAACAGTGTCATCTGTGAGTCAAATCGCGAATTACGAAATGATCACCTACTGTAAGGGAAATGTGCCATTTGATGGCACCCCTAACGATTCCGTTCGGTAATACAAAATTTTTTTTTATTCTTGCGAATTTTCTAATCTAAAATTAATCTATTATTAGATAAAACCTGAGATTGACAAGCTAATAAATGGTATCTAACTTGAACAAAAAATTTTGGATAACCCCTCGTATTCAAGGAAGGCCGACTGCGTTATCTGTTACCTACTTTTTTTTAACTTCCGGTTATTTTGATAGCGTGTAATGTATACGTAATTCTTCTCGCACTATTTTTTAATTATTTTTGTTACCATGATTATTATTTAACCCATTAAAATATCGAACGAAAATAATCAACTACTTTTTTTGTTGTATTGTAATAGTGGCGCCCTCTACCCCGCAGTAGCAAACTTTATTTTTATTTTAAACTACTAACTACTAATGAAATTAATTTTTTGTCGGAATTAGAATAATTAAAACAGATGGCGCCTGTGTAGTTTTACCAATTTAAAATTAAATTATGCTAATAATAATTTGCTTTTATGGAACAACTTTGAGTCGTGTGAAATCAAGCGAAAATTTGATTATAACCAGCACTTAGCAAAAACCACGAACCTCTTTGATTCCACCACGTTTTAGTTGTCACACCTTAAATAATGTAATTTTGAAAATCGATGGTTTGAATTTTGAAAAAAAAAAACTTTGTTAGGCAACCCACTTAGCGCGCGTGTAACGAAAAGTATAATCAAGTTCCCTGATTTGAATTCATCACTCACACCTTTAATATTATAATAACATTAATAAGCTATTAGCACTTTGCCTGTAATTAATTTAAATGTTGATTAAAATCGCTTCGAGCTGATTTGAATTAAAATTTTCGTCGTGTTTGAGTGGAACGTAGAAATACACTTAAACTGGCAATTTTTGAAGACAAGCCCGGGTAGCTCAGTCGGTAGAGCATTGGACTTTTAATCCAAGGGTCCAGGGTTCAAGTCCCTGCTCGGGCGGTTTTTTTTAATTTTTTTTAGTAATCCAAAAATTTTTTATTCATGACTCCTATTGTTAAGTTAATAATTGGATGAAATCTTTTCGATTCGAGATTATATATTCAATTTTTAATGCGCTCAATTAAAACTAAGTGCTTTTAAATAGATCATTCGTATCTTTCATAAATTATAATTTAAGTTATTAGTCGTCTTTAATCAAATTATGTAAAAGCGAAGTGTTAAAATTTCATTTCATTTTTATATTATTTGGGCGTAGCGACGGATTCGTTGTTGCGTGTATAACTGAAGAGCGTGTGGATTAATTTTGATTTGAAAAATTAATGATCGAATCGCATAATTGTGGTGATTCAATGAAAGAACCGCTTACTCCAAATTAATTACCGCTCACTACAATAGAGGAACCAGACTAAATGATTTCAAGATCTCATTAAGTCTGTTCGATTACCCTCTTCGCATCATTTACACCTATCTAAATATACACGCACCCCTTTTCCTATACAAATCTCTAATTTCCTCCGAGTTTTACTTGGAAATCAAAATATTGGAAGAAATTTTACAATTTTTTACGCTACAAGACGACGCGCCATGGCACAAAATAAGAATTTAACAAAGAGCGAATAAATCGTTTTATCTGCAACGAATCAATGAAGGAAGCTTAAAATGTAGGGTTTTCAAGAAATCAAAATTGTGGCGTTGATAATAAATATTTTTAAATGGTTTAAAAAGAATTAATTAGATAAAACAGGGAGCTATTTCGGTAAAAGCTTAGAATTTTGAAATTAAAATTAATTTTGAAGCAATAATTTTTTCAAATATGACCTTTAATTTATAAGCGCTGGGACTTGATCATTTTTGAAACTAATTTTAATTTTAAAATTTTAAGCCTTTACCAAAATAGTTCTATATTTCACCTAATCGATTTTTTTTGAATCATTTAAAAATATTTGTTTTTGACAGCACAGTCTTCATTTGTTCTAAGCACTTCATTGTAAGCTACTGGGGAGGTGCCTGTTAAGTTTAACAAATCGAAATTTATCCAGGAAAACAAAATCGGGTGAAGGTCTATGAATTTTTCCGTATTGTTTTTTTTGTTATACCTACCGATTAACGTGGAGTCCGACCCACTGTTTCAAAACCCAAAATCAAACTTCTCTCCATCCAAAAATATACATTAAAATTTTCAAAATGTCAAGGCTTCAATTACTGAAGTTTACATGGAATAAAATCATTAATTTTTTTATAAATTTGCTTTTAAATAGTAAATCGTGCCCACCGGACGTACCTGTATCCGGTAGTAAATATTACGAACAAATTCGAAGTTTTTTTTTGTAGAAGTGACTTATCTGTATTTGTCATCATTTAAAATTCGTTTATTTAAAAATATTTACCTTTTAGTTTGTTTCCGGTGCTCTTACTGAACAGTTGAGTTTTGTGCTAAATTTTAGTGTTGTGGAACATTTTAAAATTTTGTGTAATGGTTTTTGAATTTCATTGGATGGAAAAGTTTTCGGTATGTAAACTTTCAAATCTTAAAATGTTTTTTTTAACATATTAACAAAATTTTTTCAATAAATGTTGGGATTTTGAATAACAGCCCGATTTATTTTAACCATATTTTGTAATAAAATTTGAACTGCTATTATAACTATTAGAATATTTAAGCTGTGCGGCCTGAAGGCCGCACTGACGTCCTGTTTTTCGGTTAGTAATAAATATCTATTGAACAAATTTTAATTGCATTACTGACTGATCTGTTAGACTTTTTTTATTATAATGATATTAATTATAAACATTAGAACTATGTACATACAAAGCTTTGTCTGTCGGTAACACATTAGTTAATCATTTTATCAACCTAAAACAAAAAATGGCTGTCGATTATTTAATTAAACCAGAATTGAACCAATAAAATCGAACTTAACGAAGTTTAACACAACATTTTTTATGAATTAAAAAGAGTATTAAGAGCAATATCCAGAACTTAAATACAATTTTTGTGTTTTATGTCATTCATTTCCAGGACGTTACAAGAATTGAAATAATTTCTAGCATGCCGAAATCTTTTAACACTTCTTCATGTAAAGGCGCTAAAGGCAATTGATTTATTTATTGGAATACCACGTTATTTGAAAACTAAAATGGGTGGAGGGGGGGGGAGAATCCCACTTTCTAGTTTTCAAATAACGTGGTATTCCAATAAATAAATCAATTGTCTTTAGCGTCTTTACATGAAGAAGTGTTAAAAATTTTTGGCATGCTAGCAATTATTTAAATTTTTGTAACGTCCTGGAAATAAATGACATAAAACACAAAAATTGTACTTAAGCACTGGATATTACTCTTAAATATAATTTTTTTTACAAAAAATGAAGTAAAATATCCAAGTACATTTTTTTAAATGCCCCCCCCCCCCTAGGCATGGACGACCTTTAAGTGGAATTCATTTCATTTTAAAAAAGTAATGGTAGTTTAAAAGTTATCAGCAATTTTAAAAGTAAACACAATTTTTGTCTTTCAAATATCTCAAAAATTAGGCAGGTAACAAACTTTTGTAGAGATTAAAATTATTTACAGCTATTCTTTTCTTCTTCTTAGAACATCAAAACAATCGTTTAGCTAGCATGCATCGATGTCTAAAATCAATTTCGTCGTTTTCTTGGTATCGCTTTATGTGATATTGAAATTAAAAAAAAAGGAAATCGAATTTCGATTCTTCAATATCTCTAAATAATCAAATTTAACCACTCGGCATCATAACAGAAATAATTAAAATCGGTAGCCTCCAGTACCTGCAGAATATGTACTGGAGGGTATTCCATACCCCCCAGACCCCCCGGTTTCCAAATTTCAACTTGGAAGTTCAAGCATCAAAGTTATGTTGTTATGAGGTTATGACAAACATCAAGTAGTAAAAAATGTAGACCGGAGGGTCTGGGAGGTATGGAATACCCTCCTTTTGCATAGTTTCGCCTAACCTCCAGATAACCCTAAATGAAAGAAAGGTCTGGGTGTACAGAGACTTTTTTGATTCTTGAAAAGTTTTTGTTGGTTACTTACGGCGGGGGGGGGGCTATGTCGTATTCTCCAGACCACCGCGCCCGGTTCATGAGAAAAATTGTTTAGGAAAAGTAAGCTACATAATATTATACTTTTGTCATAATTTTTTAAACCGCTAATTCCATTTTCAAGCACGCTGCTCTCTAGCTACGCCCAGACTGCCACATTATTATTAAAAGTTGTCTTCTTTTTTTCCCTAAAGTTTGTTTTACAAATTGTATTTAGATATCGATTATACAAATTTTAAAAGTAGCGACACGAAGTTTCCTTTTATTTAACGAGTAGGAATAATTCTGAATGAAAGGAAATGTCCGCTTTTCCATCATGAACCAAGGCCTCAAATCTTCTAGTGGCAGGGAACGCAATTTTAAACAAAAAATGACCTTTACAATTTTATTGCTTAGTCAATATTAGATGGCATTTCGTGTGCCAATATCAAAATCAGCAAAGGACCTTTTTGTTTAAGATTTCGTCCTCAACAAGATGCATAATTATAATAAGATTTATATAAATTTAATTTTAAGATTTGAAAAAAGAGAAATCCTGGAAAAATCGAGATATCAAGGTTACGAATGTAAACTTTAAAAATTGAGTGCAATCCACCTCAAGAAGTTCTAAATTGTTTGCTAATATCGTCTTAGCAGATTTTAAATAAATATTTAAAAGATGACTTGTTTAGTAAGGCGCTGGGGGGTATTCCATACCCCCCAGACCCCACGGTCTCCGTAATTATTTTTATAATTATTGTTTCATTTATCTTGAGTAGCAAAAACTGTTGCAAGTTTATCTTAAGTTTTGAGTAGAATAACTAAGTTTTTAGAGGACAGCACCAACTGTTGACCTCCCCCCCTTAACCTCCCATTTACATTAAAACCTGTTAATATTTTTACAGAAACGTTGAAGGATAAATTTTCAAAGAGATGCAACTGAATCTATTGCATGTTCCGAAATAAAACTGTAAAGACTGAAATATTCAAGTGTAAGTCTGTGGAGAAGGGGGGTGGGAGATTTTCAGACTCTCCGGTTTTTAGATTTTCAAATCTGTTTAGAGTTTTAATATATTTTAGAGCACCACTGTGTTAAGGAAGTGGACAACTTTGTTTCTACGTTATTTGCTTTTTGGACTATGATTTTATTGTTCGCCTGACAATGTTGAATGGTGCTAGGTCTTTTTGGCGATAGAATTAGGTTTTAGAGTATATCTCTCAAATCTCGGTATCCATCAATTGGTTTACATTTTACAGAAAGTGCCCCTACAGAATTGAAGCCTCTCCCCTAGCACCCTAGGCATTCCCAAGATGGATTTCACTAGTTTTGCATCTTTTTGTCAAAAGTTTTGCCACCTTCCATTCATTTTCCTCATAATCTTGCGTTACCCCTTCCAATAATAATTTAAAGTAAAGCTTTGTGTAATTTTGTCGAAGAACAATAACTGGTAGTCCGACGTTCTGGGGATCGCTGATTACGAATCCAGAATCAAAATAACAAACTGACTGACTTAAATGTTGATTTCAAGCTTAAATCGATCAATCACTCTCTGTCGATGTTATCCTGCCAAATAAAAAGGTCCCCAAAAACTGAAATGAGAAAATAAACGATTAATTTTTATAATCAACTCGACAGTGCTCATCATTTCTGTTTTAAAGATAATAAGCCGCGTGTAACACCATTTTACCGTGTAACATATTAAATTTAACGATCATTGGCGTAAACATAACTTAAAAACGTGACGTTAACTGAAAACACAATGTTTACCTTTTCCACATTATAAATATTTATTAGTAATAAAAAAAGTACTGCAGGCAGTGTAATAATCACTCTTTGCAATTTTTTATACGCGCGGAATGAAGCAAAATTAAAATTATTAACCATAAACCCTTAAAGGAATCGAAATCGTCGATCGAATTCTTGAAGACGTGGTGGTTCCTTTCTGAATTTTAGTGAAAACATTGATTAAAATTTTTTGTAACCTTAACAAAGCGATTGACATTTTGGAAATATCATTTTAAAGAGCATTTAGGTCCCGAGAGATCCAAAATAAATTTTACTCTTAATGTAATTTAAAAACGCCCACTTAAAATTAAAAATTGAAAATAAAGTTGAAAAGAACTTGAGGCTATAAAATATTTTACTAAAGTTTTGCTAACAATGCGCTCGCAGACGCGTGCTAAAATTCGAGCTAAGTGAAGTGAAAAATGGGATCAATTATCGAGATTCAAAATACTTTTCAAATCTTATTTTCTATTTTATCTCACCTTGCAATAGCATTTTATAACAAAAGTTTTATTATTTGTTCACTTGATGAGAAAGGGTTTTTTTGTCGCACAGAACTGTTAGGTAATGCGGGGGGGCTTATCAAGTTCTGAAGCTACGGCAGGGTATATTATCTTGGTTATTGTTCAATTTATTAAACAATGTTTAGAAAACAATTTTGTGGAAATGAGTTTTCTAGACATAATTTCTTTTTGTTTTCGAAAATTAGTTAAGAAATAAGAAAGTTACGAAGTTTTTTATTGTGGTGCAATAAAGTGTAAGTTTCACGGTGCAGATTTCAATGGGGAGGTATTTTCTCCGTTATTATTCCCGTTATCAAAAAAAGTCAAGAATCGGATTTTGTAGAGCTTGAAATTTTAAACAAGCAGGTATTTTTATTTTAGAACTAACTTGAAATATATAGAAGTTATGAAGTTTCTATAATTGAACAACGGCAAAATGCATTTCAATTTCGGTTTTGTAAAATTTTCTCGTGTTACATTTGATAATAATAAAATAAGATGACATTTTACAATATATTCATTTAATAAGTAGGCGCAATTGGAACTGACCTGCAGTAGCGTTCCGCGTGACCGCAGACCTGGCATCTGTGACAGCGTAATCTAAAATTTGCCGTGTGGGTTCTTGTGTACCTGGTGTTGGTACTGACTGTACCAACCAACTACGTTACCGACACGGGTTTATTTTCAATTTGACATTTTTATAAAAACAAATTTTTTGCTTTTGAAATAACACTGAAAAATGTTGAATGAGATAATTCAATGAAATGCTTCTGACGATGCTTTAATTTAAACGAGCGATGTTTTCTGCTATTTACTGTAGGAAATCATTTCAAAGGCAGAAAATTATAAAAAATTACATTTTGCTTTTGAAATATGTAGGTATACATTAACAAATAAAAAAATTTTTAAACTTTTTATAATAGTCAAATAGTGAAAACGAGACAAGTACATGAATTTAAAAAACTTGAGAATTTTTGTTGTTGTTTTTTTTTTAATAAAATTATGGAACTTTACGACATTTAAATTTAATGAGACAAATTTCGATTCATTATTAAATTTTTATTCATTTTATTGGATATATAAAATTTTGTTTAAAATACACTAAATATGAGAAAGTTGTATTACAGAAGTGTAAAAATTAAGAAATACAATAAAACCAGCTTTACTTTATAATATCGCAAATATAAGGGTGGCCAGCCTTTATTTCTAGCTGTGGAGCTCCTTGCTTATTGTATCATAGCAACGAACCAAAACAACGTGATAAAATAATTATGGTTGTGATATTTTCGTTCTCGATTACAGTAATGTGCTTAAATTTCGGTAGTTCATGACTTCTTGCGTTACTAACCGACAGACAGAACCGGGATTTTGTTTAACAAATCTCAATTTTTTGTGTAAATCTTACAATTTTAAATAACATTTACTTTGATTTTCTGGATATGTTTAAAATTAAATTGAAAAGCTATGTTCAAAAATTATTAGTTTACTTTCTGTCACTTGAGAAAAGATAACTTTCAAAGTTGGTTGGAGAAAAAAAGATTTAAAATTTGTGGCAAAATTTAATTGTAAACTACTAAATTTTATTGCTAGATACAGATGACTTACTACAGATAGTCAGCTCCAGCACTAAATTGCTTTTTTGTTCAAGAAGATTCTTGAAAGCAAAATTAATTTTCGGCCTTTGGCCTCACTTTGAGGGGATTCTGACAAATCAGATTTGTAATCAAACTGACGAGCGAGGATGCTAATTCAAGTTTTATGTGCGTTCAGCAAACCCAAACCCCTTAACTCCATCAGTGGTTGGGGGGGGGGGTATTCCATATTGCTTACCAATTTTGAGAGAGGGAGGGAGGTTAATTTAGCTAACGTCTCAAATAGTTTATATCTTCTGATAATAAAACTGAGCGGGGGGGGGGTCTGGGGTTTTTCTTAGGCCTCACTCTGAAGGGATTGTGACAAATTAGAAGCTAAGTCAGATTTTACATGTACTCAACAAGCTCAAACCCAGTAACTTCGTATGTGATTGGAGGGTATTCCATACCCCCCAAACCCCCCGGTTTCAAAGACCAACATAGACAAGTATAACTTGTCTGAGACGTTATGAAATAATAATTTTTACAAATAAATAATATCTTATAGTATAATAGAACCGGGGGGTCTGGGGGGTATGGAATACCCCCCAGGCTGGTCTAAGAGGATAAAAGTTATACAATTTTTTGGAATTTTTTAGATTTTGCTCGATGAATCATAGCGACGAACCAAAACAAGGTGATATCATTCCTATGGATGTGATGTTTTAACTTCTTGCTTTACTAACAGACAGACAGAACCGGACTTTTGTATAATTCATACAATTTTAATTATATTTATTTTCTAAATATGTTTAAAAAGAAATTTAAATGATGTGAAGCTTCCTATAATTAAATATTACAAAAATAGATTTTGATATTAAATTATTTTAAGAAAACCCCCCGTTGTTATACATTTTAGAAATAAATCTAGTATAAAAACGATTTTATAGAGCAGAAAATTTTAAATACTATTTTTGGAGTATCTTAGATAATAAAAAAGTTATGTGAAGCTTTCCGCGATTATATGATGAAAATATACTTTGTATCAATTCAGAAAGTACAAATTTTATACACTTAAAAAAATGACAAAGGGGCGGTTTTTAGAGCTTCAAATTACTTGTCATCTTTAAATATCTTAAATAATTTAAATTTTAACGGTGAAAAATAAGTCGACGCGACGTTGGCGTTGTATGGATTAAAAGGGACATAGTTTTCTCTGTTATTATTCAGTTTATCGAGAAAAGTGAAGAGGTCGATTTTATAGACCGTGAAATTTCAAATAAAATTTATTTTTGGTTTTTGGATTATCTTAAAAAATAAAGAAGTTATGGAGCTTTCTATAAAATTAAAGCGGCTTAATTGACTTCAATTTAAAGACGAGCCATTTTTTATATTATCGGTTTTCAGATAAAAAATTTTTTTTAAAGGAGTGCTGTGGAACAACCAAAAATATTGAATAAAATTTATTTAAATGTGATAAAAAAATACGACAGTTAACAAATTGCAATGTATCCGTTTTAACTGTGCATTGAAAAAAGCGTCATAACTTTTATATTTTTTAGCAGATTTCAGAAAGAAAAAATGTATTTAATATAAAATTTGATTCTCTACAAAATTGCTTTCTTTACATTTTTTGATAAAAAGGGTAATAATCGAGTTATTTACAATAACGCACAATTGCGAACTTTTAGTATATTAAACAATAGCTTAGTGTACGGAAGTGTCCAGAAAATGCTCAGGATTTTTAAGCTAAAAGTAAAACCAGTTTATTACCTTTAGAAAATAAAACATAGGAGAAAAAAATATAAAACAAATGAGTATTAAGAAGTGAAGGGCAATGTAAAGTAAATAAATCCTTGTTTACAGAGAGGATCTCTTGAGATGGTTTAGAAAAGAGCCTTGTTACGTAAAACGTGACTAGTCGTACAAAGTGTTGTATAAAACTAAAAAAAAACTCCAACTTAAGAAATTATTGTAAAAATCAGCTTGCAAGAAACCCTTAAAAGTGACACGAGGGTGTCTAGTTGGGGGTGTACGAACAAATTACGATCAAACAACGAGATCGTCATACGCGTATGTACGATGAAACAAAACCCTATCAAGCTAACCCTATAATTCCATATACATGGAGTTGACAAGGGCCTAGAATTGGCCAGGACTGCACTCGTGGCATGTTGAGGGACAGAAGAGTCCTTAACGCGTGACGTCAGCCGCAGCATTGCCGGAAGTGAGGTGGCGCCTACACAAAACCAGACATTTTAAGGGCACTTAAGAATTAACCACCTTATAAAAGATGGAAAAAATATTCTAAAAAATGTAATTTATTTTCTGCAATTTTCCAACAACCAATTTGATCGAATTAGTTTAAACTCCACGTGTTTTGGTTTTTTGTTCCGTGTGGTTATTTCAAACTAAATTGATCACGTTTTAGTAGTCAATAACACAAAATTGTTAAATTGTAAGGCAATTGGTTATGTAATTTCATTGTGAATTTTTAAATGCTTTTATAAAACCACTACAGTTAACTGAACAATTAATTTTAATTAAATTGATTCGATTTATAATTGTCGATCGTCCATAGTTGTCAATAACAGAAAATTAATTGTTGGATTAAGTGGGTTTAAGGATTATTAAATAAAATTGTACATCTCTTATCCTTCAGGAGAGATTTTATAGTGGGACGTGCACCCCACTATATCACTTCATTTGATTAATAAATTTGTAAGATGAACTAGAAAAAAACTGTAATAACAAAATTACAACCCTCGACTCTGCGTGTCCCGAGATATCCATTTGGAAAAAGTTCAAATCGGCTGCTTAATAATTTATCGGTAATCTCTATAATAGCGCTGTAGTGAAATCCATTCCGAACACAAAGCAAAAATCTATCTCTTCAATTATTACAAAAAATAATCGTGTGCATGTGACAGTTCATTGAAAACGAAAATTTTAAGGTATCTCCAAAACTCCACGGTTTATTTTCTATAGGTGAAATACAAATGTATGAACAAAACATACAAATCGATAGGCTTCATGTTTGACATAAACTCAAACGAAGTTATAAAATGCATGAAAAATTTACAAGTACGAAGACAAATTTTAGTTCCATCGAGAAAAATATCTAAATAATTTAAAAGGAATTGAAATGTAAATTGGAAATTTGTTTATAGAAAAATTATAACGAAGCGGAAGATTTACGCTGCTTAAAAAGCGAACTGTCTGGAAAGTGACCTCGAAGATTTTATTTTTCGAAACGTGAGGATATTTTCGAATGCATACAAAGAAAAATAAAATTTAACTTGCAAATTGGATGCTTCGTTTAGTATGAAAGAAACGCTACATAAAAGCTTGCACTTTGCACTTCGGCGCTCTTATCAGATGGTTTATATTTTTGAAACCGCCCCCGTAGAAGTCGTCGTCAGCGATTTTGAAGTACCTACTAATTTTTAAAAACTAATTTCATTGGATAAACAAACAAATTAAATTAATTAAACCTTCAATTTTGTAGCAGCCACTTTAATCGATTCATTAACCTCAAGTTTTTTGATAACCAAAGCTTTCCATTCCAGCATTGTGCATCATCAGAATCTGGAATATTAGACCACTTAAGTTTTTGGTGATGTCATACCAGCATACTCTGCCTTATTAAGCGTGATGGCATGAAAATATTAATACGAAGAAAATTAAATGCTATTAAGCTTTACGATGTATCGTTTCGCAAGTAAATTGAGCCTTTATAATGGGGGAGTGCTCGTATCGGTTACCATACTCCCAATATGATCAAAGCTTATTTTATTAAAATGAAAATGTCTTTTGTACTAAACGGTTAATGTTTCTTGATAGCACAAAACGATTTTTTTTTTTAGAAAATCGCCGTGCTTTAAAAGTACGGGGGAAGTCATGTGGAAAATGGGAAGAATTCCACATGGTAAGAATCCCCAACAATAGCATTTTTAAATAAACGGAGTGTGATTCCGTATCATATTAACCGCGTTTAACAACAACCGGTTAAGCCACAAAATTCTAGATTTAGTTTAAATTATCAAGTACCAAAAATTGAGTTTCTCAATTTAGGTTAATAGGTTCGAATTACAGTGGCTGCCAAATTATTGGTACTGTGGTTCAGATTCCACGTTAAGTTATGGGTATTTGTTTACTTTGACCCAGTAAGTTACGATTACTGAGTTGTAATTGGGTCTGGTTGGCATAAGTAATTTATCCGTTAAATACCTACAAGATACAAAATAATTTTTGGTAACATTTAAGTTAACGTTTAATAAAAGTGTATATTAATAAAATAAATGTACTTACTAAACAAGAGAACCTGTGCGGCCTTCAGGCCGCACTGAAAATTTCTTTTATGTTGCTAATAAACAAATGAGACGATAAAAAACGGCCTAACAACTGAAATCCTAATGTGACTTACTATGTTAGTATATTACGTATCCGGCTTGCAACGGCGCATTTTAGTGTGAGGAATAAATTAACCTGCACAAAAAACAGCCTGCTAATTCAATAAAATAACATTTTTTTTTAAACCAAAATTGTAATATACGAAAATTATTACATGTACCTATTTATAATTATTGGTTTTTCTATGATTAAAGAAAACTTTTCAGTTTTATTGTAAGGTTTCCTGTGTATAAATTAAAAAAAAAGGTTAGAAACCGGTGGTTGGGGGAGGGGGGGGGGTTACAATTTGGATTGATCTACACTTTTTCTAGGTCTTTTACCGATAAATTAAAAATGAGCTGAGCATCTGTAGTAAATTATCTGTACTACAAAAATGACAAAATCAACTTAATTCATTACGAAATTATTTAATGACTAATTGGATCTAGTGCTGATTTATGTGATTGTTTGGCCGTCGGCCTCACTCTGAAGGAATTATGACAAATTAAATGCTAAGTCAGATTTTACGTGTTCTCAGCAAGTTGAAGCCCTATAACTTCGTGTGTCATTGGGGGGTATGGAATACCCCCCAAACCCCCCGGTTTTGAAAACCAACATAGTGTACAACCTATCGGTGATTTTATGAAACAGAAACCTTGCCAAATAGATAATATCTTTCAGTAATAAGACCGGGGGGTCTGGGGGGTATGGAATACCCCCCAGGCAAGACCAAGAAGTAAAATAGTATACAATTTTTTGGAATTTTTGAGCTCTTTGCTTAATGTATCATAGCGACAAACTAAAGAATCATTACTGTGATTATAATATTTTGGTAGTACGTGACTTCTTGAGTTACTAACAGACAGACAAACAGAGCATATATGTAAACATATAGTATAAATTATGCCAGTGATTTTATGAAATCGTAACTGTGCCAAATAAATCATATATTTTGGTATCAAGACCGGAAGGACTGGACGGTATTCTATACCCCCCCCCCAGGCACGCTCAGGAGGATAAAAGTTATACAAATTTAAGTTTCTGTACGCAGTATAGCATGTGTGATCTGGATTCGTATTCGTATTTAGAACGCTCTAAATTATTATCTATAGCTATGTTTCTTCAGCCATTTTGAAGAGTTTAAAACTGTCAGATGTATGCGCAGATTAAAATTATAATGTGAATTTAAAACTTCTGAAAGAACATAGGGTATTAACTTTTTCCGGTAGGTACGTTTATTTGGGTTTATGAAAGATTTGGAAGCTTGGCTCACCCTGATAAATAGTAAAAGTACTCCTAAAAAATGTAATTATTTTAAGTACAATTATGCAGATTATTTTCCTCAGAAGGAAAATACCACCCCTTCAACTCCAGGTTACACCACTCCAATGGCTAACCAATTCTAATTTTTTTAAGAGCGTGTAACCGAGAACATCTCTAACTTTATGCGTTACAAGAGGATGTAGATATTCCCAATCAAACCGGGAAACATGGATGTACTTTTTAAAACTGTTTGAGTCGGGGAGCTGCAAGCTGTACTTTTTACCCTCTCCTCATAGTCTTCCCTTTAAGAATATCTGTCGTACTTGTTGGAATGGTTTACACGTAAAATAATAATAATTGAAAAAGATATATTGGTCACAGTAATTTGACCGGGGGGTCTGGGGGGTACAGAGTACCCTCCAGTAAAAGAATTTTTGAATTTTAATTAATTTTATTTGATGTTCTGGAGGGTATTCCATACCCCCCAGACCCCCCGGTCAACCATAGCATTTTGTAACTGCACTGTAACTTTGCTCAAAATGTTTGTTAGCTTCTTTGTATTTAATTTTAAGAATTAAAAATTGGTTACGTAGGTTAGCGATGTAAACGCTGAGTGCTATTTCGATTTGAAAAGGACAAAACTGTAAGAGGCAGAACATTTTAAAAACTCTCAGAAGGATGTGATATTTTAGACGTTTGCGTTGTTCACCGGGGGGTCTGGGGGTATGGAGTACCCTCCAGTGCAAGAAAGTAGAACAAGTTGATGTAGTTTCAATGGTAGAATAAAGACCAAAAAGAATTATACAGAAACAGGGACGTGCCGAACCAACTTTTTTTGGGGGAGGGGAGAAATTTCAAATTTGCAAATTTTCCAACAGATTTCATTCAAAATTGCCAACTTTTTGTAAATTTAGACATAAAAAAATGCCAAATTGACCAACTTTTTGGTGGTTTACTCACTACTCCCCACTCCCAAAAATAAAAAAAATCTTGAAATTCATAAGGGATAAAATACCTCGAGAAAGATTTTTGTTAAACTTTCTAGTAGCAATAATTATTAACAACTTTTCGTTTTTTTTCTGCATTAAAAATGTTGGCGCCAGGCCACCCCTGTTTGAGAACATTTTAGATTTCCTTATTTTCTTTTTAAAAAATTGGTTTGCGCTATCTGGAGATAACTGATATGCTCGAATTTTTAATTCATGAGAAATAAGATCCTTGTTGTGAATTATTCCCTCGGGGTTTCCAGGAGGCGGATTCGCCTATTCGATATTTAATTTCTCTGCATTGCATTTGAGATTTGATAAATTAAATTTATTTTCTAGCACTTGCAAACAAATGGGCGTAAAAATGTAAGTTTATACTTCCAAAGTGGCACAGGCAGATTTTTCCAGTGCTGATAACAAAGGAACAATTGAGCATTTTTGTTTTGCAAAATTAGCGCGATAAGTTATTTTAAAAACAATTTTGTTTTCTCGGCGTACAATGAACGTAATTTTGAAAACATGCGATATTTACAAAAATCGACCTAATTATTATTTTTAGATGGGAAAATCATAAAGTATAACGCTCGGGCGTCTATTGATAATATCTAATTTTGGAATTAATAATTAAGTTTTGGAAAACTTCCGCTGTGATTTAAATTAACCTGTATTAGTTTATTACCTATGTTGTTTTGCCGAGAGAAAAACAAAACATTTTCGATCCGGCAAAACTTTTTGCGTCCTCCTCGTATGCTTATCCAAATTTACTTCACGAAAAGTATGATATGGAGAAAGCTTTCAAGTGATTCCAATATTTTGGGGTTGTTTTCATGGAAGTTCGTTAAACCTTTATATAGTACATTGTGTTACCCCTAATTTGTTGTAACACGCAAACATAGCCGAGGAATTACTTGAAGATGAGTCCATCATGGAAACATATAAACCCAATTTTGATGTATTTGTCGAATACATACTTCCTGTCGTTTCACGCATCAGTAGTCTACAATTTGACAAGTCTGTAGTTGGGTGTATAAGTTGCGCACGCACCAAGGTTTTTCACTACTTATATAACGACATCGCCTCCGTAGCTTCAAAATAAACCAGTGGTGTGTTGCGAGAAGGAGCTTTCCTCGATAGAAATTTTCGTGCGCGTTTTCGCGAAATCTTTTGGTTTCACATAATTCGAAAGTTTTTGTAACGATGGTATGTCATTTTGGTGTTTTATTCAATAGGATAATTTTTTTGGAAAACTTACAATTTTTTCTTTGAATATAGAATTAAATATTTAATTTAACTGTCATTGAACCGAAAATAATTATATTTTCGTATTAGTCATTTGAGTAACTCATTAGCGTCGTGGTGTTTATTGTAAACTTTTTTTTTAGGACGGATTACGTATTAAGCCTTTCATAACTAATTTTTGTATATCAGCAGCCCGCCGCTGTTATTGGTGGACTGCAAGATCAAACGATTATGTTTATATCGACGATCTGTTTAATTTTTTTTTGATTTTGTTAATTTGTAAATTAACTGAGGACGAAGTGCGCTTTGTAATTAACTGAATGTTTAAATTACTACAAACATCCGGTTGTTTATTGGAGATAACTCCAGAACCCCCGCAGTACCCACGAATCATTTTTGATAAGAAAACCCCAAGTGGAAGTGCATAGTTGAACGAACGTTAAATTAAAGCAAAAATTTTTAAACACGCCCAATTTTTAGAATTTTTTTCTTGTTTATAGTAGTTTAATTTTAGAAATTTTGGGGTTTTTATTGGAAATATTTAAATGAAAATTGTTCATTTAATTTTTTACAATTTGCGAATTTTTAAATATTATTTCTAAACAAATTCTTCTGCGCATATTAAATTTTACATTTTTGTACTAAACGATGCTATTTTTGGAAAAATAATTTCACGGTATTACAAATTTTGTGTAAATGTTTTTCATTTTGTTACATAGATTTTTCAGTAATCGAACCTGGTACTTTCACCTACTTAAACTGTAAGCTGAAATGCTTGCAATTTTGAATCAAAAATTATTTACTGAGGTAGGAAAAAAATTTGAAATTAAAATTTTTGAATTGTTTTGAAAAAATGTCGAATTTAGGTAGACAACGAACAAAATTTATATAAAAGTTTTTTTTGTATAATTGTAAAATTTTCCTTTTTGAAATTTGGAGTATTTGACCTTCTTAACTTTATAATTATAAGGAAACTGAAAGAAAAGTATCAATTTTCACCTTACTAGCTATAATTTTGAAAATTTATTTAATTTAAGATTCCAGAATTTTTTTTTAAGCGTCAAATAATTATATTATTCATCCCCTTCTCTCTAATAGCAATAGCTGATGAGAATGGTGCAGTTTTTTCATACCTAATTTAATTAGCTTTCCTCCTTCATTAAGTTTCCTAATTTTTTCAAACCAAAGCTTGAGAAAAATTTTCATAATGTATCGGAAAATTAACCGAAAAACAATTTACATTATATCGTGCACATTTTTTGTTTCTTCCGATTACATCAAACAAAGGGGTAGGTTAATTAGATCACCCCTTACGCGGATATTACATAATGGATGCAATTTTTTAATTTTCTTGAACGAATTTTTTTTTAATTCTTCGACATTTCCTTCAGAACCAAGAAAGCACTACTAACTTTTAAACGCATGACTGGCTTGGTGTGCCATTGCTTGAGTCACAGAGCAGATCTTTCAGGTTCAAATTTTTCGGATTCGATGGGCTGTTTCTATTCGATACATATTTTTTAATTTGTTGGAAAAATCAGGCCACTCATTAATTTTCAAAATTATTTTTACAATATCAACTAAAAATTACATTTTAAAATTTATTTAGAATCCTTAATGATAACGTGCAAGTTAAATTCCGGTTCGACAGGAAGTTGGATATAAAAGTGTCACTGTTTTTTACAAAAATTTATGCACAAATTGTGTTCATTTATAAAATATGCAATGATTATTCGAAAGCAGGTGCAAATAGGGGTGGTTTAAAAATTTAATAACGAAAACTTTCAAGGGATTTCTGTTTGTGTACGTCATCACTCGGTAGATTTTCCAAGTGCGATAATTCACATTTTAAAAATTTAATTGGGAAATTAAAACAATTAGAAAGTATCGTCTGGAAAATTTGCTAAATTTCGCAGCTTAAATTAAGCAATTTGGCGGAAGAAGAGTTTTCTGCATGCCTTGCGTTATTTATTATAAATTTTCATCTTAGTTTTCCATCATTTTCGTTGAGTAAGCGAGGCGTCAATTCAGTTACATTTTTTGATGGCTTCAGCAAAAAAAGTTGAACATATTTTAATTTTTCACTTTTAGGATTTTGACAATTTTTATTAATACAAAATTACATTTAAATCAAATCGACGTCGTGTTTTATCTCGTCGTGGCGAGGTCGAGATTTTTTTTTCAATTTTGATCTTAATTGTAGCTAAAGTACTGGAGACAAATTCAATTAGAAAACCCCAAGTGTTTGAAAGTCTTTTGACATTTTTTTTTTAATTGTAAATTTTACGATAACGTAATTTTCGCCTTCATTGCTTGTTAAGCTGAATAATTAAATTTTTCTTTACACTTTTCAGATGACGAAGGTATCAAAAATTTTTTTATGTTGTTTTCCTTTTGAATTTAATTTGTGTGCGTTGGTTGTTGTTTGAGAAAATTCGGTTCCTTTGATGTCCTCTTTTGGAAAATCAAACTCTTCTCTTTGCTCGAGTAATTAAAGTAACCGTGTATTAGATTGGAATAATTTATTAACTTTGATAAGGGTTAAAGTTCACAAAGGATCAATATCCTTTTTTTTGGAGATATTTTAATGTGTAATAAATTAAGGGAGGATTTATTATACACTTTAATTTTCATCCTCATTTTTTACGGCTCTGGCGTTTATTTAAATTTATTTACTTCACATTTCATTTTTAACTTTCCAAATTTTACCCGGAGAGTGGAAATTAAACACAAATAAGACAGCCTTACTATATTTTCTAATATATTTACCACCTTGAAATAGGAAATTGTAAGAAAATTACATATTTGAAATTCCTCCTGTTTAGGGTTCGTTTTGTCACTAACTTGTATACTCTTACTCGCACTTTCTCCAAACTTCAACTTAAATTTAATTTTCTCAAGTTAAAATTAACTATAACCCAATTTGGAAATAAATTGAAAATATAAATTGGAGTCGATAATTTTTAGATTGCTATTTTAACTGATTAATTTTTTGTATTTACAAGTGGTTAAATTCCCGAAAGAAAGCAACCAAATTCATTTGTTTATTAATTTACCTTCAGGAGTACCCGTCAGGAATGACGATCCGTCTCTAAAATGATATCCACCTTGATTGACTGCGGCAGCGTCTTCTTATCTTTTAATTGAAATCAAATTGTTCTCAAATATTTGAATTAGACTATTATTTATTTTATAAACCTTTTCATATAAAATTTTAAAATTTTTGAATTAATTTAACGCAATAATAATTGCAAAAATATCTACGAGAGCTCAATAACTCATCGAAAATGGTAAAAATACCAAAAGTATTACGACAGCTGAAAGCTTATACAACATTTTTTATTTTTGTTTACTTACATGTAATTTGGTTTTTATAATTATAATAATTATTCAGTAAAATTAATCACGTCGCTTTGGTTATTATTTTAATTTATCAATTAGTACTAAAACATTTCAGTTTGTACAGGTAGTTTGGCGGAGTGCATAGGGAACTACACTTCAGATCGTATGATCTTAAGTTCGAATCCCAAATGGCTGCCGAAGTATTTGTGCCGTGGTTAAAATTTCACGTTAAGAAATGATTTTCAACTTCTCCGTTGGAAAGTTGGAAAGACCATTTGATTATATTATGAGCAGTTTTTTTTACAATTCGCAGGAAGTAGATCAATATCCCAGACCGCGATTTTAAAAATATTCTGAAGGATAGAGTGATTGAAAACAGTCCAAAAAGTAATAATAAAATAAGAAATTTGCAGATCATTGATAATAGGGCTAGAGCTTTAAAAATACCAAAATTTTACAAGAAGGAGTGGTCAGTAACACACAACATTTTATTAGCTGTAGCAATAAAGTTAGCCCCACTTATCTGAAATGAATAGGAGCTATGAGGGATGACGGCAGTTGCTCCGCATGTAGTCCAGTGGCCCCTGTATTGTCAAACATGTAAAATTCATAAATTTTTTAAGGTAAATCCGAATCGGACGTAGTTGCGTAAAATACTTTTTTTGCATTAAAAGTATTTCCCAGGCTGGTCCAACTCGGCAAAGTGTCATACTAGTAAAGGGCCGGATCACTCTCGATGTGAAATCCTTTAAAATTAAAATTTACTCGATGTAACTGTACGTTTGTGTAGCTACAACTACGAATGCACAATAAAGTCGCATTTTGAAGGAAACTTGCAAACTTTAAAGTCGATTATTTGCTAAACTAATCGGTATTGGTGATTCATCCTTATCATAAACGCTTCATTTTAATGTTATCTATCAAATACCGTTGAGTTTTCTTTAATAAATATAATATTTCCGGCTCCGTGTAAATGAACTTGCCCCGAGAAAAATTTCAATTTTTCAAATCAAACCAAAAGATTTTGCTAAACTTCTGCTTCATCTTGCACTGGGGGGTATTCCATACCCCCCTGACCCCCCGGTCGATGATGATGTTTTTTCATATCAAAACTATTCAAATTAAAGTTTAAATTAAAAGTAGTCATAGCACCAATTAGGAACGAATATGTTCAGATTAATTGCAATTGAAGCAGAGGAAGGGGGGCTAATTAAATTTCAGGTTGATTATCTTTCCAGTATTAAAAAGATTGGCATTATGAGAAAAAATATGGAATGTTAATTCTTAAAACGGATGTAACCTAAACTTTTTCGAACTTCTGCTTCACCTTGTTCTGGGGGGTATTCCATACCCCCCAGACCCCCCGGTCGATGACAATTTTTTTTATATCAACACTATTATTAACAAATTAAAGCTTAAATTGAAAGTAGTCACAGCACAAATAATGAAATAATGCGTTTAGATTAATTGTAATTGCAGCGGGGGGGAGGGGGGTAATTCCATCTCACATCAATTGCTTTTTCATTATTAAAGACGTTGGCATAATGTAAAAAATATGCAATGTTAATTCTTAAATCGGATATACTTTAAAACAAAAATAGCGACTCAGGTGATTTATTGAAAGTTTTAATGAAAACTAAGTAAGTTTAATGCTTTTAATAAATAAACAAGGTGAAAATTTTGAGATTGTTTAAGTCGGGGAGCTGTCAGGTCGCAATACATTTGAATAAGTTTTATAGCTCTTCTGAATTTAAACAGAATTGTATAATAGGGGACTTTTACTGTAGGACGTCGCGTGTAAAATATGAAGAAATTGGGGTTGAACCGGATGGGAGGGTGGGGGGGGGGGGGGGTATGGAGTATCCATAATACTAGGCAATTGAATTTATTAATTAAAATTTCAAATTTGATACAGCTTAAAAACCAGGTAGTTTACTACAAGGGGGTCGCAATTAACTCCATTCTATGGTTAATTAAACCCTGGATAATCAGCGGTTTACTACACATAAATTGTTATTTTCGGCTAATGAAAATAATCAAGTTTTGTAATAATAAAAAATTAATGTCGTTGGCGGGTAAAATGTAAAAAAAAACTGTTGTGAGTCCGGGGGGTTTGGGGGGTACGGAGTACCCTCCAAAACATCTTTTCTTAGCTACGACGCTGGAATTAATTAGATTAATGGGCTTTATTCATCGCGGTTCAACCCCAATTTTTTCATGTTTTACACGCGACGTCCTACAGTAAAAATACCCTATTACTCAAAGGAGGGAGGGGGGCAGGGGTATGGAGTATCCATACTAGGCAATTGAATTTATTAATTACAATTTCAAATTCGATGCAGCTCGAAAACCAGGTAGTTTACTACAAGGGGGTCGCAATTAACTCCATTCTATGGTTAATTAAACCCTGGATAATCAGCGGTTTACTACACATAAATTGTTATTGTCGGCTAATGAAAATAATCAAGTTTTGTAATAATAAAAAATTAATGTCGTTGGCGGGTAAAATGTAAAAAAAAACTGTTGTGAGTCCGGGGGGTTTGGGGGGTACGGAGTACCCTCCAAAACATCTTTTCTTGGCTACAACGCTGGAATTAATTAGATTAATGGGCTTTATTCATCGCGGTTCAACCCCAATTTTTTCATATTTTACACGCGACGTCCTACAGTAAAAATACCCTATTACTCAAAGGAGGGAGGGGGGGAGGGGTATGGAGTATCCATAGTAAGCAATTGAATTTATTAATTAAAATTTCAAATTTGATACAGCTCAAAAACCAGGTAGTTTACTACAAGGGGGTCGCAATTAACCCCATTTTATGGTTAATAAAATCCTGGGTAATCAGCGGTTTACTACACATAAATTATTGTTATCGGTTAATAAAAATAATCAAGTTTTGTAGTAAAAAAGAATTAATGTCGTTGCCGGGTAAAATGTAAAAAAAACTGTTGTGAGTCCGGGGGGTCTGGGGGGTACGGAGTACCCTCCAGAACATCTTTTCTCGGCTACGACCCTAGAATTAATTAGATTAATGCGCTTTATTCATCACGTTCAACCACCCGGTTGAACCCCAATTTCTTCATATTTTACACCCGACGTCCTACAGTAAAAGTACCCTATTACTCAAGGGAGGGTGGGGGGGGGAGTATGATAGTATCCATACTAGGCAATTGAATTTATTAATTAAAATTTCAAATTCGATGCAGCTCAAAAACCAGGTAGTTTACTACAAGGGGGTCACCCTATTTTACGGTTAATTAAACCCTGGGTAATCAGCGGTTTACTCCACATAAATTATTATTATCGGTTAATGAAAATAATCAAGTTTTGTAGTAATAAAAAAAAATGTCGTTGACGGGTAAAATGTAAAAAAAATGTTGTGAGACCGGGGGGTCTGGGGGGTACGGAGTACCCTCCAGTACATCTTTTCTAGGCTACGACGCGACACTAGGGGGTGTATGGCTAATATTACATGAATATTCATGTATTATGCAACACCAAGATTGGCAGGTGACGAACTTGGAGGAATGTAAAGTTTAATTATGTTAACTTTGTGGAATGTATGACGTCACGCGATCTAATATTTTAACAACATCTTCAAAAAAATGAGGGCTTGTTTTATTACTTTTGAAAATTTATAACATAACTAAAAATGCTTAAAATTCAATTCAAAAACGCGGATTTTCGACGTTGTCCACATGGCTAATCCGGCCCTGCGTAGTATACATATAAAATTAGTTGAGAAGCAACGACGTCTTTTATATTATTATATATTAATTATATGGTAATATACTGTGACAAACAAGCAGACTATGACTCGCATTAAATAAACTGATGACAATGGATCTTCATTATTGAGTAACCTCAATGATTACCAATTGACCAGTAGGGCAACTCGGCTGCCCGCATTTGAAATCCATTCTGTATACGCTCATTTAGTTTACATAATTTACGATTACAAGTTGTGAACAATAATTATGCATGGCTGGCAATGCACTTATTGCAAAGTCGACCGAAATTGTTTTAAACAATGAAGGATAATTTTGTCGTGATAACTTAAGTTCCAAGTTATAGCGATAATGTAAAACGACATCATGGAAGAAGTTTTTCCCAACAAAAATAGAAGCGCATGAAAGAGATTTATGTGGCCGAAAAATAATTTGATTTGGTTCGACACCCTTCAAAAGGTTGATTACGTTGTGGCTTTCTGTTATAATTATCATTTTATTTGTTCATTTTCTTAATTGTTTTATTTACTGGCACACATTTTTTAAATGAATTTGACCCCGAGTTGATAGATTCAATAAATATGAATTAAGAAGCATTCAGGATTTGATAAATTTGATTTAAAATAGCTGAATATTGATCCAAGTGTTTTGAAGGCAGGCAAGATTTAATGGAAGTTTTAGTGTAAAAAGGGGTTTTATTAGATGTCCACCCCCGGTGACTCACTCAACCTGGGTGTGATGTGATTTTAATGTCGTCACAACCTCCTTGAGTGAGCGACCGGGTGGACACCATCATCAACTCCGAAATGAAACATTTGAGAGAGAAATCTGCACAATCATTATTATTCTGGAATAGAGAGGGTGGTTGATAACAACGGCTTTTGTTGACTAACAATTTCTCATTTGAAAGTTCTCGTTTATCAACTATACAGCAGAAGATGGGTTTGGGTAGTTTAAAGACAAATGCCACTTTTTCCTATTGTGTTTTGTTATTTTCAGACTTGGATGAAAAATATTCAGAATTCTGTCGCCGCCGTCGTCGTCTCGAATTAAAACATGGTTAATTGTTGGTTATTAGCTTTTTATTGGACTTTAAATTGTTAAATGCACACACATGTTCTCTTTTAGTGTTAAACTTGATTATATTGAATAAACCAACCGACTTTCACAAACTTTGTTCTGTTCTATATCGGATTGACTTTAATGGATTGCTTACTTAAGACAGTCCAATGTTTCTTCTACAAATGGATCAATGGGGACTTTCTCTTCTTAAGCTTCTTAATTATATTTTATGATTAATATTTTTAAACAAGTTAACCCCACTCGAATAAACATGTGTCTTCTTCCTAAATTTAACCAACCACAAATTAATTACTCCAATTATAATTAACTTGCAAGCGTCACGATAGCGAAATTATTAATTAACGCTAAAGGGTTCTACATTAGCAGGTAAATTGCTACTTACAGTTAACTTTGTAAATATTACAGAAAAAACAATAATTTAATTGAATTAACACTTCAATCGATAATAATAAAAATTTCATCGCCGCTCTCGACAACCATCGACTCGCATCCGCCTCTTAACCCAACCAACAAGTGAGTGATTCTGGTAATTTTATTCGCTTTTAATCACACGACAAAATTTAGGGGCTACTTGTTTTTACTAGCAAACCGTCGCTGCTGGCTTCTTAAATATTTTACCCTTGTAGGGTAGAATAATTCCGAAACCGTGATCACTCTTTAAGGTTAATGTGTCGAACTTTAAGTTTCACCACGAAAGGTTTATTTAATTAAATCCTTTTTGGATTTTTTACCACTTCAAAACAATTTACTAGACGTCTAAAAACGTCTCGGCCTGGGGCCTCGCCTGTCTTTAAAATCTTGGATCAATCAGTCCAATGTTAGCAGACGGAATTCTGTGTCATCTCTGAATTAGGGCGTTTGTACACTTGGAAGACGTCCAAACTTGTTGCAAGTTTAATAAATAGTTCAACAAAATATTAGTACCTACTAACCGATTGTTAAATCTGTTGCTTTGAAATTTTTTTTAATAATATGTAAACGCGAAATGTAAAGGACGAGCAGGTCTGATTTGCACCCTCTTTGTATTATTATGAATGTCGGTGAAATTTCGAACGACTTTTTCTCTATAATAGCGCAGATGTTGCTCGGAGTTGACAAGTTGTGTTATTCGAAAAGTTCATAGAAGGGTAAAATGAATGAATAAAATTCATGTATAGGCAAGGGCGCCCACGCTTATTTGAACAGAACTGCACCATTCACCTGATCCCAAGCTGGCGCGCTCATTTAAAAAAATCAATTTTTTTTTATTAAGAAGCCGAAACCTTTCGGCGTGAAAATTTCGTTGAAAACTGATACAGGAATCAGCATAACTGTAGCAAAAAAGTAATTCGAGAATTTGTGAGAAGAAATAATTCGATAGTGAAACATTGTGAAATTTTAATCGGAGGATAAGTAAATTAAAAAGCTTCCAACTCTGAATTTATCGATTTTTAGTTTACTTCTCCAAGTTTTCTTATTTATCAACAAAACTCATTTAAGTACTTTCTTGGAGTAATCACATTTTTCTTACTTTTATCTTTTTAGTTTTAAATGATTTAACTTACCGTTCCAACTTTTTTCTTTAAGTAATAAAATTTTGATATAATTTTTTTTTCAGTTTAAGGAGCACGAGTTTAAAGGAGCTGAAAGTATACGAAGTTCGATACGTTTTTGCAAAAGCATTAGACGTGTGGGCGAAACATTCCAAACTCACATTTACGGAAATCGACAGTGACAGAGCCGATATTCTCATTTATTTTCACAGGTATGTTGTAGTTTTAAATCCCTAAAACCTGTCACCACGTCCTTCTTCCTTCTCTGCGACTGACACCGTAAAATTCGTAAATGCAAACCGAGAGTGACAATCATTTTACCGAATTGAAATTTTGTGCTAAGGGGATTTTGTACGAATAAAATTGAAACTTTATGGTTTTTCATCCTTGGTTATTAAAATCCGAATCATTGACGAAGATGTAAGTGTCGTGTAATCAGGAAAATCCAATAAAAATTGTGTGACACTCAGAAAAATAATTTGCTTTTACTGAATTTGTATAGTGACAGGAAAAAAGGGGATAAACCAAGAACCTAAAAATAACAACATTTATTTCACTGGTTGGTTTTTCAATCACGAATATCTTATTTATTTTTAAAGAATTATGAAAAACGGATGTTTTTTATCAACAATTTTATGCTTTTTTTATTTTATGCTCCGCATAAAACGTGTCACAATTGTTATCAATTTTTGAATTAAATTTTTTTTCATGCTGCTTTTTGTTGATTTTAATAATATTTTTTATGCAATTATAACTGGGACGTATTTTTTGTGAATATTATTAAGGTTAATAAATAATAAAAAACCAAAAGAGTGCGGCCTCATGGCCGCCTTTCGTAAAGCGTAAAGTGACCAATTGTAATAAAATGGAATTACCAGATAAAATATCTAGTATAATCAATTCAGGTTAACTTTTTTTAAGAAGGGCATTCGACTCCAAAGGGACGCTTACGACCACGTTGCATAGCTCGGCCTGCGGCCTTCGCAAGTATTATATTATTCAAAGTATTATTTTTATAGTTTATTTTTCAGAAAATAAAAATACCCTGACCTTATAAATTTTTTCTGCAATCAAGTTCATAATTATCAAACTTTCCCTAAATATAATAAATATTGTTCCGCCACTGTCCTGTCTTAACATTATAGTAGACTGTGATGAACCAATCGGAGGTGGGTTAACAAAGAGGATACAGAGCTTAAAATATTGCAGTAACTCAATCTTTTCTGCTTCTTGATCAGATTTAACTTTCCCCCTCCCAAAATCGAGGTTTGAATCCGCGTTTTATTTACTAGACGTTACACACATAGTCAGTGCTGCGCTGACCTAAGATGCTAGTAGTTCTAAATGTAGGGTAGAAAATGTACTCAGAAATTTTTATGACTTAACACCGAAGTACTCGGTTTGATTTTAGGCAAAATAGGAACTTGATTTCGGAACCAAAGCCGGAACTGCTTGGAACTAAAAAAGTACTTATTTTTAAGCAGGCTCCGACTAAAGAAGATAAATTTGTGCATTTAGGACCATGAAAAACTTCCGTGATGGAGAGAATTCCGGCTTATACAATTTTACCGGTTTTACTGAACGTGGCTAAAAATATATCGGAAAATAAATAAATATCCTTTATCTACTGTCTTTCATTGACGCGCACGAATGGATTAACGAGATTCTAGCTACCGACCGCTCGCCGATACTTGCCACAAATTTATTTTAAAGAAAAAAACGTAGTTTAACAAATAACTTAAGCTCTGACAGGTTTAGAAAAGCTTAGGTTATTTTATTTATTTTTTGAAATAAATTTACTAAGGAATTATGGCGAGAAATAGGTTAAAATTTTTTCTGTGGACTTTGACGTTGCCGTACTTGATAATGATAATGAGTTTTTTTCTTGATAATGAGTTTGATCAAATAGATCCCATTTTTCTACAACGATCATATTGAGATGTACTGGAGGGTATTCCATACCTCCCAGACCCACGGTCTTTAAAAGTTTGGATCCATTGTGTCCTCTACTGACGCGCACTATTGGATTAACTCACTTTTATAAATTTTCTTTTATAATATTAGAGATACTTTATTATTATTTTATAATAATTTTTTCTTCTCGGTAATCACTTGCCACTTTTTTTATTGATACTTTTTGTTTACTTAAACAACATAATTTATATAATATAAATAAATAAATGTTTGCTAATGAGTTATTTTACTAAACATAATTACGGATGTTTATATGCTGACTGTAACAAATTTGTCAAATCTAATCTTTGGACAAAGTGTGAAATAACTGAAAAGTAATAAAATCATTGGGACCTCTTCCTGAGATGTTTATCCTTTCGGGTAAAAGTTAACCATTAAATAAACATCTAAATTAAACAAAGATTTAAAATTATTGACATTCAATACAAAAATTTGTCTGTTATTTATTTATTTTCATATGAAATGAAAATGAAGAAGTTACAGCAGTACAAATAATTTTTTCTGATTCTGGATAAATCCACCAAAACGCCAGATTTACCAGACGCCTCGAATTTCTTTGCATTTTCTGAACGCCTGATATTACATAGCGGTACATTTTATTTAATTGTTACTGCTTAAATGACAAAATGATTTGCTTTGGGTGTTCTTTTTAAAAGCTACTATATCGTTTACAAAATGGCGAAATATCTCATTTTGTAATGTTTTTGGAACGAAGAAAAAAAATAACAAATTTGTGATCCTACGAATTTTTTGCAATTTAGGTATTTCTACATACCTAACTTTTTAAATAACTTCGTTATTCTTCACAATAAATTTGTAAGATTTGCAAATATCTAATCTCGGGCGCCACTCGTTCTTATTGTTAATAATGTAAAAATATGTTTTTTGTTGTTGTAATGTAGTTAATTCTCCGATGTATTGCCAAATAGCATTTGTGTTTTCTCACTGCTGTCAGTTTGTCGTCCAATTTCAGGTTTCGTTGTTCGATTTGGCTTTTATTTGTTTAGTTTCCATTTCCTCGGCTTCCCAAGAGTTAGAAACTGTCGAATTTAATTTTTTACCGTTTCAATTAAATAGTAATTATTTTTAATGCGGTCGCATTTTATAACAAACAACAAATGTAATTAAATTTTAATTTTTAACTTTTAAATTGTATTGCAGAACAACGATAACCCTTTTTATTGAGATATCAAATAAATCTGGGTTAAATATTCCAAGTTTGATGGACGATCAAAATTTGATAGCCATCGTTATGTTTTACAATAGCAAACTGTCAGAGGTTTGTCGTATTAATGATGAATCGATAAGTCGGAAAATAATACGAAATTGTATTTACTTTGTTACTACTCGAATTTTGCAACCTCATGGTTTTGGTTATCGGGGAGCAATTTATATAATATGCAACCGCCCTGTCGTTGCACTTTACAGCTTTCAATTGTTAACGAAAAAGCTGAAAAACAGTTTTTCTATGTGAACGAGATAAACGTGGCGTTTGAAGAACCTGAGAGGTAATTGCCTTCCACAAACGATTTTTTGCTTCATTTTTTAGTCAGTTGGCACCACTAGAAGGTATCTCAACATCAGGTTTTTCTCCACTTTCTTTGACAGTTCTGAATTTATCTTTCACTGTTGAGTCGATGTAGCTTTTAGGTCACATTTTCTTTGTTTTAAGGTTAAAGAACTTACTTTATTGCCGAAGCTGCACGCTCCTACGTTTTCTTAATAATTAACAGGGAATTTTTTGCCATCAAGATTTTTCCAGCAAAATTAAAACAATAATAAATGCCCCAAGCGTATAGAACGGTAGAACGACAGTTTTTCATTTAAACAAAAAAGAATCTATGAAATTGCACAACAAATGAGAAATTGCAAGTTACAATAAGTAATTGATTGTTATCACTAATTGCATTATAAAATAGCACAAATATTACTTACATTTTACACATAATAATAAAATGGATGATCTTTAGTCAGCTCGGTGAATCTCCTACGGATGTAAAAGCACTCTCGGGGTTCATTTGAATAATTTCAATAATTGAAATGACTTGACTTTTTGGTCTATTTAAAAGGTAAAATATTAATCAATGTCACTTCAAAAGTACGAAGAGTAACAACAAGCAATGTGAGAGTCGGTTGACGGGATGATTAAGAATGAGAGAGAATTTTTTTCTACTCGAAATGCTGGGTTTTCTTTGCACGCTCAAATGCAGTAGTAGGTATTGATCACACGCGTCCTGGTTTTTACAGATTTATAAATTAAAATAATAAAACTGTAACTAAAGTCAATCTAAATGTGGGGATGATATTATGTAAGTGCCCTGCAAAGCGGATGTTAAAAGATCAAAATTTTAACGTTAAAAACCAAAGGTGGAGGTGTTCATTGTACCGGCCGCTTCTTAAGGTATGGTTTGCTAACTTCCATTTGATTGGATAAGCCCTTTCAGTTTTTAATTATTGTAAAATGAGCATTTTAATTTTTAAAATACAAAAAATTCGAGTACGTATTGTAAATAATTGTTGTGCAAATGTATAGTACAAGTATGCATAGTAGAGCATTTAATTTAAAGTTGTTAATTAGTAATTAACCCCAAAGGTTTATGCCCTCATTTGTAACAAAATAGTCCTAAATTAGCAATTGTAATTAATTGAGTTAATAATTTATTTTCAGAGGCGAACATGGCGATAATTTTGCATTCGACGGTCAAGGCCAAATACTTGCCCATGCGTTTTTCCCGGGCAGCGGGCGCGGCGGAGATGCCCATTTCGATTTGGACGAAAATTGGCTGACACGCGAAGATGATGAAGCTGACGGTAAGTTTAAATTTGGAGTTTTTGAATTTCCGCATGAAAAATGTTATTAGGTGCGCTTGTTAACTGTATCCATTTGAAGTACCTATTCGCGTATTTGTGATACTAACGATGCACGAGTTGAAAAGCTCGCAAAATTTATGTGTGCGATGTTCGGTGTTGAAAGAGGGAATTACTTAATTTTGTTATGCAAGAATTTTTCTTTCAAATAAACGACGAAAACACAATGTAGAAGTAGATCAAAAGACAAGCTCACGTTTGGATAAATGTATGCTAATTGAAGGCGCGGCGCGGTGGCTCTTTGGAATAAATTCACAAAAAAAATACTTAAAACGATATATGAAATGTATACAATTCCAGTCAAATTTAATGTCAAATTTTGTTGACGAACCTATCGCAATGATAACTTATCAGTTGCTCTGGCGCTGATGTATTCCAGATGCCTAGATGCTTTCCTCTTTCTGATGCTGATACGTTCCAACTACATCCGGCTCACAGACGTAATGTTAACGTCAAATTGTACGTCGTCTATTTTTAGTTTTCTATGTATATTTATCGGTTATTTCGTTTACAAAAACAAAAATAAACTCAAACGACTGCCGAGGCGGTAGCTCTCTGATAATAATTCTCGACCGCTTCAGTCAAATTTTATTAGCGATTCTGTCCGGAGCAGAGAATTTAAATTGGACGTAGACTGGAAAATTCAAGATAAATCAAACAATTTAGCCATTCTGGTAATTGTATAATGGACTTATGTCCAAGTACAAACTGACGCCATTAGCAATACATTTCACGTATCAATTTACAAAATCTGATTAATTGTAAGCCTTTTGCTGACATTGATTGCTAACAACAGTTGAAGTTCCAACTACTAGTTCTATTAAATTACAATGGATAGGTAAAACATCACAAACTGAATGGATCGGTAACTGTTTTTGACATTTACATTGTTTTATCAACGAATAAACGTCTTTTGTTTCACTACAAATCTAACAATGTTTGTATTTCTAACTCCGACTCTCTAGTGGTAATTAACAAACTTCTTAGTTTTCGATCAACAATATAACCATTCATACTACTTACTACAACTTTTGGTCCTTCGAGCCGCAGACGAAATGGAAAACTGTATTAAATTTGCAGAAAATACTTGCAATTTGTCTTGTTTGTTGCACTGGAGGGTACTCCGTACCCCCCAGACCCCCCGGTCAAAATACCGTGGTTAATACCGAATAGTAGGATGGATTTACCCCTAAGCTCTCGACGAAGTGCCAAAATAAAAAGATTCAAAAGCAAGAAAAATTACGAACTACTAATTTAAACTCTCTTCAAAATAGACCCAAACAATAGTAAAAAAGTTCTGTGTATTATGTACTTTTAATCTTATTTGGAATCCATTTTAATAAGATTACTCGGAACAAAGCCAGAGGATATAAAATACTTTTAATCTTAAAACAAAACGGAAAGTACCACAGGCAATTTTTTGAATATACTTGAAAAAGTCAAAGTTTTTTTTTCATTTAAATACCAAAGTAATATATAGATAATACATTTTTGAAAATTATTATAAATTGATAAACTAATTAAATCCAAAGTATGGCGTTTGCTTTCCTTGTTAATTGCAATGTTGAAATACGTCACTTTTAAATTTCCCGCTATTGTTTCGCAAATAACTAAACTCCCGTCAGAATCGAATCGAATAATTTATACGTTGTATTTGCCTTAATTAGGTACCTAATTGTACAAAAATGTACCAAAAAGATTTTATGGGCTTCAGGTCGGAATAAACTTTCAAAAAACCTAAATTTAAGGATTGCATTTTTATTGTAATTTCTACCCGATAACAAATAAAACAAAAATCTAAAAATACTTCGCTTAATCAATATTTACAAATCATTACATTTTTAATATCCCCCATCCCCTTAACTATAATTGGAACATGCAACCGTAAAAATATTTTTAATTATAAAACCAACAAGGGTCATAATTAGACCCGAGTGAAAAATTAGGTAACTTCTGTAAATTTTTATAAGAAATAATAAATTAGAGTTTAAACCACCATTTTAAAATTTTCAGGAACGAGTTTATTTCACGTAGCTGCTCACGAGTTTGGGCACTCTTTAGGATTGTCCCATTCTTCAGTGGAAGGAGCTCTCATGTACCCGTGGTACCAAGGCATGCAAAATGGATTTAATTACGAACTCCCCGAAGATGATCGTCTTGGTATACAAGCACTTTATGGTATTGCAAAATTTTAATAAACTTTCAACTGGAATTTAATTTTAAATTTTTTTTTAGGAACGTATCAAAAAGTTTGGGGTAACATACCACAGTACTATCCGCCCGTAACACCGCGACGAACGCCTCCTCCTCCTCCGAGACCCACACAACCTCCACGAACTCCAGGATACGATCCACGCTATCCTTATTATCCACAAAACCCTCGTCCGCCCAAGAAGTACCCCGAAACGAACCCAGAAAAGCCAAATCGTAAGCCGATGCATCCCGACAGAAAAAATCCGAAATATAACCCGTATTCACCCGAAAAACCTTATCCTCCAAAATATCCAGATCGGCGGTATCCAAGCAATCACCCTCAACATCCCGAAACCACGACCTACATTTACCCAAGTGGAAAACGTCCTAACAATAATCCACGCAAAGAAAATCCAGAAAATCATCCCCCTTATAATTACCCAAAAGACAACGCCCCTCCCGACACGTGCGACACGAGCTACGACGCAATTTCCATCATGAGGCAGGAAGTCTTCGTCTTTAAAGACCGGGTAAGATTTTTATTCATTTCTTCCCGTTCATAGTCGCATCTTACAAAATAATTTTCTTCCAGTACTTTTGGCGAATTGACGACAACGGTCTCATACCTGGATACCCAGCCGAATTAACCCGAATGTTTAGTAATTTACCGGCCAACTTCACCCGCATTGACGCGGCCTACGAACGGCCAAACAACAAGCTGGTCTTCTTCATCGGGAAAGAATATTTCGTCTACACAGGCAACGTGTTAGACCGCGGATATCCGCGACCGCTAGAAGATTTGGGCTTACCACCATCGTTGGAAAAACTAGACGCTGCGATGGTGTGGGGCCACAATGGAAAAACGTACTTTTTCAGCGACAACATGTACTGGAAGTAAGAAATTTTATTTTTAGAAAGTTAGCATCACAAGATATAATACTAATTTTTTTTTAGGTTTGACGAAGATTTGATGAAAGTCGAGTACGATTATCCACGAGACATGTCCATGTGGAAGGGAATAGGAACGAACATCGACGCGGCTTTTCAATGGAAAGATGGTAAGAAATTTTTTTGCAACAAAATCCGGTCTAAATTTCGACTTTTAGGTAAAACCTACTTTTTCAAAGGAAAAGGTTTTTGGAAATTTAACGATCTGAGGATGAGAGTGGAAAATCAGGGTAAAATATTATCGGGTCCGTTTTGGATGGGTTGCTCAAGAAACCTCGAGGGTTCGCTTCCCGGTAAAAAGGAACCTTACACGGTTGTGAGGTCTGTAGAGAGCAACGGCACCATTCGGAGTTGCAGCCTCATCGTAATAATTCTTTTTAGCACAATTTTGCAATTTTATAATTTGAACACTTAGGAAGTGTGCGCCCGTATTTTACGAGCGGTGTTACGTAATTAATTTGTAAGTTATTGGAGATTTGTTTATCTTGTTATTTGGGATTTAAAAAATCCACTTGAAGACTTGTTTTTGGGATGAAAATATTTAAAAAAGTTTGCATTCGGTTTTAAATTGGAAGCGCGAAGAGAGGTGAAATCACCATTATCAAAATAAATACTCATACATTTTTATGGGTTAACTAATTAATAACTTCTAAGAAGTTTTTTTATATTAAACTCAATCATAAGTGTCTAAATAATATCTTAACAAAGCTTTATGATGTGTGCTCTTTTTAAATATTTTATTAATTCTCAAATTTGATATTTAAATGCGCTTTTTGTGAAATTGTGACCAAGTAGTTTTAGGTATCTGTGATTTTTAATTTAAAATTATTTCATCTGTAATTTTTTATTGGTTGTTTCAAACTTTGAAACCATAAAATTGTTTTTGTTATTATAAATTTTTTAATGGCTCAATTAGCTGAGAATTTTAAAAAAGTACAGATGAAATAATACGCATGCAATATAAAAACGAAGTTTTAATTAAAAATTAAGACTGAAGTAAATAATTTTCTACTCTTGTCGCTTTTAAATATCATTAATAATATTAACAAGAGCTTTTTTCTATTTAATAAATTAATTATTTTACGACCTAATCACTTGAATGATGTGATAAGTTTTCTATTTTTAAAAATAAACTTTATATTTATAAAAACTTGTCTATTACAGTAACACACTTTTGAATAAATAATTGATTAAAAAAAATTATAAACCTGTGATATTATTCTTTTAATTGTAGTACTTTATATATCAGGCGTCTTCACTAACTTTTCGGACATAATTTTGCTATATTGTGTTGTGTTTTTTGTTATTTTTTAAATTTTAATACTTTGGACACCCCTGGTATATAAACTCCTTATTTAATTAAGTGTTTAGATTTATTAATTAATTTTAAATCAATAAAATTTGCACTATTTTAGAATTATACTGCCAATATTTGTAATAGATTACAATTTTTTGTTTTCTATTTATATATAAATAATAAAAAAATTTTTTAGTTAAAATTTCCATTATCTTTATTTTCAAAGTCTAACAACACGTATTTATAAAAATTATAGAAATAAAATGTACTCTCAAATTTGGTTTTTGATTAATAAATATGTGGCAAAATGGAAAAACGGCTTAAGTAAAAACTTAGGTATAGGATTTCAGCTAAATACCATTTTTTGATGGTTTTAGAGATATAAAATTGTAACTTTTAAAAGCAAAATGATGTTTTTTTTACTTACACCGATTTTCTATATACACACAGAAATTTAGTTGGGGTCTTATAAAATGACATTATTCTTAAAATACCCCGTTTACCCATGGTCTCTGCTAGTCCTAACATTGTGTACTAACAATAAGGAAGTATAAGAAATGTTTATTGATTTTTAGGCTTGAGTTAACACAAATTGGGAATGTATAAATTAACGAAAAGTTGGAAAAAATTTTAATAAAAAAATTTCAAAATCTTAAGTAGCTCAAAAACATTAAGAGATATTGATAAATTAATTACAAAAATAACCACCTTTATGAATTTCCTTTCTAATTTATAACAATGCTTATAATATGGAATTTAATGTAATATAATGGTAAATTGGAGGTGGCCAAAATCAGTTAAAGAGGTAGCGATAACTGAGAGAGGAGATGCATGGGAATGCAAAATTTGGTATAAAAAAGTAAGAGTAAATTTGTAAGACTAGGATAACCGGTAAAAAAAGGTAAGTCGCTATACGCCAAGAAAAATGGGATTCATTTTAGATTTTAGTTTTCTTGACACTAAAAATACCCTAAATTTAGTGATATTCTTAATTTTAAACATTTTCTACATAGCTTAAAGTTACTTGAGATATCTATGATTTTGTAATTTTTTGAATTTTTAAGTTAAAAATACTGAAACTTGATAACTATTTTTATTAATGTTAAATGAGGTTTCTCGCTAAAATGCATTACAATATATCGTGAAAGCCAACTTGGAAACTTTGATCTAAAATTACACAAAACCATAGATTAACCTCTTTGAATTTTTTTTATCCCAAAAATTAAATATTAGAAATCAACAGCTTTTTTGACGGATTCTTATGTATTTTGATGAGAAAATTTGCCTGACGCAGTTTATTTTGCAGTACGTATTAAAATTGAACTTTTACTGTCGATTAAAGTCTTATAAATCGATTATTAATTTTTTAGCTTTGTCGTGGTTTTTAGCCATTTTCTGTCGATTCCCCAAACTGTCAATAGGATTTTTTGATCCCACGTACCCAAATGCATCATGCACATTGTTCAAAATGACTTGGAAATTTTGGTTCAAAATTTTAAAAACCATCGATTAACCTCTTTGAATTTTTCTACCCTAAAATTAAATATTAGAATTTTAATTAGTCCGCGTGCTTCAATTCATGGTTGTCGCCTTGGGTTCAAGAACGCGAGTTTACTAAATTTTTCGGAAAATAAAAATTTGAGAAAATTGAGCTCAAGCACGTAGCCAAATTAAACTTTTCAGAAAGTTTAAAATAGGTCATATTCTTGAGCTTAAGGGCGTGACCTATTTACTACATATTTTGAAAATTCAATTAGATCATGATTAAAAATCAATTTAAAATCGACTATCTTTCAAAAATGGAATGTTTTGAAAATATGCTAAAACGACTTAAGAAACAAGATTTAATACTTGAATAATTTTTTTATTAAGATTTGAATCAACAGACTAAGAGAACACTTTATAATTTACAATATCAAAAGTACAAATACCATACATTTTTACAAGAGTCACACACAAGGAAAGCTTATGTACAAATAATACTTTAGGGAGAAAGCCTCTTTTTTCAGCTTGCGGAATCGACAGGAAATGGCTCAAAAACAACGATAAAGCTAAAAAATTTAAAATCGATTATTAAGAATTTAATCGAGAGTAAAAGTTTAATTTTAATACTTACTGCAAAATAAACTGCGGGAGACGAATTTTCTCATCAAAATAAATCCGTCGAAAAAGCTATAGTTTTCCAATATTTAATTTTTGGCATAAAAAAAATTCAAAGGGGTTAATCTATAGTTTTTGCAAAATCCGATCAAAATTTCAAAGTCGTTTTAAACAATTTTCTAGACGCAATTGGGTGCGTAGAATCCAAAAATCCCATTTTCAGCTTGCGGAACCGAGCGCAAGTCGCTCAAAAACCACTATAAAGTTGAAAAACTAAAAATCGCTTATCAAAACTTTAAACGACCGTAAAAGTTTAATTTTAATACTTACTGCAAAATAAACTGCGGGAGACGAATTTTCTCATCAAAATACATAAGAATCCGTCGAAAAAGCTATAGCTTTCCAATATTTAATTTTTGGCATAAAAAAAATTCAAAGGGGTTAATCTATCGTTTTTGCAAAATCCGATCAAAATTTCAAAGTCGTTTTAAACATTTTTCTAGACGCAATTGGGTGCGTAGAATCCAAAAATCCCATTTTCCGCTTGCGCAACCGAGCGCAAGTCGCTCAAAAACCACTATAAAAATGAAAAACTAAAAATCGCTTATCAAAACTTTAAACGACCGTAAAAGTTTAATTTTAATACTTACTGCAAAATAAACTGCGGGAGACGAATTTTCTCATCAAAATACATAAGAATCCGTCGAAAAAGCTATAGTTTTCCAATATTTAATTTTTGGCATAAAAAAAATTCAAAGGGGTTGGGGTTAATCTATCGTTTTTGCAAAATCCGATCAAAATTTCAAAGTCGTTTTAAACAATTTTCTAGACGCAATTGGGTGCGTAGAATCCAAAAATCCCATTTTCAGCTTGCGGAACCGAGCGCAAGTCACTCAAAAACCACTATAAAGTTGAAAAATTAAAAATCGCTTATCAAAACTTTAAACGACCGTAAAAGTTTAATTTTAATACTTACTGCAAAATAAACTGCGGGAGACGAATTTTCTCATCAAAATACATAAGAATCCGTCGAAAAAGCTATAGTTTTCCAATATTTAATTTTTGGCATAAAAAAAATTCAAAGGGGTTAATCTATCGTTTTTGCAAAATCCGATCAAAATTTCAAAGTCGTTTTAAACATTTTTCTAGACCCAATTGGGTGCGTAGAATCCAAAATTCCCATTTTCAGCTTGCGCAACCGAGCGCAAGTCGCTCAAAAACCACTATAAAAATGAAAAACTAAAAATCGCTTATCAAAACTTTAAACGACCGTAAAAGTTTAATTTTAATACTTACTGCAAAATAAACTGCGGGAGACGAATTTTCTCATCAAAATACATAAGAATCCGTCGAAAAAGCTATAGTTTTCCAATATTTAATTTTTGGCATAAAAAAAATTCAAAGGGGTTAATCTATCGTTTTTGCAAAATCCGATCAAAATTTCAAAGTCGTTTTAAACATTTTTCTAGACCCAATTGGGTGCGTAGGATCCAAAAATGCCATTTTCAGCTTGCGGAACCGAGCGCAAGTCGCTCAAAAACCACTATAAAAATGAAAAACTAAAAATCGCTTATCAAAACTTTAAACGACCGTAAAAGTTTAATTTTAATACTTACTGCAAAATAAACTGCGGGAGACGAATTTTCTCATCAAAATACATAAGAATCCGTCGAAAAAGCTATAGTTTTCCAATATTTAATTTTTGGCATAAAAAAAATTCAAAGGGGTTAATCTATCGTTTTTGCAAAATCCGATCAAAATTTCAAAGTCGTTTTAAACATTTTTCTAGACGCAATTGGGTGCGTAGAATCCAAAAATCCCATTTTCAGCTTGCGGAACCGAGCGCAAGTCACTCAAAAACCACTAGAAAGTTGAAAAATTAAAAATCGCTTATCAAAACTTTAAACGACCGTAAAAGTTTAATTTTAATACTTACTGCAAAATAATTTGCGGGAGACGAATTTTCTCATCAAAATTCATAAGAATCCGTCGAAAAAGCTATAGTTTTCCAATATTTAATTTTTGGCATAAAAAAAATTCAAAGGGGTTAATCTATCGTTTTTGCAAAATCCGATCAAAATTTCAAAGTCGTTTTAAACATTTTTCTAGACGCAATTGGGTGCGTAGGATCCAAAAATCCCATTTTCAGCTTGCGGAACCGAGCGCAAGTCGCTCAAAAACCACTATAAAAATGAAAAACTAAAAATCGCTTATCAAAACTTTAAACGACCGTAAAAGTTTAATTTTAATACTTACTGCAAAATTAACTGCGGGAGACGAATTTTCTCATCAAAATACATAAGAATCCGTCGAAAAAGCTATAGTTTTCCAATATTTAATTTTTGGCATAAAAAAAATTCAAAGGGGTTAATCTATCGTTTTTGCAAAATCCGATCAAAATTTCAAAGTCGTTTTAAACATTTTTCTAGACCCAATTGGGTGCGTAGGATCCAAAAATGCCATTTTCAGCTTGCGGAACCGAGCGCAAGTCGCTCAAAAACCACTATAAAAATGAAAAACTAAAAATCGCTTATCAAAACTTTAAACGACCGTAAAAGTTTAATTTTAATACTTACTGCAAAATAAACTGCGGGAGACGAATTTTCTCATCAAAATACATAAGAATCCGTCGAAAAAGCTATAGTTTTCCAATATTTAATTTTTGGCATAAAAAAAATTCAAAGGGGTTGGGGTTAATCTATCGTTTTTGCAAAATCCGATCAAAATTTCAAAGTCGTTTTAAACATTTTTCTAGACGCAATTGGGTGCGTAGGATCCAAAAATGCCATTTTCAGCTTGCGGAACCGAGCGCAAGTCGCTCAAAAACCACTATAAAAATGAAAAACTAAAAATCGCTTATCAAAACTTTAAACGACCGTAAAAGTTTAATTTTAATACTTACTGCAAAATAAACTGCGGGAGACGAATTTTCTCATCAAAATACATAAGAATCCGTCGAAAAAGCTATAGTTTTCCAATATTTAATTTTTGGCATAAAAAAAATTCAAAGGGGTTAATCTATCGTTTTTGCAAAATCCGATCAAAATTTCAAAGTCGTTTTAAACATTTTTCTAGACCCAATTGGGTGCGTAGAATCCAAAAATCCCATTTTCAGCTTGCGGAACCGAGCGCAAGTCGCTCAAAAACCACTATAAAAATGAAAAACTAAAAATCGCTTATCAAAACTTTAAACGACCGTAAAAGTTTAATTTTAATACTTACTGAAAAATAAACTGCGGGAGACGAATTTTCTCATCAAAATACATAAGAATCCGTCGAAAAAGCTATAGTTTTCCAATATTTAATTTTTGGCATAAAAAAAATTCAAAGGGGTTAATCTATCGTTTTTGCAAAATCCGATCAAAATTTCAAAGTCGTTTTAAACATTTTTCTAGACCCAATTGGGTGCGTAGAATCCAAAAATCCCATTTTCAGCTTGCGGAACCGAGCGCAAGTCGCTCAAAAACCACTATAAAGTTGAAAAATTAAAAATCGCTTATCAAAACTTTAAACGACCGTAAAAGTTTAATTTTAATACTTACTGCAAAATAAACTGCGGGAGACGAATTTTCTCATCAAAATACATAAGAATCCGTCGAAAAAGCTATAGTTTTCCAATATTTAATTTTTGGCATAAAAAAAATTCAAAGGGGTTAATCTATCGTTTTTGCAAAATCCGATCAAAATTTCAAAGTCGTTTTAAACATTTTTCTAGACCCAATTGGGTGCGTAGAATCCAAAAATCCCATTTTCAGCTTGCGGATCCGAGCGCAAGTCACTCAAAAACCACTAGAAAGTTGAAAAATTAAAAATCGCTTATCAAAACTTTAAACGACCGTAAAAGTTTAATTTTAATACTTACTGCAAAATAAATTGCGGGAGACGAATTTTCTCATCAAAATTCATAAGAATCCGTCGAAAAAGCTATAGTTTTCCAATATTTAATTTTTGGCATAAAAAAAATTCAAAGGGGTTAATCTATCGTTTTTGCAAAATCCGATCAAAATTTCAAAGTCGTTTTAAACATTTTTCTAGACCCAATTGGGTGCGTAGAATCCAAAAATCCCATTTTCAGCTTGCGGAACCGAGCGCAAGTCGCTCAAAAACCACTATAAAGTTGAAAAATTAAAAATCGCTTATCAAAACTTTAAACGACCGTAAAAGTTTAATTTTAATACTTACTGCAAAATAAACTGCGGGAGACGAATTTTCTCATCAAAATACATAAGAATCCGTCGAAAAAGCTATAGTTTTCCAATATTTAATTTTTGGCATAAAAAAAATTCAAAGGGGTTAATCTATCGTTTTTGCAAAATCCGATCAAAATTTCAAAGTCGTTTTAAACATTTTTCTAGACCCAATTGGGTGCGTAGAATCCAAAAATCCCATTTTCAGCTTGCGGAACCGAGCGCAAGTCACTCAAAAACCACTAGAAAGTTGAAAAATTAAAAATCGCTTATCAAAACTTTAAACGACCGTAAAAGTTTAATTTTAATACTTACTGCAAAATAAATTGCGGGAGACGAATTTTCTCATCAAAATTCATAAGAATCCGTCGAAAAAGCTATAGTTTTCCAATATTTAATTTTTGGCATAAAAAAAATTCAAAGGGGTTAATCTATCGTTTTTGCAAAATCCGATCAAAATTTCAAAGTCGTTTTTAACAATTTTCTAGACGCAATTGGGTGGGTAGAATCCAAAAATCCCATTTTCAGCTTGCTGAACCGAGCGCAAGTCGCTCAAAAACCACTATAAAGTTGAAAAATTAAAAATCGCTTATCAAAACTTTAAACGACCGTAAAAGTTTAATTTTAATACTTACTGCAAAATAAACTGGGGGAGACGAATTTTCTCATCAAAATACATAAGAATCCGTCGAAAAAGCTATAGTTTTCCAATATTTAATTTTTGGCATAAAAAAAATTCAAAGGGGTTAATCTATCGTTTTTGCAAAATCCGATCAAAATTTCAAAGTCGTTTTAAACATTTTTCTAGACCCAATTGGGTGCGTAGAATCCAAAAATCCCATTTTCAGCTTGCGGAACCGAGCGCAAGTCGCTCAAAAACCACTATAAAGTTGAAAAATTAAAAATCGCTTATCAAAACTTTAAACGACCGTAAAAGTTTAATTTTAATACTTACTGCAAAATAAACTGCGGGAGACGAATTTTCTCATCAAAATACATAAGAATCCGTCGAAAAAGCTATAGTTTTCCAATATTTAATTTTTGGCATAAAAAAAATTCAAAGGGGTTAATCTATCGTTTTTGCAAAATCCGATCAAAATTTCAAAGTCGTTTTAAACATTTTTCTAGACCCAATTGGGTGCGTAGAATCCAAAAATCCCATTTTCAGCTTGCGGAACCGAGCGCAAGTCGCTCAAAAACCACTATAAAGTTGAAAAATTAAAAATCGCTTATCAAACCTTTAAACGACCGTAAAAGTTTAATTTTAATACTTACTGCAAAATAAACTGCGGGAGACGAATTTTCTCATCAAAATACATAAGAATCCGTCGAAAAAGCTATAGTTTTCCAATATTTAATTTTTGGCATAAAAAAAATTCAAAGGGGTTAATCTATCGTTTTTGCAAAATCCGATCAAAATTTCAAAGTCGTTTTAAACATTTTTCTAGACGCAATTGGGTGCGTAGAATCCAAAAATCCCATTTTCAGGTTGCGGAACCGAGCGCAAGTCGCTCAAAAACCACTATAAAGTTGAAAAACTAAAAATCGCTTATCAAAACTTTAAACGACCGTAAAAGTTTAATTTTAATACTTACTGCAAAATAAACTGCGGGAGACGAATTTTCTCATCAAAATACATAAGAAACCGTCGAAAAAGCTATAGTTTTCCAATATTTAATTTTTGGCATAAAAAAAATTCAAAGGGGTTAATCTATCGTTTTTGCAAAATCCGATCAAAATTTCAAAGTCGTTTTAAACATTTTTCTAGACCCAATTGGGTGCGTAGAATCCAAAAATCCCATTTTCAGCTTGCGGAACCGAGCGCAAGTCGCTCAAAAACCACTATAAAGTTGAAAAATTAAAAATCGCTTATCAAAACTTTAAACGACCGTAAAAGTTTAATTTTAATACTTACTGCAAAATAAACTGCGGGAGACGAATTTTCTCATCAAAATACATAAGAATCCGTCGAAAAAGCTATAGTTTTCCAATATTTAATTTTTGGCATAAAAAAAATTCAAATCTATCGTTTTTGCAAAATCCGATCAAAATTTCAAAGTCGTTTTAAACATTTTTCTAGACCCAATTGGGTGCGTAGAATCCAAAAATCCCATTTTCAGCTTGCGGAACCGAGCGCAAGTCGCTCAAAAACCACTATAAAGTTGAAAAATTAAAAATCGCTTATCAAAACTTTAAACGACCGTAAAAGTTTAATTTTAATACTTACTGCAAAATAAACTGCGGGAGACGAATTTTCTCATCAAAATACATAAGAATCCGTCGAAAAAGCTATAGTTTTCCAATATTTAATTTTTGGCATAAAAAAAATTCAAAGGGGTTAATCTATCGTTTTTGCAAAATCCGATCAAAATTTCAAAGTCGTTTTAAACATTTTTCTAGACCCAATTGGGTGCGTAGAATCCAAAAATCCCATTTTCAGCTTGCGGAACCGAGCGCAAGTCGCTCAAAAACCACTATAAAGTTGAAAAATTAAAAATCGCTTATCAAAACTTTAAACGACCGTAAAAGTTTAATTTTAATACTTACTGCAAAATAAACTGCGGGAGACGAATTTTCTCATCAAAATACATAAGAATCCGTCGAAAAAGCTATAGTTTTCCAATATTTAATTTTTGGCATAAAAAAAATTCAAAGGGGTTAATCTATCGTTTTTGCAAAATCCGATCAAAATTTCAAAGTCGTTTTAAACATTTTTCTAGACCCAATTGGGTGCGTAGAATCCAAAAATCCCATTTTCAGCTTGCGGAACCGAGCGCAAGTCACTCAAAAACCACTAGAAAGTTGAAAAATTAAAAATCGCTTATCAAAACTTTAAACGACCGTAAAAGTTTAATTTTAATACTTACTGCAAAATAAATTGCGGGAGACGAATTTTCTCATCAAAATTCATAAGAATCCGTCGAAAAAGCTATAGTTTTCCAATATTTAATTTTTGGCATAAAAAAAATTCAAAGGGGTTAATCTATCGTTTTTGCAAAATCCGATCAAAATTTCAAAGTCGTTTTAAACATTTTTCTAGACCCAATTGGGTGCGTAGAATCCAAAAATCCCATTTTCAGCTTGCGGAACCGAGCGCAAGTCGCTCAAAAACCACTATAAAGTTGAAAAATTAAAAATCGCTTATCAAAACTTTAAACGACCGTAAAAGTTTAATTTTAATACTTACTGCAAAATAAACTGCGGGAGACGAATTTTCTCATCAAAATACATAAGAATCCGTCGAAAAAGCTATAGTTTTCCAATATTTAATTTTTGGCATAAAAAAAATTCAAAGGGGTTAATCTATCGTTTTTGCAAAATCCGATCAAAATTTCAAAGTCGTTTTAAACATTTTTCTAGACCCAATTGGGTGCGTAGAATCCAAAAATCCCATTTTCAGCTTGCGGAACCGAGCGCAAGTCGCTCAAAAACCACTATAAAGTTGAAAAATTAAAAATCGCTTATCAAAACTTTAAACGACCGTAAAAGTTTAATTTTAATACTTACTGCAAAATAAACTGCGGGAGACGAATTTTCTCATCAAAATACATAAGAATCCGTCGAAAAAGCTATAGTTTTCCAATATTTAATTTTTGGCATAAAAAAAATTCAAAGGGGTTAATCTATCGTTTTTGCAAAATCCGATCAAAATTTCAAAGTCGTTTTAAACATTTTTCTAGACCCAATTGGGTGCGTAGAATCCAAAAATCCCATTTTCAGCTTGCGGAACCGAGCGCAAGTCACTCAAAAACCACTAGAAAGTTGAAAAATTAAAAATCGCTTATCAAAACTTTAAACGACCGTAAAAGTTTAATTTTAATACTTACTGCAAAATAAATTGCGGGAGACGAATTTTCTCATCAAAATTCATAAGAATCCGTCGAAAAAGCTATAGTTTTCCAATATTTAATTTTTGGCATAAAAAAAATTCAAAGGGGTTAATCTATCGTTTTTGCAAAATCCGATCAAAATTTCAAAGTCGTTTTAAACATTTTTCTAGACCCAATTGGGTGCGTAGAATCCAAAAATCCCATTTTCAGCTTGCGGAACCGAGCGCAAGTCGCTCAAAAACCACTATAAAGTTGAAAAATTAAAAATCGCTTATCAAAACTTTAAACGACCGTAAAAGTTTAATTTTAATACTTACTGCAAAATAAACTGCGGGAGACGAATTTTCTCATCAAAATACATAAGAATCCGTCGAAAAAGCTATAGTTTTCCAATATTTAATTTTTGGCATAAAAAAAATTCAAAGGGGTTAATCTATCGTTTTTGCAAAATCCGATCAAAATTTCAAAGTCGTTTTAAACATTTTTCTAGACCCAATTGGGTGCGTAGAATCCAAAAATCCCATTTTCAGCTTGCGGAACCGAGCGCAAGTCGCTCAAAAACCACTATAAAGTTGAAAAATTAAAAATCGCTTATCAAAACTTTAAACGACCGTAAAAGTTTAATTTTAATACTTACTGCAAAATAAACTGCGGGAGACGAATTTTCTCATCAAAATACATAAGAATCCGTCGAAAAAGCTATAGTTTTCCAATATTTAATTTTTGGCATAAAAAAAATTCAAAGGGGTTAATCTATCGTTTTTGCAAAATCCGATCAAAATTTCAAAGTCGTTTTAAACATTTTTCTAGACCCAATTGGGTGCGTAGAATCCAAAAATCCCATTTTCAGCTTGCGGAACCGAGCGCAAGTCGCTCAAAAACCACTATAAAGTTGAAAAATTAAAAATCGCTTATCAAAACTTTAAACGACCGTAAAAGTTTAATTTTAATACTTACTGCAAAATAAACTGCGGGAGACGAATTTTCTCATCAAAATACATAAGAATCCGTCGAAAAAGCTATAGTTTTCCAATATTTAATTTTTGGCATAAAAAAAATTCAAAGGGGTTAATCTATCGTTTTTGCAAAATCCGATCAAAATTTCAAAGTCGTTTTAAACATTTTTCTAGACGTAATTGGGTGCGTAGAATCCAAAAATCCCATTTTCAGCTTGCGGAACCGAGCGCAAGTCACTCAAAAACCACTAGAAAGTTGAAAAATTAAAAATCGCTTATCAAAACTTTAAACGACCGTAAAAGTTTAATTTTAATACTTACTGCAAAATAAATTGCGGGAGACGAATTTTCTCATCAAAATTCATAAGAATCCGTCGAAAAAGCTATAGTTTTCCAATATTTAATTTTTGGCATAAAAAAAATTCAAATCTATCGTTTTTGCAAAATCCGATCAAAATTTCAAAGTCGTTTTAAACATTTTTCTAGACGCAATTGGGTGCGTAGGATCCAAAAATCCCATTTTCAGCTTGCGGAACCGAGCGCAAGTCGCTCAAAAACCACTATAAAAATGAAAAACTAAAAATCGCTTATCAAAACTTTAAACGACCGTAAAAGTTTAATTTTAATACTTACTGCAAAATAAACTGCGGGAGACGAATTTTCTCATCAAAATACATAAGAATCCGTCGAAAAAGCTATAGTTTTCCAATATTTAATTTTTGGCATAAAAAAAATTCAAAGGGGTTGGGGTTAATCTATCGTTTTTGCAAAATCCGATCAAAATTTCAAAGTCGTTTTAAACATTTTTCTAGACCCAATTGGGTGCGTAGAATCCAAAATTCCCATTTTCAGCTTGCGGAACCGAGCGCAAGTCGCTCAAAAACCACTATAAAGTTGAAAAATTAAAAATCGCTTATCAAAACTTTAAACGACCGTAAAAGTTTAATTTTAATACTTACTGCAAAATAAACTGCGGGAGACGAATTTTCTCATCAAAATACATAAGAATCCGTCGAAAAAGCTATAGTTTTCCAATATTTAATTTTTGGCATAAAAAAAATTCAAAGGGGTTAATCTATCGTTTTTGCAAAATCCGATCAAAATTTCAAAGTCGTTTTAAACAATTTTCTAGACGCAATTGGGTGCGTAGAATCCAAAAATCCCATTTTCAGCTTGCGGAACCGAGCGCAAGTCGCTCAAAAACCACTATAAAGTTGAAAAATTAAAAATCGCTTATCAAAACTTTAAACGACCGTAAAAGTTTAATTTTAATACTTACTGCAAAATAAACTGCGGGAGACGAATTTTCTCATCAAAATACATAAGAATCCGTCGAAAAAGCTATAGTTTTCCAATATTTAATTTTTGGCATAAAAAAAATTCAAAGGGGTTAATCTATCGTTTTTGCAAAATCCGATCAAAATTTCAAAGTCGTTTTAAACAATTTTCTAGACGCAATTGGGTGCGTAGAATCCAAAAATCCCATTTTCAGCTTGCGGAACCGAGCGCAAGTCGCTCAAAAACCACTATAAAGTTGAAAAATTAAAAATCGCTTATCAAAACTTTAAACGACCGTAAAAGTTTAATTTTAATACTTACTGCAAAATAAACTGCGGGAGACGAATTTTCTCATCAAAATACATAAGAATCCGTCGAAAAAGCTATAGTTTTCCAATATTTAATTTTTGGCATAAAAAAAATTCAAAGGGGTTAATCTATCGTTTTTGCAAAATCCGATCAAAATTTCAAAGTCGTTTTTAACAATTTTCTAGACGCAATTGGGTGGGTAGAATCCAAAAATCCCATTTTCAGCTTGCTGAACCGAGCGCAAGTCGCTCAAAAACCACTATAAAGTTGAAAAATTAAAAATCGCTTATCAAAACTTTAAACGACCGTAAAAGTTTAATTTTAATACTTACTGCAAAATAAACTGGGGGAGACGAATTTTCTCATCAAAATACATAAGAATCCGTCGAAAAAGCTATAGTTTTCCAATATTTAATTTTTGGCATAAAAAAAATTCAAAGGGGTTAATCTATCGTTTTTGCAAAATCCGATCAAAATTTCAAAGTCGTTTTAAACATTTTTCTAGACCCAATTGGGTGCGTAGAATCCAAAAATCCCATTTTCAGCTTGCGGAACCGAGCGCAAGTCGCTCAAAAACCACTATAAAGTTGAAAAATTAAAAATCGCTTATCAAAACTTTAAACGACCGTAAAAGTTTAATTTTAATACTTACTGCAAAATAAACTGCGGGAGACGAATTTTCTCATCAAAATACATAAGAATCCGTCGAAAAAGCTATAGTTTTCCAATATTTAATTTTTGGCATAAAAAAAATTCAAAGGGGTTAATCTATCGTTTTTGCAAAATCCGATCAAAATTTCAAAGTCGTTTTAAACATTTTTCTAGACCCAATTGGGTGCGTAGAATCCAAAAATCCCATTTTCAGCTTGCGGAACCGAGCGCAAGTCGCTCAAAAACCACTATAAAGTTGAAAAATTAAAAATCGCTTATCAAACCTTTAAACGACCGTAAAAGTTTAATTTTAATACTTACTGCAAAATAAACTGCGGGAGACGAATTTTCTCATCAAAATACATAAGAATCCGTCGAAAAAGCTATAGTTTTCCAATATTTAATTTTTGGCATAAAAAAAATTCAAAGGGGTTAATCTATCGTTTTTGCAAAATCCGATCAAAATTTCAAAGTCGTTTTAAACATTTTTCTAGACGCAATTGGGTGCGTAGAATCCAAAAATCCCATTTTCAGGTTGCGGAACCGAGCGCAAGTCGCTCAAAAACCACTATAAAGTTGAAAAACTAAAAATCGCTTATCAAAACTTTAAACGACCGTAAAAGTTTAATTTTAATACTTACTGCAAAATAAACTGCGGGAGACGAATTTTCTCATCAAAATACATAAGAAACCGTCGAAAAAGCTATAGTTTTCCAATATTTAATTTTTGGCATAAAAAAAATTCAAAGGGGTTAATCTATCGTTTTTGCAAAATCCGATCAAAATTTCAAAGTCGTTTTAAACATTTTTCTAGACCCAATTGGGTGCGTAGAATCCAAAAATCCCATTTTCAGCTTGCGGAACCGAGCGCAAGTCGCTCAAAAACCACTATAAAGTTGAAAAATTAAAAATCGCTTATCAAAACTTTAAACGACCGTAAAAGTTTAATTTTAATACTTACTGCAAAATAAACTGCGGGAGACGAATTTTCTCATCAAAATACATAAGAATCCGTCGAAAAAGCTATAGTTTTCCAATATTTAATTTTTGGCATAAAAAAAATTCAAATCTATCGTTTTTGCAAAATCCGATCAAAATTTCAAAGTCGTTTTAAACATTTTTCTAGACCCAATTGGGTGCGTAGAATCCAAAAATCCCATTTTCAGCTTGCGGAACCGAGCGCAAGTCGCTCAAAAACCACTATAAAGTTGAAAAATTAAAAATCGCTTATCAAAACTTTAAACGACCGTAAAAGTTTAATTTTAATACTTACTGCAAAATAAACTGCGGGAGACGAATTTTCTCATCAAAATACATAAGAATCCGTCGAAAAAGCTATAGTTTTCCAATATTTAATTTTTGGCATAAAAAAAATTCAAAGGGGTTAATCTATCGTTTTTGCAAAATCCGATCAAAATTTCAAAGTCGTTTTAAACATTTTTCTAGACCCAATTGGGTGCGTAGAATCCAAAAATCCCATTTTCAGCTTGCGGAACCGAGCGCAAGTCGCTCAAAAACCACTATAAAGTTGAAAAATTAAAAATCGCTTATCAAAACTTTAAACGACCGTAAAAGTTTAATTTTAATACTTACTGCAAAATAAACTGCGGGAGACGAATTTTCTCATCAAAATACATAAGAATCCGTCGAAAAAGCTATAGTTTTCCAATATTTAATTTTTGGCATAAAAAAAATTCAAATCTATCGTTTTTGCAAAATCCGATCAAAATTTCAAAGTCGTTTTAAACATTTTTCTAGACCCAATTGGGTGCGTAGAATCCAAAAATCCCATTTTCAGCTTGCGGAACCGAGCGCAAGTCGCTCAAAAACCACTATAAAGTTGAAAAATTAAAAATCGCTTATCAAAACTTTAAACGACCGTAAAAGTTTAATTTTAATACTTACTGCAAAATAAACTGCGGGAGACGAATTTTCTCATCAAAATACATAAGAATCCGTCGAAAAAGCTATAGTTTTCCAATATTTAATTTTTGGCATAAAAAAAATTCAAAGGGGTTAATCTATCGTTTTTGCAAAATCCGATCAAAATTTCAAAGTCGTTTTAAACATTTTTCTAGACCCAATTGGGTGCGTAGAATCCAAAAATCCCATTTTCAGCTTGCGGAACCGAGCGCAAGTCGCTCAAAAACCACTATAAAGTTGAAAAATTAAAAATCGCTTATCAAAACTTTAAACGACCGTAAAAGTTTAATTTTAATACTTACTGCAAAATAAACTGCGGGAGACGAATTTTCTCATCAAAATACATAAGAATCCGTCGAAAAAGCTATAGTTTTCCAATATTTAATTTTTGGCATAAAAAAAATTCAAAGGGGTTAATCTATCGTTTTTGCAAAATCCGATCAAAATTTCAAAGTCGTTTTAAACATTTTTCTAGACCCAATTGGGTGCGTAGAATCCAAAAATCCCATTTTCAGCTTGCGGAACCTTGCGCAAGTCGCTCAAAAACCACTATAAAGTTGAAAAATTAAAAATCGCTTATCAAAACTTTAAACGACCGTAAAAGTTTAATTTTAATACTTACTGCAAAATAAACTGCGGGAGACGAATTTTCTCATCAAAATACATAAGAATCCGTCGAAAAAGCTATAGTTTTCCAATATTTAATTTTTGGCATAAAAAAAATTCAAAGGGGTTAATCTATCGTTTTTGCAAAATCCGATCAAAATTTCAAAGTCGTTTTAAACATTTTTCTAGACCCAATTGGGTGCGTAGAATCCAAAAATCCCATTTTCAGCTTGCGGAACCTTGCGCAAGTCGCTCAAAAACCACTATAAAGTTGAAAAATTAAAAATCGCTTATCAAAACTTTAAACGACCGTAAAAGTTTAATTTTAATACTTACTGCAAAATAAACTGCGGGAGACGAATTTTCTCATCAAAATACATAAGAATCCGTCGAAAAAGCTATAGTTTTCCAATATTTAATTTTTGGCATAAAAAAAATTCAAAGGGGTTAATCTATCGTTTTTGCAAAATCCGATCAAAATTTCAAAGTCGTTTTAAACATTTTTCTAGACCCAATTGGGTGCGTAGAATCCAAAAATCCCATTTTCAGCTTGCGGAACCGAGCGCAAGTCGCTCAAAAACCACTATAAAGTTGAAAAATTAAAAATCGCTTATCAAAACTTTAAACGACCGTAAAAGTTTAATTTTAATACTTACTGCAAAATAAACTGCGGGAGACGAATTTTCTCATCAAAATACATAAGAATCCGTCGAAAAAGCTATAGTTTTCCAATATTTAATTTTTGGCATAAAAAAAATTCAAAGGGGTTAATCTATCGTTTTTGCAAAATCCAATCAAAATTTCAAAGTCGTTTTAAACATTTTTCTAGACCCAATTGGGTGCGTAGAATCCAAAAATCCCATTTTCAGCTTGCGGAACCGAGCGCAAGTCGCTCAAAAACCACTATAAAGTTGAAAAATTAAAAATCGCTTATCAAAACTTTAAACGACCGTAAAAGTTTAATTTTAATACTTACTGCAAAATAAACTGCGGGAGACGAATTTTCTCATCAAAATACATAAGAATCCGTCGAAAAAGCTATAGTTTTCCAATATTTAATTTTTGGCATAAAAAAAATTCAAAGGGGTTAATCTATCGTTTTTGCAAAATCCGATCAAAATTTCAAAGTCGTTTTAAACATTTTTCTAGACCCAATTGGGTGCGTAGAATCCAAAAATCCCATTTTCAGCTTGCGGAACCGAGCGCAAGTCGCTCAAAAACCACTATAAAGTTGAAAAATTAAAAATCGCTTATCAAAACTTTAAACGACCGTAAAAGTTTAATTTTAATACTTACTGCAAAATAAACTGCGGGAGACGAATTTTCTCATCAAAATACATAAGAATCCGTCGAAAAAGCTATAGTTTTCCAATATTTAATTTTTGGCATAAAAAAAATTCAAAGGGGTTAATCTATCGTTTTTGCAAAATCCGATCAAAATTTCAAAGTCGTTTTAAACATTTTTCTAGACCCAATTGGGTGCGTAGAATCCAAAAATCCCATTTTCAGCTTGCGGAACCGAGCGCAAGTCGCTCAAAAACCACTATAAAGTTGAAAAATTAAAAATCGCTTATCAAAACTTTAAACGACCGTAAAAGTTTAATTTTAATACTTACTGCAAAATAAACTGCGGGAGACGAATTTTCTCATCAAAATACATAAGAATCCGTCGAAAAAGCTATAGTTTTCCAATATTTAATTTTTGGCATAAAAAAAATTCAAAGGGGTTAATCTATCGTTTTTGCAAAATCCGATCAAAATTTCAAAGTCGTTTTAAACATTTTTCTAGACCCAATTGGGTGCGTAGAATCCAAAAATCCCATTTTCAGCTTGCGGAACCGAGCGCAAGTCGCTCAAAAACCACTATAAAGTTGAAAAATTAAAAATCGCTTATCAAAACTTTAAACGACCGTAAAAGTTTAATTTTAATACTTACTGCAAAATAAACTGCGGGAGACGAATTTTCTCATCAAAATACATAAGAATCCGTCGAAAAAGCTATAGTTTTCCAATATTTAATTTTTGGCATAAAAAAAATTCAAAGGGGTTAATCTATCGTTTTTGCAAAATCCGATCAAAATTTCAAAGTCGTTTTAAACATTTTTCTAGACCCAATTGGGTGCGTAGAATCCAAAAATCCCATTTTCAGCTTGCGGAACCGAGCGCAAGTCGCTCAAAAACCACTATAAAGTTGAAAAATTAAAAATCGCTTATCAAAACTTTAAACGACCGTAAAAGTTTAATTTTAATACTTACTGCAAAATAAACTGCGGGAGACGAATTTTCTCATCAAAATACATAAGAATCCGTCGAAAAAGCTATAGTTTTCCAATATTTAATTTTTGGCATAAAAAAAATTCAAAGGGGTTAATCTATCGTTTTTGCAAAATCCGATCAAAATTTCAAAGTCGTTTTAAACATTTTTCTAGACCCAATTGGGTGCGTAGAATCCAAAAATCCCATTTTCAGCTTGCGGAACCGAGCGCAAGTCGCTCAAAAACCACTATAAAGTTGAAAAATTAAAAATCGCTTATCAAAACTTTAAACGACCGTAAAAGTTTAATTTTAATACTTACTGCAAAATAAACTGCGGGAGACGAATTTTCTCATCAAAATACATAAGAATCCGTCGAAAAAGCTATAGTTTTCCAATATTTAATTTTTGGCATAAAAAAAATTCAAAGGGGTTAATCTATCGTTTTTGCAAAATCCGATCAAAATTTCAAAGTCGTTTTAAACATTTTTCTAGACCCAATTGGGTGCGTAGAATCCAAAAATCCCATTTTCAGCTTGCGGAACCGAGCGCAAGTCGCTCAAAAACCACTATAAAGTTGAAAAATTAAAAATCGCTTATCAAAACTTTAAACGACCGTAAAAGTTTAATTTTAATACTTACTGCAAAATAAACTGCGGGAGACGAATTTTCTCATCAAAATACATAAGAATCCGTCGAAAAAGCTATAGTTTTCCAATATTTAATTTTTGGCATAAAAAAAATTCAAAGGGGTTAATCTATCGTTTTTGCAAAATCCGATCAAAATTTCAAAGTCGTTTTAAACATTTTTCTAGACCCAATTGGGTGCGTAGAATCCAAAAATCCCATTTTCAGCTTGCGGAACCGAGCGCAAGTCGCTCAAAAACCACTATAAAGTTGAAAAATTAAAAATCGCTTATCAAAACTTTAAACGACCGTAAAAGTTTAATTTTAATACTTACTGCAAAATAAACTGCGGGAGACGAATTTTCTCATCAAAATACATAAGAATCCGTCGAAAAAGCTATAGTTTTCCAATATTTAATTTTTGGCATAAAAAAAATTCAAAGGGGTTAATCTATCGTTTTTGCAAAATCCGATCAAAATTTCAAAGTCGTTTTAAACATTTTTCTAGACCCAATTGGGTGCGTAGAATCCAAAAATCCCATTTTCAGCTTGCGGAACCGAGCGCAAGTCGCTCAAAAACCACTATAAAGTTGAAAAATTAAAAATCGCTTATCAAAACTTTAAACGACCGTAAAAGTTTAATTTTAATACTTACTGCAAAATAAACTGCGGGAGACGAATTTTCTCATCAAAATACATAAGAATCCGTCGAAAAAGCTATAGTTTTCCAATATTTAATTTTTGGCATAAAAAAAATTCAAAGGGGTTAATCTATCGTTTTTGCAAAATCCGATCAAAATTTCAAAGTCGTTTTAAACATTTTTCTAGACCCAATTGGGTGCGTAGAATCCAAAAATCCCATTTTCAGCTTGCGGAACCGAGCGCAAGTCGCTCAAAAACCACTATAAAGTTGAAAAATTAAAAATCGCTTATCAAAACTTTAAACGACCGTAAAAGTTTAATTTTAATACTTACTGCAAAATAAACTGCGGGAGACGAATTTTCTCATCAAAATACATAAGAATCCGTCGAAAAAGCTATAGTTTTCCAATATTTAATTTTTGGCATAAAAAAATTCAAAGGGGTTAATCTATCGTTTTTGCAAAATCCGATCAAAATTTCAAAGTCGTTTTAAACATTTTTCTAGACCCAATTGGGTGCGTAGAATCCAAAAATCCCATTTTCAGCTTGCGGAACCGAGCGCAAGTCGCTCAAAAACCACTATAAAGTTGAAAAATTAAAAATCGCTTATCAAAACTTTAAACGACCGTAAAAGTTTAATTTTAATACTTACTGCAAAATAAACTGCGGGAGACGAATTTTCTCATCAAAATACATAAGAATCCGTCGAAAAAGCTATAGTTTTCCAATATTTAATTTTTGGCATAAAAAAAATTCAAAGGGGTTAATCTATCGTTTTTGCAAAATCCGATCAAAATTTCAAAGTCGTTTTAAACATTTTTCTAGACCCAATTGGGTGCGTAGAATCCAAAAATCCCATTTTCAGCTTGCGGAACCGAGCGCAAGTCGCTCAAAAACCACTATAAAGTTGAAAAATTAAAAATCGCTTATCAAAACTTTAAACGACCGTAAAAGTTTAATTTTAATACTTACTGCAAAATAAACTGCGGGAGACGAATTTTCTCATCAAAATACATAAGAATCCGTCGAAAAAGCTATAGTTTTCCAATATTTAATTTTTGGCATAAAAAAAATTCAAAAATCTATCGTTTTTGCAAAATCCGATCAAAATTTCAAAGTCGTTTTAAACATTTTTCTAGACCCAATTGGGTGCGTAGAATCCAAAAATCCCATTTTCAGCTTGCGGAACCGAGCGCAAGTCGCTCAAAAACCACTATAAAGTTGAAAAATTAAAAATCGCTTATCAAAACTTTAAACGACCGTAAAAGTTTAATTTTAATACTTACTGCAAAATAAACTGCGGGAGACGAATTTTCTCATCAAAATACATAAGAATCCGTCGAAAAAGCTATAGTTTTCCAATATTTAATTTTTGGCATAAAAAAAATTCAAAGGGGTTAATCTATCGTTTTTGCAAAATCCGATCAAAATTTCAAAGTCGTTTTAAACATTTTTCTAGACCCAATTGGGTGCGTAGAATCCAAAAATCCCATTTTCAGCTTGCGGAACCGAGCGCAAGTCGCTCAAAAACCACTATAAAGTTGAAAAATTAAAAATCGCTTATCAAAACTTTAAACGACCGTAAAAGTTTAATTTTAATACTTACTGCAAAATAAACTGCGGGAGACGAATTTTCTCATCAAAATACATAAGAATCCGTCGAAAAAGCTATAGTTTTCCAATATTTAATTTTTGGCATAAAAAAAATTCAAAGGGGTTAATCTATCGTTTTTGCAAAATCCGATCAAAATTTCAAAGTCGTTTTAAACATTTTTCTAGACCCAATTGGGTGCGTAGAATCCAAAAATCCCATTTTCAGCTTGCGGAACCGAGCGCAAGTCGCTCAAAAACCACTATAAAGTTGAAAAATTAAAAATCGCTTATCAAAACTTTAAACGACCGTAAAAGTTTAATTTTAATACTTACTGCAAAATAAACTGCGGGAGACGAATTTTCTCATCAAAATACATAAGAATCCGTCGAAAAAGCTATAGTTTTCCAATATTTAATTTTTGGCATAAAAAAAATTCAAAAATCTATCGTTTTTGCAAAATCCGATCAAAATTTCAAAGTCGTTTTAAACATTTTTCTAGACCCAATTGGGTGCGTAGAATCCAAAAATCCCATTTTCAGCTTGCGGAACCGAGCGCAAGTCGCTCAAAAACCACTATAAAGTTGAAAAATTAAAAATCGCTTATCAAAACTTTAAACGACCGTAAAAGTTTAATTTTAATACTTACTGCAAAATAAACTGCGGGAGACGAATTTTCTCATCAAAATACATAAGAATCCGTCGAAAAAGCTATAGTTTTCCAATATTTAATTTTTGGCATAAAAAAAATTCAAAGGGGTTAATCTATCGTTTTTGCAAAATCCGATCAAAATTTCAAAGTCGTTTTAAACATTTTTCTAGACCCAATTGGGTGCGTAGAATCCAAAAATCCCATTTTCAGCTTGCGGAACCGAGCGCAAGTCGCTCAAAAACCACTATAAAGTTGAAAAATTAAAAATCGCTTATCAAAACTTTAAACGACCGTAAAAGTTTAATTTTAATACTTACTGCAAAATAAACTGCGGGAGACGAATTTTCTCATCAAAATACATAAGAATCCGTCGAAAAAGCTATAGTTTTCCAATATTTAATTTTTGGCATAAAAAAAATTCAAAGGGGTTAATCTATCGTTTTTGCAAAATCCGATCAAAATTTCAAAGTCGTTTTAAACATTTTTCTAGACCCAATTGGGTGCGTAGAATCCAAAAATCCCATTTTCAGCTTGCGGAACCGAGCGCAAGTCGCTCAAAAACCACTATAAAGTTGAAAAATTAAAAATCGCTTATCAAAACTTTAAACGACCGTAAAAGTTTAATTTTAATACTTACTGCAAAATAAACTGCGGGAGACGAATTTTCTCATCAAAATACATAAGAATCCGTCGAAAAAGCTATAGTTTTCCAATATTTAATTTTTGGCATAAAAAAAATTCAAAGGGGTTAATCTATCGTTTTTGCAAAATCCGATCAAAATTTCAAAGTCGTTTTAAACATTTTTCTAGACCCAATTGGGTGCGTAGAATCCAAAAATCCCATTTTCAGCTTGCGGAACCGAGCGCAAGTCGCTCAAAAACCACTATAAAGTTGAAAAATTAAAAATCGCTTATCAAAACTTTAAACGACCGTAAAAGTTTAATTTTAATACTTACTGCAAAATAAACTGCGGGAGACGAATTTTCTCATCAAAATACATAAGAATCCGTCGAAAAAGCTATAGTTTTCCAATATTTAATTTTTGGCATAAAAAAAATTCAAAGGGGTTAATCTATCGTTTTTGCAAAATCCGATCAAAATTTCAAAGTCGTTTTAAACATTTTTCTAGACCCAATTGGGTGCGTAGAATCCAAAAATCCCATTTTCAGCTTGCGGAACCGAGCGCAAGTCGCTCAAAAACCACTATAAAGTTGAAAAATTAAAAATCGCTTATCAAAACTTTAAACGACCGTAAAAGTTTAATTTTAATACTTACTGCAAAATAAACTGCGGGAGACGAATTTTCTCATCAAAATACATAAGAATCCGTCGAAAAAGCTATAGTTTTCCAATATTTAATTTTTGGCATAAAAAAAATTCAAAGGGGTTAATCTATCGTTTTTGCAAAATCCGATCAAAATTTCAAAGTCGTTTTAAACATTTTTCTAGACCCAATTGGGTGCGTAGAATCCAAAAATCCCATTTTCAGCTTGCGGAACCGAGCGCAAGTCGCTCAAAAACCACTATAAAGTTGAAAAATTAAAAATCGCTTATCAAAACTTTAAACGACCGTAAAAGTTTAATTTTAATACTTACTGCAAAATAAACTGCGGGAGACGAATTTTCTCATCAAAATACATAAGAATCCGTCGAAAAAGCTATAGTTTTCCAATATTTAATTTTTGGCATAAAAAAAATTCAAAGGGGTTAATCTATCGTTTTTGCAAAATCCGATCAAAATTTCAAAGTCGTTTTAAACATTTTTCTAGACCCAATTGGGTGCGTAGAATCCAAAAATCCCATTTTCAGCTTGCGGAACCGAGCGCAAGTCGCTCAAAAACCACTATAAAGTTGAAAAATTAAAAATCGCTTATCAAAACTTTAAACGACCGTAAAAGTTTAATTTTAATACTTACTGCAAAATAAACTGCGGGAGACGAATTTTCTCATCAAAATACATAAGAATCCGTCGAAAGAGCTATAGTTTTCCAATATTTAATTTTTGGCATAAAAAAAATTCAAAAATCTATCGTTTTTGCAAAATCCGATCAAAATTTCAAAGTCGTTTTAAACATTTTTCTAGACCCAATTGGGTGCGTAGAATCCAAAAATCCCATTTTCAGCTTGCGGAACCGAGCGCAAGTCGCTCAAAAACCACTATAAAGTTGAAAAATTAAAAATCGCTTATCAAAACTTTAAACGACCGTAAAAGTTTAATTTTAATACTTACTGCAAAATAAACTGCGGGAGACGAATTTTCTCATCAAAATACATAAGAATCCGTCGAAAAAGCTATAGTTTTCCAATATTTAATTTTTGGCATAAAAAAAATTCAAAGGGGTTAATCTATCGTTTTTGCAAAATCCGATCAAAATTTCAAAGTCGTTTTAAACATTTTTCTAGACCCAATTGGGTGCGTAGAATCCAAAAATCCCATTTTCAGCTTGCGGAACCGAGCGCAAGTCGCTCAAAAACCACTATAAAGTTGAAAAATTAAAAATCGCTTATCAAAACTTTAAACGACCGTAAAAGTTTAATTTTAATACTTACTGCAAAATAAACTGCGGGAGACGAATTTTCTCATCAAAATACATAAGAATCCGTCGAAAAAGCTATAGTTTTCCAATATTTAATTTTTGGCATAAAAAAAATTCAAAGGGGTTAATCTATCGTTTTTGCAAAATCCGATCAAAATTTCAAAGTCGTTTTAAACATTTTTCTAGACCCAATTGGGTGCGTAGAATCCAAAAATCCCATTTTCAGCTTGCGGAACCGAGCGCAAGTCGCTCAAAAACCACTATAAAGTTGAAAAATTAAAAATCGCTTATCAAAACTTTAAACGACCGTAAAAGTTTAATTTTAATACTTACTGCAAAATAAACTGCGGGAGACGAATTTTCTCATCAAAATACATAAGAATCCGTCGAAAGAGCTATAGTTTTCCAATATTTAATTTTTGGCATAAAAAAAATTCAAAAATCTATCGTTTTTGCAAAATCCGATCAAAATTTCAAAGTCGTTTTAAACATTTTTCTAGACCCAATTGGGTGCGTAGAATCCAAAAATCCCATTTTCAGCTTGCGGAACCGAGCGCAAGTCGCTCAAAAACCACTATAAAGTTGAAAAATTAAAAATCGCTTATCAAAACTTTAAACGACCGTAAAAGTTTAATTTTAATACTTACTGCAAAATAAACTGCGGGAGACGAATTTTCTCATCAAAATACATAAGAATCCGTCGAAAAAGCTATAGTTTTCCAATATTTAATTTTTGGCATAAAAAAAATTCAAAGGGGTTAATCTATCGTTTTTGCAAAATCCGATCAAAATTTCAAAGTCGTTTTAAACATTTTTCTAGACCCAATTGGGTGCGTAGAATCCAAAAATCCCATTTTCAGCTTGCGGAACCGAGCGCAAGTCGCTCAAAAACCACTATAAAGTTGAAAAATTAAAAATCGCTTATCAAAACTTTAAACGACCGTAAAAGTTTAATTTTAATACTTACTGCAAAATAAACTGCGGGAGACGAATTTTCTCATCAAAATACATAAGAATCCGTCGAAAAAGCTATAGTTTTCCAATATTTAATTTTTGGCATAAAAAAAATTCAAAGGGGTTAATCTATCGTTTTTGCAAAATCCGATCAAAATTTCAAAGTCGTTTTAAACATTTTTCTAGACCCAATTGGGTGCGTAGAATCCAAAAATCCCATTTTCAGCTTGCGGAACCGAGCGCAAGTCGCTCAAAAACCACTATAAAGTTGAAAAATTAAAAATCGCTTATCAAAACTTTAAACGACCGTAAAAGTTTAATTTTAATACTTACTGCAAAATAAACTGCGGGAGACGAATTTTCTCATCAAAATACATAAGAATCCGTCGAAAAAGCTATAGTTTTCCAATATTTAATTTTTGGCATAAAAAAAATTCAAAGGGGTTAATCTATCGTTTTTGCAAAATCCGATCAAAATTTCAAAGTCGTTTTAAAACATTTTTCAAGACCCAATTGGGTGCGTAGAATCCAAAAATCCCATTTTCAGCTTGCGGAACCGAGCGCAAGTCGCTCAAAAACCACTATAAAGTTGAAAAATTAATAATCGCTTATCAAAACTTTAAACGACCGTAAAAGTTTAATTTTAATACTTACTGCAAAATAAACTGGGGGAGACGAATTTTCTCATCAAAATACATAAGAATCCGTCGAAAAAGCTATAGTTTTCCAATATTTAATTTTTGGCATAAAAAAAATTCAAAGGGGTTAATCTATCGTTTTTGCAAAATCCGATCAAAATTTCAAAGTCGTTTTAAACATTTTTCTAGACCCAATTGGGTGCGTAGAATCCAAAAATCCCATTTTCAGCTTGCGGAACCGAGCGCAAGTCGCTCAAAAACCACTATAAAGTTGAAAAATTAAAAATCGCTTATCAAAACTTTAAACGACCGTAAAAGTTTAATTTTAATACTTACTGCAAAATAAACTGCGGGAGACGAATTTTCTCATCAAAATACATAAGAATCCGTCGAAAAAGCTATAGTTTTCCAATATTTAATTTTTGGCATGAAAAAAATTCAAAGGGGTTAATCTATCGTTTTTGCAAAATCCGATCAAAATTTCAAAGTCGTTTTAAACATTTTTCTAGACCCAATTGGGTGCCTAGAATCCAAAAATCCCATTTTCAGCTTGCGGAACCGAGCGCAAGTCGCTCAAAAACCACTATAAAGTTGAAAAATTAAAAATCGCTTATCAAAACTTTAAACGACCGTAAAAGTTTAATTTTAATACTTACTGCAAAATAAACTGGGGGAGACGAATTTTCTCATCAAAATACATAAGAATCCGTCGAAAAAGCTATAGTTTTCCAATATTTAATTTTTGGCATAAAAAAAATTCAAAGGGGTTAATCTATCGTTTTTGCAAAATCCGATCAAAATTTCAAAGTCGTTTTAAACATTTTTCTAGACCCAATTGGGTGCGTAGAATCCAAAAATCCCATTTTCAGCTTGCGGAACCGAGCGCAAGTCGCTCAAAAACCACTATAAAGTTGAAAAATTAAAAATCGCTTATCAAAACTTTAAACGACCGTAAAAGTTTAATTTTAATACTTACTGCAAAATAAACTGCGGGAGACGAATTTTCTCATCAAAATACATAAGAATCCGTCGAAAAAGCTATAGTTTTCCAATATTTAATTTTTGGCATAAAAAAAATTCAAAGGGGTTAATCTATCGTTTTTGCAAAATCCGATCAAAATTTCAAAGTCGTTTAAACATTTTTCTACACCCAATTGGGTGCGTAGAATCCAAAAATCCCATTTTCAGCTTGCGGAACCGAGCGCAAGTCGCTCAAAAACCACTATAAAGTTGAAAAATTAAAAATCGCTTATCAAAACTTTAAACGACCGTAAAAGTTTAATTTTAATACTTACTGCAAAATAAACTGCGGGAGACGAATTTTCTCATCAAAATACATAAGAATCCGTCGAAAAAGCTATAGTTTTCCAATATTTAATTTTTGGCATAAAAAAAATTCAAAGGGGTTAATCTATCGTTTTTGCAAAATCCGATCAAAATTTCAAAGTCGTTTTAAACATTTTTCTAGACCCAATTGGGTGCGTAGAATCCAAAAATCCCATTTTCAGCTTGCGGAACCGAGCGCAAGTCGCTCAAAAACCACTATAAAGTTGAAAAATTAAAAATCGCTTATCAAAACTTTAAACGACCGTAAAAGTTTAATTTTAATACTTACTGCAAAATAAACTGCGGGAGACGAATTTTCTCATCAAAATACATAAGAATCCGTCGAAAAAGCTATAGTTTTCCAATATTTAATTTTTGGCATAAAAAAAATTCAAAGGGGTTAATCTATCGTTTTTGCAAAATCCGATCAAAATTTCAAAGTCGTTTTAAAACATTTTTCAAGACCCAATTGGGTGCGTAGAATCCAAAAATCCCATTTTCAGCTTGCGGAACCGAGCGCAAGTCGCTCAAAAACCACTATAAAGTTGAAAAATTAATAATCGCTTATCAAAACTTTAAACGACCGTAAAAGTTTAATTTTAATACTTACTGCAAAATAAACTGGGGGAGACGAATTTTCTCATCAAAATACATAAGAATCCGTCGAAAAAGCTATAGTTTTCCAATATTTAATTTTTGGCATAAAAAAAATTCAAAGGGGTTAATCTATCGTTTTTGCAAAATCCGATCAAAATTTCAAAGTCGTTTTTAAACATTTTTCTAGACCCAATTGGGTGCCTAGAATCCAAAAATCCCATTTTCAGCTTGCGGAACCGAGCGCAAGTCGCTCAAAAACCACTATAAAGTTGAAAAATTAAAAATCGCTTATCAAAACTTTAAACGACCGTAAAAGTTTAATTTTAATACTTACTGCAAAATAAACTGTGCCAGACGAATTTTCTTATCAAAATACATAACAATCCGTCGAAAAAGCTATAGTTTTCCAATATTTAATTTTTGGCATAAAAACAATTCAAAGGGGTTAATCTATCGTTTTTGCAAAATCCGATCAAAATTTCAAAGTCGTTTTAAACATTTTTCTAGACCCAATTGGGTGCGTAGAATCCAAAAATCCTATTTTCAGCTTGCGGAACCGAGCGCAAGTCGCTCAAAAACCACTATAAAGTTGAAAAATTAAAAATCGCTAATCAAAACTTTAAACGACCGTAAAAGTTTAATTTTAATACTTACTGCAAAATAAACTGCGGGAGACGAATTTTCTCATCAAAATACATAAGAATCCGTCGAAAAAGCTATAGTTTTCCAATATTTAATTTTTGGCATAAAAAAAATTCAAAGGGGTTAATCTATCGTTTTTGCAAAATCCGATCAAAATTTCAAAGTCGTTTTAAACATTTTTCTAGACCCAATTGGGTGCGTAGAATCCAAAAATCCCATTTTCAGCTTGCGGAACCGAGCGCAAGTCGCTCAAAAACCACTATAAAGTTGAAAAATTAAAAATCGCTTATCAAAACTTTAAACGACCGTAAAAGTTTAATTTTAATACTTACTGCAAAATAAACTGCGGGAGACGAATTTTCTCATCAAAATACATAAGAATCCGTCGAAAAAGCTATAGTTTTCCAATATTTAATTTTTGGCATAAAAAAAATTCAAAGGGGTTAATCTATCGTTTTTGCAAAATCCGATCAAAATTTCAAAGTCGTTTTAAACATTTTTCTAGACCCAATTGGGTGCGTAGAATCCAAAAATCCCATTTTCAGCTTGCGGAACCGAGCGCAAGTCGCTCAAAAACCACTATAAAGTTGAAAAATTAAAAATCGCTTATCAAAACTTTAAACGACCGTAAAAGTTTAATTTTAATACTTACTGCAAAATAAACTGCGGGAGACGAATTTTCTCATCAAAATACATAAGAATCCGTCGAAAAAGCTATAGTTTTCCAATATTTAATTTTTGGCATAAAAAAAATTCAAAGGGGTTAATCTATCGTTTTTGCAAAATCCGATCAAAATTTCAAAGTCGTTTTAAACATTTTTCTAGACCCAATTGGGTGCGTAGAATCCAAAAATCCCATTTTCAGCTTGCGGAACCGAGCGCAAGTCGCTCAAAAACCACTATAAAGTTGAAAAATTAAAAATCGCTTATCAAAACTTTAAACGACCGTAAAAGTTTAATTTTAATACTTACTGCAAAATAAACTGCGGGAGACGAATTTTCTCATCAAAATACATAAGAATCCGTCGAAAAAGCTATAGTTTTCCAATATTTAATTTTTGGCATAAAAAAAATTCAAAGGGGTTAATCTATCGTTTTTGCAAAATCCGATCAAAATTTCAAAGTCGTTTTAAAACATTTTTCAAGACCCAATTGGGTGCGTAGAATCCAAAAATCCCATTTTCAGCTTGCGGAACCGAGCGCAAGTCGCTCAAAAACCACTATAAAGTTGAAAAATTAATAATCGCTTATCAAAACTTTAAACGACCGTAAAAGTTTAATTTTAATACTTACTGCAAAATAAACTGGGGGAGACGAATTTTCTCATCAAAATACATAAGAATCCGTCGAAAAAGCTATAGTTTTCCAATATTTAATTTTTGGCATAAAAAAAATTCAAAGGGGTTAATCTATCGTTTTTGCAAAATCCGATCAAAATTTCAAAGTCGTTTAAACATTTTTCTAGACCCAATTGGGTGCGTAGAATCCAAAAATCCCATTTTCAGCTTGCGGATCCGAGCGCAAGTCGCTCAAAAACCACTATAAAGTTGAAAAATTAAAAATCGCTTATCAAAACTTTAAACGACCGTAAAAGTTTAATTTTAATACTTACTGCAAAATAAACTGCGGGAGACGAATTTTCTCATCAAAATACATAAGAATCCGTCGAAAAAGCTATAGTTTTCCAATATTTAATTTTTGGCATAAAAAAAATTCAAAGGGGTTAATCTATCGTTTTTGCAAAATCCGATCAAAATTTCAAAGTCGTTTTAAACATTTTTCTAGACGCAATTGGGTGCGTAGAATCCAAAAATCCCATTTTCGGCTTGCGGAACCGAGCGCAAGTCGCTCAAAAACCACTATAAAGTTGAAAAACTAAAAATCGCTTATCAAAACTTTAAACGACCGTAAAAGTTTAATTTTAATACTTACTGCAAAATAAACTGTGCCAGACGAATTTTCTTATCAAAATACATAACAATCCGTCGAAAAAGCTATAGTTTTCCAATATTTAATTTTTGGCATAAAAACAATTCAAAGGGGTTAATCTATCGTTTTTGCAAAATCCGATCAAAATTTCAAAGTCGTTTTAAACATTTTTCTAGACCCAATTGGGTGCGTAGAATCCAAAAATCCTATTTTCAGCTTGCGGAACCGAGCGCAAGTCGCTCAAAAACCACTATAAAGTTGAAAAATTAAAAATCGCTAATCAAAACTTTAAACGACCGTAAAAGTTTAATTTTAATACTTACTGCAAAATAAACTGCGGGAGACGAATTTTCTCATCAAAATACATAAGAATCCGTCGAAAAAGCTATAGTTTTCCAATATTTAATTTTTGGCATAAAAAAAATTCAAAGGGGTTAATCTATCGTTTTTGCAAAATCCGATCAAAATTTCAAAGTCGTTTTAAACATTTTTCTAGACCCAATTGGGTGCGTAGAATCCAAAAATCCCATTTTCAGCTTGCGGAACCGAGCGCAAGTCACTCAAAAACCACTATAAAGTTGAAAAATTAAAAATCGCTTATCAAAACTTTAAACGACCGTAAAAGTTTAATTTTAATACTTACTGCAAAATAAACTGCGGGAGACGAATTTTCTCATCAAAATACATAAGAATCCGTCGAAAAAGCTATAGTTTTCCAATATTTAATTTTTGGCATAAAAAAAATTCAAAGGGGTTAATCTATCGTTTTTGCAAAATCCGATCAAAATTTCAAAGTCGTTTTAAACATTTTTCTAGACCCAATTGGGTGCGTAGAATCCAAAAATCCCATTTTCAGCTTGCGGAACCGAGCGCAAGTCGCTCAAAAACCACTATAAAGTTGAAAAATTAAAAATCGCTTATCAAAACTTTAAACGACCGTAAAAGTTTAATTTTAATACTTACTGCAAAATAAACTGCGGGAGACGAATTTTCTCATCAAAATACATAAGAATCCGTCGAAAAAGCTATAGTTTTCCAATATTTAATTTTTGGCATAAAAAAAATTCAAAGGGGTTAATCTATCGTTTTTGCAAAATCCGATCAAAATTTCAAAGTCGTTTTAAACATTTTTCTAGACCCAATTGGGTGCGTAGAATCCAAAAATCCCATTTTCAGCTTGCGGAACCGAGCGCAAGTCGCTCAAAAACCACTATAAAGTTGAAAAATTAAAAATCGCTTATCAAAACTTTAAACGACCGTAAAAGTTTAATTTTAATACTTACTGCAAAATAAACTGCGGGAGACGAATTTTCTCATCAAAATACATAAGAATCCGTCGAAAAAGCTATAGTTTTCCAATATTTAATTTTTGGCATAAAAAAAATTCAAAGGGGTTAATCTATCGTTTTTGCAAAATCCGATCAAAATTTCAAAGTCGTTTTAAACATTTTTCTAGACCCAATTGGGTGCGTAGAATCCAAAAATCCCATTTTCAGCTTGCGGAACCGAGCGCAAGTCGCTCAAAAACCACTATAAAGTTGAAAAATTAAAAATCGCTTATCAAAACTTTAAACGACCGTAAAAGTTTAATTTTAATACTTACTGCAAAATAAACTGCGGGAGACGAATTTTCTCATCAAAATACATAAGAATCCGTCGAAAAAGCTATAGTTTTCCAATATTTAATTTTTGGCATAAAAAAAATTCAAAGGGGTTAATCTATCGTTTTTGCAAAATCCGATCAAAATTTCAAAGTCGTTTTAAACATTTTTCTAGACCCAATTGGGTGCGTAGAATCCAAAAATCCCATTTTCAGCTTGCGGAACCGAGCGCAAGTCGCTCAAAAACCACTATAAAGTTGAAAAATTAAAAATCGCTTATCAAAACTTTAAACGACCGTAAAAGTTTAATTTTAATACTTACTGCAAAATAAACTGCGGGAGACGAATTTTCTCATCAAAATACATTAGAATCCGTCGAAAAAGCTATAGTTTTCCAATATTTAATTTTTGGCATAAAAAAAATTCAAAGGGGTTAATCTATCGTTTTTGCAAAATCCGATCAAAATTTCAAAGTCGTTTTAAACATTTTTCTAGACCCAATTGGGTGCGTAGAATCCAAAAATCCCATTTTCAGCTTGCGGAACCGAGCGCAAGTCGCTCAAAAACCACTATAAAGTTGAAAAATTAAAAATCGCTTATCAAAACTTTAAACGACCGTAAAAGTTTAATTTTAATACTTACTGCAAAATAAACTGCGGGAGACGAATTTTCTCATCAAAATACATAAGAATCCGTCGAAAAAGCTATAGTTTTCCAATATTTAATTTTTGGCATAAAAAAAATTCAAAGGGGTTAATCTATCGTTTTTGCAAAATCCGATCAAAATTTCAAAGTCGTTTTAAACATTTTTCTAGACCCAATTGGGTGCGTAGAATCCAAAAATCCCATTTTCAGCTTGCGGAACCGAGCGCAAGTCGCTCAAAAACCACTATAAAGTTGAAAAATTAAAAATCGCTTATCAAAACTTTAAACGACCGTAAAAGTTTAATTTTAATACTTACTGCAAAATAAACTGCGGGAGACGAATTTTCTCATCAAAATACATAAGAATCCGTCGAAAAAGCTATAGTTTTCCAATATTTAATTTTTGGCATAAAAAAAATTCAAAGGGGTTAATCTATCGTTTTTGCAAAATCCGATCAAAATTTCAAAGTCGTTTTAAAACATTTTTCTAGACCCAATTGGGTGCGTAGAATCCAAAAATCCCATTTTCAGCTTGCGGAACCGAGCGCAAGTCGCTCAAAAACCACTATAAAGTTGAAAAATTAAAAATCGCTTATCAAAACTTTAAACGACCGTAAAAGTTTAATTTTAATACTTACTGCAAAATAAACTGCGGGAGACGAATTTTCTCATCAAAATACATAAGAATCCGTCGAAAAAGCTATAGTTTTCCAATATTTAATTTTTGGCATAAAAAAAATTCAAAGGGGTTAATCTATCGTTTTTGCAAAATCCGATCAAAATTTCAAAGTCGTTTTAAACATTTTTCTAGACCCAATTGGGTGCGTAGAATCCAAAAATCCCATTTTCAGCTTGCGGAACCGAGCGCAAGTCGCTCAAAAACCACTATAAAGTTGAAAAATTAAAAATCGCTTATCAAAACTTTAAACGACCGTAAAAGTTTAATTTTAATACTTACTGCAAAATAAACTGCGGGAGACGAATTTTCTCATCAAAATACATAAGAATCCGTCGAAAAAGCTATAGTTTTCCAATATTTAATTTTTGGCATAAAAAAAATTCAAAGGGGTTAATCTATCGTTTTTGCAAAATCCGATCAAAATTTCAAAGTCGTTTTAAACATTTTTCTAGACCCAATTGGGTGCGTAGAATCCAAAAATCCCATTTTCAGCTTGCGGAACCGAGCGCAAGTCGCTCAAAAACCACTATAAAGTTGAAAAATTAAAAATCGCTTATCAAAACTTTAAACGACCGTAAAAGTTTAATTTTAATACTTACTGCAAAATAAACTGCGGGAGACGAATTTTCTCATCAAAATACATAAGAATCCGTCGAAAAAGCTATAGTTTTCCAATATTTAATTTTTGGCATAAAAAAAATTCAAAGGGGTTAATCTATCGTTTTTGCAAAATCCGATCAAAATTTCAAAGTCGTTTTAAAACATTTTTCAAGACCCAATTGGGTGCGTAGAATCCAAAAATCCCATTTTCAGCTTGCGGAACCGAGCGCAAGTCGCTCAAAAACCACTATAAAGTTGAAAAATTAATAATCGCTTATCAAAACTTTAAACGACCGTAAAAGTTTAATTTTAATACTTACTGCAAAATAAACTGGGGGAGACGAATTTTCTCATCAAAATACATAAGAATCCGTCGAAAAAGCTATAGTTTTCCAATATTTAATTTTTGGCATAAAAAAAATTCAAAGGGGTTAATCTATCGTTTTTGCAAAATCCGATCAAAATTTCAAAGTCGTTTTAAACATTTTTCTAGACGCAATTGGGTGCGTAGAATCCAAAAATCCCATTTTCGGCTTGCGGAACCGAGCGCAAGTCGCTCAAAAACCACTATAAAGTTGAAAAACTAAAAATCGCTTATCAAAACTTTAAACGACCGTAAAAGTTTAATTTTAATACTTACTGCAAAATAAACTGGGGGAGACGAATTTTCTCATCAAAATACATAAGAATCCGTCGAAAAAGCTATAGTTTTCCAATATTTAATTTTTGGCATAAAAAAAATTCAAAAATCTATCGTTTTTGCAAAATCCGATCAAAATTTCAAAGTCGTTTTAAACATTTTTCTAGACCCAATTGGGTGCGTAGAATCCAAAAATCCCATTTTCAGCTTGCGGAACCGAGCGCAAGTCGCTCAAAAACCACTATAAAGTTGAAAAATTAAAAATCGCTTATCAAAACTTTAAACGACCGTAAAAGTTTAATTTTAATACTTACTGCAAAATAAACTGCGGGAGACGAATTTTCTCATCAAAATACATAAGAATCCGTCGAAAAAGCTATAGTTTTCCAATATTTAATTTTTGGCATAAAAAAAATTCAAAGGGGTTAATCTATCGTTTTTGCAAAATCCGATCAAAATTTCAAAGTCGTTTTAAACATTTTTCTAGACCCAATTGGGTGCGTAGAATCCAAAAATCCCATTTTCAGCTTGCGGAACCGAGCGCAAGTCGCTCAAAAACCACTATAAAGTTGAAAAATTAAAAATCGCTTATCAAAACTTTAAACGACCGTAAAAGTTTAATTTTAATACTTACTGCAAAATAAACTGCGGGAGACGAATTTTCTCATCAAAATACATAAGAATCCGTCGAAAAAGCTATAGTTTTCCAATATTTAATTTTTGGCATAAAAAAAATTCAAAGGGGTTAATCTATCGTTTTTGCAAAATCCGATCAAAATTTCAAAGTCGTTTTAAACATTTTTCTAGACCCAATTGGGTGCGTAGAATCCAAAAATCCCATTTTCAGCTTGCGGAACCGAGCGCAAGTCGCTCAAAAACCACTATAAAGTTGAAAAATTAAAAATCGCTTATCAAAACTTTAAACGACCGTAAAAGTTTAATTTTAATACTTACTGCAAAATAAACTGCGGGAGACGAATTTTCTCATCAAAATACATAAGAATCCGTCGAAAAAGCTATAGTTTTCCAATATTTAATTTTTGGCATAAAAAAAATTCAAAGGGGTTAATCTATCGTTTTTGCAAAATCCGATCAAAATTTCAAAGTCGTTTTAAACATTTTTCTAGACCCAATTGGGTGCGTAGAATCCAAAAATCCCATTTTCAGCTTGCGGAACCGAGCGCAAGTCGCTCAAAAACCACTATAAAGTTGAAAAATTAAAAATCGCTTATCAAAACTTTAAACGACCGTAAAAGTTTAATTTTAATACTTACTGCAAAATAAACTGCGGGAGACGAATTTTCTCATCAAAATACATAAGAATCCGTCGAAAAAGCTATAGTTTTCCAATATTTAATTTTTGGCATAAAAAAATTTCAAAGGGGTTAATCTATCGTTTTTGCAAAATCCGATCAAAATTTCAAAGTCGTTTTAAACATTTTTCTAGACCCAATTGGGTGCGTAGAATCCAAAAATCCCATTTTCAGCTTGCGGAACCGAGCGCAAGTCGCTCAAAAACCACTATAAAGTTGAAAAATTAAAAATCGCTTATCAAAACTTTAAACGACCGTAAAAGTTTAATTTTAATACTTACTGCAAAATAAACTGCGGGAGACGAATTTTCTCATCAAAATACATAAGAATCCGTCGAAAAAGCTATAGTTTTCCAATATTTAATTTTTGGCATAAAAAAAATTCAAAGGGGTTAATCTATCGTTTTTGCAAAATCCGATCAAAATTTCAAAGTCGTTTTAAACATTTTTCTAGACCCAATTGGGTGCGTAGAATCCAAAAATCCCATTTTCAGCTTGCGGAACCGAGCGCAAGTCGCTCAAAAACCACTATAAAGTTGAAAAATTAAAAATCGCTTATCAAAACTTTAAACGACCGTAAAAGTTTAATTTTAATACTTACTGCAAAATAAACTGGGGGAGACGAATTTTCTCATCAAAATACATAAGAATCCGTCGAAAAAGCTATAGTTTTCCAATATTTAATTTTTGGCATAAAAAAAATTCAAAGGGGTTAATCTATCGTTTTTGCAAAATCCGATCAAAATTTCAAAGTCGTTTTAAACATTTTTCTAGACCCAATTGGGTGCGTAGAATCCAAAAATCCCATTTTCAGCTTGCGGAACCGAGCGCAAGTCGCTCAAAAACCACTATAAAGTTGAAAAATTAAAAATCGCTTATCAAAACTTTAAACGACCGTAAAAGTTTAATTTTAATACTTACTGCAAAATAAACTGCGGGAGACGAATTTTCTCATCAAAATACATAAGAATCCGTCGAAAAAGCTATAGTTTTCCAATATTTAATTTTTGGCATAAAAAAAATTCAAAGGGGTTAATCTATCGTTTTTGCAAAATCCGATCAAAATTTCAAAGTCGTTTTAAACATTTTTCTACACCCAATTGGGTGCGTAGAATCCAAAAATCCCATTTTCAGCTTGCGGAACCGAGCGCAAGTCGCTCAAAAACCACTATAAAGTTGAAAAATTAAAAATCGCTTATCAAAACTTTAAACGACCGTAAAAGTTTAATTTTAATACTTACTGCAAAATAAACTGCGGGAGACGAATTTTCTCATCAAAATACATAAGAATCCGTCGAAAAAGCTATAGTTTTCCAATATTTAATTTTTGGCATAAAAAAAATTCAAAGGGGTTAATCTATCGTTTTTGCAAAATCCGATCAAAATTTCAAAGTCGTTTTAAACATTTTTCTAGACGCAATTGGGTGCGTAGAATCCAAAAATCCCATTTTCGGCTTGCGGAACCGAGCGCAAGTCGCTCAAAAACCACTATAAAGTTGAAAAACTAAAAATCGCTTATCAAAACTTTAAACGACCGTAAAAGTTTAATTTTAATACTTACTGCAAAATAAACTGTGCCAGACGAATTTTCTTATCAAAATACATAACAATCCGTCGAAAAAGCTATAGTTTTCCAATATTTAATTTTTGGCATAAAAACAATTCAAAGGGGTTAATCTATCGTTTTTGCAAAATCCGATCAAAATTTCAAAGTCGTTTTAAACATTTTTCTAGACGCAATTGGGTGCGTAGAATCCAAAAATCCTATTTTCAGCTTGCGGAACCGAGCGCAAGTCGCTCAAAAACCACTATAAAGTTGAAAAATTAAAAATCGCTTATCAAAACTTTAAACGACCGTAAAAGTTTAATTTTAATACTTACTGCAAAATAAACTGCGGGAGACGAATTTTCTCATCAAAATACATAAGAATCCGTCGAAAAAGCTATAGTTTTCCAATATTTAATTTTTGGCATAAAAAAAATTCAAAGGGGTTAATCTATCGTTTTTGCAAAATCCGATCAAAATTTCAAAGTCGTTTTAAACATTTTTCTAGACCCAATTGGGTGCGTAGAATCCAAAAATCCCATTTTCAGCTTGCGGAACCGAGCGCAAGTCGCTCAAAAACCACTATAAAGTTGAAAAATTAAAAATCGCTTATCAAAACTTTAAACGACCGTAAAAGTTTAATTTTAATACTTACTGCAAAATAAACTGCGGGAGACGAATTTTCTCATCAAAATACATAAGAATCCGTCGAAAAAGCTATAGTTTTCCAATATTTAATTTTTGGCATAAAAAAAATTCAAAGGGGTTAATCTATCGTTTTTGCAAAATCCGATCAAAATTTCAAAGTCGTTTTAAACATTTTTCTAGACCCAATTGGGTGCGTAGAATCCAAAAATCCCATTTTCAGCTTGCGGAACCGAGCGCAAGTCGCTCAAAAACCACTATAAAGTTGAAAAATTAAAAATCGCTTATCAAAACTTTAAACGACCGTAAAAGTTTAATTTTAATACTTACTGCAAAATAAACTGCGGGAGACGAATTTTCTCATCAAAATACATAAGAATCCGTCGAAAAAGCTATAGTTTTCCAATATTTAATTTTTGGCATAAAAAAAATTCAAAGGGGTTAATCTATCGTTTTTGCAAAATCCGATCAAAATTTCAAAGTCGTTTTAAACATTTTTCTAGACCCAATTGGGTGCGTAGAATCCAAAAATCCCATTTTCAGCTTGCGGAACCGAGCGCAAGTCGCTCAAAAACCACTATAAAGTTGAAAAATTAAAAATCGCTTATCAAAACTTTAAACGACCGTAAAAGTTTAATTTTAATACTTACTGCAAAATAAACTGCGGGAGACGAATTTTCTCATCAAAATACATAAGAATCCGTCGAAAAAGCTATAGTTTTCCAATATTTAATTTTTGGCATAAAAAAAATTCAAAGGGGTTAATCTATCGTTTTTGCAAAATCCGATCAAAATTTCAAAGTCGTTTTAAAACATTTTTCAAGACCCAATTGGGTGCGTAGAATCCAAAAATCCCATTTTCAGCTTGCGGAACCGAGCGCAAGTCGCTCAAAAACCACTATAAAGTTGAAAAATTAATAATCGCTTATCAAAACTTTAAACGACCGTAAAAGTTTAATTTTAATACTTACTGCAAAATAAACTGGGGGAGACGAATTTTCTCATCAAAATACATAAGAATCCGTCGAAAAAGCTATAGTTTTCCAATATTTAATTTTTGGCATAAAAAAAATTCAAAGGGGTTAATCTATCGTTTTTGCAAAATCCGATCAAAATTTCAAAGTCGTTTTAAACATTTTTCTAGACCCAATTGGGTGCCTAGAATCCAAAAATCCCATTTTCAGCTTGCGGAACCGAGCGCAAGTCGCTCAAAAACCACTATAAAGTTGAAAAATTAAAAATCGCTTATCAAAACTTTAAACGACCGTAAAAGTTTAATTTTAATACTTACTGCAAAATAAACTGCGGGAGACGAATTTTCTCATCAAAATACATAAGAATCCGTCGAAAAAGCTATAGTTTTCCAATATTTAATTTTTGGCATAAAAAAAATTCAAAGGGGTTAATCTATCGTTTTTGCAAAATCCGATCAAAATTTCAAAGTCGTTTTAAACATTTTTCTAGACGCAATTGGGTGCGTAGAATCCAAAAATCCCATTTTCAGCTTGCGGAACCGAGCGCAAGTCGCTCAAAAACCACTATAAAGTTGAAAAATTAAAAATCGCTTATCAAAACTTTAAACGACCGTAAAAGTTTAATTTTAATACTTACTGCAAAATAAACTGCGGGAGACGAATTTTCTCATCAAAATACATAAGAATCCGTCGAAAAAGCTATAGTTTTCCAATATTTAATTTTTGGCATGAAAAAAATTCAAAGGGGTTAATCTATCGTTTTTGCAAAATCCGATCAAAATTTCAAAGTCGTTTTAAACATTTTTCTAGACCCAATTGGGTGCCTAGAATCCAAAAATCCCATTTTCAGCTTGCGGAACCGAGCGCAAGTCGCTCAAAAACCACTATAAAGTTGAAAAATTAAAAATCGCTTATCAAAACTTTAAACGACCGTAAAAGTTTAATTTTAATACTTACTGCAAAATAAACTGGGGGAGACGAATTTTCTCATCAAAATACATAAGAATCCGTCGAAAAAGCTATAGTTTTCCAATATTTAATTTTTGGCATAAAAAAAATTCAAAGGGGTTAATCTATCGTTTTTGCAAAATCCGATCAAAATTTCAAAGTCGTTTTAAACATTTTTCTAGACCCAATTGGGTGCGTAGAATCCAAAAATCCCATTTTCAGCTTGCGGAACCGAGCGCAAGTCGCTCGAAAACCACTATAAAGTTGAAAAATTAAAAATCGCTTATCAAAACTTTAAACGACCGTAAAAGTTTAATTTTAATACTTACTGCAAAATAAACTGCGGGAGACGAATTTTCTCATCAAAATACATAAGAATCCGTCGAAAAAGCTATAGTTTTCCAATATTTAATTTTTGGCATAAAAAAAATTCAAAGGGGTTAATCTATCGTTTTTGCAAAATCCGATCAAAATTTCAAAGTCGTTTTAAACATTTTTCTACACCCAATTGGGTGCGTAGAATCCAAAAATCCCATTTTCAGCTTGCGGAACCGAGCGCAAGTCGCTCAAAAACCACTATAAAGTTGAAAAATTAAAAATCGCTTATCAAAACTTTAAACGACCGTAAAAGTTTAATTTTAATACTTACTGCAAAATAAACTGCGGGAGACGAATTTTCTCATCAAAATACATAAGAATCCGTCGAAAAAGCTATAGTTTTCCAATATTTAATTTTTGGCATAAAAAAAATTCAAAGGGTTCAATCTTTCGTTTTTGCAAAATCCGATCAAAATTTCAAAGTCGTTTTAAACATTTTTCTAGACGCAATTGGGTGCGTAGAATCCAAAAATCCCATTTTCGGCTTGCGGAACCGAGCGCAAGTCGCTCAAAAACCACTATAAAGTTGAAAAACATAAAATCGCTTATCAAAACTTTAAACGACCGTAAAAGTTTAATTTTAATACTTACTGCAAAATAAACTGTGCCAGACGAATTTTCTTATCAAAATACATAACAATCCGTCGAAAAAGCTATAGTTTTCCAATATTTAATTTTTGGCATAAAAACAATTCAAAGGGGTTAATCTATCGTTTTTGCAAAATCCGATCAAAATTTCAAAGTCGTTTTAAACATTTTTCTACACCCAATTGGGTGCGTAGAATCCAAAAATCCCATTTTCAGCTTGCGGAACCGAGCGCAAGTCGCTCAAAAACCACTATAAAGTTGAAAAATTAAAAATCGCTTATCAAAACTTTAAACGACCGTAAAAGTTTAATTTTAATACTTACTGCAAAATAAACTGCGGGAGACGAATTTTCTCATCAAAATACATAAGAATCCGTCGAAAAAGCTATAGTTTTCCAATATTTAATTTTTGGCATAAAAAAAATTCAAAGGGGTTAATCTATCGTTTTTGCAAAATCCGATCAAAATTTCAAAGTCGTTTTAAACATTTTTCTAGACCCAATTGGGTGCGTAGAATCCAAAAATCCCATTTTCAGCTTGCGGAACCGAGCGCAAGTCGCTCGAAAACCACTATAAAGTTGAAAAATTAAAAATCGCTTATCAAAACTTTAAACGACCGTAAAAGTTTAATTTTAATACTTACTGCAAAATAAACTGCGGGAGACGAATTTTCTCATCAAAATACATAAGAATCCGTCGAAAAAGCTATAGTTTTCCAATATTTAATTTTTGGCATAAAAAAAATTCAAAGGGGTTAATCTATCGTTTTTGCAAAATCCGATCAAAATTTCAAAGTCGTTTTAAACATTTTTCTACACCCAATTGGGTGCGTAGAATCCAAAAATCCCATTTTCAGCTTGCGGAACCGAGCGCAAGTCGCTCAAAAACCACTATAAAGTTGAAAAATTAAAAATCGCTTATCAAAACTTTAAACGACCGTAAAAGTTTAATTTTAATACTTACTGCAAAATAAACTGCGGGAGACGAATTTTCTCATCAAAATACATAAGAATCCGTCGAAAAAGCTATAGTTTTCCAATATTTAATTTTTGGCATAAAAAAAATTCAAAGGGGTTAATCTATCGTTTTTGCAAAATCCGATCAAAATTTCAAAGTCGTTTTAAACATTTTTCTAGACCCAATTGGGTGCGTAGAATCCAAAAATCCCATTTTCAGCTTGCGGAACCGAGCGCAAGTCGCTCAAAAACCACTATAAAGTTGAAAAATTAAAAATCGCTTATCAAAACTTTAAACGACCGTAAAAGTTTAATTTTAATACTTACTGCAAAATAAACTGCGGGAGACGAATTTTCTCATCAAAATACATAAGAATCCGTCGAAAAAGCTATAGTTTTCCAATATTTAATTTTTGGCATAAAAAAAATTCAAAGGGGTTAATCTATCGTTTTTGCAAAATCCGATCAAAATTTCAAAGTCGTTTTAAACATTTTTCTACACCCAATTGGGTGCGTAGAATCCAAAAATCCCATTTTCAGCTTGCGGAACCGAGCGCAAGTCGCTCAAAAACCACTATAAAGTTGAAAAATTAAAAATCGCTTATCAAAACTTTAAACGACCGTAAAAGTTTAATTTTAATACTTACTGCAAAATAAACTGCGGGAGACGAATTTTCTCATCAAAATACATAAGAATCCGTCGAAAAAGCTATAGTTTTCCAATATTTAATTTTTGGCATAAAAAAAATTCAAAGGGGTTAATCTATCGTTTTTGCAAAATCCGATCAAAATTTCAAAGTCGTTTTAAACATTTTTCTACACCCAATTGGGTGCGTAGAATCCAAAAATCCCATTTTCAGCTTGCGGAACCGAGCGCAAGTCGCTCAAAAACCACTATAAAGTTGAAAAATTAAAAATCGCTTATCAAAACTTTAAACGACCGTAAAAGTTTAATTTTAATACTTACTGCAAAATAAACTGCGGGAGACGAATTTTCTCATCAAAATACATAAGAATCCGTCGAAAAAGCTATAGTTTTCCAATATTTAATTTTTGGCATAAAAAAAATTCAAAGGGGTTAATCTATCGTTTTTGCAAAATCCGATCAAAATTTCAAAGTCGTTTTAAACATTTTTCTACACCCAATTGGGTGCGTAGAATCCAAAAATCCCATTTTCAGCTTGCGGAACCGAGCGCAAGTCGCTCAAAAACCACTATAAAGTTGAAAAATTAAAAATCGCTTATCAAAACTTTAAACGACCGTAAAAGTTTAATTTTAATACTTACTGCAAAATAAACTGCGGGAGACGAATTTTCTCATCAAAATACATAAGAATCCGTCGAAAAAGCTATAGTTTTCCAATATTTAATTTTTGGCATAAAAAAAATTCAAAGGGGTTAATCTATCGTTTTTGCAAAATCCGATCAAAATTTCAAAGTCGTTTTAAACATTTTTCTAGACCCAATTGGGTGCGTAGAATCCAAAAATCCCATTTTCAGCTTGCGGAACCGAGCGCAAGTCGCTCAAAAACCACTATAAAGTTGAAAAATTAAAAATCGCTTATCAAAACTTTAAACGACCGTAAAAGTTTAATTTTAATACTTACTGCAAAATAAACTGCGGGAGACGAATTTTCTCATCAAAATACATAAGAATCCGTCGAAAAAGCTATAGTTTTCCAATATTTAATTTTTGGCATAAAAAAAATTCAAAGGGGTTAATCTATCGTTTTTGCAAAATCCGATCAAAATTTCAGTCGTTTAAACATTTTTCTACACCCAATTGGGTGCGTAGAATCCAAAAATCCCATTTTCAGCTTGCGGAACCGAGCGCAAGTCGCTCAAAAACCACTATAAAGTTGAAAAATTAAAAATCGCTTATCAAAACTTTAAACGACCGTAAAAGTTTAATTTTAATACTTACTGCAAAATAAACTGCGGGAGACGAATTTTCTCATCAAAATACATAAGAATCCGTCGAAAAAGCTATAGTTTTCCAATATTTAATTTTTGGCATAAAAAAAATTCAAAGGGGTTAATCTATCGTTTTTGCAAAATCCGATCAAAATTTCAAAGTCGTTTTAAACATTTTTCTAGACCCAATTGGGTGCGTAGAATCCAAAAATCCCATTTTCAGCTTGCGGAACCGAGCGCAAGTCGCTCAAAAACCACTATAAAGTTGAAAAATTAAAAATCGCTTATCAAAACTTTAAACGACCGTAAAAGTTTAATTTTAATACTTACTGCAAAATAAACTGCGGGAGACGAATTTTCTCATCAAAATACATAAGAATCCGTCGAAAAAGCTATAGTTTTCCAATATTTAATTTTTGGCATAAAAAAAATTCAAAGGGGTTAATCTATCGTTTTTGCAAAATCCGATCAAAATTTCAAAGTCGTTTTAAACATTTTTCTAGACCCAATTGGGTGCGTAGAATCCAAAAATCCCATTTTCAGCTTGCGGAACCGAGCGCAAGTCGCTCAAAAACCACTATAAAGTTGAAAAATTAAAAATCGCTTATCAAAACTTTAAACGACCGTAAAAGTTTAATTTTAATACTTACTGCAAAATAAACTGCGGGAGACGAATTTTCTCATCAAAATACATAAGAATCCGTCGAAAAAGCTATAGTTTTCCAATATTTAATTTTTGGCATAAAAAAAATTCAAAGGGGTTAATCTATCGTTTTTGCAAAATCCGATCAAAATTTCAAAGTCGTTTTAAACATTTTTCTAGACCCAATTGGGTGCGTAGAATCCAAAAATCCCATTTTCAGCTTGCGGAACCGAGCGCAAGTCGCTCAAAAACCACTATAAAGTTGAAAAATTAAAAATCGCTTATCAAAACTTTAAACGACCGTAAAAGTTTAATTTTAATACTTACTGCAAAATAAACTGCGGGAGACGAATTTTCTCATCAAAATACATAAGAATCCGTCGAAAAAGCTATAGTTTTCCAATATTTAATTTTTGGCATAAAAAAAATTCAAAGGGGTTAATCTATCGTTTTTGCAAAATCCGATCAAAATTTCAAAGTCGTTTTAAACATTTTTCTAGACCCAATTGGGTGCGTAGAATCCAAAAATCCCATTTTCAGCTTGCGGAACCGAGCGCAAGTCGCTCAAAAACCACTATAAAGTTGAAAAATTAAAAATCGCTTATCAAAACTTTAAACGACCGTAAAAGTTTAATTTTAATACTTACTGCAAAATAAACTGCGGGAGACGAATTTTCTCATCAAAATACATAAGAATCCGTCGAAAAAGCTATAGTTTTCCAATATTTAATTTTTGGCATAAAAAAAATTCAAAGGGGTTAATCTATCGTTTTTGCAAAATCCGATCAAAATTTCAAAGTCGTTTTAAACATTTTTCTAGACGCAATTGGGTGCGTAGAATCCAAAAATCCCATTTTCGGCTTGCGGAACCGAGCGCAAGTCGCTCAAAAACCACTATAAAGTTGAAAAACTAAAAATCGCTTATCAAAACTTTAAACGACCGTAAAAGTTTAATTTTAATACTTACTGCAAAATAAACTGTGCCAGACGAATTTTCTTATCAAAATACATAACAATCCGTCGAAAAAGCTATAGTTTTCCAATATTTAATTTTTGGCATAAAAACAATTCAAAGGGGTTAATCTATCGTTTTTGCAAAATCCGATCAAAATTTCAAAGTCGTTTTAAACATTTTTCTAGACCCAATTGGGTGCGTAGAATCCAAAAATCCTATTTTCAGCTTGCGGAACCGAGCGCAAGTCGCTCAAAAACCACTATAAAGTTGAAAAATTAAAAATCGCTTATCAAAACTTTAAACGACCGTAAAAGTTTAATTTTAATACTTACTGCAAAATAAACTGCGGGAGACGAATTTTCTCATCAAAATACATAAGAATCCGTCGAAAAAGCTATAGTTTTCCAATATTTAATTTTTGGCATAAAAAAAATTCAAAGGGGTTAATCTATCGTTTTTGCAAAATCCGATCAAAATTTCAAAGTCGTTTTAAACATTTTTCTAGACCCAATTGGGTGCGTAGAATCCAAAAATCCCATTTTCAGCTTGCGGAACCGAGCGCAAGTCGCTCAAAAACCACTATAAAGTTGAAAAATTAAAAATCGCTTATCAAAACTTTAAACGACCGTAAAAGTTTAATTTTAATACTTACTGCAAAATAAACTGCGGGAGACGAATTTTCTCATCAAAATACATAAGAATCCGTCGAAAAAGCTATAGTTTTCCAATATTTAATTTTTGGCATAAAAAAAATTCAAAGGGGTTAATCTATCGTTTTTGCAAAATCCGATCAAAATTTCAAAGTCGTTTTAAACATTTTTCTAGACCCAATTGGGTGCGTAGAATCCAAAAATCCCATTTTCAGCTTGCGGAACCGAGCGCAAGTCGCTCAAAAACCACTATAAAGTTGAAAAATTAAAAATCGCTTATCAAAACTTTAAACGACCGTAAAAGTTTAATTTTAATACTTACTGCAAAATAAACTGCGGGAGACGAATTTTCTCATCAAAATACATAAGAATCCGTCGAAAAAGCTATAGTTTTCCAATATTTAATTTTTGGCATAAAAAAAATTCAAAGGGGTTAATCTATCGTTTTTGCAAAATCCGATCAAAATTTCAAAGTCGTTTTAAACATTTTTCTAGACGCAATTGGGTGCGTAGAATCCAAAAATCCCATTTTCGGCTTGCGGAACCGAGCGCAAGTCGCTCAAAAACCACTATAAAGTTGAAAAACTAAAAATCGCTTATCAAAACTTTAAACGACCGTAAAAGTTTAATTTTAATACTTACTGCAAAATAAACTGTGCCAGACGAATTTTCTTATCAAAATACATAACAATCCGTCGAAAAAGCTATAGTTTTCCAATATTTAATTTTTGGCATAAAAACAATTCAAAGGGGTTAATCTATCGTTTTTGCAAAATCCGATCAAAATTTCAAAGTCGTTTTAAACATTTTTCTAGACCCAATTGGGTGCGTAGAATCCAAAAATCCTATTTTCAGCTTGCGGAACCGAGCGCAAGTCGCTCAAAAACCACTATAAAGTTGAAAAATTAAAAATCGCTTATCAAAACTTTAAACGACCGTAAAAGTTTAATTTTAATACTTACTGCAAAATAAACTGCGGGAGACGAATTTTCTCATCAAAATACATAAGAATCCGTCGAAAAAGCTATAGTTTTCCAATATTTAATTTTTGGCATAAAAAAAATTCAAAGGGGTTAATCTATCGTTTTTGCAAAATCCGATCAAAATTTCAAAGTCGTTTTAAACATTTTTCTAGACGCAATTGGGTGCGTAGAATCCAAAAATCCCATTTTCGGCTTGCGGAACCGAGCGCAAGTCGCTCAAAAACCACTATAAAGTTGAAAAACTAAAAATCGCTTATCAAAACTTTAAACGACCGTAAAAGTTTAATTTTAATACTTACTGCAAAATAAACTGTGCCAGACGAATTTTCTTATCAAAATACATAACAATCCGTCGAAAAAGCTATAGTTTTCCAATATTTAATTTTTGGCATAAAAACAATTCAAAGGGGTTAATCTATCGTTTTTGCAAAATCCGATCAAAATTTCAAAGTCGTTTTAAACATTTTTCTAGACGCAATTGGGTGCGTAGAATCCAAAAATCCCATTTTCGGCTTGCGGAACCGAGCGCAAGTCGCTCAAAAACCACTATAAAGTTGAAAAACTAAAAATCGCTTATCAAAACTTTAAACGACCGTAAAAGTTTAATTTTAATACTTACTGCAAAATAAACTGTGCCAGACGAATTTTCTTATCAAAATACATAACAATCCGTCGAAAAAGCTATAGTTTTCCAATATTTAATTTTTGGCATAAAAACAATTCAAAGGGGTTAATCTATCGTTTTTGCAAAATCCGATCAAAATTTCAAAGTCGTTTTAAACATTTTTCTAGACGCAATTGGGTGCGTAGAATCCAAAAATCCCATTTTCGGCTTGCGGAACCGAGCGCAAGTCGCTCAAAAACCACTATAAAGTTGAAAAACTAAAAATCGCTTATCAAAACTTTAAACGACCGTAAAAGTTTAATTTTAATACTTACTGCAAAATAAACTGTGCCAGACGAATTTTCTTATCAAAATACATAACAATCCGTCGAAAAAGCTATAGTTTTCCAATATTTAATTTTTGGCATAAAAACAATTCAAAGGGGTTAATCTATCGTTTTTGCAAAATCCGATCAAAATTTCAAAGTCGTTTTAAACATTTTTCTAGACGCAATTGGGTGCGTAGAATCCAAAAATCCCATTTTCGGCTTGCGGAACCGAGCGCAAGTCGCTCAAAAACCACTATAAAGTTGAAAAACTAAAAATCGCTTATCAAAACTTTAAACGACCGTAAAAGTTTAATTTTAATACTTACTGCAAAATAAACTGTGCCAGACGAATTTTCTTATCAAAATACATAACAATCCGTCGAAAAAGCTATAGTTTTCCAATATTTAATTTTTGGCATAAAAACAATTCAAAGGGGTTAATCTATCGTTTTTGCAAAATCCGATCAAAATTTCAAAGTCGTTTTAAACATTTTTCTAGACGCAATTGGGTGCGTAGAATCCAAAAATCCCATTTTCGGCTTGCGGAACCGAGCGCAAGTCGCTCAAAAACCACTATAAAGTTGAAAAACTAAAAATCGCTTATCAAAACTTTAAACGACCGTAAAAGTTTAATTTTAATACTTACTGCAAAATAAACTGTGCCAGACGAATTTTCTTATCAAAATACATAACAATCCGTCGAAAAAGCTATAGTTTTCCAATATTTAATTTTTGGCATAAAAACAATTCAAAGGGGTTAATCTATCGTTTTTGCAAAATCCGATCAAAATTTCAAAGTCGTTTTAAACATTTTTCTAGACCCAATTGGGTGCGTAGAATCCAAAAATCCCATTTTCAGCTTGCGGAACCGAGCGCAAGTCGCTCAAAAACCACTATAAAGTTGAAAAATTAAAAATCGCTTATCAAAACTTTAAACGACCGTAAAAGTTTAATTTTAATACTTACTGCAAAATAAACTGCGGGAGACGAATTTTCTCATCAAAATACATAAGAATCCGTCGAAAAAGCTATAGTTTTCCAATATTTAATTTTTGGCATAAAAAAAATTCAAAGGGGTTAATCTATCGTTTTTGCAAAATCCGATCAAAATTTTAAAGTCGTTTTAAACATTTTTCTAGACCCAATTGGGTGCGTAGAATCCAAAAATCCCATTTTCAGCTTGCGGAACCGAGCGCAAGTCGCTCAAAAACCACTATAAAGTTGAAAAATTAAAAATCGCTTATCAAAACTTTAAACGACCGTAAAAGTTTAATTTTAATACTTACTGCAAAATAAACTGCGGGAGACGAATTTTCTCATCAAAATACATAAGAATCCGTCGAAAAAGCTATAGTTTTCCAATATTTAATTTTTGGCATAAAAAAAATTCAAAGGGGTTAATCTATCGTTTTTGCAAAATCCGATCAAAATTTCAAAGTCGTTTTAAACATTTTTCTAGACGCAATTGGGTGCGTAGAATCCAAAAATCCCATTTTCGGCTTGCGGAACCGAGCGCAAGTCGCTCAAAAACCACTATAAAGTTGAAAAACTAAAAATCGCTTATCAAAACTTTAAACGACCGTAAAAGTTTAATTTTAATACTTACTGCAAAATAAACTGTGCCAGACGAATTTTCTTATCAAAATACATAACAATCCGTCGAAAAAGCTATAGTTTTCCAATATTTAATTTTTGGCATAAAAACAATTCAAAGGGGTTAATCTATCGTTTTTGCAAAATCCGATCAAAATTTCAAAGTCGTTTTAAACATTTTTCTAGACCCAATTGGGTGCGTAGAATCCAAAAATCCTATTTTCAGCTTGCGGAACCGAGCGCAAGTCGCTCAAAAACCACTATAAAGTTGAAAAATTAAAAATCGCTTATCAAAACTTTAAACGACCGTAAAAGTTTAATTTTAATACTTACTGCAAAATAAACTGCGGGAGACGAATTTTCTCATCAAAATACATAAGAATCCGTCGAAAAAGCTATAGTTTTCCAATATTTAATTTTTGGCATAAAAAAAATTCAAAGGGGTTAATCTATCGTTTTTGCAAAATCCGATCAAAATTTCAAAGTCGTTTTAAACATTTTTCTAGACCCAATTGGGTGCGTAGAATCCAAAAATCCCATTTTCAGCTTGCGGAACCGAGCGCAAGTCGCTCAAAAACCACTATAAAGTTGAAAAATTAAAATCGCTTATCAAAACTTTAAACGACCGTAAAAGTTTAATTTTAATACTTACTGCAAAATAAACTGCGGGAGACGAATTTTCTCATCAAAATACATAAGAATCCGTCGAAAAAGCTATAGTTTTCCAATATTTAATTTTTGGCATAAAAAAAATTCAAAGGGGTTAATCTATCGTTTTTGCAAAATCCGATCAAAATTTCAAAGTCGTTTTAAACATTTTTCTAGACCCAATTGGGTGCGTAGAATCCAAAAATCCCATTTTCAGCTTGCGGAACCGAGCGCAAGTCGCTCAAAAACCACTATAAAGTTGAAAAATTAAAAATCGCTTATCAAAACTTTAAACGACCGTAAAAGTTTAATTTTAATACTTACTGCAAAATAAACTGCGGGAGACGAATTTTCTCATCAAAATACATAAGAATCCGTCGAAAAAGCTATAGTTTTCCAATATTTAATTTTTGGCATAAAAAAAATTCAAAGGGGTTAATCTATCGTTTTTGCAAAATCCGATCAAAATTTCAAAGTCGTTTTAAACATTTTTCTAGACCCAATTGGGTGCGTAGAATCCAAAAATCCCATTTTCAGCTTGCGGAACCGAGCGCAAGTCGCTCAAAAACCACTATAAAGTTGAAAAATTAAAAATCGCTTATCAAAACTTTAAACGACCGTAAAAGTTTAATTTTAATACTTACTGCAAAATAAACTGCGGGAGACGAATTTTCTCATCAAAATACATAAGAATCCGTCGAAAAAGCTATAGTTTTCCAATATTTAATTTTTGGCATAAAAAAAATTCAAAGGGGTTAATCTATCGTTTTTGCAAAATCCGATCAAAATTTCAAAGTCGTTTTAAACATTTTTCTAGACCCAATTGGGTGCGTAGAATCCAAAAATCCCATTTTCAGCTTGCGGAACCGAGCGCAAGTCGCTCAAAAACCACTATAAAGTTGAAAAATTAAAAATCGCTTATCAAAACTTTAAACGACCGTAAAAGTTTAATTTTAATACTTACTGCAAAATAAACTGCGGGAGACGAATTTTCTCATCAAAATACATAAGAATCCGTCGAAAAAGCTATAGTTTTCCAATATTTAATTTTTGGCATAAAAAAAATTCAAAGGGGTTAATCTATCGTTTTTGCAAAATCCGATCAAAATTTCAAAGTCGTTTTAAACATTTTTCTAGACCCAATTGGGTGCGTAGAATCCAAAAATCCCATTTTCAGCTTGCGGAACCGAGCGCAAGTCGCTCAAAAACCACTATAAAGTTGAAAAATTAAAAATCGCTTATCAAAACTTTAAACGACCGTAAAAGTTTAATTTTAATACTTACTGCAAAATAAACTGCGGGAGACGAATTTTCTCATCAAAATACATAAGAATCCGTCGAAAAAGCTATAGTTTTCCAATATTTAATTTTTGGCATAAAAAAAATTCAAAGGGGTTAATCTATCGTTTTTGCAAAATCCGATCAAAATTTCAAAGTCGTTTTAAACATTTTTCTAGACCCAATTGGGTGCGTAGAATCCAAAAATCCCATTTTCAGCTTGCGGAACCGAGCGCAAGTCGCTCAAAAACCACTATAAAGTTGAAAAATTAAAAATCGCTTATCAAAACTTTAAACGACCGTAAAAGTTTAATTTTAATACTTACTGCAAAATAAACTGCGGGAGACGAATTTTCTCATCAAAATACATAAGAATCCGTCGAAAAAGCTATAGTTTTCCAATATTTAATTTTTGGCATAAAAAAAATTCAAAGGGGTTAATCTATCGTTTTTGCAAAATCCGATCAAAATTTCAAAGTCGTTTTAAACATTTTTCTAGACCCAATTGGGTGCGTAGAATCCAAAAATCCCATTTTCAGCTTGCGGAACCGAGCGCAAGTCGCTCAAAAACCACTATAAAGTTGAAAAATTAAAAATCGCTTATCAAAACTTTAAACGACCGTAAAAGTTTAATTTTAATACTTACTGCAAAATAAACTGCGGGAGACGAATTTTCTCATCAAAATACATAAGAATCCGTCGAAAAAGCTATAGTTTTCCAATATTTAATTTTTGGCATAAAAAAAATTCAAAGGGGTTAATCTATCGTTTTTGCAAAATCCGATCAAAATTTCAAAGTCGTTTTAAACATTTTTCTAGACCCAATTGGGTGCGTAGAATCCAAAAATCCCATTTTCAGCTTGCGGAACCGAGCGCAAGTCGCTCAAAAACCACTATAAAGTTGAAAAATTAAAAATCGCTTATCAAAACTTTAAACGACCGTAAAAGTTTAATTTTAATACTTACTGCAAAATAAACTGCGGGAGACGAATTTTCTCATCAAAATACATAAGAATCCGTCGAAAAAGCTATAGTTTTCCAATATTTAATTTTTGGCATAAAAAAAATTCAAAGGGGTTAATCTATCGTTTTTGCAAAATCCGATCAAAATTTCAAAGTCGTTTTAAACATTTTTCTAGACCCAATTGGGTGCGTAGAATCCAAAAATCCCATTTTCAGCTTGCGGAACCGAGCGCAAGTCGCTCAAAAACCACTATAAAGTTGAAAAATTAAAAATCGCTTATCAAAACTTTAAACGACCGTAAAAGTTTAATTTTAATACTTACTGCAAAATAAACTGCGGGAGACGAATTTTCTCATCAAAATACATAAGAATCCGTCGAAAAAGCTATAGTTTTCCAATATTTAATTTTTGGCATAAAAAAAATTCAAAGGGGTTAATCTATCGTTTTTGCAAAATCCGATCAAAATTTCAAAGTCGTTTTAAACATTTTTCTAGACCCAATTGGGTGCGTAGAATCCAAAAATCCCATTTTCAGCTTGCGGAACCGAGCGCAAGTCGCTCAAAAACCACTATAAAGTTGAAAAATTAAAAATCGCTTATCAAAACTTTAAACGACCGTAAAAGTTTAATTTTAATACTTACTGCAAAATAAACTGCGGGAGACGAATTTTCTCATCAAAATACATAAGAATCCGTCGAAAAAGCTATAGTTTTCCAATATTTAATTTTTGGCATAAAAAAAATTCAAAGGGGTTAATCTATCGTTTTTGCAAAATCCGATCAAAATTTCAAAGTCGTTTTAAACATTTTTCTAGACGCAATTGGGTGCGTAGAATCCAAAAATCCCATTTTCGGCTTGCGGAACCGAGCGCAAGTCGCTCAAAAACCACTATAAAGTTGAAAAACTAAAAATCGCTTATCAAAACTTTAAACGACCGTAAAAGTTTAATTTTAATACTTACTGCAAAATAAACTGTGCCAGACGAATTTTCTTATCAAAATACATAACAATCCGTCGAAAAAGCTATAGTTTTCCAATATTTAATTTTTGGCATAAAAACAATTCAAAGGGGTTAATCTATCGTTTTTGCAAAATCCGATCAAAATTTCAAAGTCGTTTTAAACATTTTTCTAGACCCAATTGGGTGCGTAGAATCCAAAAATCCTATTTTCAGCTTGCGGAACCGAGCGCAAGTCGCTCAAAAACCACTATAAAGTTGAAAAATTAAAAATCGCTTATCAAAACTTTAAACGACCGTAAAAGTTTAATTTTAATACTTACTGCAAAATAAACTGCGGGAGACGAATTTTCTCATCAAAATACATAAGAATCCGTCGAAAAAGCTATAGTTTTCCAATATTTAATTTTTGGCATAAAAAAAATTCAAAAATCTATCGTTTTTGCAAAATCCGATCAAAATTTCAAAGTCGTTTTAAACATTTTTCTAGACCCAATTGGGTGCGTAGAATCCAAAAATCCCATTTTCAGCTTGCGGAACCGAGCGCAAGTCGCTCAAAAACCACTATAAAGTTGAAAAATTAAAAATCGCTTATCAAAACTTTAAACGACCGTAAAAGTTTAATTTTAATACTTACTGCAAAATAAACTGCGGGAGACGAATTTTCTCATCAAAATACATAAGAATCCGTCGAAAAAGCTATAGTTTTCCAATATTTAATTTTTGGCATAAAAAAAATTCAAAGGGGTTAATCTATCGTTTTTGCAAAATCCGATCAAAATTTCAAAGTCGTTTTAAACATTTTTCTAGACCCAATTGGGTGCGTAGAATCCAAAAATCCCATTTTCAGCTTGCGGAACCGAGCGCAAGTCGCTCAAAAACCACTATAAAGTTGAAAAATTAAAAATCGCTTATCAAAACTTTAAACGACCGTAAAAGTTTAATTTTAATACTTACTGCAAAATAAACTGCGGGAGACGAATTTTCTCATCAAAATACATAAGAATCCGTCGAAAAAGCTATAGTTTTCCAATATTTAATTTTTGGCATAAAAAAAATTCAAAGGGGTTAATCTATCGTTTTTGCAAAATCCGATCAAAATTTCAAAGTCGTTTTAAACATTTTTCTAGACGCAATTGGGTGCGTAGAATCCAAAAATCCCATTTTCAGCTTGCGGAACCGAGCGCAAGTCGCTCAAAAACCACTATAAAGTTGAAAAATTAAAAATCGCTTATCAAAACTTTAAACGACCGTAAAAGTTTAATTTTAATACTTACTGCAAAATAAACTGCGGGAGACGAATTTTCTCATCAAAATACATAAGAATCCGTCGAAAAAGCTATAGTTTTCCAATATTTAATTTTTGGCATAAAAAAAATTCAAAGGGGTTAATCTATCGTTTTTGCAAAATCCGATCAAAATTTCAAAGTCGTTTTAAACATTTTTCTAGACCCAATTGGGTGCGTAGGATCCAAAAATGCCATTTTCAGCTTGCGGAACCGAGCGCAAGTCGCTCAAAAACCACTATAAAAATGAAAAACTAAAAATCGCTTATCAAAACTTTAAACGACCGTAAAAGTTTAATTTTAATACTTACTGCAAAATAAACTGTGCCAGACGAATGTTCTTATCAAAATACATAACAATCCGTCGAAAAAGCTATTGTTTTCCAATATTTAATTTTTGGTTAAAAAAAATTCAAAGGGGTTAATCTATCGTTTTTGCAAAATCCGATCAAAATTTCAAAGTCGTTTTAAACATTTTTCTAGACGCAATTGGGTGCGTAGAATCCAAAAATCCCATTTTCGGCTTGCGGAACCGAGCGCAAGTCGCTCAAAAACCACTATAAAGTTGAAAAACTAAAAATCGCTTATCAAAACTTTAAACGACCGTAAAAGTTTAATTTTAATACTTACTGCTAAATAAACTGTGCCAGACGAATTTTCTTATCAAAATACATAACAATCCGTCGAAAAAGCTATTGTTTTCCAATAATTAATTTTTGGTTAAAAAAAATTTAAAGGGGTTAATCTATCGTTTTTGTAATTTCGGACCTAAATTTCAAAGTCGTTTTAAACATTGTACATGATGCATTTGGATGCGTACAATCCAAAAATCTCATTTACAGCTTGCGGAATCGACTGGAAATGGCTCAAAAACCACGATAAAGCTAAAAAATTAAAAATCGATTTTTGAGACTTTAATCGAAAGTAAAAGTTTAATTTTAATACTTACTGCAAAATAAACTAACTGTGCCAGACGAATTTTCTTATCAAAATACATAACAATCCGTCGAAAAAGCTATTGTTTTCCAATATTTAATTTTTGGTTAAAAAAAAAATCTATCGTTTTTGCAAAATCCGATCAAAATTTCAAAGTCGTTTTAAACATTGTGCATGATGCATTTGGATGCGTACAATCCAAAAATCTCATTTACAGCTTGCGGAATCGACTGGAAATGGCTCAAAAACCACGATAAAGCTAAAAAATTGAAAATCGATTATTGAGACTTTAATAGAGTGTAAAAGATTAATTTTAATACTTGCTGCAAAATAAACTGTGCCAGACGAATTTTCTTATCAAAATACATAACAATCCGTCGAAAAAGCTATTGTTTTCCAATATTTAATTTTTGGTTAAAAAAAAATTCAAAGGGGTTAATCTATCGTTTTTGTAATTTCGGACCAAAATTTCAAAGTCGTTTTAAACATTGTGCATGATGCATTTGGATGCGTACAATCCAAAAATCTCATTTACAGCTTGCGGAATCGACTGGAAATGGCTCAAAAACCACGATAAAGCTAAAAAATTAAAAATCGATTATTGAGACTTTAATCGAGAGTAAAAGTTTAATTTTAATACTTACTGCAAAATAAACTGTGCCAGACGAATTTTCTTATCAAAATACATAACAATCCGTCGAAAAAGCTATTGTTTTCCAATATTTAATTTTTGGCATAAAAAAAATCTATCGTTTTTGCAAAATCCGATCAAAATTTCAAAGTCGTTTTAAACATTGTGCATTATACATTTGTGTGCGTAGCATCGACAAATTCCATTTTCAGCTTGCGGAATTGACAAGAAATCGCTCAAAAACCACGATAAAGGTAAAAAATTAAAAATCGATTACTGAGACTTTAAACGACAGTAGCAGTTTAATTTCCATACTTATAGCAAAATAAACTAAGACAGTTGAAAATTCTGACGAAAATACATAAGAATTAGGCAAAAAACGAATAGTTTTACAATATTTAATTTTTGGGGAGAATGAAATTCAAAAGAGTTAATTCTGTCGTTTCTTTAAATTTTGATGAAAATTTACATATTGCCATTGCAATTATATAAATCGTATTTGAATGCATAAATTGCAATAAACCGTTTGTCACCCATATTAATTAAATTAAAGTAGAAGTACCTGCTTTCTTAAGCCAGAATCAATTTGAAACAAAATCGATGTTTGGTCGAAATTCAGAAGCAATTTACAATATGAGTGTTGATTGTGTACAGGTACCTGAGTTACCAGGGGAAACGCAAGGAAGTTAGATCTTGCCATTGCTGTCATGATTTATTTTACTTCTGAACGTATAAACGCTTTGATTTGACGTCCCTCAAATAAAAAAATAGACTCAACCGGACGACCGGACGAGTTTTTGTATATATGCGCTATCAGCTCTTATACAACTTAAATTGTTGGAAGTGAACAGTGGCTGTGAGATGTAATCATTGGTTGAGTAACAAAGCGGAAATTCTAGTTTCGAATCAAGAAAGAGACGAACCGTAACATATTTTTTTCTGAAGAAACTACCAAGCCTTTCATAGAAATAAATAATTAAAAAAAGTAAAGTCTGTTAAATTTCTTGAATTTTTCTGTGTCACTTGTTAAAAACTTCAAATGCTAACAATTAAACTGAATTTAATGAAAAACATTTGCCAAAGAATAAATAAGTAGACAAGTTTGAACGCCCTAGCATACTTTAATCATAGATGCCTCTGTCAGTTGAGACAGACTCTTTATACCAAAATTGAATCAATCCAGCTCTGCACTGTTTGTTTTGACGTCTCTGTTTTAACTTTTAAATTACAAACCCCGCCCTCTCAAACTGTCAGATATTGATGCCATCGTCACATGATTAACCTCAAAAAGTTTAAACTATGTTTTATCTCGTTGGGTGTCGTTTGTGTTAGGGTACAATCATGTCGTGGATTTCTGATACCGAGCTGACGTGGTACGAAAAATTATGCGTAAATGTGTTAAAATGTGGCCCAATACCACGCCACGTCGCTTTTATTATGGACGGAAATCGACGATTTGCTAGACAGAAAGATTTGAAGACGATAAATGGACACGTAAAAGGTTTCGAAAAGTTGTCTGCAACCCTTCGCTGGTGTTTGGAAATGGGGATAACCGAAGTTACAGTTTATGCTTTCAGTATCGAAAATTTTAAAAGAAGCAAGGAGGAGGTTGATAATTTGCTGCAACTTGCTCGAGAGAAGTACAAAAAATTGTTGGAGGAGAAAAATAAGCTCATGTCTATTGGGGTGTGTATAAGAGTTATAGGGAATTTGGATTACGTGCCCGCCGATATTAAAAAGATGATAGCGGAAGCAATGCTGTTGACAAAGGATAATAATAAGGTGTTTTTGAATGTTGCTTTTTCGTATACTTCGAGGGATGAGATCACCAGTACTGTGGTGACGTTGGTCAATGGGGTTAAAACTGGATCATTAGAAGTGGACGATATAGATCGACAACTATTTTCCAATTGTTTGTACACTAATAAGTGTTCGCCTCCGGATATACTCATCAGGACTTCTGGGGAATTACGCCTGAGTGACTTTTTGTTATGGCAAATTGAGAACACAAACATTTATTTCACTGATGTATTATGGCCTGACTTTTGCTTCTGGCATTTGTGTGGTATGGTTTTTAAATATCAGGTTCGAATGAAGCGGGCAGAGCCTAAGAGTGCAACGTTACTACGTGTTTGTCGTAGTGAAGAACAAAATGTGAGAATAAACGAGTTTGTTAAGGACTTGGACTGTAAACGGTTGGCAAGTCTACAACAAATGTAAAATTTGTTGTTTGGCTCTAAAATTTATTTCGCAATTTTTAAGTAGATTTAATTTATTTACACGAATTTTAGCGTTTATTTTTGTTAAAAATAAATTATTAATAAGACGTACAATTTTGTGTTTATATTTAATTTTGTTCACTTGCTTGGGTCGGTGGTTTTTATTGACTGATGCAACAGTTCATTGCATTAAAAATTTGGTTGTCAAATAACTGAGGTTATGTAACCATTCAAACGTCAGTTGTATTACAACAGTGACCCTCAAAACTTTTCAATTCCGCAAAAAATTAAGTTCAGTCAGGGATGGACTGAATTTATTTAAATTTTTTTTATTACTAGTATAACGATAATACCGTAAATTTTTTGTTTATTTGTGGATTTCTGGTTAAAAATAATTGTAACTGTTATAACACAAATTTTATTACCTATTCAAGATATTATTTTACTATCCAAAAATCATGTGCAGATGAAATGAAACAAAATGCTCTGATGAGTTAGAATAGGAAACGAAATAATCAGTTTATTTAAAGATGTGATATGTTGCAATTAATTTTCAAATTTCCCAATTCTATATTTTGGTTTACCTAACAATGTAAGGTTAAACTTTTTTCTTTTTTTTGACGCGATTTGTTACATAGTAATGACTACATTATAATCAAGGACGTAGTTTGTAGTCTGAATTCTCTGAATACATAATAAATTACGTAAACTAGCATTTATTTTTACAATAGAACAGTAAAATTTTGTTAATCCATTTATGCGCGGTCACCCCTACTGTGAAGAATACATAAGTTAAAATAATTCATAAAGTGATTCATGTTCGAATAATATAAAGTATAATTTGTCCCACGAGAGCTCGAGTATGACTAAAATTAGTTTATCTTTAATAGCTCAAAAACTGTCAATGATACCAAAAATATTAGTTCAACAAAAAAATTTGCATTTAATTGCTGAACACTTTGGGCCTCTTTAACATTTCTGATATTTTTCACCATTTTCGAGTTATTGCAGAAGAACTGATTGAGTCACACTCGAGCTATCGTGGAACAGACTATACACATGCAGTTTTTGCCAAGAAACTTTGACCCTACTAATCAAAGTTTTAACTACTGTATCAATGTCATGAACTAAACAAGGGGAACTGAGCGTCATTGCCAAATTTGTTCCATTATTATTCAAGTTGAGCGGCCTGAGGGCCGCACTGAATATTTTCCTTTTATAACTTGAATTGCTTTTCTGATGGGTGCAATATTTCTAGCTTTTAAGTATCTACTCTCTCAGACCCTTAACGAAAGGGGTGGCACTGGAGGCAAAATTGAAACTTCGAATTTTCAAAAATAATTTTTTAATTATTTGACTATTAAATAACAAAAAAAGAATAACTTAAAATTTTTGATTAAATTTTAATTCAAACTTACATTTCCAGGTTCTTGTAAGTAGCGCCAAAAGGCGTTTAGTATCGGGTAGATGAATCACCCTTAGCTTACGTACAGGCAGCATTTTTATCCACCAATCAATAACACAAATTGAATAGCGAGGAAGATTTCTGTTTGGGAATTTTTAAATTCTGATTTTTGCGTCAGATAACCTAAACGTTTTGTCAAAAAATTGTTGCAAAAATACGAAAGCGTGAGATTTGTAATTTAAACTCGATTTTAGGGGTCCTCCGCGCTTCTAAATCAATTTTTTGAATTTTAAAGGGTAAGAAGATTTGTTATTATAAATCCAATACTTAGAATTTGGGTGGTCGACCACCCAATACATCCAATACATAGAAATTGTGCATTAATTATTAGTATCAAAACAAATTTTTTTTAATATTTGAAGCAAACGTCACAGATTTCGTCCTACAGCTTCATTTCAAAAACCGTTAACGATGACCATTATTAAAAAATGTCTATAGAATATCAGCTCGTGGTAAAAATAGGCCTTAACGCGCTTATTCGTTCGGCTTTGAAAAATTTTCTCATAGTGGTCATACAGGTATGCAAATTAAGGGTCAGCATTTTTAATTTACAACCCTATCTTTAAGTTTGGTCAAACCGGTTAAGGGGCGATTTTTATATTAAAGGGTCATCTTTGCATCTTATGTTAGGGGTGCCAGATGGTGAAGTATTTGTTAATTTTATTCGAGGTACCTCCGCTCTGCGTAAGCCTAACGGACGACGTCAAGTTATGATTGGAAATTTTAGTTATCGCAAAATTAATGATAAATAAACAAGTCTGCGACTTAACAATAGTAATCGTTAGTAAAATATTGTAAAAACGAAATATGAAGATGGAAGTCTTCTTAATAGCAAGCGAAAAACACTTCAAATTCAATCAAAAATCAATGCAACGTTAAAATCAATTAAGGGATGTCAAATTGGTTACTCAACTTTATTGGGAGAGAAGGAAACTTTGCTAGAAAAATGAATTATTATTTTTGTAAAATTTTGAACAATCAAATTATAAGTTAACAAAAATAGTTTTACTTCCTGTGGATTTGCAACCCTTTGGTCAAATTATAAAAAAAACGGCAAGAATGGAACAGCTGGCAGCTTTTTGGTCTTTATTAAGTGACCTTTTAGTTAACACATTTGCATACTTGCCTGACCAGTCTTGGTAAGCTTTTGTTCGTTAAGGGTGGTGATACTGACCTGGATACCTTTGGTCTCATGATGACCCTTCCTAAAGAGTTTAATATCAATAAACGGCCTATATGTGTGCTTTAAGCGTAGTTGTGAGCAGTAAAAGTTTTAGTGTTCCGTATTACAATAATTCCAAGATTTAATTTATTATTTAAAGTTAATTACAAATAAAGTAATTAAAGAAACCCAACGATTAAAATTAAGTGGTAAATTTAGAGTAAGTTGAAGTAATACAATAATTTTAAAAGATATTTCAATTTATAAGTTAATTATAAGATACGACTCTGTTTATACTTTAATTTATTAAGTTCTGTATTAATAATTTGTCGCGACAATAATTAACTCTTTTGTAATTATCAAAATATGTGAATTATTTTGAGTTTGAGAAAAATTTAAAACTGTTGCCTTTCTCAAAATAACTTTCAAATTTGATCAAATTTTGAAGCAGTTTTTTGAAATAGCAGATAATACAAAAATTATTAGGAAACACAACAAACAATTAGGAAGTTGATAAAATCCAAAAATGTACGCAAAACTTCGTGAACTTCAAATTTTTCGAGTTTGTTTGAAAATTTTTAGAACAGTTTTAGGATTGCGAATGGGGTTGTTAAACTTTGATAGCAAAAACAAATTTTACAAAAAATGAAAAACCGGATTTTAGTGAATCACAAAATCCAAAAATTTGTTAAATATTTTGTTTCGAATTTGTACAATCCGCTGGTTTTTCATGTTTTTGAGTGATTCACGTCATTTTATTGCGTTACAGCAATTCAAAATTTAAACATAAAAATATTTTCTTAAAAGCAAACTAATAATAATTAATTTTTATTTCATAATCTGTGCTTTTTCTAAAGCCACTTAGAACTAAAAAAACAAGGAAAAATTTCATTCAAATCGGTATAAACCGCATTTATTGAAGATTTTGATTGATTGACGGAGTTTGATTGCCTTACAGCAATTCAAAATTGAAACATTTGTGTATTTTTTTGAAAAACGATTTAAAAAAAATTTATTTCAATTTTGTGATCTCTGCTTCTGCTAAGCCACTCAAATTTAAAAAAAACTGATAAATTTTTTTATAAAAACCGCTCTTCTTCAAAGTTTTGATTTACTGACGTAATTTGAATGCGTTACAGTGATCCAAATTCAAACATAAAATTCTGAAAAGCGCAAGAAAAACTTTTATTGCAATTTTGTGAGCTGTGTGCTACTTCTCAGCTAATCCGAATTCAATAACTTGTGAAAAATTTATCATTTCGTTAGATCTCCATTTTTTCTTTAAATTGGTTATTTGAAATTCAAAACTTGAGATATTACGTAAAATATTGCAAAATATTTCAAATAAATAATTCAAAGTTATTGTGCATTTTCTATGTCCAATTTAAAATACAAATGTATTTTGTACTCTGGCCACTTTGCTTAAACTATCACTTCCGGTTACGGTTAGTGAATTTATAATTTAAATATAATAAGGAACGTTTAGTAGATCTATTCGTAACGTAATCGGATTTATTCCGTTCGTTTATTACCAATCTAAAATAATTAAATAATTTTTGCTATTAGATTACCCAGGCTGTGCGGCCTAAAGGCCGCACTAAAGCTATTATTAGTTTGGTAATAAATAATGCATCAAACCTAGTCACATCGAATCACAATCGGGATTATTAAATTTAAGTGCGGTTTACAATAATAATTCTTGCTATCAGATTACTCAGGCTGTGCGGCTATGAGGCCGCACTATAACTATTATTTTTATTAGTTTAGTAATAAATAAATGCACTAAACTTCGCCACATCACAATCGAGATTATTTAGTACGTTTACTTCCAACCGAAAAATAATTAAAGTGCGATCCGTAAATTGCCCCGGTTGTGCGGTCTGAAGACCGCACTGTAGCTATTATTAGTTTAGTAATAAATGAATCCACGAAATCTCGTCACGTCGCGTCGGAATCGAAATTATTTAGTACATTTACTTTCAACATAAAAAATTAAAGTGCGGCCTGAAATAATAATTCTTTCTATTTGACCATCCAGGCAGTGCGGCCTGAAGGCCGCACTGTAACTATAACTTTATTAGTTTGGTAACAAATAAATGCACCAAACCTCGTCACGTCGCAATCGAGAATAGTTAATAGATTTACTTCCAACCTAAAAATTATTAAAGTGCTGTCTGCAATACTAATAATTCTTACTATTAGATTGCCCAGGCTGTGCGGTCTGAAGGCCGCATAAGAGTTATTTTTAGTTTGATGATAAATGAATTCGCCAAACCTCATCACGTCGCGTCGCAGTCGGGATTTAGTTCCAACCTTTTTTTCTCGTCACCGCGGGGGGGGGGGGCTGATTTGCTGATTTTGCTGGTAGTGTGAGATTTTTAAAATCCTCTCCCATGATGATGAATTGTGCGGCTCCACCAACCTTCCGTTGTTGGGCGATTCGTACGTGGAATCGCTTAAGCATTTCTTTACTAATACCACTTGAATTATTTGCTATTTTCCGCTTTAGCAAATTGGTGTTTTTTGGTCACTAACGCCGCACATACAGTGATTTGTCTAATTTGGGGGGACATAATTATTTTCTGGGTTTATTCATTTTAAAACTGGCTAAAAATGAATTTTAAAATATACTTTAGCATTATTATAGCTAAGAAGCAGGTGGAAAGAAAAATATTTAAATTTGAAAAAGTTATTGCAGTAACGCCGACCGTTGGGTTTTAGGTTCGACTCCCGGTTACTAACCAACTAATTTATTAAAATTAGTTTATTAAATTTAATTAAAATTAAAAATTTTATGCTTTTTGATGTGCTCGACTAATCCAAGATTATATTTCTGACACCCATCAATCATCCAGAATTTCATCGATTCTCATTCAAACTCGCCAATGTTTTTTTTGAAATTAATTTAAGAAATTTGCAGTTATTTCAAGAATTAAAAAAACTTAAGTTTTGTACTTAAGTCACAGCTAATCGGTTAACTTATCAATGATGAACTCAATCAATCAGTGGCAAAAGTTTCTGCCAATTTCTCTATTGAATCTGAAGATGGGTTACGAATCAATGTAACTTTTTAATTTTTTGAACTATTTACTCTGCCAGGACGTGCATCGCGTGAATTCTAAAAGACCAATTAAAAAAATTCACTTGTAGCGTAAATAACGACGACGTTTCCAGTTTGTGTTTTGTTTTGAGCGTTAGAAGTTTACGTAAACGTAACTTGCATAACGTGAGCGCATCGCTAAAATTTTAATGATTTATTCACCTTGGTATGCTAAGAATGCATCTGGAAATTCTTCCGATTGTACAAAAAGTGAATATCAAATTACATAAAGAAGGGCTAACGAAATTATTAAATCGAGTATAAATAGCAGGATTTTAAGTGAAAAAAGCCTTTAGGAATTGCACTATTGATGAGATCAAAAAGTTGAGACGCGGCCGGAAAGTTTTGAAAGTTGGCAGAATAAACAAAATTTACAAATAATATGAAATTTTTAAACAATTTTTCGTTAATTGTGTGAAAAGCGCTTGTCGAAAGAGCCTCAGTTGGTCGTAATGAAATTTTAGTACAAAAATTAAAACAAAAGCAATTAAAATAAAAAGTGCATCAATCTAAAATTTTTACGCCTAAAGTTTATGAAAACCATGGCCAATAATAAAGAAGTAAGATGGCCGCCGCTCAAGGCAAAGCAATCAACTCTTTCCGATGTAAATTCGCCTCTTTTAAACCCCTACCACCCCCAAACACCCCCATTTATACCCCTCTTTTATTCTTTCACCCTACTTTTACACTTTACAAGGGGTCGCACTTATAATAAGTGGAAAAGAGACGACATTGCTAAAATTTTTATCGAGCGAAAGAGATGCAGCACAAACTGTCCGATTGTACAGCCCGAGAAATTTTAGTTTTCTTCCGCTTTTATTGATTTCTTTATGAGACTTTTTAAAAAACAAACGCAGTTTTCCGTTCCGATCCCTTTAATGCCTTCGCCATTAGAAGAAGTTGAAATTTTTTAAAGCTTTTCAACGACCCAACCTATTGCAGCATCAGGGAAATATTGTAGCATAAATATCCGAGCATCAAAGAAAATCTTTTAAAATGCTTCTCTTTGAAATCATTCTTTATTACGAAAAGAACAGAATTAGAAATGTGGAAAAAGCATTTTACCTCAACATTGTATTTTAAATTAAATATTTACTTTGCCATCTTTTTAATATCTTCTTAAAATTTTCTACAGTCTTAAGGGATTTTACGAAAGTATCGCTGGCGATAAATTAATTGGAATGTTTCAGAAAATCAAGTCGAGATACAAGTGAACATTTTTTCAGAGAAATTTTGAAGAACGTCAAAAAACGGAAAATTAACTATTTTTTGTTTCAAAAATTGGTAGATTTTACAAAAAACTTAAAATTTATGTTGGAAATTTAACTATGTTATAGGTTAATTTCGAGATTCGATATTTGAACCCGAAATTACTTCTCTATACTCGACCAGTGACCACAACAATCCACTGCTGTGGTTGATTTTAAAAAGGAAACATTGAATTTTTACAAGTTTTGAATTATACAAGTGAAGGCTTATAAATTTTCTTTAAGTTAATGCATCATAGTTACGCATAATCACCAAAACACTGGAGGATATTCCATACCCCCCAGACCCCCCGGTCACAAAGCGTTGTTATTCATCAACTTTTATTGTTAAAGACACCAACTTCAAATCTTAAAAATTGTTATGCAATTCTCTAATTATGAAATTATTTAACTTTGTCAAAAACGTTGTTTTTAACTGGATAACTCTATTCTAGACCACGTTTTCTGACCGGAGGGTCTGGGGGGTATGGAATACCTTCCAGTTTCAGGTGATTAAGTAAACCACGAAAAGTATGAAACAGTTAATTTTGAAAACGGCCACTGGCTGATGAAGTTCCTATTTTGTCGAGGATTGAACCGGGGACCTAGGGCATTAGTCAGTTAAATTGTTATACTAAGCACTTCATTTTCTAAAATTGCAAATAGTCACACAAATTAATTCTTACATAATAATTTTAAAACAATATGATGTCCGAGTTAAATTTTTTTCTTAAATTACAAAACAAAATTAAATAACGTAAAATTTTAATTATGAAAGACGTAAAATAATAACTTGAAATTTTGAAAAAGACTCGAGGAACATACACACGCTTCGTGCTTTCCGCTTTCGGTTAATTAAGATAAAAATGTTAATTTTATTGAACAACCAATTAAAAATAAGGGAAAAAGTAATTTTAATTAAGAAATTAAAAAACTAAAGTAGTTTAGCAATTTTAATTCGTAACTTAAATTGCAAAACAAATGTTGTTTTGAAGAAATAGAAAATTAAAACTATCAAAGTTTTAGATTGTCTTCGCTTGAACCCGAAGAAAAGTCTGTTAAAAAAACTGCAAAATGAAAAAAAAAATATGAAAATTTGACGATGTATTTCCGAGCCGAGTGATTGATAAAGGCGAGATAAAGGAGGGAGAAAGAGAAAAGTCATCAAAAAACATCAGGACGAGCCAAGTTAAAATTAAAACGCTAATCGAAAAGCGTCTTGAATAAAAATTCAGACAGGGCAAAAAAGTAATGAGATCCTTGTTTTTATTGATTTTCTTGGCAAATCGAGAGGGAATATTAAAAAGCTTTTCTTATTTTCTCTCTACAGCACCTTTAAAAAGTTTTAAATTAAAGTTCCTGGCTCTCTGTATTAATTTTAACTCTTATTAGAAGTTTTTAGATCTCGATTTTTAAGGTAATTTCCAAGAAAATTTATTTAATAGCTACGTTTTTCAAACGTTGTTTTTCATCTACCAATACCATTAACTTTTCATTTTGTTATTAAAATTAATTTGGCCGATAAATAAACTTTCTGTAAAATTAATTAAAAGAAAATTATAAAATATAATTATTAGGTACCTACGCAAATAGAATAACAAATTAATTTGCCATAAGATTTTTGTAATTCCTTAAACGTAAATTTAATTTGGTTTTGTTTGTTTAAGCGTTTAAGCAATATCACGTAGATAATTTTCGTGATGCCTAAACCAACCGCATTTTCTTTGCTTTTCTTTACGTCCATTATTATCGGTATCCATTTTAAAAGAAAACTTAGCCATAATAAATTATGCACATTCAGCAAGTATTCAAAAGATTGTCAAAAGTTATCTCAAACCTTAAAATTAAAACGTTGCAATTAGTCCTTAATGGTTTAAGCACAAAGAAAGTCGTTTTTCAAAATTGTTTCTTCTTGAATACACCCTGGATTCGTTGTTTAACTCGCTGCATTTTCCTATAGCTCATCTTTGTCTCACTCAACTGAAACATTTTAAATGCATCCCTGTTTCTGCCATGCGGAAAGTTAGCATAAATTGTCGTTTGAATACAAGAGTGATAGCGCCCTTAATTTACAAAGTTAGATAAATTATATTTTCTTTGCACTTCCAAATTACGTGTACATTTTTATAGATAACGTACCATCGATTTCAATTTTTTTCTCGTCCAACTTTAATTAATTTCGGCGAGAAACTACCGTCTTCGCTTTTTCCTCTTCTTCCATTATCTCCAGTCACTTTCCATTCACCAAATATGAGCCTCTAGCTTCGACACTTCCATTCAATTTGACCAACAACTCTTGACAACTTCTTTCAAATTAATGGTCCCATGTTACTTTAACACCACAAACTACAAAATTTCTTTAAAATCGCATCAATCAAGAACCTTTCTTTTTTGGAGGAACAGAATCGACGCTTCCTTAATTATTTTTCTCTGAATGCTTTTTGTAGTAGTGTAGTGATCGACGCCATTGTTTTATTAAAAATTAATTATAATATCACAACAAAAAGAAAGAAAAAAACAAAACCTTTTCATTTCAGTTCTCCAATTTTCTTGTTTCAGTGGCTTCCACGCAAAATATGTTTTGATTGAAACCGAAAGGTCAAAATAAAAAAACAAATTTTTTTTTACGATTTACGTACGCGGCACAAATAATTGGAAAGCAACCAGGAATCGAAACAAAGACCTTACGCTTCAAAACCGAAATTCCTGAATTTTTACTACATCAACTAATTCTACAAGTGAATTATTTAAGATTAAACTAATTAAAGAAACGTTTTTAGTATCATTTGCCAGCGTTTTTCATTTAATAAAGTTTTCAAGGTACATTTAGAAGCTCAAACAATTTGCGTAAACTTACAGGTGTTAAACTAATAAAAATGTATTTAAAACTAAATCGATTTTGATTGGTGTGAAAATTTTACGTCACAATCTCGATTGGAGAATTGGAACACTGCTTTTTTATTATTACTGTTATTAAAATAATTTACGTAATAATAACGTCACATTTCAATATTAGGTATATTATTATTATTATGTTATATGCACCTCGCCCCACCTATAAAATTATCACGAACTGCCACTGATATTTAACTTCTTTTTATGATATGGGAACAGGGTTGTAATTTGATATAATGATAAAGATGTTTGACTTTGGATGTTTGGGTCCTAGGCTCTAATTTCTTGTAACTTCAAAATTTTTTCTATGCCGTGGTTTGGATTCCACGTTAAACTGTATATTGTACTAAACTAAGACTTTATGCTAACTATTCAAAATATGTGGAAAATGTTTGGGTGGAAAAAATGGTTAGTAACTTCCTAGTCGTACATAGAACGAAAATTAACTGATTTTTCATCTTAAAACATTTTTTTGCATTGACCTAACATGTGACTGTTGAATTTAAATCCACAACTTTGTAGTCGCTTTATGTTTCACTCCATGCCTACCTTTTGGGTTAGTTCTAGAAATATTTGTTGCTTGAATAAAGTCAGATAATAATTACAAGCAGAATGTGTAAAATCCGGGGGGTCTGGGGGGTATGGAATACCCCCCAGCCACACGAGAAACAAGTAATTTTTTAAAAAATTGTAAAACACGTGATTGAATTGAAACCGACAGGCAAAGTTAATAAAATCTGGTTAGCTCTACTTTTTCGTTATTAAAATTACCCTCCCCCCCTGAGTTTCTAAAACAACTTTTTTTATATCACAGCGTTACAAATGTGCTTATGCAAGTTATTTTTAAATTTTAGAAAACAAATATTTTTGTTTGAACTTCTCGAGACGGGCTCTAATATTTTGAAGTTTGCATTTGTAATTTTGATATTTATGGAATTCTCTGTTATACAGGATCAAAAGGAAAACAAATTTTAACGATGTCGGAGTAAAATTTTATTAACTCCATCAAAGTTAATTCAGCCACGTGAATAATAAATTATAGTTTTGCAATTTAAAAAAAATTATTTGTCTTGCGTATGGCTGGGGGGTATTCCATACCCCCCAGACCCCCCGGTCTTCACTAATATTGTTTACAATTTATTAATTCTACTTTTTTAAGCAATCGTGGTATGAAGCGACTACGTAATTTTGGATTCAAATTCCCATGTCGCCTGTTGGGCCAAAAATATATGTGACGATATGAAAAAATAGTAAAATCTTGCAGTTTCAGATAAGTTTCAAATTCAAAAAAGGCGGCAAAAACATTGACGCGGCTGACCTGGAATGGCACAGAAAGGCTGCAAATCCTTACTGTAGAGCATCGCATGTAAAATGTAAATATGATTGCCAAACCGGGGGGTCTGGGGGGTACGGAGTACCCTCCAGTGCAAAATATTCTTAGGAAACTCTTAATTCTATCGTCAGTGCCATCTTCATCTAAAGTCGGCGGAGCACAAAAACTTGGAATTTCATCTGATAGTAAAAAGCAAAAATAATTATAGAAACAAACTTACCCACTTTCCCCTGCTTTGCTTTTATTGTAAAATCACCCTAAATTATACTAAAACTTTCAAACAGACTTCAAATTTTTTGAATGTCTCGTAAATTTTTATTTTTTTTTCTTTTCAAATTATACTTTACTGGGGGGGGGGGGGTAGTTCATTAAAAATGTTTATAATAGGTGACCAAATTTATCCCTCGATAAAATTTAACACAAAGTTTTCCTTATTCAAATTTCAAATTGGGTTTTTTATTAGACTAGTGGGTATTCCCCCCAAACTCCTCTATAAGTTGTTCTTGTATAAAAATTTCTCCTATACAAAACACATTTCGACCATGCCCGTATAAATACTTATATCAACGTTTTATTAACTCCATCAAATTTAATTCAGCCACGTGAATAAAAAGTTATAGTTTTGCAATTTAAAAAAAAATAATTGTCTAACGTGTGGCTGGGGGGTATTCCATACCCCCCATACCCCCCAGACTCTCCGGTCTTGACTAATATTGTTTTTAATATAATAATTCTACTTTTCTTAAACAATTGTGACATGAAGCGACTACGTAATTTTGGATTCAAATTTTCCTGTCGCTTGTTGGGTCAAAAATATATGTGGCGATATGAAAAAATAGTAAAATCTTGCAGTCTCAGATAAGTTTCAAATTCAAAAAGGGCGGCAAAAACATTGACGCGGCTAACCTGGAATGGCACAGAAAGGCTGCAAGTCTTTACTGTAGAGCATCGCAATGTAAAACGTAAATATGGTTGCTAAACCGGGGGGTCTGGGGGTTACGGAGTACCCTCCAGTGCAAAAGATTCTTGGAAAACTCTTTAAAGCTTAAAATTCTATCGACAGTGCTATCTTCATCTAAAGTCGGTGCAGCAAAAAAACTTAGAATTTCAACTGATAGTAAAAAAGCAAATGATGTAAAGACAAACTTACCCACTTTCCCCTGCTTTGCCTTTATTATAAAATCTGCCCGACTTAACCCAGTTCTACCCTAAATTATATTAAAACTTTCAAACAGATTTCAATTTTTTGAATATACCTTAAATTTTTCATTTTCTTTTCTATGCTTTACTGGGGGGGGGGGGTTAGTTTAGTAAAAATATTTATAATAGGTGACCAAATTTATTATAAATAATATAAAAATAAAATTTAACACAAAACTTTTCTTATATCTCAAGTACCTCCCAGACCTCCCGGTCTCCACAATTGCTGTTTAAAATAATACTTAAGAAGCAAATACTGATAGAAAATCAAAAGCGTGGTATAGAGTGAAACGTATGGGACTACGAACAAGCAGTTTAGGGTTCAAATTCCCCAGTCGCTTGTTGGGCCAATAAGAAAAAGAACAAAATATCTCTCAAAAAATATAATAAAACCTAAAATATAATAGTAAAAAATTCTAGAAGTACATCCTAAGTTAGAATATAATCACAAAATCTTGACACAACCCCCCCCCCACCTAACACACAAAAGGCTATAAAAATTAAAAAAAATTTTTTTGAGCAGTACTGTGAAACCATTTTGAAACCCTTCAAGTGTATTGGATTAAAATTTTGGTGTGAAAAGTTTTAATGGGCTCTTAATAATGTAGGTTTGCTAACTAAATATTAACATTTCGTAAGTTTAACTTTACTAAAATAATAATTTTCATAACGTAATAATTTATAATATAAACTATAAAGAAATATATAATTCTTTTAAGTTGTGAAATTAATAATAGTATAAAATTTTAAAAATTATAAAGTCACTTGAACTTACTTACTTAGCTTTTTTGGAGCTCTAACCTCCTCAATAATGCCTTTCTATTTGTTGCGATTCATCGCTGATTCCTCCCAGTTATCTCCTGTCAATCTGGAATAGAATTATGTAATTAGATATTATAATAAAAAATCTGACGTTGCAGTTGATTTTTATTTTATTTTATTATTGTAAACTTGTGACGGTAAAGTTTATTTGATCGAGGCGAAGCCGAGGGCAAATTAAAGAACGACGGATTAAAATACGTTAGTCCTGCATTTTCGAGACGTAAACTGCACCAAAAAATCGAATTTATAGTTTTTTTATCGTTAAAATTTTTTAAAATTACTCTTTTTCCACGGATAGGTTTTAATTTGTTTGCTCCGCACTAAACGTGTTACAATAGATTTTATCAATTTTGCTTTTATGATCTGTTTATCATCACGGAGGGTAGATTTAATTACATTGTCGAGGTGGTTCCTTCTCAGCAAAAATGTTATCGTTTCATAACATAAGCGTACCATTAGTTGCAAGAAATCTGAGTTATTCTACTCATTATTTATTATTTTAGAAAATTAAGGGTTAAAATTAAACCTAATGGTGAAATTTATTGTTTTCAAAAGTTTATTTTTTAAAGTTGGAGTGGTTTACTGTGACCGTCGCTTGGGATATAAAACGAAAATTGTGAGTTCGAAATCCGAATTTGCTTATTTGATTACTTTTATTAATTTTTTTCTGTTAGCCAAATGAAATGTTAACGAAAACAAAAGAGTTAATTAATTATTAAGAATTTTCAATTGCCATGCGAGGAGAATCGTTTATTATAAAATTTATTGTCCAATCGACAAGTGTTAAAACGTCAATTTAAATCCGTATCTCTGAAATTGCAACCCTTATATGAGATAGAATGTTTTGTTTATAGTCGACCCGAACATTTAGCAAGCAAATTAATTGAGATCGCGTTACGTTAGCAATTTAAATCTCGATGTTACCATTATTTAACAAATTCGAAAAAATAAAACAAGCTCAGCGTTTAAATTAAAAATATAAGAAGCTAAAAATATTCCAAAGGGTTGCACCCTTCTTGTTCAATCTGTGATTTAAAAAAATCGTTTAATCTTATCTTTTCCTATTCGTTAACACTAACCTTATCTCTTTTAATGCTTAGCAGAATAAATTAGAAAAAGGAAGACATAAGGGAAGCCTCATGCCATCACAAAATGATTAAAAGTAACGTCTTAGAGATACCCTTATTGCAAATTGTGTATTATTTGGATTGCGTTGGATGCTTGCTTCTCCTCTGGCATTGCCGATTGTAATTTCTGTTTCTTTCTCGTTACAAACTGTGGAGAAACTTTTACTGATAGACTTAAGAAAGGACAGGGGAATTTAAATTAGCCATTTTCATTTATTCGCCCTCGTTTTAACTGACTTTTTTATACTTCTTCTTTCTTCCATCTTGCTGAAAGACTAATGGACCTCTATTCACAAGGAATAATGCAACACTAAGTGCAATTTGTATTTTCCTTACTTTGTAAATACTGGATTTTTTAATTTACAAAATTTGTTATTCTAATAGGCTCCTATTGTTTACTTTCATTTTAATTTATTTTCTAATTTATTAACTCGAAACGGAGCGACTTTTTATTTTCAAATTTTGCATACTAATGCGAGAGCTCCAACTTAAAAAAAAATCTGTTTGTTTTTTAGGGGTTGTATATTTTACAAAACCAGTCCGACAAATTTCGTGCGGTCACAAAGAAACTGTCGTGGTTATTGTAATCGAGGGGCAATTAATAGACCACCCACAGATATCGTAATTATAATTTAAATAATAGACATACCGAAGGCGTTATAGGTAACGATTTCGGCCACAAAATTACACCACTTTTCCACGCATCTTACCGCTTTCCCTATTAACAAAGACGTCAACTTCTTGTATTCTTAAATATATCTCATTTTTCATCTTCTGAATCTGACAGACCCCGTAATAAGAAAAATAAGTGGCGGGGTATAAGAGAGAGAAAAAAGAGTGGAGGGGAAAAAAGTTATCGAGGGGTAAAAATTAAGTTAAAAGAAGGGTGAATAAAATACGTGCTATTGGAATATGGACCATATTTTCAGTAAGGATTCTTTTTCTGTATTGATTTTTATTCTTCTCTTTTATAGTCTTTTTTAAGGTAATTTATAATACGGTTAAGTTTTTATCATTAAGATAATTACAGTAACTTGAGTTTCACTAAAATTAACTTTATGTAAGAATAGTCGACGGTTAAGCAACAAGTACAAACTAAACTTCATTTTAAATTTCCTAAACTTTTTTTTTTATTGTTACAGATATCAATGTCCGTTTGGTTGAGGTTGTGAATAGGACTAACTCTTTGAATACTCCAAGAAATAAAGATAAGAACAAGCGAGGGTTGTTTCTTATTTTAGGTATTCTCTTTTTATTTCGAGCTTTTTATCTCTGGACAAAGCTAACTGGAAGTGTACTTTACTTTAATATTACCAATGCGCCACTAAAAATCTTGCAAAATTTTGTTTGTTTTATTATGTAAAATATTTTTCTTATAAAAGTACAAATTTTTAGTTATCTTGAAGTTTTATTAGTGCAACTCAAAAGTTTATTTCGTCCTACCCAAGAATCATCAGCATGAAACTTTCTATTTTTATGTTTTTCATTAATCGACGTCATTCTACATCAATGAGAAAGCCTTAAAAGTGTCAGTCAATTTATGGATGCAAAGCTGAATTAGGTAGGTAAGTAACAAAAATTGTAAATTTTCACGTTAAAAACAAAAAGTGAAAAAAGGATAAAAAATGGAAAGCTTCTGGTTGATTACAATCCAATTGAAGTCAATAAAAATGAAAAATTTCGTCTTTCAAGATTGAGTGATTTTCTAAAAAATAATGCAAAAACTGAAAATTCCTGTTTGATCAACTTATAATTAACAAGCAATTTATTGATTGGATTATTAATTTTTGCCGTTAATTTTTTTAAATTAGAAGAGGATTCTAACATTTTGAAGAACGATTCGATGTAAACAAAATGAGGAGCTACTTTTTCTTAATCAAAACGAACAAAATTTTTTCAATTTTACGAGAATAAAAATGGAATAATTAATTTTTCTATGCTTATAGGTTAGAAGAACATTTTTAGTAGAATTCAAGTTCTTTATAGAGCAGACTTTTTTTTCTTAAATCAAATAGTTTTAACAACCTTTTTTGACTTTTTTGAAAAAGTCTATTCATAACTGAGAATCAAATTTTTTTAAAAATTGCTGATGCTGATCAGGATGATGCAAAGTGAAAGTTGCAAATGAAATCGCCATTCTTTCGATGTCTTGCTGATCGAATAAGTGTTTTGACCTGTTAATAGCCAAAAATTGTCCATATTTTCCAATAGTTTTAGGCCTAGGCAATCTAGATTATAAATTCCAACAAAACAGAATCCAAAAATGCAAATTAGATGGCTAAAGCTAACACCAAATGTGTACCTGTTGACCCCAGATAAGATAAAATGCTTTCGTGATTTGCACAATGGTAAAAAAACTTTCTATCCCATGGTTCAGAATCCACGTTAAGCTATAAGTTCCATTATCCCACCTGTCAATTTTCAGTACAGCTCAAAAAAGCGAGAAAATATTATGGAAAAGGTAGGTAGTAAATACAAGAGATTTTAAATTCATTTGTGCCGTGATTCGGATAACACGTTAAACTGTGGGTTAAAATTATTATGAAAAGAAGTAACAATATCATTTCTTGTAATTAGCTTGTTCGAAATCAAGCTAATTATTATTATTAAAGAGTTCTAATATTTATGCCTTGGGGTCACAATTTGTGTATAAAGGTTTAGCATCAAATGCTACAAATTTATTTTATGGTATTTATGATAAATTGTATGTTCATGATTGTTATTTTGTAATATGGATTGTAATTTATGTTAATAGCGGAGTGTAATTATATATTATTTGTTTTTGTACATACATCGGATTGTTATTTTAAAAGCAACAATTTGTGTCCCTATGTATTGCGTAAATAAATAAATGGAAAAAGTGTTTTATTGCGATACATTAAACTTGCTTAATTTAATTCAATAATAATAATAAATAAATTAATAACAAATTAGAACAGCTCTGTGCAACTTTCATTGGTAGATTTAAACAGGCCAAATTCATCAGAGATTTATTTACAGAAATTACACTTTTTTGTTTTCGTGTAAAAATTGCCAAGAGAGCAGAGGGGAATTAGAAAGAATTACAAGAAATGTAAGAAGGTTTTCGAGGGGAGGGAGGGAGGAAAGCTCAACCCATCTTAGAAATTGGAAAAAATCATTCAAAAAATGTAATACTATTAAAACAATTTTCAAGAAAAACTTCTCTTGTTTCCCTTGCCTGGAGTTTGAAAAGTTTCGTGCTTACGTCTTATTTGAAGAGAATATCGTCGGTGAAACCAGAAAACGGTGTAACTCCATTTTACTAAATTTTACAGGAGGCAATAAAAACTGTTTATTTTCTGAAGTACTGTAATGATTGGGTTGAAAATTTCAATAATGCTAAAATATAAATAAATGCATGTTACCTATTTACTGTTTTTATGATTACTTAATGTTAACTCTTTGTTATTGGAGATACATCAATTTCTTTTTTTTAAAGTGGCATTTTGCGTGGAGATACACACTTTTCGATATGATATTATAATGGTTGTAAAAATTAATTTTACTTTAAAAATAAGTTATTATTCTAAAAAAATAGTATTTTAATTTCAATAAAACATTTATTGTCAAAAATTTAATACTACAACTACCGGTAAGGAATGTTATCGTAATATGCAAGATAATCGGAGCTGTTTCTTAATGCTTGAAGGTGTTCAAACTTTTCTTTTCTGATTTTTCTTCTGCAACTAAATAGATTTGGTAAATTATTAACGTCACAAACTTGTTTATAATTATTTGGTTACTTTATCTTAGTAATATTCATTTTAATCTTCTTAAGAATATCTAAGTTTGTACTTTGGGTTTCCATTTTGCGGATTCTTAATCACTTTAAGATCAGTAACTGTTGCATCACCAGTTTTTCGACCTGGTCTAATTGAGAGATAATATTTTATTTTAGAAAAATCTTTGAAAAACAAGTGATATTGGACTTTGTATTGAAATCGTTTTTGTCGTACATTTTGAAAATGAGCAACGTAGTCTGCTGGAACATTAATATCCCGGCGTCCTTCGATTGCAGAATGCATTGAATCCGCCTCCATTTGCGTATGCCCTTTGCATAAGTATTTTTGAATAATAGTAATTTTATATTTTTTCCGATTTGTTCATTAAATAATTGTGCGTTACGATTCTGACCTAAACAGCCATCGCTTCAGAAAATAATTTTAATAGATTCATCTTTAATCTTATTATTCAGTTTTATTATTATTTCAGTTTCAATAAAGTCAACTAAAATTGAATAAAATCCATTTGCAGTAAAGGCTCTTTCCGTTTTGTTCCGTAATTAACAATACTCTTTATGAGTTTTAATATTATAATCAGTGAAATTATGTACTGCCAATTTGGTCTTATACTAAGTACATAGCACCTAACTTGTTTTTGGGTGCTAATAAAACCGACTGAAGATCCATAGTATAAACAAAATCTGATGTATCTGATGATTTGTAAATTTTTTTGCATCTTTGGCTTCCTGATTAAACAGTAAGTGATTATTATAAATTCTTTTTCAGAAATACTTTTTGTTTTATATGCGATACTAGAATCAAATTGATCTTTTTTTTTAGGAGTAAATAGCGATAGATTCATTTATTCAAACATTTAATGTTAAAATTAATTTATATTTTAACAATTCGACACAGTTTAACTAACTTTTCCGATCGCACAGCACATCACTGTGTGAAAGGCGTTGATTTAATGGAGATACACGAATTTCCCGACATAAAACAGTGCATTGGAGTTGCACATATTTCTAAAGTAGTTATTTTAAGATTCAGCAAATTTTGAATGAGCTATATTTTTACCACAATGTAGATAAATCTCTCATGGACCGATTGCACATATAAAACGAATTTTGAATAAAAGTGGAGTTACACCGTTTTCTGGTTTCACCGACGATATTGTGGTGCTTCGGTTGCACTTGGATGATCTCAATCAGTCAGATTTTGTCTATTTTGTAGTTTTTGTTTTTATTTGATAAGAAATAAAGAGAGAAATCAGAGGTGCAAAAGATCGTTGCAGAGATCAGCGCGATACTAATGAAATAAATGAAAACTTTTTAGGCTGGTAATAAACAAACCACTAATGCAATCTGCAATAAAGCGTTACGAACAGACGAACAGTATGGTAGAGAGTAAAAGAAAGCAAGAGAAAAAGTATCTTACGAATCATGTAATTAAACGGTGGTTTTACTTATAATTTATAGATAGTTTTGGGTGCAATTCTACACCACAACACGCACAAACGATTTTTACTTTTTGCCTAATTACCTGCACATTTATTTATTCTTGTATGCAGTGACGGAATTACATTTTGCGAGGGCCTGAGCAAAGGGTATAATAAAAAAAGATAATCAAAGATAACAGATAGGACTTCAGAGTTGTCATTATGATGGAATGAAATAAAAAAAAAGATAAACCTTGATTAAAATAATGAATAGAGTCGCAGGCGAATTTTTGATAAACTTCAAGGTCAAAGTTAATCAGAAAAATTTTTCAGTACATAATTGAAAAGATTAAGATAAACTTTTATAAAAACAAACATTTGCCGAGCCCCTATTCGTATTGTGCTTTGGTCAGTTGCTCAGAGTGCCCTCTAGCGCCATCACCGTAGTCAGCATTATTAATCTAGGTGAAACTACTCCCACATTTGTGGGGTATTAATTTAGCAATGCAAATACAAAACTTATATTTCCGTGTTAATTAAGATTATCTTTAACAAACTCAAACCCCGCAACTCTGTCTATAATTGGGGAGTATTCCATACCCCCCAAACCCCCCGGTTACAACGACTATCGCAGTGTATGTTCTGTCATTGTTTACATCTAATCACAACCTTTCCAATTAATATAAATTTCTGATTTTGGTACCATGACCGGGGGGTCTGGGGGGTATGGAATACCCCCCAGGCAAGGTCATAAAGTTAAAAATTTAGCAATTTTTAAATGTACGCAGTAAAAAACAAAAAAAAAGCAAATACAAAACTTATATTTTCGTGTTAATTTAGATTACCTTTAACAAACTCAAACCCCGCAACTTGGTCTGTAATTGGGGGGTATTCCATACCCCTCAAACTTCCTTAGTCACGACGATTATCACAGTGTATGATCTGCATTGGTTATTATACCAAATCGCAACCTTTCCAAATGAATATAAATTTTTGCTTTTAGTACTATAACCGGGGGGTTTGGGAGGTATGTTAATACCCCCCAGGCAAAGTCATAAAGTTAAAAATTAAGCAATTTTTAAATGTACGCAGTAAAAAGCAAAAAAAAATACAAATACAAAACTTATAATGTTGTGTTAATTCAGATTATTTTTAACAAACTCAAACCCCAAAACTTTGTATATAATTGGAGGGTATTCCATACCCCCCAAACCCCCCCCGTCACGACGATTATCACAGTGTATGTTCTGTCATTGTTTACATCTAATCGCAATCTTTCTAAATGAATATAAATTTTTGTTTTTGGCACTATGACCGGGGGTCCTGAGGGTATGGATTACCCTTCAAGCAAAATCATAAAGTTAAAAATTAAGCAATGCTTAAATGTAAGCAGTAAAAAACAAAAAAAATGCAAATACAAAACTAATATTTTCGTGTTAATTCAGATTATCCTTAACAACCTCAAACCCTGCAACTGTGTCTATAATTGGGAGGTATTTCATACTCCCAAACCCCCCGGTTACAGCGACTATTACAGTGTATGTTCTGTCATTGTTTACATTTAATCGCAACCTTTCCAAATGAATATAAATTTTTGCTTTTGGCACCATGACCGGCGGGTCTGGGGGGTATGGAATACCCCCTAGGTAAGATCATAAAGTTAAAAAATAAGCAATTTTTAAATGTACGCAGTAAAAAACAAAAAAAATGCAAATACAAAACTTATATTTCCGTGTTAATTCAGATTATTCTTAACAAACTCAAACTCTACAACTCTGTCTGTAATTGGGGGTAAGTAAAATTAATAAAAATACCCCCCAAACCCCCCGGTCACGACAACTATCACAGTGTATGATCTGTCAAATGGCAACCTTTCCAAATGAATATAAATTTTTGATTTTAGTACCATGACCAGGGGGTCTGGGGGGTATGGAATACTCCCCAGGCAAGGTCATAAAGTTAAAAATTAAGCAATTTTTAAATGCACGCAGCAAACTTTCTCAAATAAGTCTTAATAAAAATTATCTCAATAGATTGGATTTCTCAGATACTATTATTAATTGGGTTGTTTGGACTTCGGCCTCACTTACAAACGCACAAGCTGGAATTGTTTGGTTTTCGACTTTTCCGGGAGGATGTGTGATAAATTGGATAGTAAGAGCGTCTATTTCGTAATTAGCAAACTTGTTTTAAGTCGGTGAACTGTTTTGGTTAGTATAAATAAACGAACCAATCAGAAACGCGCCTATAGGTGACACGGAGAAGGAGCAAGAGCTTCCTATAGCAAATTATTATATTAAACGATGCAGATACACTAAAACACAATTGTTAATTTAGCTACTGGTCTGATCCAATGTAAGCTTTGTTAATATTACTTAGGTGTATTTGAAACATTTACAAATATTTTGTAATATTTACGAATATATGTGTTAATTTTACTACATGCGGTAACTAAAAACAAATCAGACCTTCAGCAAATGATAAATATTTATTTAATTCAATTTACCATTTTACAATGTATAATATAGTATAGGCACTAGAAAAAGCTGTAAATCGAGATGAGATTAACTTAGAATGTAAATCACAGCACAAATAAATTTAGGTTTAAGCGGGATTCGAACAATGGATCTTTTGGTCTCAAGTCCATCATTGCCTTACCATTACACCAAACTATTTGTGTTGTCTGTGATGAATTTATGATGATGTTGCTATAGAGAGATTCAAAATTTTCTTTAAAATATCATTGTGTCTGTGCTGAAAAACAAATTTGATTGTTTAACAGCAACTTAAACGTAGTTCTAGTGCGGCCTTTAGGCCGCACATTTAAGACTATCTCATAGTATCATAGAAATACTGCAATAATTTAAATTCCGCTTATAAACGTCAAACTTGCAGGTTTGTTCCGATACGTTTACGTACAACGAATTTGAGCTTAATGAAAGTCAGTCATAAATATTACAACATATAAGTACTTTTTTCGGTGTAGAAACTACACTTTAAATGTTCCTACAGTTAAACGTGGAATCTAAATCACAACATGGCATCCAGGATCCAGGAACAGTCACTTATTATTTTCTTAGTAATGGTTTTAAACAGCTCATCTAATAAAAGACAAAACTTTCTTTTTTTAGAGAAAAGCAAGGGATGCAGTTTTAGGTCATACCCAGGACCAAATCAAATAAAAAATTTACGCTCTTAAATCTGTACAGCTTATATGAACGAATACAGGGCTACCCAAAATGTATCTGATTTGTACCATCCACCGCAAGCTCACACATTATGATTGATCATCACGTGGTCATGGTGGTACATGACGATTGGCTTAGAGGAATAACTCTAGTGCGGCCGAAAGCCGCACATCATTTATAATGTCGATCTTACAAGAGAAAATAGTATTTAAATTAAAATGTGTACATAAATTTGAGCGTCAGCTTCAACGTCAGCAACATAAATTTCTGTATTTCTCACAGAATGATTTAAATTAATAAAACCTTCTACAATAGTTTTCGATGGTAGGAAGCAGCTTATTTATTTTCTTGGAAGTTTTTCAATAAAATAAAAGCTGAAATGGCAGCTGTCTCTGCGATATCCTAAAGTTAAAATCATAAAAAGTGAGGTAATAAGAAATTTTTAATTTGAGAATTTTTAAGAAGAAAATTTAGTAGGTCGATATAAAAAATGAAATTAAACGTGGAAGACGAAGGAGATGGGGCAAGATAAAAACGCTCTCTTTAACATTAAGCTTTTATGAGTGCAAAGGGAAACAAAAGAAAGTGACACTTGGACAAAAGGTAGTTAAGGCTCTGTTTTGTATGGGTTGAAACAAAAGACGGACGCTAGCAAAGAAATAAATGAATGCCTGGATAAGGAGGATGTTAAAAAGATATTACAAAAACACTATTTACATTCCCTCTTTTGTCTTCGAAATGAAGTCTTGGGGTGGAATATATTATTGATACTTTTGCATTCAAAAAATACACAGGCTTTCTTAATTTTTAAACACTTAGGCGCGGGGACGTTACTCCACTCCTCCCACCCTCCTACCCTTATAACAAAAGAATGCCCTAAATTTCAGGTTATTAATATTCCAGAAATTTGAGCAAAAAGCGACAAATTCGATCAAGAAATATGGTGTGTAGTCTGATAAGAAAATTTTTAACTTCGTTTTGTTTATTAAATTTTTTAATTAGCTATGTAATTCAAACTTCACCATTAGTTCGTTACGGTAATTAAAATAAAAATTTTTTTGCTTCTTTTAAATTTTACGAGACTTACTTTTTTTAAAGTGCACTTTTGTTAATTAATGGAGTTTGGATATTCATACAAAAACAATGCTAAAATATACACAGCATCAACAAATTTTAATTTTAAGAAATGCTTTGTTCATTATTTCTGTTTTTCGAACTGGAAATTTAATGACCTCTTGTAAAATCTTGCAGAAAAACGTCACGACGCCGAACCCCAATTGCTTTGTTTGATAAATCAAGTAATAAAAGAAATTTTAATTTGTTTTTTCCAAATTTCGTTTCGAAATTTCCGTACACCTTACTATTCCTCTTTAAAGCGTATTTGTAATTCTCACTTCGATAACTTGAATGGAGGTGCACGTGAAGTTTCATTCATTCAAAACTCGTAAATCTCGCTGCTTATAAACTGAAAATTTAGTTAAGAAGCTACACGTTTAAATATTTGCTATTTCAATCAAATATACATAAAGATTACAGTTTATTAATAATTGTTTCAATTTTATTCTTCATGTTTTGAATATAGGCACGAAAGACTTCCTTTTATTCTAATTTACAGAGGTGGACTGGCATCAGAATTTTTTTCTACAATATAAATAATAATCAATTCAAGCGCAAACGTAAACGTAAAAACGCTAAAATCAGATCATAAAACGTTCAGACGAACGTTTCGTTTGCTGGGGGGTTTGGGGGGTATGGAAAGCTCTAAGCAAGAAAATTTACATTTTTAATTCATCTATTGTACCCTTACCAATAAGTAGATAAATCGATTTCCCACAAAAAAACGATGGAAATTACATGAAAATTACAAATATGGAGAAAAAGACTTTGATATAAGGAATTTTATGTGGCCAGTCCGTCTCACAAAGTTTTTATGAACATTTTGTGGAATATTTTCGTATCTAAAATCAAACCAGCTGGTGTGAAGAAATTTCCGTCAAAAGCGTATTTTTTTAATTTATGAAAATTTTAAATAATTAATTTTCTGACATAAAAACAGTTCTGGTACTTTAATTAATAAATAAAGGTTTTTGTACTTGGTTTTAATGGCTTCAAAAATTTAGCCCTTCCACTAAAGTATGTTAGATTGAGTTTTCCTAATTAAAAGTTTAGAAAACCCGAAGAAAAATATCTGATTGGTGTGAGGCAACATTTATCGTTCAATGTAGGTACAGTTAAGTGAAGTGAATAAAAGCAGACTAATTGGTTTAAAATCAATTAAAAGTATAAGACGCCATTAGTTTGTAATTTTTTTTAGGAAAATTTGTTCTCTAATTTTCCAACATGCTAAACTGATCGAAATAATCCATCTTTATTTATACGTTTCATTTTTTCTCTGTCTGTTCAAAGAAATCTCAATTATACACAAAATTAAAATTCATCTCATTGAGAAAGCGTACAAAACGAGACGCGCTTCTATTAAAACTTTTTAACAGAATTTCTGCCCCGAAGAAATATACAAGCGTTCATTAAAAACTTAAATTGAGAAAAAATCGTACGAATAGTAACAATTAGGAATTTTTCAGGCCGTCCTGATTTACGATCGCCCGCGAGAAAATGGTAGCCAAGAAGAAAAATAAAGTTAAAGTTAAGAAAAACAACTTTCCACTATTTAGTGTGTGCTTTACAAAAGTTCACCAACTTTAACGCGTTGGAACGTTTCAACTTGGATTTTCAGTTGCTTTGAATAACTTCAAGATCAACTGAAATTCGCTACTTATTTAAAAGTTATAAACAATTCAGCGTTCCCTTTAACACGTTTTCACTTTAATTAAGTGCAATTTCTATCGAAATTCCCTGATTTCGAAAACACAATTTTTTATCGATTTCTAAATTTTTAAACAACTCCGAAAAGTCTTTAAAGTTCAAAACTAATTTTGAATTCCGGCTCATTTCATTTATTGACGGACGAAAAGTTTAAATTTTTCATGACGTCAAAAATCGAAATGACTTTATGTTTTTGTTTTGATATCCAATTGGCGCCGCTTCTGCACGGAAGACGAAAAGGAAATTAAAAAAACATAGAATCAACCGTGGGTCACCAATTTGAAGAGCGCAATTTAAAAAAGCCCGAACAAAACTTTCATTTAATTTAATAACTACTATGAAATGTTCATAAGCTTTCCTCATTCTGTGCCAAGTTTAATTTCAATTTCTTTAAACCGAACTGTTTTTGCTTTATTTAAAGTTTAGAAGAAGAGCGAGCCAAAATGAATTAAAATGAAAAATTGCAATTTTAATTAGTTTTCCTTGCAATTTAAAAATATTTAATGGCGCTTGTAATCGATAAAAAATGGTAATCATGAAAATTTATTTGATGTTGGAGTTGCAAAAAATACAACAATTGTTTAAATTGCTTCAAGTGAGATCTGAACTGGACTTAGAAAGAGACAATTAGACTTGATAAATGATTTTCTTGTCTTGACGGGATAGTGGAGGAACGTTTCGTTTAAGGGGAGTGCGCCGTAAGAAATAAAAAGGGGAAGAATAATTTTTGTCTCGTTTTATCTTCTTGCGCCAGCATTTTATAAAATCGCCTTTACTTCCCTATTAATGCTTTTTTCTTTTTCTCTGCACATTTCTTTCTTTGTCATTTTTCGCAATCGTTTCAGCATTTCAGCCGATATTGTCTTAATGTGTTTATAAAACACTTTCTTTGCAAACTTTGGAAAACTAACATTTTAATTATAAATTGAAAAGTTTTTAAATTAACAGTTCGTAATAATTAAGCTGCAAAAGCGAGACAATTTTTTAAATTGCAAATTTTATTAAATAATGCTAATTGATGGAAGAAATAAATGGAAATTTGTTAAAAACACCAATTATTTAAAAAAAACCTGACAAAAGTGGGTCACCAATTTTTATTATTATAAGTTGGTGAAATATAAATTGGTCACTTAAAAATTTTAAAACGCAATGTTGTTAATTTAAAATAAGTCACCCCTAATCAATGGTTCACAAAACGCTCACGTAAGAGAGCCCTCTAGCGAAGGGTAGACATAACTGTAAACTTTATAGGGAGCAATATTTAAGGGTAGTTACAGGGTGGTAATTTTCAGGCGTCAAACCTATTTAGGGTAGAAACCTGTAAATAATTTTAGTAAGAAGTTCACCAGCGAATAAATTATATATTTATGAAAAGCAATTTATAATTTAGACCCTAGTAAAATTTTAAATTGGTCAACCCGTAAAGAGGAAAATTGACGTTAGAAAGACGTCGAATTCATTTCGGTCTGTTTAGTGTTAGGCTTTATTAGAAATAATATTTTCCTTTATTTTGCGAAAAATCTTTTGCACCGTTTTACTTTTCAAAAGTTAATTCATATTAAAATTAAATGTTCTGCACCGGACAGCGAGGAAAACTGACATTTTAGGAGCTATTGGCCTCATAAAATTAAAAAAAAAAAATTAATAATTTTACATAATAGTTGTTCTCTAAATTTTTTTTAGCATAAACTACGTGTAAAAATTTTTCAAAAATTCAAGAAATGATAAAAACTTATAGTTAAAGACATAAACTTTGAAAAACTGTAATTTACAAAAATTTTCTACCAAAGCTCAAAACTCAATCTGCGAATTTTATTCATCCTGGACTCATTCGATTTGTAGTTAAATCATTAAATTGCAGAGACTAGGATTTGTGTTAAAGGTTATTGATAGTACAAAAAAAAATATTGACGCTGTCCAATGAAGAGCTAACGTGGAAAATTTTTTTGCATTGTTTTCCTAATTCAATCGGTGACTTTTTTATATCAGGGAGACAGGAACAAGGAAACAAAATGTAGATACTATTTATCAATAGTGATCGTAAAAATAAAATTTTAAAACAACCTACACTTATGTCTTGGGGGGGTTGCCACTTGTTTTGGCACTTAATTGATACGGTTAGCTTTAATTAGAATGTACTGTGATTTCTGTTAAAAAATGTTTATTCATGTAAACACTGTAGTGACCGGGGGGTTTGGGGGGTATGGAATACCCTTTAAAAGTTAATATAATAAGTTAATATAAGTTAATATAATACTTAACATTTAAGAGAATTAACCAATAGTTAAATATGTAACGGTTGAAATAAATGGTTATGTCTTCTACTAAATTTAAGCCTTCAGTCTTGTTATTTTTAACGTCTGCGTCGTTTTCTTGGCAGTCTTAGACCTATGAGGATATAAATTATTTACATCTATTAGGTAGCTTGCTGAGCTGGCCTTCAAATGTGTCTGTACCCTGGTTTTTATGTTAATAATGGCATTTCAGTAACCTCGGAAAACCACCGGTTTAACGTGCCTTCCAAAGCAAGCAAACAAAGACTAGTCATAAGAAAGTTTTACCATTCTCCTGATTTAAACCCGGTACCTCGGGTTTGCAGCCGATCACGTTAGCTGCAAAGAAAATAATCGTCTTTCATTTGTTTTATTTCCTCTTTTGAAAAAAGTATTCCTTCCTATCTCGCTGATATAAATGTGAAATGATAAATAAAATGAGTATAACTAAAAACTTTACTCTTATGTACTGGAGGGTATGCCATACCCCCCAGACCCCCCGGTCTCTGAAATAACCGGTTGCTTTGGTATTTTATTTACGTGATTGCATTTGATCAGAATACACCATGAATCTTGTTTGACTATTGTGCAAATGAGAGTCCAAAACAACTTGATCTAATTTGTTAATGATATTCCATCCCCCCTCCTCTAACCGCCGTTTTTTAGTATTTCATTTAAATGATCGTTTTTGAACATAATTCAGCTTGACTCTTGTATAAATGAAATTCCACAAGAAGTTAGTTACCTTCATTTTTTTAGAAAGTATTTCATACCACCACTCCCTCCCCCCCCCTCCTATCTCTAAAAAGGTTAGATTTTTTTAGTATTTCATTTTACACGATTGTCTTTTATCAGGATTTCTTGTGCTCCTATAGAAAACTACTTATCCAAGGTGGTATTCTAGAAACCGGGGGGTCTGGGGGTATGGAATACCCCCCAGCGCATAAGAAAATGAAATATTTTCTATCCATAGGTAATTATAAATGTATAAACATTAGCAAGAACCAAAAATGTAGAATTCCAAAAAAAAATTTGATATTTTTAGTCTAAAAATTCCGGAATTCAGCTAATTTTTGTAGTACAGTCCAAGGAATAAGTCAAACACCCGTAGAAATTGATGCCTTTTATAGATTTCGTTAAGGCTCAGAATCACATATTATAAATATAATGATTACCCCTGATGTCGTCAGGAACTACCCTAACTACACAATTACAAGTTTTTTCGATGTTGCAGAAAGTAAATGTTTATAATTAGTAATTAAATTCTGAATTGTAGAATGCAAAATTATTACTAAAGTAAAATTTAATAAAACTAAATTGATTTAAAAAAATGATTTTAGAAAACTTGGGCATTCAAATATAAATTAAAGTTAACCTTAATGAATGACCAACGTTTTATCGTTGAATTTACCTCTTTAGCCCCATATAAGTGTACAAACAATATGAATTGGAAATTCTGCAAGGCCACCGTCATCTAGAGCTGAAAATCCACACTAGAAGTTAAGTTAAAATTTTTAATTTTTTCAAAATAATTTTTGTAACGAGCTTATTTTCTATAAAAAAAATTCCTTTTAAAAATGCTAACGTTGTATGTTTCAATAAGTTAACCCCGTTTACAAACAATTCGACAAGAATAACTTAGTGTAAATCGTTTTTTCACTTTTCGCATAAATGCGAAATTTTCTTACCTCTTTTCGGTAAAAAATTATTCTCGCTGGGTTCTACATATAGAACTTTGTTTTCTATTAAAATCAATAACCAACTTCCTCTAGGTGATAAAAACCATAAATGTTTACTTAGAATAAGAAATTTAGAATTAATTATTATTATTCTAGAACCGAAAAGTTCACCTGGAACACTTCAATATTTTCTACTGCTTCTTTAATTTTCGCAGTTTTAAATTGTTATATTCGATTTATTATACCAGAAAATATGGAAGTCAAGAACGTGCCCTGAAAATCACTTTGTAGAGTAAACGAATCCTTATTGGTAAATTATTATCGATTGTTTACTCTTAAGATTTTCTTATATGAAAATTTTGCCAACAAACGCCTTCATCTGCTCAGAAGTTTATACCTACTGCTATTTATACAAAAAATAAAACAAAAAATTTTTAAGACATTAGCAAAATTAATAAAAAATTGTGTCGGTGATTGTTAGAAACTGATATACGTGATGGTGTAGGAGCGAGAAGGACAGTAAGTTTTCCTTAAGCTCGTTCATTTTAAAGATGCAAATTGTATGTTTTTAGAGGATTGTAAGATAAGTTTAAGGGCTGAAGAGAAAATCTATTCATGTTAAATAAGGCCCGCCTTGCGTATCCAAGGTAACACCATCAACCAATGAGATATAAGTATTGCACTGTCTTACGTCTAACGAATACTTTTTCATATAAGTTAGGGGTTGCTGCTCGCAGTTAAGGGTGAATTTTGCCTGAGATAGGATGGATTTTTTCGTGAAGCGCCTTCTCATTTTGAGGGGCAAAGAGGAGGTAAGGAGTGGTTTTAGAATGTTAGGTCTGAAAGCCTGTAGCTCTATGCTCGTGGGGTGAGGTGGGATAAGGCAAAATGGTTTGTTTTAAGGGTAGGCTTTTATCTTTTAGGGTTATTTCTAGCCGAGATTGAATTTCTAATGTGTGTTCTGTTTTTGATTAAATTTTATACCTATCCACTATAACCCACTATAGTTTTGTGTCAAGTTAGTTCACTTAAAATTTATGAGCTACTTTTACTTTATTTTACAAATTAGCCTCATGCATCATTTCAGAAAAGAAAAGATTTTCACTTCTTACATCAAATTTAATGAAAAAGAAATTCTGTCGTTTTTTAACTAAAAATTAAAACCAATTTAATAAAATTTTTTTTAAATTTTCCTGCTTTTAACTTAATTTGCAGGTTATTTTGTTAAATTTGATTAATTTTTCCATGATTGAATAATTTATCAATTGAAACTTCAATTTATTCTTGTTGTTTGGCCTTGTTTTTGATGTCTCATTAATAATTAATTACAGTACAACAATAGAAATTTGCGTAGAAATGGAAACCTAATATAACTAATTAAATAAATTTTTCTAACTTGCACGGAGGAAAACTATTTATTAAAAGGAGTCATAAGAGAGAAGAAAACTAAAAAACCTACCATCTTTTTACCTCAAAACTGTAAGAAAATTAAAGTATTCTCAGATATACGGGGTGCTCAAAAATATTTTCAGTGTTAAGGGCTCAATTGCATCGAAAATATTGCAGAATTTTCTTTCTTGGTTTACACCTGCCTACTCAGTCCTTTCAGAAAGTTCTAACTATTTGATTATGATGACTATTTGAATATGAAGCAGTTGCAAAGTCACAATAACATCTTTTACAGTCCTACAGTACCAGATCAAATTAGAGCATCTAATTTGACGAAAATCGAGTATATTACGCTTGAAATTCTTGTCAATAATAATTTTGGAATTCATGATTAATTTTTAATCAATATTTGGCATAAACTATTTTTTGTGTAGATTATGGTGCTGAAGGTTTGGGCGTCAATCCCCGCCTCAGAAAGCATTTTAAATACTATTTATTATTTTTATGTGCATAAGATGAACTGAAAAATATTACTAACCTTTAAAAAATTCTAAGTAAACTTCGAATTAAACGTCAAATAGTCTACGAGGCTAATTTGTAATTGTTTTTGAATGATAGCTATGATTTAGAATTTTAAGAGTTGACGAGGAATTTACTATAAAATTTAGCGGCAAGCGGAGTTTAACCCTGTACTCTTTTTTTTGATGAAAAGGGATGTGGCTAGCCTTCATTTCCAGTCCGAAAAACAGAGTTACTAATGAATTTATCACTTCAGAAAACTAAGACAAAAAAACCAAGTGTTATTTTACCAAATAAAACATTAAAGAAGATAAGAGCAGTGTGGATAAAGAAGTTAAAATTGGAACGTATAATAATTTGAGTAAAGGTTATCACAGTTCTAAGGAAAATTTCTAAAGATTGTAATACTAAAGTAATTTTAAAGGTTAGATCAACATATTGAAAATTATTAAACAACAAACTCCAAGCAAAAATCTAGCATTTAAAATGTTACAAAAGTAATAACTGGGTTTTAGAGCAATTCTTTTCTAAAATGTAGAAGCTTCAAGGTAACGATGCAGCACCAAGGAATAGTTAACAAAATACAGTGCTTAGAATTGCAAACTTAAACTAGTGAATCATTGGTCAATATTGACTCAATCTTTAGTCTCCATTTAAAAAAATTTGATTTAAATGAACACTAAACACTTAATCAATTTTGGCCAAATTTGTTTAACAATTCTAGGTACTGTGACGTCATCACTAAAGCAATCAATTTTTCGAAACGTTTAGGTGTTGAGCAGAGACGTAGCTAGGATGCTAGGAATCATGAGACCCTCTACAAAATTGACTTTGGGTTCTCTCGTCCACGTTAATAAAATAAAAACATTTTGATATGTTAAGCTACGACCGCTTATAACCACAATAATTATAATCTCGGATAAACAGACGGTCCCAGTTAATTTTAAGTGTTGCGGGTAAGGGGGGCGCTGTGTGTATAATTTTAAAAATTGGGTATAAACCGGGGGGGTCTGGGGGGTACGGAGTACCCTCCAGTGCACTTAAATCTTTTGTTATGTATAAGACTTTTAAAGTTTTTTTGCTTCAATTCTAAAAAATTGAGTTAGATCCTTATAGCCCTCTTCTACTTACAACACTGGTCAAACATTTCAGAATATAAAAAGAAAATCAAATACATAGAGAACGATATATTAGGTTTTACTGCTGATAAAGATGGTATATTTCTTAACTGAAGAGAAGGTTTAAGTTTTTCAAACAAAACATCATCAGATTTTTAAGATCCTTTTTGAATTTGAAAATAAATGTAGGTCTGGAGATTCCTGTGGAACACCCTAACGCTGTGGCTCATGTACGTCGCACCGAGAACTGTAAGGGTTAAGATGAAATATTTAATTTTGGATGACAAATGCCAATAAAATTTAATATTTTTGCACAAAGAGCACTGCTGCACATCGTTCGAAAAAATCAACCCTATAAGCGAGATTTTTATTTAAAAAATAAATTTATTAAAATTTTTAACTAAAAAAAACATTGAGGTTGGTGGGCAGGTGCCTAGTTTGCCTAGGATAAAGTCCGCCTCTGGATTCTAAATTTCTAAGAATTAAATGTTTATTATTTTCTATTGTTTGAAATTTTTTGACTATTTCTTTATTTGCATACGAGTAAAACTTGAGCTTACTCAAGTAACAATAATCACGGTTCTCGAATTATGGGAACCAAAAAATTAAATTTTATTCAACTTCAAAACTGGTTAAAAATTATCCGATTTATTTCAAATCCGTGAGAATAGTACACCAAATAAAGGTTCACAAAAATGCAATGGTAATAAAATAGTTGAAACCTGAATTTCAATAAAGTTGACCGATGTGAAAAACCACTTTGATTTGAAAAATAACTAGTTTAAAAATCTGGATCGTGTAGTATTTGTAGTAAGGTTAACAAAATAAAATAATTTGAATCAAACAGGTTGAATGAACAAGTTATTTTGTAGGGTTTGCTCGAGGTAAAGTACTATCCAGTGGTCAAGCAAGGGGTGGATGGTTGTGTCACTTACTGGACACTGGTCAATCGTAATCTTATAACTCGATATCGTGAGAAATACCACTTACGCTGTCAACACGTTTTGGTTCCTTTTATGCAACAATAAAAATTAAAAATTTTTCATTAACGCGAAATTACAAACTTTACGAATTAGCTTTTAATAATTAAAAATCTGCTATACTGATGCGTACTTTGTTAATAGTAGTTATCCTTATGGGTAAGAATTTCAAATTATTTACGATTCGCTTAATGATTCGAAGCATCAGCAGCAGCAGCACAAAGCAGATCTCTTTGTAGTTCCAAATTTCTTATTTTACAGAGCTTTTGATGAGCACAAAGGCTCCGTTTCTGCTCATTAATTTGAACATAAGATAAGACAATGTTGGAAAAGTTATAAGCTCAGTCAATTTAATTTCAAGATGCTATGAGGAATCTAACCACATTTTAACATATTCTAATAATTTCCCAGTTTCAGTTTAATTAGTTTTAGACATAACGAACCGTCTTAATATTTGAAACCAAACTTCGAATTTCAATTCGAAGTTTTAAAAATTCATCATTGTAATCTACACACGCCTTTAGTTGAACTTAGGGGACTTACAGTTTAAAGGTTCCTAATCGTTACATGCTATATATTAATTCTAAAAATAAAAGTGTGCAAAAATCGTCATGCATATAATTTATGAGCTACAATTATATAGCGCTATGTAAAAATCGCCCAGTAGTCTGGCGTAAACCACTCCATTAACATTTCCCTAGTAAAGTCTTCTTGGCTTAGCCAACATCCGGGTTCGGATAGGCACTTAAAGAAGAAAATGTAAAAGACATTTTGTTCGATAAATTTTGGATCACCCTGTGCGTAGAATGCAGTGGTAGTTTTTCTGTTTTGACTTTTATGTAATGAATTAGCGCCGATGTTATTAATATTCTTATTTAGCTACCAAGCAAGTACACCAACAAATTACACCAAAATATTTGTATAATCTGTGATGGATCTATGATGATGCTGCTAAATTTTCTTTAAATTATCATTCTGTTCGTCCTCATATTGTAACCAGCATTGGTTTGTTCATAAACAACTTAAACGTAGCTTTGGCTGCAGCCTTCAGGCCGCACATCCGGAGCAATCTCATTAGTTTTAATTAAATTTAATTTAAATCTCGTCTAAGTACCAATTAATATTTTAAACATAGAAGTTTTGTTAAAGCAATGCAAAAGAATTAATTTGTGTTATTCGCTTTCCGAGCTGAACGATTATCTTATTCTACTATAAAATTGTAAAACCTAGCAACTCGAGTTACTAGAAGTTTATTATTTGATGGCATGGGCGTTCATATTATGTGAGGAACAGGAAAGGGCAGATTTTACGTTTATTCTTAAACTACAATTATATTTATGCTTGATAATAATATTGAAAATCTTCAATTCTTTTTCAACCTCGAAAAATTGATTATTAAAAATCATTAAAATTGTTGAAATTTTATGTTGTTGAAACAAACAAATGTTGTTGAAAAAGTTGAAATTACTTATATAAATTATGGATATTATAAAACCTATTGGTTACTACGTCACAGTGTAGATTACGCAATGAATCAGAGCATATCATTTTCAAGAAATAAAAACTTTTAGAAATAGGTATTTTAAATTTAGAATCAGCAAATTTTTTTAAAGTAAATATTTACCAATTTTAACATTTTTTATTATGTAATATTTGTACTACTATGTATGAAATGAGATCGTCTAAATAAGACTCTAAAACAACTTGCACTTACGTTATGTCCTGGGGGGTATTCCATACCCCCCAGACCCCCGGTCTCTTAAACCATTGATTGTTTAGTATTTCATTTGAATGACTATCAGGATACATATTGACTCTGATGTTTTAAATTTTATGTGCATATAAAATTTCAAAAGAGTTTATCTTTATTTTCTGGAATTTGATTTGTGTCAATTGATTGTGTGGCTATAGCAAGCGGAAAACCGCAGTTTTATTCCGAGTCGCGCCACATACTCTGCTGGGAAATCGGAGGTAGTACAATGAGCCCAATTTAGAAGCCTAAGTGCATGCAAGCTTGTCTTGCCCTCCACAATAAAATCCAGAATCCAGAAACCTCTCTATCGATTGTTTTACTATTTAATTTGCACGATTGCTTTTGATCAACAAAACACTGTGATTTTTGTTGAAAAATGTTTAATCATGTGAGCACTCCTTGGAACCTGGGGGTCTGGGAGTATGGAATACCCTCCAGCGCATAAGAAGATGGAATGATCTCTAAATATTGTTATTTTAACATTTTCTTGTCTTTGAACAGGATACATCTTAATTCTTGTTTGTTGTTTAGCTCTTAAGTAAACGAAATTCCATTTCCAAGTTATTCTTATTTGGTAGAAAGTGCTCTAAACCATACCATAGTTGCTTTGGAATTTTATTTGCACGATTGTTTTAAACCACGATAAATTTACAAACATTTGCAATTGGCTACTTTCTAATATCAGGGAATAAATACGTTTCAACAATGGAAATGAAACAAATTGTACTATGCATCAATAGAAGTCCTCTAACTGAGATTTTAAAAAAACTTACACTTATGTCCTGGGGGGTATTCCATACCCCCAGACCCCCCGGTTTCTAAATGTTTTGGTTGCTTTGGTATTTCATTTACGCGATTGTTTTTGATCAGGATACACCATGACTCTTGTTTGGCTATTGCACAAATGAGAGCCCAAAACAACTTATTCTAATTTGCTAATAATATCCCCCCCCCGGCCTTTCGGTCTCTAAGTCGTCAATTCTTTTAGTATACCATTTAAATGATCGTTTTTGAACGGATGTCTACACTTTGATTATTTTCCCATATTTTCTAGGAAGTACTCTATACCACGACTTCCCTCCGCTCCTTAGATCACTAAAGTCGTCAGTTTTGTTAGTTTTTCATTTGCACGATTGCCTTTGGTTAGGATTCACTGTGCTCCTATAGAAAAGTGCTCATCCATGTAAGCATTTCAAAAACCAGTGGGTATGGAATACCCCCCAGCGCAAAAGAGCTAGAAATATTCTCTATCCAAGAGTAATTAGAAATTCACAACCCTTCACAAGTTTTCAAAATTATTTAAGAGTTTTTCAACACTACAGGTTTTGAAACCATAAGTTAGATTTTGAAGAAACTACTCGAACTTTCCATAGTTTAAAACTACCGGATTTTAGTTAATTTTATAGTATAGCCAAACAATAAGTCAAAATAGTTAGAAGTCATCTGGGGGAATCGAGTACATGTGTAAAAAAGAAAACTTTTCATAAGTGTCATAAAAAATAACGACACAAATTTGATTTTTTTAAAAAAATTGTTTTGTTGCTTTTGCAAAAAAAAATAATCTAATCTAATACAATTGAAAATAAAATTTATCATGATATTTCCTTATATTCGGGTGTAAGGTGTGTGTGTCATCCAGTATAAAAATATAATTTTATTTTTTAATTATTTAGCATTTTTGTCTTCATTTTTAATGTAAGGTTCCAACAGTGGTCTGGAATGTCACTGTTTGTACTTTAGCTAAATTTTTATATTTCCAACTTTTGATCCAATGTAAGCTAATTTGTTAAATTTTTATAACATTGATGAAATATTCACTAGACGACACGAATGAGTGTAACATTGGGTATGTACTTTTAAAATCTTTTCCAAATACGTCGCTTACTCATAGATCAATTTATTTATTAAATGGAAATTTAATTAAAAAAATTAGGTCATTTAATTTTCCTCTTTTCGTGTTGTTCTTCTAAAAGCGTCGTTCTTAGGCATCAGATTTGTAATTGCGCTCTCTTTCAATTTTTTACATTTTTGCGTTGTCGAGATTTGAAGTTACATCAGTTAAATTTTCGTTGTTAATTACCAACTTGTTAAATATTTTCTCAAAGATGTGAGGTAAATTGTAAATCAATTTTGATTATAAAAGAGATACAAATAGTAATTAAAAATCAATAAGTATAACCTGACGCCCAAGATGTCTCATTATCTTACCCCTTAAAATTCTTCTACAAGTTTACCGTATAACCTACATAATTTTCAAATTTGATTGGCAATAATTATGCAAGAAAATTTGTCCTTTTGAAAATTGAAAACTTTCAAGTTGAAAATTCATAGAGGGATTTATTAATGGTGTATATTTTAGTGGTTTTAACAAAAACTTGTGTGTGGGTATGATAATTAGCGGTTAAAAACTATGGCAAGTTTTGAACTTAAATTAAAATAGTTGGAAGAGGATTGTGTTTTAGAAGCCGTATAAGTTTACACCTTTATGTACCATTAAATAATACAATTTCAAAGGGAAAGCAAAACTGATCTCTAACGCTTTTCTAGTAAAAGCTCATCTTCCTTGAAAGCTTACTGCAAAGTGTTAACTCAATATCCGCGCTGTCTTAAGTTTTCTACGTAATTTGCATGGAGGCCATTTTGAAAGCTAACAGGAAGTCTGCAGGGGGAGTTTTGCGGGAGCTTGCTAATGGGATGAGGCAGAACAGCTCAGGTTCGCGAAGGAAATTACATAAACTTTAAGTAAGTAACTCTGACGGTTTCAGTTTCAGGATGAAATATTGAATTCTGTAACAAATTGGGGATGCTTTAGTTTAACTTGCTGTTTAAGTTATTCAAAAAACATTCTCCGACTTGCTACATCCTTTCGAGTCGATAACAAATTTTCCGTAACAAAGCCCACACAAAATATATCGTTGTGTTGCCATGAACAACCTTAGGTAAAATCTTATATAATTTATTGAATAGCTCCCCTTTACGTTAGTTCTAAGTTAATAGTATCATTTTATCATTTGAATTGCCAAAGTTTTCGGTGAATCCGGGCAAAAGAGAAGAGATAAGGGTGTTACGAAGCGTGCCCTCACCACGTATAAATTTAAACATTCTTAATGTATTGCGATATACAAATTTTAATTAAATTATAACCACTTTTATAGTAATACACACACTTTGAAAAACACGCGCACCCAGGCAAAAATCGCCCTTCCAAATGTTAGCCAAAACGACGAATAAAATTAAAAATCAACTACGACAACCCTTTTTATTTTACACATGCGCCCATGTGTGACGTGTGAGTTATTCTTTCTTATAATTCAAGTTTTATCGTCCTGACAAGGACCCGACATCTTCATCGTTTTGGTGTGTTTACCTATATTATCATTAGCAGAAGAAAAAAATGTACTACCTATTTCTAATTATTATTATTTTGGTGTATACTATTAACGAAATTGTGTGCTGTGTTGCGTGTTTTACGTGCATAAATAGGGCGAAGAGCCTACCTAAAACTAAAGACGGTTTATGTATACTACGATTAACATAGCAGATATATATGCATATAAGAGAGTACGTTAAGTAAAGGCAAATTGAAATTTATATATATTTCACTTTTCAAAGGAATTCATTAACGAAGGCAAGGTAATATGAACCCTCTAGTTCAAGATAGATGTTAATCTTACTTCGTAGCGTAAGCTGAAATTACATCTCAAGAAGCTTTCAGGCATAAATAATGACAGAGGCACGTAAATTGTAAATTCTCTGAGGTATTAATCTAACTTAGCGTGGAAATTCAACTCCTGCGACTCGAGATTAGAGCTTTAATATATTCTAAAACTTTAGCGCGGTTGAATAATCTACTAGGCACACTTTTAGAGCTTTTGCGTGTTTACGTAATGCCTCTGTCTTACTTCAACTTAAAGTTTTCTTCAAACTAGAGAGAGAAACTAAAGCGGGATGCCGAGAAAAACAAACGCGAAATTGCTATACCGCCATCTTAAATCAATATAATATAAAATGGGCGAATCTCAGCTCGGCAGACAAAGAAAACTCCCGCACCTTTAAGAGAGTAAGAGAAGTGTAGACGGCTCTAGAAGCTACCAGACGAAGATGTACAAAATCAAGGAATGAGAATAGAAAAGGAGATGCACAAAGTAGATACTATTTTGCTCTTGTTTGACGAGGATAGTCGCATTCTCAAAATTTTGTAGTAAAGGATATCAGATGAGTTTCCTTAAAGTTAGAAAAGGAACTCAATTTACTACTTTAAGATCGAGCGAGAGGGTAAAATTAATATAATGCATGCAAGAAAAAGATAAATGGCACCTGGTAAATATTCATGAGACAAGGAAATGTTGGATTTAAGGAGGAAGTACCACCATTTTACAGAGACGCCCACGTCTTCTTTTTAACAACAAAAAGAAAATTTTAATTTTTAATTATTTTCGTCAAATCCAAAATAAAAATCAGGCAAATCTGTAGTTTGTCCTTTGTTTTACGCTAACCCTTCAAATGAATCAACTTTACCACGTTTCCATCGGAATCGTCTTGAAAAAGCTCAAAATTAACATAATTTCTAAGTTTTGTTATAGCTTAAATCTAAAAATTGTTTAGAATTAGAAAGTTTTTGATATTTTACACAGTTTCAATTTTGCAGATTTATTCGACTATCTCCAAATTTTTCGACTCTTGCAACAGGAAAAAATTAATTAGCATTATTTGATCAGGATTCATTGAAAAATTTTATATATTAAAAAATTGACAATTTTTTAAATTTATTTGTATTTTTGTGAATTACCTATTATTATGTAATTTTTTACTTTTCACAATTTTCATAAAAAAATTGAGGAACTAATGAATTTACAGTAATTTGATCCTGCAACGAACATTCACAATAATAAGGACAACAAAATTCGAAAAAACTAAATTGTGGGAGTTTAGGTTAAAAAAAATTAAAATAGTGGTTTGTAATTTTAATTTACATTTCCTTACAAATGATTTTAGAAACTATGTTTTTCATATTTACGCAGCCGGCAATGTAGCCGTGCAGTTAGACCTCGGACTTCGTACGAGAGTAATTTTAAATTGAAAATCAGCTTTAGGATCTACTTGATTTTTTTTATAATTACAATATAATAATATGTTTTACTAATTTTACGAAAATAAATCACTTTTTTACGGTCTTTTCAAATTAACCATAAAACAGTGCATCCTACGATCAAAATGAATAAGAAAATTTTTATACAGAATTCAATTTTAACTAACTTTTGTTAACAATTTTATTTTGTAAAAGTTTTCGATTTTAGTTCATTTCACATTTTTAATAAAATATTTCAAAAAAGTAGGCTGTGTTTTGCATTTTGAGATGTTCACTTCCCGATATTTCCAATAAAAGCATTTTATGATGAGAATACATAAAATCATTTTTATACAGAGAGAAATAAATTATAAAAAAATTTTTTATGAAAAAAAAATTCTGTTTGAATGCAAAATATTTTTTTATAAGTGCAGCCACATGCAGTCTGTATTTGTTAAAGTTTTCCCCCAATTTACGGGTTAACCGTGCATCTCACAAATAAAATATTAAAAACACAATTTCGAACACTTTTTGTTCTATTTAATTTTTGATAAAATTACCTAATTTAATTCATATAAAAATTGTCGTTTCTACAGTTAATTAGTGGTTTTCGTTGCAAGGGTGGAAATATGAACTTTGAAGTAACAAGTAATGTTTACAGACTCTGAAATGTATGAAAAGCTACGAGGGGCGAAGGGACAGTAATACCATCGGCTTCGTCTCAATATTTTCACTCATATTTTCAAAATAGTCGATGATATGGAATACTTCCTCTCCCCCAGGATATAAGAGTGAGTGATTTTAGAATTTTTTTGGACTATCACAAAAGTTGGTACTTCGTACATTTTTAATTACATCTGGATTAAAATTATATAAATATTCTATCCCCTTATGCGCTGGGGGGTATTCCATACCCCCCAGACCCCCCGGATTCTATGGTGCTCAAAATATTTAATAACCCTACAGAAGAACAGTGTTTATTATTGCAGTGGTTAAAAAAGTATTTGTTGAACCCAGCAGAGTGGCATAGTGAAACGTAATGAACTGGGAATAAGTAATAACGAGTTCAATTCCTCAGTCACTTGTTAGGGATTTCAAATTAAACAAAATTTTTACTGTAATCTAATAAAAAAATTTAATTGACAGATCAGCTACCAAATATTTTCAAATTATTATAATATAATATTTCCATATGGTTATTTTTTATTATCGATTACATTGAAATAACTACAAAAACAGTAAGGTTTTTATTAACCTTTCCCCCCCCCCCCCTCTGCCCGTACCGTCGTTTTATTTAAATATTTTCTATTATTTTAACTGTATTTTTAATATTTTTGGGTTATCTTGCAATATTTTTTGATTAAAATTTGTTAATCTTATTAATTAATTTTCAATTAATTTATTTTAAAATTTCACTTTTAAGAAACCACCCCTAAAATGTAAAAGTTTTGAAAATATTACAAAATCAATGGTATATTAGTTTTTAATATAATTTTTGAATATAACAACAATGATAAGTTAAGTTATGAAAGCTTTCGAATTTTCATTTCCAAAAAATATGGAAATTTTGCTGATTTACAGCTTTCTTGTCTTACATAGCATTGGCTGTATAATACTACGCTAACTGTGATGAAAAAACCATCTTACGCGTAAGAGAGTGGAATATTCGCTATCCAGAGGAAATTAGAATTGTACAAATCTTTGCGATGGCCGAATAATTTACACTTATGTCCTGGAGGGTATTCCATACCCCCCAGACCCCCCGGTCTTTTTAACTATCGAATGTTTTAGTATTCCATTTGACTGATGATCTTAGAACAGTATACATATTGACTCTCGTTTGAATCTCATGTGCACGAGATTCCAAGAAAAATTATTCTTATTTTTTGGAAAGAATTTGCTACCTCTGAGATCCCCATTTCCCGTTCCTAAAATCATTAATAATTGTTTTAATATTTAATTTGTACGATTGCTTTTGAACAGAATACGTTGTGACTTTTATTGAAAAATGTTTAATAAAATTAGCACTTTAGGAACCGGGGGGTCTGGGGGGTATGGAATACCCCCCAGCGCATGCAAGAGTGAAATGATCTCTAAATATTATTATTTAGATATAAAAATTATTAATATTATTTATTTACAAGATACACTTTAGGTCTTGCTCAACTCTTGGGTAAATGAAATTCTACAAGTTACCCTTATTTTCTAGAAAGTATTATTACCTCCCCACCCCAGATCTTCTGGTCTTTAAAAGTCGTCAGTGGCTTTAATATTTGATAGCAACGATCGTTTTTGAAAAGAATACATTGTTACTTTTGTTTGACTATTATGCAAATGAAATTTATAGCAAGTTAGTCTTAAATACTAGAAAGTATTCCTACCCCCCCCCCCCGTACGTCCCTTATTTGTTCTTTAAAGTTGTCAGTTGTTTTGGGTATTTTATTTGCAGGATTCTCTGTAATCACGATAATCAGCTGAAGAAAAATGGTTATTTATGAGAGTACTCTAGAAAAACCGGAGGGTTTCACAAAAAGAATTGAATTATTCTCTATCCAGAGGTAATTAAAAATCTACGAACCTTTACAAGTTTTTAAAATTATTCAAAAGTGTTTCAGCACCACAGTTTTTTATGGTATGGAATACCCCCAGCACATAAGAAGATGCAATATTTCTCAATAGGTAGTAATTAGAGATGTACGAAGCACGAACTTTTGCGATAGTTCAAATAAAATTTTACAACAATTTCTTCTTATGTCCTGGGGGGTATTCCATACCCCCCAGACCCCCCGGTCTCTAAGGTTCTCAGTTACATTGGTATTTTATTTAAGCGTTTGTCTTTATTGAAATAATAATCACTGTTTTGGTGTATGTCTATTAAACTTTTGAACACCCTAGAAACCGGGGGGTCTGAGGGGTATGGAATACCCCCCAGCGCATAAAAGAATGCAATATTTCTCAATCCAGATATAATTAGAAATGTACGAAGTACGAACTTTTGCGATGATTCAAATAAAATTTTACAACAATTTCTTCTTATGTCCTGAGGGGTATACCATACCCCCCAGAAGACCCCCCGGTCTCTAAGGTTCTTAGTTACTTTAGTATTTTATTTAAGCGTTTGTCTTTATTGAAAAACTAATCACTGTTTTGGTGTATGTCTATTGAACTTTTGAACACCCTAGAAACCGGGGGGTCTGGGGGGTATAAAAGAATGCAATATTTCTCAATCCAGATATAATTAGAAATGTACGAAGTACGAACTTTTGCGATGGTTCAAATAAAATTCTACAACAATTTCTTCTTATGTCCTGGGGGGTATTCCATACCCCCAGACCTCCCGGTCTCTAAGGTTCTCAGTTACTTTGGTATTTTATTTAAGCGTTTGTCTTTATTGAAATAATAATCATTGTTTTGGTGTATGTCTATTAAAATTTTTAACACCCTGGAAACCGGGGCATAAGAGAATGCAATATTTGTCAATCCAAGTGTAATTAGAAATGTACGAAGTACGAACTTTTGCGATGGTTTAAATAAAATTCTACAACAATTTCTTCTTATATCCTGAGGGTATAAAAACCCTCTGGTCTGTAAGGTTCTCAGTTACTTTGGTATGTTATTTAAGCGTTTGTTTTTTATCCGGATACACCGTGACTCTTGTTTGAAGATTTTGCAAATGAGATTCCAAAACAACTTACTACTCTAATTTCCAGTAAAAATAAAGGAACCCTGCTGCTTTACTGAAGTGTATAAAATAATGTGTATGCCACAGGAATAAAGAGTATTAATGTTCTCAGCTAACGCCTCGTGCAAATGAACTTTACAAGTAGAAAATTAGAATTAGAAAACATAAATATCAGCTGCAACTTACGAGTAAAATTTACAAAAATAAAATTTTAAGGTGCAATTTTTCTACAAAATTGATGACTTAAAAATTAATTTTGATAAATTTCTGCATTTTATCATGCGTTTGATTAGTTGACAATGCAATTACGACATATCTTCAAAAATGTTAATTATGTTTTGTTTTCTTTTGAAAAAATCTGTACGAAATAGAAAATGTTACCTGTGACTTGCGTTACTACTTGGGTGTAGACCACTGAAAAATATCATCCGATTTTGGGGTAAATTTGGTATTTATACAGGACAGTTAATATGTACGAGGACGATTCGAAGCAAAATATTCAACAAAACAAGGATTTCCAGCAAAATTTTTCAAAAATTCAAACTTAGCTTGCAGACATTTAAGTTATAACTTATAAGTGTGCAGGGGTTGACGATTATGAATTGGAACAATTTAAAAAACTATCTGTATATTCTATTATTAACAACTAAAACTGTAACATAGGTTTTAGGACTGAAAGTTTGTTTTATTTATTGTAAATTTAATAATTTAATTAATATTGAACAAAATTGAGGATTTGTACGTGAAATGCTTATAACATGCGAATTTAGTTTGTGAAACTTTATCAGTTTAAACGCTACAAAGTGTTTGAAACTTGAGTAACTTGATCAATTTTGAAATACAAATATAATAATGATTGAATATTCATTAAGTATAATAAGTGTCGGTGGAGGAGGTAATGGGATGCAAATTCATTTTATGTTTGCAAGTTTTGAGGATTAAGAGTTGACATGTCCTTTTTGGCTTTACACTAAAATAGAGGTGGGTAATTGTGTTGAGTGTAATTTACATGACTAAACTAAAGCTATAAAACGTAGTTAGGATTCCATATTAGAAATGGGAAGGGAATAAGAACGAATAGGTCTTTCTTAGTTTTACCTTTCGAAATGAGTTATTATTTATGTATATGCTCTGCAACTAACGTACTATAAACAAACAACGTTTGCTACCAACTTTGCAGATATACGTGGTTAAGTAAACTAACTATAGACACACTAATATTTGCCTTAATGCTTCGTACATAGAACACACTATGCTATAACTCAATATAAATGCAAATATCTTATATAAAGTTACCCATGCATTTTCGTTAAGACAACACTTCCAAGACTATGAACATATTTTAGACAGTTAGGAAAACCCATTCTTACATCACGTACCACTAAGGCTCTTTATCCTATAAATTTCAAAGATATTTATACCACATTCTCTAAGATGTCTAGGCTTATTATTACAAAATTTGTGGTAACTAAACCGATATACTCTCTAACAGACAGTAACTTTGCCAAAATTTAATAACCTAAATTTATTTTCAAACTTTAATTAAATTACTATTTAAATTTTACTTTTCCATACGATACCACAAATTTTTAACCATCAACACCTTACTCTTCACGTCGTTTAACATAACTTATCCTTTCATCGGTCATCATCAGGTATCCAGGACTATCGGGGTCAATCTACAACGCAAGGGTGTCCGCTGGAACTGGACACTGGTCACTTGTGAGAAATTAAAACTTGAGTCACCAGTTCTTAACTTGAAAATAGTTCAAAAATGTATCGGGTAAACCTGATTTAATTCTCATGCCAAGAAATCACATACCTGATTTCTACAATCGAAATTTTTCCGATTCGGCTATACAAACTTGGCCCACCCAACTTGGAAGTAATTCTAATTATCCTAGCGACTATTACGGCAATAGTGTGAGAATTGCTTGGGCGAGTAACATTTCAACTATATCGATTTTTTCTGTTCAAGATATTTCAAAATTTAATTATCGAGTGTGTCATGGTGGTAAAAGTAAGTTCCAATCTCAAATAAGCGCCTTTCAAGAAATAAATTTGAACTGGTTTCAAATTCGGTTTTAAAAATGAAAAGTTCACATGTGCCTAAATCAACTTAATTCGAAACCCGTTTTTGAACTTTTATGTGTGAAACGAAAATTTTAAGTTAGTCGTAAGAGCAATGTTTGAGTAGTTAGGGTGATTATGAGCGCAAAGTGAAAACACTTAGTTCTTTAATAAAGTGAATAAAATGATAATTAAAATTTAAGTGTTTTAAAGTTCAACAACACGTAAAATGTTGGTCCTTCGAGGAAATTTACAAACTTTATATTATATTCTAAATGTTAGTACCTACTACATGATTAAATTTTTTGGGTTATTATTTAAAACTAAAAAAAGTGGATGAAATTAAAGATTCTAATAATTAGTTTCGGTTTAACACATTTTAATTTGCAAATTTTATGTTTTGCTTTCGATTTTAATGTGATTGGAATCCATGTTTTTATGAAGTCATGCAATTACGTGGTAGATTCGTAGGGAATATGGCAACGCGTTCTATTCGACGTTAGGGGGTGGAAGCCGTCGGATAATGGCGTCTCTTTCATACACCTACCAAAAATGGACAATAAAATTTTACAAACTCTTGAACGGTTACAAAAAAATTGTTACCTCATTTTTTTTTATTTAAAAAATAAAAATGGAATAATTAAATAATTAATAATTCAGAGGTTCAAGATGGGAAGAATTTTTCTCTTAATCTTCTATTCAAGTTAAACTGTTCGAAGTTTAAATGATAGGTTTTCCAAATTTAAACTTTAAAGATCATTAAAAAGCTGAAAAAGTCTACAGTTTAAATTGCACTAACTGAAAAAGTTTCAATATTTTCAAGTTTGAATGTTCCAAAAGAAAACATTCGTCAAAAACTTGAAAACTTCTGATATTTTAGAAAATTTTCAAGGTGAAATTGGCCACCGCTTAACTAAAAGGTAATCAATCTAACTTCTATTTTTTACATGGTATCAAATTTTGAACCTGATTAAAAAGTTAATTTATTGCAGAAAATGCAAAGAGCGGAAGTCGAAAATAAAAACTCTAAAACTTACAGCCCCGAGAATTTTTAAATTCAAATTTCAAATTTTTCAATTTTATGTTATGTAAATCTAAAGTTACTTTTTTTGTTATTTTATTCATCTCAAAAACTGCACAAATTTGAATACCTTCAGATTATAACTTTCTTAAATTTCTTCTTAGCAGAAAAAAGTAAATTATTTGTGCTTTACTTCTGTCATGATTGCGCCCTTTGTAAGGAAATAGGAAAACTAAAAATATAATATGTCAAATCAAAATTTTGGTGTTGTGGTTTTCGATTTTTATTTCGTGAAAGACAAGATAAACTTGCACGCACTTGGGCTACTTAATCGGGCCATTTATACTAACCCCGATTTCACCACGACGTGAGGATGTCACTGGAAAGCCGAGCTAAGAAATTCTGTGAAGTCCGCGATTTGCACTCAGAACTTCCGCTCTGTAGCTCAACCAGTGATCACATCACTCCACTGCTGTGGCTTATTGTGGTGTGAATTATGGTTATAAAAAAGAATAACCTAAGAATAAAATGGCCCCTTGTTAAAATTAAAAATTAGGTTTCAATGCACCTTTTTTTACTTTAAATTCTCAATTTTTTTAAATCATAGATCAGGTGACAAAGAATTTAGCTACAAATCTAAAGAATCCGAGATGAATAAAATCGGTTGATTATTTTACGAGTAATCCTGAAAACCTTTTTGAAAAATGTAGCTTTTCAAAATTGCGCTTTTAAAGTTTAAAGCAAACGAATCCAATTACAAATCGAACAAAGCTAAGATCAATAAAATTCATTAATTACTTTTTGAGTTATCGTGGGAAATTTATTGAAAAATAATTTTTTTTTTAAATGAACTACAAGTTGTTTGGTGCAGTTCTTACGCCGGAAACAAAAAATTTAAAACTCACTTTAATTTGGGTGATAGCAAATTTAATTATGAATCGAATGAGCCCAAAATGAATAAAATTCATTAATTTGTTTTAGAGTTACCATACGAGAAATTGTTTGAAAAATATAATTTTACCAAAAATTCATTACCATCAGTGCCCGTTGACTGTAAACCTTCATAATTTAAAGAATTTTCAAGATTTAAAAAAAATTTAAATTGAAATAGAAGCATCTAAAACATAAACTCCAATTAACCTTAACGAATGACTGGTTTCGGTAATATCTATCTTTATTATTCGTAGTAGACGTCTAATTTGTAAAAAAAATTGTCCTTTTTTTTAGCAAACTTAAAGCAATATATTTTTTAATTTACCATGAAATCTCAAGTCTTCCTACCTAATTTTATCTAATTTACCCCAATCATTCCCTAAAAAATCGCTTGCGGCGCTAATTTTGATAGCAAAATATTATTTAAAAAAAAGATTTTGGCTCTTTTCAAAACAAAATTTTGGCTTGTGGCCCAATTATTAAAACTCGAAGTCCAAAAAAGTTACCGTTTTTACCTTAATATGGTAATCATCCTCGTTATCTGAGGCCGAAGGTCGAGCAACTATTGCACTCACCTACTGGATAGTTACAACGGCAGTAAGGCAATTTAAAAAAGTAAGCTTTTAAAAACTTTAAAAAGGAGTAAACTCGAACAAATATTTTTACGTTGCCATGCCAACCAGACAAATAAACAGTAAATTTGAATTAATATTATCTTTGTATTGACTACCGAAGTATTAACAATAAATTAAGTTTGGTATTGATATTCATTTTAAAATCATCAACGTTATAAATTGAAAAGCATTAAAAGCAAAAATGACTGGATTAACGAGATTTATATTATTCTACTACTTACTGATCTAAATTCATTTAAAGTATCCTTAATTTGTTGCTAACTCATTGTCACTAAATTAGACCAGTGGTACACAAACTATTTCTATTTCCGAGCCCCCATTTTTCTGTAAAATTTTGTCGCGACCCTTGGATAGGCAATAGACGTTAATCGTCAACATAGTTAAAGTAAAATCTTTCATCATTTATGGAATTTGACAACAAACAAAAATTTGCTCACGATTTTTTTCGTTGCCGGATTAGACGACCAATGAGAATCTTCTTAACCCATTCATAGGCTTCATTTCCACTGTCGATATAAATAATTTTAATCGAAATTTAATAATTATTATACATATAAATACAGTAAATCCAATATAAGAAATTGTCCTTTCCTAAAGGACGCTCGAGACGATCAATTTTTTGATCTAAAGCTTGAGTCAATCGATTGTATCAAGCGTGATTGATCGTTTAGAAATCCGCTTGAAGCAAGCATTGACGGTGATTGATAAAAAGTTTGAATGACTCAAGCGGTTAAAAATGGCGCTTGATCTTCTAGAGCAATTTTACAAAAAAATATAAGATACAAAGTACTAAAAAACATTTCTATTATTTTAAGTGGTCAAGATGTTCCTGATTTTAACATGAATCCACTAATTAAGGGGTTTTGATCAAAAAACTGATAGACTGATTGAAGTTAATTGAAGCGCGCGTCAATCGATTGACTCAATTGTTTGATAAAGCAGATTGATCATCTAAGGGCTTCCTTAAAATCTTTAAGGCAAAAATTGTTTTTTTCCTGACAATTTTATTAAAAATTGCATTTTTAACTTTGAATCAGTTTTAGGTAAGCAATATTGAATTAATTTTAAAAAGTAAAAAACTTTTTTATCTCACAGTCACTCGTTAAGGTTAATTCAAATTTATGTTGTGTGTATAGCTGCTTTTCCACTTTATTCCAAGCCTGAAATCACCCAAATTTTGATGTTTTTGTGATCAATTTTATGTTAATAATAATTTTTAATCTGAGCTTCTCTTAATATCCTCAAAAAAAGTTTGATAATTTAGTCAAAAATTATGTAAATTAAATGTTTTTATTATTTTGTTAAAACTCGACCAAAATATAATTATGAAAAACTTTATATAACTTTTAATGCAGGAAATTGTGATTTTTACCTAATTATTATTTCATGACGTTATTAAAAATTAAGAAATAATATAATAATTAAAATCTAAAAATTTACCTTTTGACTGACCGGTTTCCTTGAACTTTCTTCTTGTTTGGTCCTGAAACAAAATTAAAAAAATTAGAAAATTTTAGTTTTAATAAAAAAATTATTAGTTGCAAGTAAAACTTTTATTTGAAAAAAACGCACAAAATTTATTCCTTCTCTTTTAATTTTTTATATATTTCAGATGCAGAAAATAAACACCGGACGAGATTGCTGTAGAGACAACCTCCACCTTTTCTTATTTACCTGTAAACCCAATTTTCTTATTCTTTACAACTACAAGATTTTCATTAATTTATTGTAAGTTCAATTTTTAAATAACGCCATTGCGAACGAAACATAACAAATTTATTTTTGCAAGCTCCAGATTTGCATAAATTATTTTCAACTTCTGAAAGGTTTCAATGTAAAAAATGTATTCTTACCAAATTAATTATTAATTAAGAGCTCCTCAAGGTTTTTCCGAATTTCTGTTAAGGAAAAGCTTAATTTAAATTTTTGTATAATGGTAAAACAACAATTGGGTTTTTAGTTTAATTATAATTTTGTTAAGTCTGCACTTATTTGAAGTGTAAATTCCTAGATCATAGGCTCGCAGATAATTTTTGTTCACGTCTGCAGAATTTCTTAGATACAATAAATCGTTCAAGTCGGCTCTACAACCTGCACTTATACGGAACTTTATCTTATTCGACTTGAAAACCAACGACACTTCTGTAAGAAGCTTTTAAAATCAAATCAAAAGTTTTATTAGCTCAACAATGAAATCTGTCCTTCTCAAAAAATCGCCTACGCCGCTGTTTATGGATTAATACGAAACTTTCTAAAAATTAGTTCTTTATTTTGTGAAAAGGACCAAGCAGAGAATCAAGCTGAGAAAAAATGTTTCAGTCGTTTTGAGGTGCCTAATTGTGCCTAAAAAATAATTAATTACGTAAGTATCCTAAGTTTTTTGCAAGCCACTAAATAAGAAAGTTCCCAACTTGGAAACAATTGTAATTAGGAAGGCTATTACGATAATGGCGTGAGAACTGCTTGGGTAAGTTATTATTTAGCAGCACGAGCAGCTAATTTAAGCTCTTGAAAGCGTTTTTATTTTCATTCCGAGGAGCTAACGATCAGGTAATTCGTAGTTTTGTCTAGAGAATAAATTATTATTATTAAAACAAAAAATGAACTGTGACAATAGTGAAATGACGCAATTAATTAATAATTTGAAAATATATTTTATTGGTTTCGTCTTAATTAAACTTGTATAATTATTATCCATTTGATGTGTAGTAGGGAAATTTAGTAAACATTACCTAATATTGGTAATCAAAATGATGGAAACCTGTTGGGAAAATATTTAGTTATACAAACACAAAATTATAATTGGCTGGGTGTGTAATTTAAGATTTGCAGTTTATTTAAGAACAAACATTGCCAGAGGTGTGTGTTTCAAGATGGTGTCGTCTCATGCTCTGTTCGCCTTAATTTGAAGACGTTCGTTATATTAATAATATTCTAAGTACATACAGAAGCAAACTGTCACATTTGACAGAAATGTAAGTTTCTGCTAGACGGAGTGTGCGTTCGTCATTAATTCAGCCGTCTTCTCGTGTTTTAGACGTATTAGCATGAACCAATGATAGTACTTGGTATTCTATTTAACGGGTTCCTTTGTTTCACTTCCTTCGTCGTCTTAACCACGTTCGCTCAACTTCCTATATCTAGAACAGCGCCCAATGTTTTCAATGCAGGGTGTCACTTAATTACGTGCCAGCTTAAGCTTAAGAATGGAATTTTCACTGTAATATTCAAATTGTCTACTTGGTTAGTTTCACCAACTTGCACGAAAATTTTGGGGTTGAAAGTAACAACTTTTAGGACTAAACCAAGTTTCGACATTAATTTCCTAAATGTTTCTAACAGTGCAAAAAATTTATTCAAACTTCTTAATTAACCAACTTTTGTTGGATAAAACCGAAATCGAACAACAGAAAATTCGGGACGTGAAAAGCAGAAGGAAAGTCATTTACTATTTAAGCAAAGGAAAACTCACCAAGGAATATTAAGTACGGTGCCTCCTTCGTCCAAATGTCACTCACTAAACACAGCACTACGAATAAAATAATCCGGTCAAGTCGAAGACTCCGCGAATACTAAATATTTTTAAAATTATTGTAGGTAAATCTTATACAATATCCTGCAAGTGTCATATCTTAACTCCCCCCCCCCCCCCCCGATTTGCTAGTCGTGTCGATGACGAATACTAAACAAATCGTTGTAAACAACATAAAAATTATGATTCAAAAACGATTTTTTGCTAGTTTCAATTTTTTTGGTATAATTCGCTTACGATCTTTGTTTACTTATTTTTAATAATAATTACCGATGAGCTGACACATTTGAAACAGCTGCTTTGTGCTTGTTATCTGCTTTTGACAACTTTTCTCATTTACACGTGAACATTATTACAAAAAAGTTGATCAATATTCAGATTGTCGTGAACAGATAGATTAATCTCGAATAAATTAATTGTGAAGATTTATTTTTCTACAGTTGATAATGAAGGTGGAATAAGTTCAATTTTAATTAAGGTTGGTAACACCAACGACAAAAGTTTGATTAAATACGTAACAAATAAAAGGTTGAGTCATTCTGAAAAAAAACATCAAAATTTTGGGTTCCTAATTTTCCTAACGAGTTTTTCCCTCTTTGGAAGATGATTTAGTATAGTTGCAATAAAATCTTTAATTATTATTAATCTTAACTACAAAAGTGGCCTGATGTGACCAATGGTTGAGTTACTTAGCGGAAATTCCACGTTCGAATTGCAAATTTGACGGAATTTCTAGATTGTAATTTATTATATGAAACTTCTATTCAATTTATTTTTATTTTTACAGCAAACTTTTAAAATTTATTTGTAGTAACGGTCAAAACAGTCACAGCTTATATAAGTGACATTTGTAATAAGTTATGAGTTATGAGTTATGACATTGAATTATTTTACAACCCAAAAACACAAGCATTTTAGTGTTAAATATTTCTCTTAAAAATTTTTAGTAATCTTACATTTTTTAAACTATAGTTAATTTTAAAGTAAATATAACGAAATTAATTTTAAATTCAAAATTTTAAGCCTTATTTTCCAAAATAGGTTTAGTTTCATCTTATTAATTCTTTTTGAATCATTAAAAATACTTATTTATCTTCACAATTTTGACTTGTTCAAGACGCTACGAGAGAGCCGCCTTAAATTCATACTTAATAACTTAGAATAAAATAAAAATTAAACTAAGAAGGGAAACTTCTCCATTTCTCTCAACAAGGAAATTTCTTAGGTATGTAATTCTATACTGGTATGTCATTTTTGCTACAATTCCTTGCTACATAATAAAATTTTAACTTTAATCAAATTATTTACATACTTAAGCCTTATCACTTTCTCCAAAGTGAAAAAAAAGGAATTTTACAATTAAAAATTACATTTGATAATAATTTTGAACAAGGAATTCGACTACAAGAACCAATAAAATAGTAGTCATTATTTTCACTTGGTTTGCTTAAAACTCAATCCGCTTGAATCCACAGTCTGCATACGGTGTAATAATAAAACTTTTAACGATTGAAATATCCATCCAGACAACTATGAAATTTAATATATATAACGGTGAATGCATAAGGATAATTTGAGAGTAAATTGAGAAAAATCAGAAACATTTCAAATTTTTATACCAAAAGCCATTGAACCAAAGTTTAATTGGTGATGTTTATCAGAATAGATCAAAATACTTGGAGTAAAATTCATGTACCATTAAACATACAAATCATTTTAAAAATTAAAAAATTTTTGTAAAAATATCAACGAGAAACGAAATGGACATTCTGAAAGTTAATGATCATAGATGATCAATTTATGGAATTAAAGGAGTAATTTAATCAAACAGTTAAACTGTCTGAAAAAATCATTTTTCGTGTGAATTTTTTTTAAGTAATTGATAAATATGAAGCAAACGTGAAGGTCCAATCACGATCCGTGGGGTAAATATTATCTTTCCCATTCCAGAGTCTTCAATCCTTAATATACCTAATATTGCCTTTTTTTGGCTGTTTGACCGCATAGACGTTTGACTACAGGGATGTTTAAACGCATGGACGTTTAAACGCTGGGGGGGGGGGTTATAAAATTGAACGGTTTACTAGCTGGATAGTTAAAAAAGTTACATTTCAATGTAATGCAATTGCATCTAACTTCTCGCGTTTAAACGTCTTTGATGTCAAACGTCCTTATGTTCAAATTTCCTAAACCGCCGTCTGACAGTTCGTACTGATTAAAAAATGGCATCCATGACAACGCTCCTATGTCACAAGATATTTATTATTATCACCCGAACAAACAACAGCAATCGGCACATAGTCGCTAATACTCTCAAAAAAATCATTACAATGCCACTCCAAAAATGTAAAAAAAATTGCTATAAAACCGAAGGCTCTGAAGGGTAAGGAATACCCCCCAACCAAAAAAGGTCTAAAAGTAAATTTTCTGCGTAAAGTAATCTACAGTGTATTATGTCCTTTCATCAAATTTTTGTAAGTCTTGTTTTTATTTTCTAGGGTGGATTACAATTTTTCTATTATGATTGAAGTTCCCGAAATATATTAAAAAAGTTTATATTATTAATAATTCTATGACTTTTTTAACCATTTAGTGCTTGATTGATATTGTCGTTTGGTCTCACTTGGAGAGGATTATGAAATTATGATAAATTAATTGCACATGTCTATACATATTTTGTAAGTCAACAGTTATTTTAGGTTAGTAAACTTATTTTACTATCCAACCAATCAAGAGTAAACCTACAAATGGCACGAAATAGCGTGTAGTTGAAATGGTCGTTCAGCCTTTGGCCTCACTCAGGAGAAAGAGAAATTTTAGTTGGCATTAAATGCATACGTCTATGTCATAACACCTTAGCAATGAAAACGGTTATTCATAACAATCTAAAACCTGCAACTCGGTTTAAAATTGGGGGGTATTCCATACCCCCCAAACCCCCCGGTCTCAATAATCAACATGTTTATATGTTCTTTTATTAAATCAAAACTTTGCTGGATTTTTTGGATATTATTCACTGATTCATTGCCAAAATGCAAACCGTTCACGATGATTTGACGAGTACGTGCGAGTCAGTAAAGACACTTTTAGCTGTATTATTCATAGATAGGTAAAAAAAAAAGTTAAAAATCATTCTATTAAATACATTTTTCTTTTCAATCTTGGGCTAGAAGTTGAAAAAGAAAATTTTGAAGTTTTTTCAAATGTTTAAGATTCCGTAATTCCAGAAAGCAATCTAAAATTAATAAGCAATTAAAAAATTATTAGATTCTAAATTCTAAATTTCATCGTGGAGAGCAAGATAAGCTCAAATGCACTTAAGCCTCTAAATTGGACTCATTTTCTTTTATAATTGGGAAACTTTTGATTTTTCAGCAGTGTATATTATAGCGTGACTAAGAATTAAACCGTGGTCTTCCGCTTCTTAGCTTGCCAGTATATGCTTAACACCACAGTGCTGGTTACATTACTGGCTTTTGACATTTTTGGGAGTGACTGGAAGATTTGGAAAGTTCCCCTCCTCCTAAGGCATCATAAGAAAACCAAAGTCAAAGTTATGATGATTGGAAATTATTCCTAATTAAGTCTTTCTCGAAAGTTTAGCTTTTACTCATTGAAGTCGCAATCTAAGTATGTATTTTTTAAATTTAAGGCTCCCCCCTTCCGCATTAAAAAAACGATCATCAAGGTATTCCATACCTCCCAAACTTCCCAGATTGTGTTCTTAACAGATGTAACATCACTTGGTGATAAGGCCGAGGGGTCTGGTGGGTATAGAATACCTCCCAGTGTCAGGAAATTAAGTTATCTAAATAGAATGGTTTTTCTAGATATTATCGATAGGATTGTTCAGCCTTCGGCTTTATTCATGGGGAATGCAATCATATGTCATTCAACCTCGGATGGAATTGTGACAAATCAAAAGCGTACAAGTTTCTAAAATTGCATTCTTTTGGTAAACAATTTTAGTTGGCAATAAATGAACAAACCAATAAAATGACGCGCTTCAAATGATACGTAGGAGGAGCTCTCTAGTAAATTATTATATTAGATGTAAGTGTTGTTTAAAAATCTTCTCGTACCGCCCAAATCCTCCGGTCCCAAAAATCAACATTGTATATATTTCGTGATCGATTTTATTAAGGGTAGTTCACACTACATGATTTATCATATGACTTAGTCATAAGAAAAGTCATGGCTAAAATCATATCATCACAACAGCCAATCATAAAAGCCATAACCTCTATAATATCAAAAATCATGTAGTGTGAACGTAAAAAAATCTCTCATATGAGAAGTCATGTGACAAGTCATATGATAAATCATGTAGTGTGAACTACCCTTTACACTGAAGCTGTTCAAAATTGTTACATCATGAATTTTTATTAGAATGTACCGTCAATCTAAAAATAAAAACATTTCTAAAATTAGACAGAAGATTTGTTACCAATTTAATATGCTATTAAGTGGCTTTCTTGGCAGATTACTCTAGGTGGTTTGCCATTGCCTTCCAAGAGAAGAGGATCATAATAAAGTTGGATAAATGTAGCCGGGTTGGGGATCGAACCTAAGGCTTCTAGCTTAGAGTCCGGTCTTTAGCCCGCTCACTTAGCTCACCTCTCTAACTATGACTTTAACTAACTGAAACTATGGAATTGGTAAATTTGAAACTACGTCTCTTTTGAATTAGAAGTATGGCAGCCAGCTGACAGCTACTCAATGTTTGTTGAAATTGTGATATTGTTCTATCATTAAACTATACTCACTGGTACCTACATAACTGAAATCTACAGCTTAGTATGAGTCCGAACCACGGCATCGTATTCCATGATCTTCTTCTTTAAGTGCTTCTCCAAATCCTGATGTTGGCTAACCTCCTGGTTAAGGCAAGAAAACTTTACTAGAAAAATGTTAATGGAGTGGTTTTTCTTTGTCTTAAAAAATTGAAATTTTTTACTTGATTGCCCAAATTATATTACTTTGTCAAAACAACGCTAATCGAATCACATACTTCTATGAGATCCGATAGTAAATATACGAAATTATTAAACTCATTATTAAAAGATAATAAAATTCCATGTTTTATGAACGAAGTCCCAGGAGGAGGTGGCGAGATCAGTTTTGAGTGACGTAACAGACCGCTGATCTCAAACGTGTAGTTGATGATGATGAACGATTACTCTAGAGTAATAGAGAAAGCTATAGCACCTTATTTTATGAGTGCAAAACCAGGAAGTGGGGAGAGGTGCGGAGCAGATCCAGGGTAATCCTAAGTTTTGGTCTGTCAACTTTCTTTTCGAGTTTTTTGCAATCATTTCTTATCAACTTTCTACCTCTCGAGGGGGCATCCTCTTTTCTGCGTTTTGGAGTATATTTATTCCAAGTATTCCAAATAGTTTTTGACCATCTACTGTTCTCCATTAGCGTATGATTCTACTAATGCGTGATCTTATGGACTGTTATTTGATTAAACTGTGTCCTAATTTGCTAATTTTGTCAGTTAGAACACTGCGTTTAGCTCCTTTCATACTTTCAAGAGCTCTTACGTGAATGTATTTTTTCTTTTCATATATTGACTGTTTTCCAGTTTTTTCCAATTTTCCAGTCATTTTAGTTATGCGATTTCCTCATTTAGTCCTGAAAGATTTTATCTTCTATCTTTAGCGTCTTGGTTTTAGGCTTCCATTAATTCTATTTGAAAAGTTACTGGTCGTTATTATAAACTAAAAATTAAACAGTGCTTTCCAATCTGAACACTGGGAGTATTTAATTTCCTTACTTCTCGTGAAGCCTCATCAGTTATGGAATGATGTGACCGTTGGTTGAGTTATAGAGCGGAACTTTTGAATTTAAATCGCACACTGCTCACAATTTTTTATCTCGGCCTTCCAGTGGACATCCACATGCTGTTGGTGATACCGCAGTGCAAAGGACCTGAATCCTGAAAAGTCTTCTCCACAGCAGTGGCTTTGATAATAATAATATTTTTAAGCACACTCTTCAAAATTCAAATACTACACAAGCACAATAATTAAATATTGAAAATATACCATTGAAATCGATATGAACCAATTCTACATTTTTTCCACCTTTTCTCTATTTTAACATTGCGTGAAAAGCAGACGTTAGGAAAATTTTACAGTGTTTTTTTTTTAAATTTGAAAGTTCGTGCGAACGAAATATCGAATGAATGAATTAAGTTTGGTAACGAACCTACCCTTCTATATTGAAAATTCCTGTAGGGTGAAATCAGGTTTTCCGAATCCTTCAAATTCCGCGTTTACACGAAAGGGGGAGCTACGTTCTACCTCTTCAGAGTTAAAACACAAAGCTACAGTTTTTAAAAACGAATCAATTTTTATATTCTACTAAAAAAAATTTAACAAACGAATTTTGAGGTTTCTTCTCAAAGTAATTAAAGTAATTAGATAAAAATTAATAAAGTCGTAGAAAAAAATTTGTTACCAAAAAGAATAAAGCGAATACTCCAAGATTAATTTCCAAGATGGAAACTCCTCGGGCGAATTTTTCGAGGACGAGAGGGTGCAAAGTATAGTAATTTGGAAACTACTCAAGTGATAAGTTGAGAACTTACGAGTACCATTTATTAGCAAGTTGGAAATTAATTTTTGTTTAGAAAAATATTTAGATTAGTAAATTCGATCAATTTTCGTTGTCAAATGAAGTGTAAGAAAACGTTTTAGACGTTGCAAATTCCTAAGTAATTTGAGTTAACGAATCATTAAGCGGCAGAAACTTTAACTAAAGATTAAATATAATAGCTACTGAGTTCTAATGTCACTCATCACTTAAACGTCACTTCCTTAATTATCACATTAAGCTTAACCAAGATCGAATGAGAAAAGCGCCCCAAGAGGCAATTGAAAATAGGGGGTCGATGAGGCGGTCACATTTTTTTTTTCGGTATTGCTCGTTGTTTCCATAGAATTTAATAATTTTTGTCCTAAATTGGAGGTTTAAGCATTAAAACGATTTTCTTGTTCACAATAATGGGATGTAGTGGGAATATTAGTTGTGAATGAGTTGTGGTGTGTAAGTTGTGTACTCCGTTAGTAAATATAACATTGGGTTGCATTGAGTAGAACTGGGCAGATTATTAATAATGCAAACACAAAGTCTAATCTGTTTTTCGGTACAAACTCAACTCATTTCGTTCGTAATTCGTTTATTATGTGAGTAAGTTGTGGCCGATAATTCGTCCAAATTTATACTTTAAAAGGTTTAAAAATTAAGTGGAAGTTTTCATTTTTAAGTAGACGGACACAAAATTTCATGCATTTATTAGTTCAAAAAAACACCAAACAATTATAACAATTTACAAAAAACCAAAGTTATAAAGCATAATTAGGCAATAAGGGCACTTAATTTAGTTTACAATAACAAAACTTAAATCTAAAAATTCTTAAAATTAAAACAGTTGTATGTGCATTACTTAAATTATTTTTCTAAAACCTAAATGGAACAAAACTTAAATAGATCATCAAACATTATTTCTACAAATTTAACTAACAAAGAAAATCTTAACTTTAAGTCGTAAAATTACACAAGGCGTAAGTGCATAATTCAGACTTAGCTTATGGAGAGCAGATAAGTAAGTGTGTAATTATGACAATTAGCGGTTTTTAAAATTTGCCGTGAGCCCTTATATAATTTTTTAGGGGATTATAACAAATTGTTAAAAAAACATTACGAAAGATTAATCCACCAAATCTCTTCAAACAAATTATACAAAATTTTTTTAGGTGGAAGCGCAAATTAATCTTGCAAAAGCAGCCAAAGGGGAAAATCACTTGTTGCCGGAAAAATCCAACAAGCTTTAAATATCGTCTCGTAGGGGTTGAAATTACTCCATTCCTTGTAAAAAAGCTTCGAAAAATTAAGCCGGAAAGTGATTTTGATAGCCGCTTTCTACCGGCTTACGTTGGGACGTGCAAGAGATGAAGTCGAGTGTTATTTTCACTGTATGCAATTAGTTGAGGTTTTTTAATTAAAATTCTGTGGTTTTAGTCAATTAACAGTGTTTTTAGGGTTAGAGGGTGTAAACAGAGACAATTTTATTGTGTTTGTTTTTAGCTTATGTGTTACACTGAGTGTTGGAAATGTAAACATATTTTTGGTTTTTGTGGTCAGATGTTTTTATACAAATCGTCCGTTAAATTCAAATTATCACCCAACTTTTTATATTTTTGTTTTTTAAACTTTTTCTAACTAAATAAACAATTTCAAATTTGTTAAGTCTACTTCAAGTTCCACTGACTTTCTCATAAAAGCGAGCGTGCTTCATAATTTAAGATTAATGGAATTAAAGATGAGGAAATGAATCATTCATTAAGAGCAGGTACCTTGGAAAACTTTGGATAAATGTGACAGAAACTCTAAGTAAACAAAAGACTTTTTTAAATGGGTTAATTTAAACTTCTAAGATTGTAGATTTTAATTAATTTCTGCTTGGGAAGTGAAAGCTCTCGAAGTGCACTACCTCATTGTTAAGATAACTTGGAAGTCACAAATGGTTAAAATTTCTGATTAATTTGATTCAGTTTTGCATTTGCAGAATTCACATGTAAAAAAATTCTTCAAAATTACAGTCAGATTTACTAAAAATTTTGATTTTTGTTTAAATAATACAAAACAGTTTTTATTTTTAGGGAGGAGTTACCAATTTGCCCTGTTCATCTACAAAAGTTAGTTAATTAGTAAATTTTATGGCCTGCCTGTATCATAAAAATTAAAATTGGGGATGCAATTTTTTCCCGTTCCTCTCTTTTCTACTATGCTTTAGGATCAAAAAATAAAACTGAAGAAATTGATGAAAAATATTTTAAACTCTTCGAGGATAATTACACTGAAAAAGTGTAATCTATTTTTAGATTAATATTTTACTTTGTAATGAACAGTAAAGAATGAAAAACTTTAGCAAAAAAAAATTACTTCTACCCCCCCCCCCGACTTTCTGGCTTTAAAGTTTCGCGCAACAATCAAAATGTACTTTTGAATGTTCCTTTAAAAACCAGAATAATAAAATTTAGCAGGTTTATCTAATTTTGGTTATATTTTCAAAAGTAAATTTGATGTAACAAAAAAAAAACAGTCAAAAATGAATAAGAAAGAAAAATAGATTACTTATCCCTCTCCCTCAAATTTGGTTTAAATAAAAAAAAAAACATACAAATTTTATATTTTCAAAACTTAATTTCGCCCAAACAACAAATTTATTAAGTTTTATTTGACCGGAAACGGAAGAATATCATGAAATTAATATAATTTATCTACCCCCCTTAAATTTCCAGAGCCTAAAACTAAAAATTTGAATGCTTAATTTTGGTGCTTTATGTAAATTTTAAAAATTAGTTTTTCAAAAACAAAAATAAACGAAATAATAAATTAATGCTTTATTTTTACTTATCACTCCCCCCCCTCCCGTTGCAATAACTACTTTTGTTTACTAATTCAAATTTTAGAATGAATACTTTGCAACTTTTAAATTTTAACGCAGTATTTTAAATGCTACTTTTAATTTCGATTTTCTTTAAAACAGAAATTTAACAAAGTGGAATTTTGGTCGACCCCTCGTTGATTCTACATAATATTATCCTGAATTAAAACTATTTTTAAAATTTAGAATTAATTTTCTATCATTTTCTGAAGTAGATAGATATTTTTAATTTAATTCGTCCCCTTTTAATTTTAAATTTTTTGAAATGTCTAAAAGCAAAAGTAAAATTCTAGTTAAAAATTTTTTTTCTATAAATAAAAATTTTAATTTCCCTCTCTTTCTGGATTTATTTCTGAAAATAAATATTTCACGACTACATTTTTTTCTAATCAAAATAAACAAACCAAATGACAGTTTTTTTTTGATAAATTTTTAATTTAACTCCTCCCCCCCTCCATAGATATAGTTAAATTATTATTTTCTTTTTTTATGCAGCATTTTAATAATAATAAAAATAAAGTAAAACAACAACAGGTTTTGATTTTTATAAATTTAGTAAATAAAAATTAATTATATTTTGACTGTTGTAACTTCTCCCCCCCTGATTTATTTTTGTATTTAAAATTTGGTGCATAATGTGGTCCATATAATTCAATAATTTTAAAGCTACAGCAAATAATAAATTAGTTTCTGATTTTTAAGAATGCAATTTACCGTTTAAATCATATGATTTAAAGCCCCCCCTTCCCCGTTTTAATTCTGTTATCAAAATTAGTATTTTATTGTATGCTTTTCAGTACCAGTTCTTTGACTGTTGTAGTAAATTTAGTTAAATTCAACAACGCATTTCTATTTCTATTTCTATTTAGCCCACCCCCCCTAGCAACTTGACTTTATTTTATTTTCAGAAAAATAATTATTCTGTTATAGTAATAATATTCAGATTAAATTTTTCTTGTTTTCATGTGTTTAATATGAAGTAATTATTCCGTGTGTTAATGCCCCCCCCTCTTTCAAACAAACTTAATATATTATATTTTTAAAATAAATAATTTCTATTAACTCTAAATAATTAGTCGAGCACAAAAAATTTTTCTTGGGGGTGAGGATTGTCCAGCTAAATTTAACTGATTTAAAATAGCGCCGCAGGCGAATTTTGTATTTTTAAAGACATGGCTGCTTGCTTTAATAGATTTCTATATTCTTATCAGATCCGGTGTGCGCGTCTGTAGGTAATTATTATGGATTTGAATAATTCGAAACTGAAATATTTAACAACTTTCTGATTTTGATGAATTTAGTTTGATTTAATTCCTTCATTGCCTTTATTCACCCCCTCCAATTTCTTTCATATAGTATTTAAATAATTTTGTAACTAAAACAAGTAAGAGGTTTTGGATGTCTTTTGATTCAGCATGAGGTAATCATTTTGGTGTTTCTGCCCCCTCCACCCCTAATAAGTAATTTGTTATGGTTTTCAATAATTAATGGTAAAATTAAATAAATACACAGCTTTTTCTATTTTTGCTTGAATTTAGTTTGATTAATCACAGCACTATTTGACCCCCCCCCTGCAGTTTCATTATTTTATTATAAATATTTTAACAATATTACAACTAATGCAATTAATTACTTAGATTTTTGAATTTAAAGAATTTACTCTGAATAAAACACATCTGACTAATTACTTAATTTTAAGAGTAATTTAGGGCTAAACTGTCCAAATTTAATATTTATCAGTCTATAAATTCAAAGAGCATTGGTAAAACTTTTATAATTTCGGTACAAAATAAATTAAAATTAGTTAAAAAATTAGCCAATATTTTTAAATCTGTTGTTTCATAACTGACATTAATTAGGTATACAGGGGTATTATGTATCACCAACGTTATCATAAAGGTGACAGTTATGACATAAAATAAAGTTTTTTGGTAAATTCTACCAATGAAATCGATACGATTTACCGAAATATGTTATAACGGTCACCTTTATGATAACGTTGGTGATACATAATACCCCTAATTATTTCAAAATTCAAAATGTAATTAAAAAAATGTACTAACTATCCTGAATTAAAACTGCGTTGGATATTTAAATCAATTTTGAATTTTATTTGATTATTATAATTGTATTACTTCACTTGTAAATAAAAATTTGGTCAAACTGATAGCCGAACCCCCCCCCCCCCCAGATTACCAGATTAATTTATACCAAGAAATCAAGTAGGTTGCAAACTAAAATTTTAAAATTCAGCAAATTATCAGATCTATAAGATTTTAGTTTAATTCGAAATGAGAAAATTTAAGGTTAAAAAATCTGCCCCCCCCCTCTGCCCCTTACTTGCTGATATTAGAACTAAAATACTTATCTGCCCTTTGAGTTCATTTTAATTGATTGGAAATAAAAATAAATGTAAAATTTCGGAACTATAAAATTGAAAAAGTTTTTGTTGTTTTTTGAGTTTTTGGCTCTGATTTATTGAAAGCTTCATCAGGAAATTAAAATAAGATCAAAATGACAGAAAACAAATTTTTTTGAATGATTACAAAATGCTGTTATCATTTTTTTTAACTTTTTGGTTTCTAAATTATTATTTTCTTTTGAGAATTTCCAATCAAAATTAAACTCGCAGGTTTTTGATTCTATTTTTTCAGTGTTAAGAATGCAAAGTTAACCAAAAATTGTAATTTTTAAATTGTTAAATTTTTGTTTCCCACCTGATTTTTCAGTGATTGTTAACTAGAAAATGACTGTCAAACTGAGACACTTAAAATTCAAATTTTTGAAACAACTAAAAATGCATAAAATTGAAACTCGTCGATTTTAAGTTAAAATTGACTTGTTGATTGACCTTTAATACCCAAAATCCTCTTTTCATTTAGTACAAATTGGATTATTTTTTAGATTTTCTATTTAATTGACCTGAACCAGACCTAGTCCAATTTTTTCAAACGGAACCTCTGCGTGTTCTTACTCTGTTTGGATTAAGATTGAAGACGCGAAAATGGAAATATATTTCGCATTATTGCAAAATAAACAAAAAGTAGAAGATGAATGTTTATAAAAGTCATCATTTATGAAACCGTAGCATATGATAATTTTAAACTAAAATTTATGACTGAGAAGTTCCTTCATTCCAGGGCAATTACATAAACTTAGGAGTTATAACTTTTGACTTGCTGCAGTATACCTACAAAGGCATGAAATATATTCTTAATGTTCGTGTTAGAAATCACGGCTTTAATTAATGGGGTGTTCTAGCAATTTAAGTTATGAATTATGCTATAGGGAGCTGCTTTTCTTATGTTTGCTAATAATAATAATTACATTTTTTCACAATTTTCCAGGCAACCAAAATTTTTTTTTCACCTGCTAAAAGTCGACGGTGTCATTTCGCGCTGACACCGCACAACCAAGCTGATGTTTTTCTAATTAACCATCCAACCTGAGGAATCAGAAAAGTACAACCAGATTTTTATTAATATTTCAGAATGGAGACCATTAATTTGAAGGCAAACTCAAAATCTAAACGGTTTCTTTGAAACAGAGCCTGAATTTTTTTTTCGAAGAAAATTTAGTGCGATAATTGAAGAACGAAAACCTAAAAAAAATTTTACGGATTTTTTTGTCTGATTTCCAAAAAAAAATTAATTAAAATTTTTTTTCCTACTAAGCAATAAGGTAAACGTACTCGAACACAGCGAAACTCTTGAAGGGATGGCTGAAATCATTGATTTCTTACATCAAGCCACTCCCTCAGTTTGCTAGTTAGCAATCCCTCCTTAAAATCCCCTTACCCCTATTTTACTTTGCTATAAGGTTTTCATTAGGATTCCCCTTATTTGGGTTTCGTTGTAAGGGCGCGTACCCCTCTACCTTATCTTACTCTTAGGCATATTTCAGAATTCCAGGGACGCTTATATTCGATCTCTTTTATAGCCGGTGTTTTCACATTTCTCTTTCGCCTCCAACGTCTCCGTTTACCCCTGCAAAAACGCCACAAACTTTTTTTTTCTGTGTTGAAGGAAATTTAACTTTTTCTGTCTGTTCCTGATAACCAAAAGCGTCCAGATTACATTCTTTCTTGTTGAAATGCAGGTGTGGTTATTTGAATATTTTAAATTGTTAATTTACATTTTGTCGAAGCTGTCCAGAAATGCGTCAAGTTGAAGTCGTTCCAGACACCACTGCGGTTTATCTTGTATTGTGTTGGTTGTATTTTATTCAAATGAGACGTAGGTTGCTTTTTTCCCCGTTTTGGTCGTTTGCTAAAATTTATATTGCTTCTCATTGTTTTCTTACTTTTTGGCGACAACGCTGCACCTTTTGGTCTATTGATTTATTGATGAATGAGTCCGATTGTATTTAAAGGTGGGCTTGCAGGCGACGCCAGGCGTCCCTGTACAGCGTTGTTTTTTCGTCTAAAAAAAAATTCTTTTATTATAATACACATTTTTTCAAGTTTCAGTCAATTATGTTTATTATCTGTGCTTTCGAGTGCTCGTTATCTAAAAAAGGAACGGAATTGCGTTCCTAAGTACACAATACACTTACTCGGGACTTTCAGGAATGCGGTCCGGCCCACGGGCGGACCGGCGCTAAAGTTTTATTGCGGAAAATTCTAAAACTGCTATAAGTTCCAGATTTTTAATTTTGAAAATATTTATGGTCAACTAATAAACAATTTAGATTTTAATAAAAAGCGTTAGATTATTATTTGATTATCATTATCTACAACTTTCAATTTGCAGTACTAAGGTTGAGTATGAAAGACTTACAGTTTAACGTTCATTACAAATACTTAAATGTTTTGAAATGAATAAGTATAGGTACCTATCAGGAAATGAATCGTCCACCTTCAACTCAACAGTCCGGTGATCTACCCCTTATCAATCCTTACACCTCCTTGTCGTCTTCTTAGTAATGGTCAAATGCGATAAAATTAGAAGACGGCCTTGCACTTTTGGCGAAGAACAAAGGATGCAGTTTAAAGTCATGCTCAGGACCTTATATTAAAAAGTATGACTAAATAATATAAACTACACCAAAAGTACTAAATAAAACATTTTGAAAATTATGAATTTTCTTTTAACTTTTTAAGTAAATCAAGTATTTGTGCCAGTCTTCAGAAACTTTTTTTAACTAGTAGTAATAATACAGAAACTATGAAGGATTCACAATATTTACATTGACAATATAACATTTGCACTTGCAGGAGAACGATCTAGTGTTTGCAGAATTCTCTATGTCAATTTGAATAATATGTATATTTTATTGCCAATTTAGTTAATGTATTTTGTATGATTTAAAGCCATTTTAAAAAATTTATAGTTTAGTTTTTGCACAGTTTCATGGATACCAGTGAATGATTTTAAAGTTTTTAACTACATGTGAATATATGCACAACTGCGTTAAACATCAACGCCGACGTGGACGCACACATAATGAAATTTACCTTTAGGTGCTAATGTCAAATCTAAAACGCTAGTATATAGCCATAAACACAAAAAAAAGTAAGTAAACCTCGGTGACGTAACTACCAGGGCCAGAAGCAATGTAAAGTGAAAGATAATGACGCCTCACCAATCTTCTTGTATATTATATCTTGGATCGAGCAAATGTAGGCAAAGGATGAAATAAGTTCATTTATAAAATAGGGTTTTAAAAAACATCATTTAAAAATTTTTCAGAAAAATTGTTACGTTTTGAAAAACAATTAAGTATTGCAGGCCAACGGTTTCTATTTTTTATTCAACCGTAGAATATGGGATGAAAACGTTGCAATTAGCGCGTCAGAATGTACGGTATATTAAAATAAGGGTAAAAAAGAGAAATAGCAGATAAATTTAAAAAAGGGTGGAAAGCGCCTGTGGCAAGACGTTTAACTTGCACTAACGTCCCTCTCCGTTCAAACAAAATTTTTTTTTTAAAAATTTATACAATTCAGAACATATTTAAACCAAAATAAGTTTATCTCTCTAAAATGGGAAGAAAATGGTGTAAATCCGGGGGGTCTGGGGGGTATGGAATACCCCCCAGTACAAGGATGTAGTGATATGACTTTCTAAAACTGACAAAAAGGCTAATTTAATTCTTGAGAATATCTATTTTTTTACTTACGAGTCTTACGACTGGGGGGTATTCCATACCCCCAGACACCCCGGTCTTCCAATTGTTTACTTTTAAAATTACTCTAGAAGTTAAGAAAAGATTTTTGCAAAAACATACACCACATAATGCCTAATTTTATCTAAGCTCCGGACCTCACAATAAGCCAAGTCAGCTACGCAAGAGGACATCAAATGTCAAGATTTTTTTTTTAAACTTTAAATTTAACAAATTTGAACCAATATAAGTATTGTCGTGTTCTTACAAACAACTCTTTAAAAGCCGTAGCCGTTATGGTCGGTAGTTTGCACTTTTGAGACGATCTCAGGAGTAGGTTCCAAAAATTTTTCTCTTAAACTATCCACAATAAATGAAACAAAAAAAACTCAGGGATGAAATTATAATTTAATTCGATTAAAGTAGTAGTCATAATAAAATTAATAAACAAATTGAGACGAAACCTTTTATAATTAAACTTATCGTTGCAATTGATAATTCCAAAATCATGAAGAATTATCCTACAAATTTACACATTTAAATTTCAAAATCAGTATCTCCAATTTGTAAGATAATCAACGTCATACTATAATTTAAACAAAACATCTGCAATAAAATTTGTACAAAATAAGAAAAATTGTTTAATTTTAAAATATTAGCGCCTTTGTAACTGTTCGAAAGTTGGTACCGTTGTTGATATGGTAGCCACTACCAAATACGAAAAATATCCGTACGAAAAAATTTTATCACCTAAATTTAAATTTTGCTGTTAAATAACACGACTTTAATATTAAAATTGTTCCACTGATGTGTTTAATTAATTAAGTGTAAAAGTTCGATGATAAATGTAACTTGAAGTACGAATTTAATGTCAAATGTGATTAACCTCAAATAATTCCGCAACATTATAACAAATATCGAAGATAATCGTTGAAATCGTGTGAATAATTAATTCAAAAGGTATTTACCAAGAAGATGGCTTGAATAATTGATGATTGTCCCTCTAATTCTTTGCATTCACAATTTGAAAAAATGGCGACCTCATGTCATGACTGGTCCGTAAACTTTCCAAATCTTCAAAAATCACACTGAATTTCATAACACTCTTCTTTAGCAGCACACACCATCAACAAAAACCCAGTTGCTCATAATCTTCGCAAGAATTAATTACAAATTTGTAATTTTTAAACATTCGAAGATAACACCTTGAAGCCGTTAAGTCATAGACTTCACACCTCCATTACTCTATTGCAACTGACCATTTATCTCGTTTCCTGTACTAAGTTTTCATCGGAAAATCGTGTCGCACTCTGGTTGGTTGGTTTTCCAGCGAAATTCGAATTTTCAGATGCCAAATTCAACATTTTGAAGTCACTAAATTTTTAAATTGCGAACTACACTTTTAAATTAAAAACACTGCATCGATGATCGTAGCTACCTTTGTACCAACTCAATTTAAACGTAAGTTAATTATTTTAAGAACAAACAAAAAATAAATTAATCAAAAATTTAACGTTTTCATGTTTGAAATGTTTAATTTTCAGGCGATACGGACAAATCTCCCAGCCTAAAATCTCGTCTCTGCACGTATCTCTTTGGCACGTAATTGAAAAAATTAACAGGTTACTACTCATCTGATTAAATTAACGAAAACTTCAAAAACAAAACTTTGACCAAATGAAAATTTATTTGTGGATAATTTTAGAATCTCCAACCTATCAGAATCCACGTCAGTATATTTCATATTCCTCTAAAATGAGAAAAAAATGGTGTAAAACCGGGGGGTCTAGGGGTATGGAATACCCCCCAGCACAAAGATGTAATGATATGACTTTCTAAAACTGACAAAGGCGCTAATTTAATTCTTTAGAATATCTATTTTTCTTACTATCAACTGGGGGGTATTCCATACCCCCCAGACCCCCCGGTCTTCCAATTGTTTACTTTTAAAATTACTCTCAAAGTTAAGAAAAGATTTTTTCTAAAACATAAACCACATAATGCCTAATTTTATCTAAGCTCCAGATCGCACGGTTAAGCCAGGTCAGCTACTCAAGAGAGCACCAAATGCCAGGACGCGCAAAATGGGAAAAGCACAAGAAAATAATAATAAGACTTTTCAAAATTGATAAAATGGCAAATTTAATTTTGAGAATACATCTTTTGCTTACTTGCGGCTGGGGAGCATTTCATAGAGCCTATGTTTTCATATAGTTACTTATTGTACACCCTCTATGTTAAAAGAAGATTTTCTTCAGGAACATAAACTACATAATGCTTAATGTACCTATTAGTAAATAACGCGCAACGAATTGTCATGGATTCGTTAGAAGAAGAAGTGGCCCTCGGCTCAATGCTTTGAGACCACTCTTAAACTGCATTATATTGTAACTAAATTTCTTTTCTGCAATGTTTAAACCTTTTAAATGGTAAAGTAAGTAATGGTAAATAGTAAAGATGGTAAAATAATGCCGTCCTGAGCAACGAAAAAAAAAATTAAAATCGTCTCTTACAAATTTGGGAAGGATGGCCAGTAAAACTTTGTTTAATAATGGACAAAAAGGTAAAATAGTCCTTAACAACGGAAATAAAGTAAAACCGTTTTTATCGACATGCAAGAAAGTAAAACCGTCGTTAGAAAATTGGGGGAGGGGAAAGGTTAGAGGGGAAAATAAAACATTCCTTAGTAACAGACGGAAAGATAATAAAGAAAAGAAATGGAACTTCTACATTGCGTATGTAGTAATAAAATAAAATGTTTTATCACCGTTTAAAAAAAAACACTACGTAACCCGCTTTTCGGGGTAAAGGGTACTGATTTTACGCTCTAAGGCAAAAAAGTAAAATTATCTTCAACAATGCGTAAAAAAGTTAAGCCGTAACAACGTAAATTCCGTTCATAAAAAATAACTTATTATTTAGATTGTGTAGAAAGCAAAATTATTTAACTTGGTTTTCAAGCTGGAAAGTACTACTTTTACGCCATATGCATAAAAGTAAAGCTATCTTTAGCATCGTTCAAGAAACTAAAGCCATCCATAGAAACTTAAGAAATAGCAATTTCTTTTCTTTTACTAAATATTCCAAATTCCATTTTTACAAAATATTAATAAGTATACCTATTATTTTAAAATTTACACCCTAGGCAGAAAAGTAAAACTACACTTAGCAACGAGCAAAAAACTGAAGTCATTCTTAGAAACGGAAAGAAAAGCAATTTGATTTCTTGTACGAAGCAGTCGAAATTGCTTTTTACAAAATGTTAATTTTCTATTTTTGAGTTTACATTGAACGGACGAGAAAGAATGAAAGTTTTAAGGGACACAAGTTATACTTTACAGCTTTCTTAATGAGCAAATATTCTGAGGTTGCAGCCGTAACTGCCGCGAAGGTATGTCTGCAATTATTTTGAAAATATTCACTTTAGATTCTAATATCAAAATTTATCACTAGAAAACGGCGTCATTTTAGCTTCATTTTGATTAAACCATCACGATCAACCACCTACAACCATCAACTAAAATTTAAATATGTGTAATCAAATAGCTCTGATTCCACTAAATCTTGCTGTTCAAAAATTTAAAACTTTTGTATGTTACCACTGATCACCATTTGCTTTGGTGAGATCATAGCCTACGATTTTAGTTGGTGGTGATGGCCAATTAAAATATTCATAGTGCAGGTTGCAGATGATTATTCAAAACTTTCTATTAATTTAAAAATCCCTAAAAATAACTACAATTTTAAGAATTTCTTTCCATATTGAGCTAACGAGATCTAATAATAAGATCAAAACATGTTAAAAAATCTGGTTAAAACTTTTAAATTTAATTGATAAATATGCGAAATGACTTTAAGTAGGAGTAAGAAATACAGGTTTAATTTAACTAGGTAATAGAAAACGTCTATTCGCGCTAATAAACGTTTACTATTGGTGAGTTAAATTTAAGCCGCTATTAAATTTTAAGTGACTTGTGTAAAACCCACCATAAAAGTTTTACGATTAAGTGGTTTTTTAAAGATTCAACAAGAACCGTGAACATAGCAAGTAAAAAGTATGACGCGTTTTATAAAATGGAAATTAAAATTATCATTCATGTAATCCACAGTGTAACAGCACCTGATAAGGATAAATTCCGTATGAAGGAATTATTCACATTCTTCCTCCACATTGCCAGTCGTTCGATCGGGCTAGTTTTCCGAAATTATTTTGTTATAGAAAAAGAGCCCGAGGAGATTTTCCTTTAAATTCGAAGGTTTCTTGCCCGGATCTCTTTTATCGAAAAGCGTGGCGTTAATTTAAGAGCAACTTAAGTTACAAATAAACAAGTAAAGTGTTTAAATATCCAGAGGCATTGGTAGCTAGAAATAGTTTAGTAAGGACTAAGATAATCACGAAAGCGAGATAAGGAAGAAACTTGGCCACTTAAAATTACAATGGTGAGCGTGATGGAAATTAAACGATCAAGTGAGGGTAATAATTCAGCTTAGCAAACGCTAAACCACAATTCAATATTTAAAATTTAAAAATCAAGCGTAAGCTAAAACAGCATTTTAAATCTCTTTTAATTATTTCGGATCCGGTTAAAACCCGGAGTACACGCACCTTTAATGCTCTTTACGCAAAGGGGGTTAGTTAAAAAATCCAGTTTTAAAAACCGGAATAACTGAAAAACGAACGGTGTCAGCTTTAAATATTAAAGCAGTTCACTTGAATTTTAAGGAAGACTTAATGTAGGTATATTAAGTTAAGAAGTGCATCTATCGCTAATGATATGAATAAGTAAAACTCGTATAAAACTTGTGAACTTTGCTGGTGTACTCAAATTTTAATTAGTTTTGAGTTTAGTTTAAGTTAATGTAGAACAAACTTTGCTAATATTAAAACGGAAATTAAAAGATAAGAAAATAACGAGCTGCTACGTCGGAAACCATGCAGTGAAGGGTCTCAATAAAGTTTTTGACGCAGCCAAAGTCATCGATCGAAGCTATTTATTTGAACTGTACGTTAATTTTGTGCAAAGAAAAAGTACCAACTTTTTTTGCTTTAAGAATCAACATAACATTCCTTATAACATCTGAACCCTCATTTCTAACTTAACCAACCCCAGTTTAAAATAAACCCTCTTATATTTTATGAAACCGAATATGAAAAGCGCCTTCTATATGTTTTTGCATAAGGCCTGTATTAGCCTGTATTATTTCTAAAGCTTAACACAAACATCCCTCTAGAAAATTCAACCCTCATGTAAGTATATGCCTTAGATTTTATTTAAGATATTCACCCTTATTTGACGCTGTATAAGGTTTATTTTTGTGCGATTTTTGCATCAAAATGGCGCTCTATTTAATGTAGGGAAAGTAATTCTAATTTTAGTTCCTCAACGTAGATTTCAGATTTCAGCTCTCTGTTTAAGTTTAAGGAGGATTTTATGTTTTCGTAATTGCCCCAAGTTGAAAGTTGAAACATTTATCATCACCCCTTTGCTTCTATTCGAAAATAATGCTAACTATTAATATTTTACTCCTTTCGAATTTAATTAATTTCATCCAAAGAAATTATTCTCACTTTTTCTAATTCCGTTTTTTATTTTTTATTTCATTTATCGTCCTCTACAGGGGATGACTTGAAGATGTTTCGACTAATCTTTTGAGAACCCTTCATCAATGACAAAATGGTGTTAACTAGCAATTTACACACCATTGGGTATCGAAACTCAAACTGTTAATCAAACAAAGTGGGTGACTCGTTCGAGAAGCTACAAATTCGCACGTTAAATAACAAACAAATTTTTTCAACATTTAAAAGAACCAACGTTACAAATTTACAAATATTTATTTTCTGAGAAATTGCGGAAAATCTCAGCGTCATGCTAACGCCGGAATATTCCAATAAATCTGTAATTTACGATGCTACGATACAGAACTTGAAATTTCTAGTGGAATTTCCGTCTGACATCGACACAATAATTATTACCGAATATTAAAATTTCCACTAGTAAATTTTCTTGTCTACGTATCGAAAAGCTTTCATTAGTTAAAGGAAATTGCATTGTGACGATGCTGCGACTGCATCTTTACTACTACTGATGGATGCACAACTCGAGTGCATTTCTCGATTGCTTTTTGATGAATATTGGAGTAAAACGTAAGAAATTAACCAAATTATAACAATTGGATTCTCATTTCTGCGTTCAGAAAATTAATTTATCGTGGCAAGTAAAAATTGGATTTTGTGACAGAATTTTTTTGAATGATTCTAAAACTTGAGGGTAATTTTTCAAGTCTGATATTATTATGCGTTGCTACGGCCGATTTCCCTTTTTCTACGAAACTTTCACAACCACAGCTTAAGATCAAGCCGACCATTTTTAAGTTAGAAGTTACATACGCGTCGCGACGCTATGGTTTTCGTTGTGTTTTAAAAATGAAAATATACCGGATAATATTTAAAAAAAGTTGATTTATTGAAGAAATGGTGGGGAAAAAACTCCGAAAATTTTTGGAAAGCATTTTTTGCAACAGAAAATGAGAGAACCGTTAATTATCTCTAACTGCCGACTTTTTGAGTTTCAAAAAGTACATGTAGACGACTAAGCTCTTACAAACATAGGGGCGAAGGATATGGAATATTCAGCTTTAGGTGATCAAAAATGAAAGATGAAAAGTTTTTTATCATCAACAAGAGACGAACTAAAATGGTAAGAACATTTTTTTAGCTTAAACTGGATTTATTCATCTCATCAAATTAAACTGAATATTTTTGAAAAAGTAAGCTCAACCGTTGAAAGCATTGGTTTTAACTTAGTCAATCAAGAAATAACTGAATTCTGTTTTCTAACCGCGAGAAATTTTAGTTTGAATTTGTCAAAACTTAACGGGAAAGTTATACAATTCTTACTCTTCTATAGTTATGAATATTGCAGTAGCTTGAGTAATCATTGCATATTTCTGCGAGAAATTTTGTTGAATATGTCTGTTATTTTAGATAATTGAGAATTTTCTTTTCTTATTTCCATTCCAAACATTACCTTGCAGAAATCACAGTTACATACTATGACAGTTTCAGTTTTAACTTAACACGGTTTTCTTTAACTACCCAAATCAGGGCTTTAAACTATTTAACTACCCTTAACTACTTCCGAGATTTCACCCTGTTACAATTGTTCAATTTTCGATCGATCCTAAATTATATGCCGTGGTTTAAATTCCACGTTAAACTATTTACGGTCAGAAAGTTAACCTACCAACCTGAAATGTTCAGAAAATCGCCTGCGGTGCTGTGAAAATGTGCAAAAAGCAGTAAACTTTCTAAAAATATTTAATTTACTTTCATTTCATTTGGTTTTAATTTTTTTTGGAACGCATCCTTTAGCTATATTTTAAGGATTTATTTGATAGAAAGTATAGCTTACATTGTAAGTATACTTGACCTTAATTTGTTCTTAAATCGCCTGTGGCGCTGTTTATGTTTAATTAGCAAATTCTACCTAATAAAATCAACCAATTTAGTTCGTTTTTGGATAAAAGTTTGCAATTAAAATTAATAATAAGGTTAACAACTGATAATTTGGTTAGATTATGGATTTTATAAAGGCATTCAAAGTCTTTCAGTTTCTAAGCTTTGCTTAATAATCGAATAAAGCTTGAAAATTATTTTAGCTGAGTGTTTAAAAATTTTTAATAGTTTTGTAGTCTGAAATTAAGAATACGAATAAGAAAACTGTAAAATTTTCTGTACTTGACTTCGAAGTTTTACGTACGAGTAGTTTGATGTAATGGTACGGTAATCGACTTTGAAAACGTTCGAATTCCATCCAATTCTAAATTTTTTGTACCATGGTTTGGTTTCCATGTTAAGCTATAACTTGTAAGTCAGTAATTAATAACTATAGAATCACTTCCATTTGTTTTAATTTTCTTGCAAATAATTTAGAAAAAAATTTGTGGTTTTAATTTTTTTCTTTCTGCAAATTTAAATTTGGAATAACAAAAAATTAGATTGTAAAGGTTTCAAAATTTTTGAGTTCAGTAATTAAATCTGGTGGAGATACAAATTAGAAAAGTAAATAAAAAACTAAGTAAAAAGATGAAAACACAAATATTTTACTTTTTTTGAATGCTGTAAACTGACAGGTTTTACCTGCCCCCCCCCCTACTCGATCCAATAATCAGTTGCATCAGAATTTTTGATTTTCAAATTTTTTAAATTTTTTTAGTTGGTTTTTATAACTTTAAACTATCAATTTAAATGTTTTGTAATAAATAAGAGGTAGAGATATTAATTTTTTTAAACATTTGAAATTTTTGTAATTCTTTTAATTTTTATGGGTTCGGTAATATGGATTTTGTACGTTGTCGTTGTTATTGTAAAGTGATGGAATTTGCAATCGATAGTTCTTAGATGAACTTTCTTCTACGTTTCAAAAAATAACTTAAAATTTGAGTTCCGTTTGAGTTTTCATAAAAAAAGTTAGGAGATACAAAGAAAAAAAGCTGCAAAAATTGAAGAAAATTGGAAATTGGATAGAAATTAATAGTCATCAAAGTAAATTAAAAATGAAAGACAAAACACGGAACGCATTTGCAAAAATTACAATTAAATCCGTATAATTAAATAAAAATATTTCATTTTTATAAAATAACAAATTTATTAGCCGGGAGAAAAATAATTTGACCATGATGTAAATCACATATTCATTCATTAAGCTTTTTATGTTCTAATAACAACATTGCTTTTCCCTTTTTGAGAATTTCAAATTCGATTAGCGGGGTGGATTAGTCCCCATATTACCTATTTCCGATAAATCAATATCTATTTCACCACACCGTGTGGATATCCACTGAAAGGCCGAGCTAAGAAATTCTGTATAGTCCGCGATTTGAACCTAGAATTTCCACTCTGTACTCAATCAGCGGTCACATCACTCCACGGCTGTGGCTAAATCACATTTTAAAAGATGATAATTTGAAATCATTAAATTTAGAAAAGCAAAAACAAAATTATGAATAATAGAACCAAATGCAAAATTAAACTAGGTTAATGAGTTTTAACATCTTTATCATAAAAATCAAGGAACAGGCACATCTAAAAGCCAGCCTAGCAAGCTACCTAATGGATGTAAAATATTTATATGCTCATAGAACTAACACTGCCAAGGAAACGACGTAGATGTTGCAAATAACAGATATTAAGGCTTAAACTAAGCTTAAGAAGAAAAATAAATTCAAAATATATTAAATATGTAAAAAAAAGTTTGTGTAAAATTACATAGAAAATTTTAACTGATGAAAGTTGCGATTGATGAATTTATTATCAATGTAAAATTACATAGAATTTCAATGTCAGTTGATGATTCAAAATCATGAGCAACTTTGTGACCGACAATTATTATCAATGTAAAATTACATGAAATTTTAATGTAATTTTACACTGGTTAATAATCATTGGTTACAAAATTGTTTATAATTTTCTGTGCAATTCTCTTTTAAAATGTTTACAGCAGCTAAATAAAAATTATACGATCAGCATAAGATATTTTGCACCGTGTATTTTATAGACCTATGTTTCGAACCCTAACATCTAAAGCAGTGCAGTTTAATTTATATTAACTTACCAGCGCTTTTTCCCGTATATTTTCAATTTTTTTCAAAAGAATGTGCTTGCAACTGCCTATATTTTAAAGTAAATTATACACAAAATTTTACAGTAACATTAACCCTTTCAACACTTAAATCGACTGTTTGTCTCTATCCTAGGTGTCATTTATTAAACTAACACTTGACATTTTTTTTTATTATATTAAAGTAAGAATAACAAAATAAAAAAAACCTTTTATATGGAAAATTTGCATGTTTTAGAATCGATTTTATTTTATCAATCGAGCGTTGAAAGGGTTAAATTTTACAAAATTTTATTTTGTGTATCGGTCACGTGACGTTATTAGATAGTATTGAGCCATTGAGCATATGTTTATATGAATCTGTATTGTTAGGAGGAATTATAGTACATGCGATTGCAAAACTCTAAGTGTAAAATGTGATAAGACGGGTATGAAACCGGGGGGTTCCATTAGGTGGTCTATTCTCAAGCAAACTTTTGAGGGTAATAACCTGCATAAAATATGAAGTAAATAAAGTAGCCAGGTTTTACTTCTAGAAAAGGGGGGGGGGGTATTAGCTTATAATTTTACGACGCTTTAGGTCTGTTTGTTATTTACCCCAAACTACTCCGAGTAAGTTAGGGTAAAAATTGCCAAAAAAAAATGTAAAACGTGGATTGATAATTTTACACCAATCAATTAGAAGAAAATGTAGTTTGGATTACACTATTAGGACTGTGATACCAAACAAAGCTTTTATATAAAATGTAAAGATATGGACATAAAACCGAGAAGTTTGAGGGGGGGGGGTTACGGATTATTCCTCATTAAGGGGTTCTCTTCCGAAAAATCGTTTATGGAAAATAACCTGCATATAATAAATTAATATCATCAGAATTTTTTTAAGAGCTTTTCATCATTCTGAGGTGAGCTAAAATTTTTATAAGATGGTCTAAACTCCCCAGCTTGACACCTAGTTAAGCCATTGTACAAATTAGATTTTATAATATTATTGAACAAAATCGTGAGATTACACTACCAAAACTATAAAAAAAGATGTCAGTTTTGTTTTGTTTCTACGACCGGGCATACTAACCCGTGACGTCAGACGATGCTTTTTCGTTTAAATCATAAAGGATAAAGCAAAGTGGTTCGGAACGCGTTTAGATTTATTCCAGAAATGTTATTTTTAAACTCGGTTTTCATTGCTTTGATTAATTTTCTGACACCAATAAGACAGAAAAAATCAAATCGAGCGCAGTCCGCATTTTCCAATCTTGTTTATTGAAAGTCGTCAGTTGGATGTAGCAAAATTTAAAATCCAAACTGAAACTAAATTTTTTTTTGCAAATATTTTTATTATGAAGCTGTCGAAAGCTTGTGACGGACTGATGGATAAAAATTTCAGGCAAGTTTGCAAAAATTATAAACTTGTAGCTAACATAAAGAGGGATGGGAATATTAGTTTGAAAAAAGAAAGTTAAGGGTGTTTATGTTTAATTGGTATAAAAATAAGAGCAAATTGAAATAGTTTGTAATAATAAATTTAAATATAAATTAATAATTTAGTAACAACAAACAACTTTGTAATTTCTCTCGCTATTCTCTTAATTCAAACAAACGAAACAATAAGTCGCAAAATTTGCAATTCCATCATTATGGTTTGAACCTACTCCTTTATAAATTATAACAGGCAAGTAGAAAGGCGTTAGCTAACGACTAGAAATTTGCTAAAAGGGAAGTAACTAAATAAATGAATTGTGTTTGATGAATAAAGCTTAAGGAGAAAGCTTTGTTTCAAAGATTAATTTGGTAATGTACTCATTCGTCTTTGTTTTAACTTGGAGTCTACCACGTCGTCAATGACTTAACGAAAGGGTGATTGGTTTCAAGGTATTCGTCTTTGTGTCTAACTTAAACAAGAAAGTCCAATTATTTAAAATACTTGCGAGCACCATCAGGGAAAATATTCGAGCCAACGATAAATTCTTAGTTCAAACTATCTAAAGTACAAATTCCTATTTGGGAAACTACTCAGGCGTAATAATATATTTTATTTGCTCATATTCGTGCGCGGTTGTACCACCTTATCAGAAGCAGTGTTCCCCAAGGTATTTAAATTGGAAGACGTGCGCTGGCAATTCTACCAACCTGATAACGTCAACTCTCTACCTACTATTATTCTCCTAGGGATTTTAATTCCGTCTATATTTAATTTAAACAACGCGCAAAGAAAATTACAATTTAATTTGAGACAAATTTCCACCCGAAGCAAATTTGTTTGTGCTAGTTTATTAGAGTGAAATAAATTTCGACTCGCTAAAAGTAATAAGTTAATCTAATAATAAGATGGCTCTGGCACCTCTACCCACCTCACCTACTACACACATTCTTCTTGTTAGCAACAAAATGAAACTTTCCTTTGACACTAAGCTATAATATGAACTCCTTTCTCATCACCAAAGGTGTTCGCTAATATAAATTATCCAGAGCATGGAAAATAAATTAACCAGAGACGATCTCACGTGAGTTGATAATAGAGAAGGAATGGAGCACGTTCAATTTAAGAGCAAGAACGAGAGCACCAACTTGATGTAAAAGATCAACTTGAAGAACACTGTTAAAATAAGATAGATGGGACGCCATTTTAGCTCTATATTTTGCTGCCATGCATTTCATTGTAAAAGTAGTCGTACACCGAAATTTTCTTCGTCGAGTGTTTATTGGAAATTTAATTTCCCGACACTCTACAGCTGGGCGAGTTCTTAACGTGTTTCTCAAAGTAAAATTACGCTCCTTCAAGTTTCGCAAAACTACGAAAATTATGAAGCGATGTGCTATACGCGAATTGCGGCTGATGTTTTGTATTATCATGAGTTTCAAACATTTTTTCTTTCTTTTTTCCTTTAAAAGTGCTTCGTTCCTAATTACTCCCCACACCATCATCCTCCTCACCTACCCACCTAGTAAATATTATGTGACTAGTTTTCCTTCCGTCTATTTACTACGACTTCAATTGTCAATATATTCAAGGCACGCTTTTACAAATTGTTTAATTAAATCGAGAAGAGCTTCACTGTCTTCTGACTTTGCAGAACAGTGTCTTCAAATTGAATTTTAGACTTGTCTCCGCTCATTCTGCGTGTCCCAACTTAGAAGGCGTTTGCATGGGGAGTCATAATGACGCTAAATAGATTTGCTCCAAGAAGTATCTACCTACATTTTCCTCCCGATGCCGGCCGGAAAAAAGCTACATTTTTCCCTAATTTACCCGCCAAACGAAACATTAAAACATATTTTCCTACCCTTTTAACAACTTACAAATAAATTATGCGCCGAGTCAAATACTTGTAAACAACTTTTACCTTTATGTTACACGAGCGTTAGGGAATATTTTTGTTTGCTTTAAAATCCACTCGCAGGAAAATTTGATAAAAGTGAACCTAAGTGGCAATTTTCTAGCGGTTTCACACAACAAATGAAAAATAATTCCTCACGTTAAAAAACAAGGAGGGCGTGATTTTTTGAGCGGTGGTGAAAGAGAAGAGGCGATGCCGGTCGCATTACTATTCTCTTTTTGAGTTTTTCTTCGGGTGAAAAATAGGTGGACAGTTTTAGCTTAAGTGAATTGTAAGTACAACAGATTGTAGTACATAATTTATGGTAGGCAGGCAGGCAAGTTTATTTAAGCTTGTAGTTTAAAAAGGAAAAACAGTTTTGTGGAAATTGAATTCGACATCAAAATTACACCTCATATTACATTCTATTCACGTTAACTCCGTAACCATCGGCTTTGTCAGTACAAAATTCTAGGGAAAACGCTTTGGCTAAAACTTCTTAAAGCAAACGTCGTATTAAATTTTAGTTCTGTCAAATACATCTGCGCATAAAATATGTTCAAACTTTAACTACTATTTTCGGTAAAGAGTAACTTTCTCAATGCTTAAGACTGGAAGCGGGCGGAACTCGCTGTCTACGCAATACAATTATTGCTAGAGCAGAAACCTTATAATTAACGACTTCAATTACGTGTTAAATAGAGGGAACGTTTCGTTAAAATTATAAGTTAATTTTTTTTTCCCGAATTTAATTACGTCTTTCACTTGATTGCGTTTTGGAACAACATTCCAATCTCAGGTAGAGAAAGTTATTTTGAATGTAGTACAATAATTTAAGGGTAGAAACAAAAGCAACCTAAGATGCAATTAAAATCCTGAGATTTCTATTGGCTCTTTCATTTGGACCGACTTTCGTCCTTAAGTCCGCTCAAATAAGCGTCCGTTTTCTGCAGAACCTTTCTAACTGCCTCCTCACATTTTGCTTAATGTTTCCCATTTATAAAGTAATCTTGAGTTTTAATTCTGTACGTCATAAGTTAGAAGAAGCAGGAATAATACAATCATTTCACGGTTTAAGAGAGAACGCAAATGTCTCAGAGAAATTTTTCGATGAGAATGTGAATACTTCGTATTATACAAACAGAGAACTTTAAGCAAAATACATAGTAATTTTATGTATCCAACGAAAATTTAGCTTTCTGCAAATAAGTCTGGTAATTTGGTAAGGAAATTGCTGTTTATTCTACCAAAGTTTGTTACGCCGCATTAGATAATCTATACGAATATTACCTTCTGCTGGCTTTTTTAAGAAAAAAAAATAGCCAAAATTTCTTTCGCCGGATTAAATTTTCGATTACGATACGGGGCCCGCAAGACATAAAAGGACGCGTTCCGTCTTTTAACCCAAATCAAAGCAAATGTTTCCAAGCGTGTGGTTCTCCCTACATATTAAGATTTTCATAAAATCATATTAAAATTAACAACTAATACGATTACATCGAAGAGCACAGATAATTAACGGAAATTGTATTAGAATTATTAATAACTACAAGAGGAAATTGGAAAATTGCGGTTATCGATTTATTATTTAGTTGCAGAATTATATTAAATAGTTAAATTGGGTTTAATCGTCCCGCACTGATTGATTGATTGTATTAATAAAAGTGTGATGATACTTACACGGTCTACATTGTGGATTTGTTGATGATGATGATGTTATCACTGCAAAATTTAGAATCGGACTGAATAAAATATTTTAAACGAATTCAGATCTAACCGAAATTTACATGTAGTAAAACTTGAAAATCAAGTTAGCTGGACATTGCAATTGTTTTCAAAGGGTTAGTGTGTTTCTTGACGCTTTTTGACGTCGGTAAACAAGGTTAGCATAAGGGTGTTGTTCGCTGGAGGGCTAAAACTGACCCTTTCTTACATCGGTGTAATTCAAATGTGCTCTAAGAACAGGTTTCAAACTGACCACTCTATTTTTTTTTACGTCCAAACTTGGCTCCTTTTCAATTTTGGATCGCACGATAAGGGAAGGTTCCTATTTAAATTTTATTCATTGTTATGTTTCGAAGAGAGAGATGCCGAATTTAGTTTTCACTTCCAGCGTATGAGTTGTATTTTTTGTCTAATTAATTACACCTACATTGATAATACTTAAAACGGCTGTTTCTTCTCTTACAATTTTCCTTTTTAAATCGATCCTCTATAGGCGCTACACCAATTACTTGTACAGGTAATTCCGTTGGTGTACATTTTCATAAGATTTTAAATTTTGTTGTAACTCATAAAACAAAAACCAAACTTTATAAAGTTTTTAGTCAGACAGATACAAAACTCGCATTAGGCACTGACGTAGAAATAGTTGCGACTAAAAAATGTTATCACATTTTTAAGCGTTCTTTTCCAGGGTGGGTTGATCTTCTGGTCCACAGAAAAAAAATTGTAGTTAAAAGTAAAACAATTTGTATCTAGATTGTCAACAAGTACAAATTGTGTAAAAATTTAGCACAATTGCACTTGATTTTGACACAATTTTAGTCATCTCTAGCGCAATTGTACAATTTTATAACACAAATTGTGCTATATTTTTACACAATTTGTATTTGTTGTAGACAAATTGTTTCACTTTTAAACACAATTTTTTTTTTCTGTGAACCAGGCGATTAACCCACCCTGGAAAAGAACACTTAAAAATGGAATAAAATTCTCATCTCTTATAGCTGGAGGGTACTCCGTACCCCCCAGACCCCCCGGTTTCCCAACATTTTTTTTCATTTTGTGTAAGAGCGTTAGAGTAATAGATTACGTCCATCTAGCACTCGATCACAGCTACGCCAATAACCTATTTTTTGTTTTAAGATATTTTCACAAAATGATTTTGGAGACCACTAGTCTAAGCCAGTGGAACCAAACAATAATATAAAAAAAAGAAAGAAAGTGAAAAGTGAAACGAAAACAAAATAAGAATGCGACTGTTGCGGGGGCAATTAGAAAAATTACTATAATAAAAATTTATAAAACTCATTATTATAAATTTTCTAAACATAAAAATAAACAATTTTTTATATTACATACGCAGAAATGGTAGTCACTTTTTGCGTTACTAACAGACAGATGACCAGGCAGATTTAAAATGTGATTAGTATAAAATATGGATGCATATTCCTTGGCCTTTCCCTGCTTACCTAACCTGTCTTGTAAACTTTGCGTGTGTGACGTAGCCGTATTTACGGTAATGACGTCGACACAAATATCAGAGATCACCACCGAGTGTAGATGTTCACCAGAAGGCCGAGCAAGAAATTCTGTGCAATCCGCGATTTGAACCTAGAATTTTCGCTTTACATCACTCTACTGCTGTGGCTTGGGGGGTTGGAGGGGAATATCATTAGTAAATTAGAATAAGTTGTTTTGGACTTTCATTTGCGCAATAGTCAAACAAGAGTCATGGTGTAACCTGATCAAAAATAATCTCGTAAATGAAATACCAAAGCAACCGAAACATTTAGAAACCGGGGGGACAATAAAATATAAAATAATTGAAATATAAAATTATCATACGTACAGAGTCCTAGTTCTGTCTGTCTGTTAGTAACATAAAAGTCACGTACGACTGGAAGTAAAGTGCATAATATAAAACAAAAACTAAGCAGGTAAAAAATTCATTTTTCGCCATTTTGAGCTTCTGACATTTGGCGCCCTCTTGCGTACCTAACCTAACCCTAGGTAGCTAAGCTGGCTTACCGAGAAGTCTGGAGCTTAGATAAAATTAGGCATTATGTAGTTTATGT